>CM074753.1:10031444-10771444 GCA_037367245.1 Phrynocephalus guinanensis | reverse complement strand
TGGGCTCAGGAGGATGAGGGAAAGGGGTGGAAGAAAAGAGGATCACCTGAGTGGGGGCTTGAGTGCCATCCGTGGACGCTGCCTTCTTGGAGGTTGGGCTTGGAACCAAGTGGAAGGCAGTCCACGAAGGAAGGAAGAAGAAACGAACCAAAGGATCTCAGGGATCCGTGATCTCGCCTGGTCATTTCTGGCGTGAATCCTGAGCCTTGGGACAAGTCCCTGATTCAGGAACACCCAGAGGGTTCCCAGGAAAAGCAGGAGAACGAACAGGATCCAGAAGAGCATCCTGACGTCCACCTGAGGCTGGGGAAACCTTCACCATCAGGGCTGAATCCCAGCCTCTCCTGGCACCAGGCTTGCATCACAAAGACCCTTGAAACACGGGGGCCCTGATTGGCACCACCTCTCTCCTCCTTGGGCAACCATTGTCTTGGGGGTTCGTCCAGGACCCTTCCCATCCTGTCTGGAGGAGGAGTAATAAGAAAGGTGGGGGTGCCAGGGGTCCTAAGAGAGACCCAATGGTTTCCTTTTGGACTCGTTCCAATGGGCCTCCAGGCTTCCCTGGAGCTTCTGGGTCCTTTGAGAACCCAGCTAAAAGGACTGCCATAAATGAGATTTGAATGTCTTCCTCTGTTTCATAGAGGGAACTTCCAAAGCAATCCATAAGCGAAATAAAAAGTTTTACAAAGGTTATTCATCATAGTTTATTCTGAAAACAGAAAGCAACTAAAAGCAAAGATAACATGGCTTCAGAGATTAGGACTCGGGGCAATGGACTCAAACTACAGGAAAAGAGATTCCATTTGAACATCAGGAAGAACTTCATGACAGAGCTGTTCGGCATAAGTGGAAGATGCTGCCCCAAAGGAGGGTGGTGGAGTCTCCTTCTGTGGAGGAGGTTTTTAAGCAGAGGCTGGATGGCCCTCTCTCGGGAGGACTGTGATGGGGGTTCCTGCATGGCAGGATGCTGCACTGGATGGCCCTTGAGGTCTCTTCCAACTCTATGAGTCTATGACTCTCTCTGAACCCTGCTGTCATCTCTCCCCTCACTCTTCCTTTCTCTAGGCTAAACTTGCCCCATCAACTCCTTTGGTATCTGGAGATCCTAAAGAGAGCCAGAAACATAGAAAAGGAGGGTTTTTTTCCTTGTGACGTTCTATCACTTCCCACACACAATTCTGTGTTCGACCATTAATTATAACTTTTAATTTGAATAATAAAAACTCAATTATGACTGTTTCTTCTCAGTAACGGTGCCACCATTAAAAACTTATGCCTTCTTATGGATATAAATGGACTCAGATGTAATAATTTAAAATCTCAATGAACTTTATTAATAAAACAAACACAACAATGTTTGTTGTTGCTATGCATTGCCTTCAATGTAGCATATATTCATACAAGTCTTCCAGACCTTAACCTGCTACTACACCAATAAATCATATAGACTAGATGTTAACTCTCTCGCCAACTCAACTGACTGCTCTCACTGAGCTGTTACTCAAGTTCTCCTCTCCCTTGGCTGTCTCCACCCTTTTATATGACCCAAATCCCCCGCCCTCCTGCTGGGATTGGTTGTCGATTTACATATTCATGGCTCTAGCTTCTGTGTTGTCACAATTCCTCCCCCCTTATAACGAAATTTTAAGGGAGTAAACTTTAACAGTTTGCTCACTTAAAATTGAGTTACAAGGCATGAAAGCATATATATGTTTTCACATTTTAATTCTTACCATCAATCGGATTCCTTGAAAGGGCATCCGCCACAGAATTCTCCATTCCCTTTATTTTTCTTAATTCAAAATTGTAGTCTTGTAGCAGTAAAGCCCATCTTAGCAATTTGCTATTGTGCTTTTTCATGTTATTCAACCATATTAATGGAGAATGATCGGTACACAAAATAAACTTTCTCCCCATATATATATGGTTTCAATTTATTCACAGACCAGATAATAGCTAAACATTCTTTCTCTGTTGTTGAGAGATGACATTCACCAATATGGAGTTTCTTTCTCATAAACACTACTGGTTTTAAAAGTCCTGGTTTCTCTTCTTGGCATAAACACTGCACCGAGTCCAATTCCGGAAGCATCGGTGTGAATCCAAAAGTCTCGGTCATAGTCCGGTGCTGTTAAGACTGGCTTTGAAGTTAAAGCTTGCTTCAGTCTTTCAAATGCAGCTTGGCATTCAGGCGACCACTGTATGACATTGAGCTATTCTTCTTTGTAGTCCATTCTGTCAGTGGTGCTGCAATCATGCCAAAGTATGGGATAAACCTGCTGTGATAACCGGCAGGTCCCAAGAAAGATCTGACCTCCTTTTTGGTGGTGGGTCTTGGCCACAGGTCGATCGCGTCGATGTTCCTCTGGAGGGGTTTGATCCTGCCTCTTCCCATGACATGTCCCAGGTAGTTGATCTCTGGCTGTCCTATTTGCCACTTGGATGCTTTTATAATCACCCCGGTCTCCTGGATCCGCTGTAGTACGAGGCTCACATGGGTGAGGGGTTCTTCCCAGCTTTCACTGAACACCGTGATGTCTTCTAGGTAGGCACTGCAAATTTATTCAGTCCATGCAGCATTTGATCTATTAGCCACTGAAATGTGGCTGGAGCATTCCACAGGCCAAAACTCATCACATGGAATTCAAATAGGCCTATGGGGCTGCAGAAAGCTGTTTTTGCTTGATCTTTTGGGCCCATCATGATCTGCCAGTAACCTCGGCTCAGGTCAGAGCAGCTGTTGTAATTAGACCTTCCAACCTTCTCAATCAGGTCAACTAGCCTTGACATTGGGTATGCACCAGGCTTGGTCACACTGTTTAACGTTCAAGAGTCCACGCAGAACCTTACAGTGCCATCTGGTTTATCCACCAATACAATTGGTGCCACCCAGCAACTTTTCAAGGGAATTATTATCCCAGCTTGTAACATTTCTTCAATTTCATTTTGCACCTTTTCCACATAGGCTTCTGTAATTCTATATGGTCGCATAGCTATAGGAGCAGCATCTCCTGTATTTATCCTATGCTTCACTCCTTTCGCTCTTCTGGGATTAGATTTAAATAAACTTCTATACGGGTGTAATAGTGCTTGCATCTCTGACTTTTGTTCAGGGGTTAAATGTGGGCTGTAGTGTACTGCTTCAGGGTTATAATCTTCTGTTCTTCGTTGCTCCCAGTATAATAACTCAGGGCTGTGATCTTTAACCTCTTTCATAGCATACATAACCAATTTTATTTCACTCTTGGTATAATAAGGTTTTAAGACATTTATGTGCACTAATCGTGTTCCCCCTTCTATATCTTGAATGATGTAGTTTACATTGGACCTCTCTATTTGTAATTGTTTGGCCTTTTCTCTTTCTCTCCATTTCCTTCTCTAGTTTTAATTGTTGTAATTTATACTTCTGTTTCAACCGCCACTTTTCAAGACTCTGGGCTCTGTCAATGTTTTCTGCCTCACTTTGAATTTTTGTTCCCTCAGAGGGTTTCTGTGGCTCTACCTGCACAGCTTCCTCAGTTGCCATTTTCCTCTTTCCTTTCTTGGTATATGCTTTTTGAATAGACATAAATTAATTTTTTTTCTTATATGTGCTTTGTTTATGGTTTTAAGAGAAAGAAGTTTCACACTGGCTCTCAGCTCTTTGAGGTAACTGTGTCACTATATTAGATTTACTTCCAGCCTACAGTTGAGGGTCTCTAACTGTCACTTTGGCGCAGTGCCCAGACCTCAAACTTCCAATTTATCTTCACTACTATCTCAGTGTTTAAAAGTCACAGATTTAAACAATGTTTCTCTTCTTTCTATCTTTTAATTTTTCTGGCCTTTACCCATTCACTGTAATTTATTATAAGCAGCCAACTCGTGTTTTGCTTTCACATGAGAACCACTCGGCCATAAATCCCCTCAGGGTTTTATCTCTTCGTGAGGTATGTTATCTGCACCACAGAGAGAGAAAGACCTTTTAAAATCAGAAATTTCTTTCCTTTTTGTAAACCAGGGCATTATTCCAGACCTCCTTTGAAAGCCACCCTCAATTTCTAGGGCAAATGCTTTAAGGTCCTCACCCCAGAACATTTGTCTCAGCAACTTTTATTATCTGGCTGCTGGACTTAAACACCAGATACAGTGGACCCTTGTATAACAAACAGTTTGTATCACATAAAATCTGTACAACATAAAAAAATTCCGGATTTAGGGGAAATTTGCTGAACATAATCGCCTATGAGGAGAATCCGTGTGGTAAAAACCAGAGAAGATTGTGAAGAGCTCCAGAAGGATCTCTCCAAACTGGGGGAATGGGCTGCGAAATGGCAAATGTGTTTTAATGTACCCAAATGTAAAGTAATGCATATTGGGGTAAAAAATATATATCAAAACTTTATCAACTCATGGGCTCTGAGTTATCTGTGACAGATCAGGAAAGAGATCTTGGTGTGTTGGTGGACAGCTCCATGAAGGTGTCTACCCAATGTGCGGCAGCGGTGAAGAAGTCCAATTCCATTCTAGGGATTATCAAAAAGGGGACTGATAATAAAACAGCCAACATTATACAAAGCGATACTAAGGCCGCACCTGGAGTACTGTGTACAATTGTGGTTACCGCATCTCAAGAAAGACATAGTGGAACTGGAAAAGGTGCAAAAGAGAGTGACGAAAATGATGACTGGGCTGGGGCACCTCCCTTATGAGGAAAGGCTAAAACATTTGGGGCTCTTTAGTCTGGAAAAAAGGCGCTTGAGGGGGGATATGATTGAGACATACAAAATAATGCAGGACATGAGTCAAGTGGATAGAGGAACGCTCTTCTCCCTCTCAAAAAATACCAGAACTAGGGGTCCTCCGCTCATAGTGAAGGCTGGGACAGTAAGAACAGACAAAAGAAAATATTTTTTCACCCAGCGCGTTGTTAGTCTGTGGAACTCCCTGCCACAGGGAGGTGGTGATGGCATCTGGCCTTCAAAAGGGGATTGTACAGATTCCTGGAGGAAAAGTCCATCCCAGGTGACAAACCATGATGGAGATGTGTATAATCCCCAGGCTTAAAACCAGGGTACTTCAAGGACCAGATGCAGGGGAGTGGTATCAGGAGACAGAGATCTATTCTCATGCTCTCCCAAACGCATCTGGTGGGGCCGCTGTGAAATACAGGAAGCTGGACTAGATGGGCCTTTGGCCTGATCCAGCAGGGCTCTTCTTATGTTCTTATGTTCTTAAGATAAAAATGGGATTACATCGTTTTCAATGCATTCCTATGGGAATTTGTATAAAGGAAATTTTGCTTAACATAATTTCATTTGGAACGAATTAATTCCTTTATCCAAGGTACCACTGTACTGTGTTTTCAGTTCAGAGTTCATGGACTTCCGTGTATAAACCTTTACTGTTTTTGGCACACCACAAGCAGTATTATTAGTGAACCACTGTAGAATTTGTCTATCCTTTCAGATTTCTCTCACAGGTGACTTTCAGTTTTGTCCAGACCAGGCATGTCTAAACTATGGCCCTCCAGATGTTTTTGGACCACAACTTCCACAGTCCTTTGCCATTGGTGGTCTAAGCTTAGAATTCTGGGAGTTGTGGTCCAAAACATCAGGAGGGCCAAAGTTTGGACATGCCTGGTCTAGACAGACTCCCTTCTCTTTTAGAGCCCTGGCTCTCAGACACTGACAGTCAGTCACACACACAGAAATCAAGATAGCACTGAAGGGTTTGGTTCTGAATTCCCTCAGGGCTTTCAAGAACTGAAATTAGAGTCCCCTTATTTTCAGCCCTAACCCTAATGACAGGAACTGGTACAGAACTCACTAATAAAATACTAGAGAGTTAACATTCACTAAAGGCTTCTTCTTTCTAGCTTCAGGTTTCAGTTATTTATTTATTATTTATTTGTTTGTTATATTTCTATACCGCCCATCTTTCGGACAGAACTTTTCAGGGCACAGGTTAAATATTTTGGCTGGTGACTTTTCCCTCAGGCTCACTGGATTACTTTCGAAAAGCCCTCTGCTATGCCACGAATTGTGACGTTCTATCACTTCCCACACACAATTCTGTGCTCGACCATTAATTATAACTTTTAATTTGGATAATAAAAACTCAGTTATGACAGTTTCTTTTCAGTAATGCTGCCACCATTAAAACTTATGTCTTCTTATGGATGTAAACGGACTCAGTTTATTCAGATTTAAAATCTGAATAAACTTTATTAATAAAACAAACACACACAACAATTATTGTTGTTGTTAAGCGTTGCCTTCAATATAGCCTATATTCATACAAGTCTTCCAGACTTTAACCTGCTACTACACCAATAAACCATGCAGCCTAGATCAGTGGTGGCGAACCTTCGGCACTCCAGATGTTTTGGACCATAACTCCCACAGTCCCTTGTCATTGGCAACGCATGCTTAGAATTCTGGGAGTTGTGGTCCAAAACATCTGGAGTGCCGAAGGTTCGTCACTGCTGGCCTAGATGTCAGTCTGCTCTGACTGAGCTATTACGCAGGTTCTCCTCTCCCTTGGCTGGCTCCGCCCTTTTATAGGACCCAAATCCCCCGCCCTCCTGCTAGGATTGGTTGTCAATTTACATATTCATGGCTCTAGCTTCTAAGGGTGTTGTCACAGTCCTCAATCTAGTCGAGCCTGAACACTCCCTTGAATGGAAATGCCTGACTTGAGCCTCCCAGGCACCTAGAAGGGAGATGCAGAAGGGACCAGGGAATAGACTGAATATGGCTCGGGAAATGGGCGGGCCAGTAGACAAAGAGGATGATGTAAGATGAGATGGGTCAATCCAATCAAGGAAGCCACAGCTAGGACTTTGGAAGATCTGAGCCGGACTGAATGGAAAGGGCAACCTTTCTAGGAAGGAGGTGCAACAGGAAGAGAGAACAACCTAACCGGAGGTGCTGTGTTGGCTTGTCAGAGCTGAGCCTGGCAGTCGTTATGGATGGGACCTTTTGGAGCTCAGTCCCTCCCCGAGAGCCATCCGTCTCCTAAGGACAGCCTTGGCCAGGAGGGCCTCTTTCGACCCAGAACGCCTGGCCTCCAGAGGGGAACATCCCCTCTTCCTCTAGGGAAGGATCTCTTTGGAGGCCAGAAGGGTCTCCAGCTGGAGAGGGGCCAGGACCCTCTCAAGGGCAGGAAGGCCGGCCTGCCAGGCACCCACCCCTCAACCCTTGCAAACCGACATGTCATGACAGGTCAAGGTTTGGGCAAAAGCACCAAGACCTGGACCAAGGCCAGGCTGCAGAGCCAGGTGGCCAGAGTCCGCCCACCAAGGGCCCCCTTGACCAGACCCGGAGTCCCAGTCCAGATGGGGAAGGACCACGTCCAAGGAGTTCAGCCAACAAGAGTCCGGAGCCATTTGGAGCAAACCAGGGCAGGGCAGGATCCCGGGGCCCCGAGGGAGGCCAGGCAGGGACGGAACTCGAACCGGGTCCTTCCCTGGGCATCAGGGAGCCTGGCCGAGAAGGAAGACCAGAGCTGGAGCCACCCGCTTGGATGCTGAGGCCCGGAGGCTTGATACGTTTCCCTCCTAGTTCCCCTAAGGAAATAGGGATTCTGGATCCTGACCAGAAACCCTACGAGGAGGAGTCAGCCGAGCCATGGTAGACTGCGGAGGTCGCTGGAGGAGCTCCATACCCGATCAGGGATTTGAACCCAGGTCTTTGCAGGCATAGCCACATGCTCGAATTGTGCAACTCCCAAGCCCCATTATAGATAAGGAGCTAGTTAAAATTTATTAGTTGTGTTGGGGTTGTGTAATAACCAGAAAATGGGAGCTAAGGTCTAATTTTAGGATAGTTTAATTCAAAGTGCTTAAACAAGTAATTAATAGGAGCATAACCCATGTTCAATAATGTATGTACCTATTTGGGAGGGTGTTGTGTTGTCGCGTTGTGATAGGTAGCATGTGAGCTTTCTGGGGCCCAGGATTGGACCAGAGGGCGAGGGGGGGGGACCCAGGCATCGGGAATAAATACATCATTTTGAAATTCAAAGGCAGAGACCCCATTTTGGATGGCGTTTCTCTCCGTTGCTGCAGCTTCGAAAAATAAACCTTTGCGTTTCTCTACAAAGTGCCATCTGTTATTTAGAGTAAACAAATTACCCCAAACAACCCCCTTCCAGGTTGCAGGCGGGGGTGTCTGGGACTCATGACAGGCAGGGCGCAGGGCCAGCCCAGGCAGGAGATGGGGCTGGAGGGGGCTCCGAGATCTCGATCGGGGGCAGCCTCCCCCCCCCCGTCCTTCCAGGAAGGCAGGGCTCTCATCATGGAGGAAGCCTTCGGTCAGAAGATGCTCTTCAAAGGGAGGCGGTCCTTGGATCCCATCGCGACAGAGCTTGGAGGGAGCAGGAGGGTCCTCTCTCCACCACCACCCCTTTGATGTGCAGACCGCAAATCTCGAGGTCCAGTGATTGAGGCCGAAGTTCTCTCAAACCCTTCTTCCAAAAAAACCCCAAAGCGTTTCCGAAGGAGACTATTCCCCCCCCCCCCCCGCAACACACACACACACACACTACTGATTTTCAACTGCCTGTTGCCTGTGGGAGGGGGTTCTGCATGGCACTCCCTGGAATGGTATAGTTCACGCATCAAGGGAGTTGAATTTCCCCAGGGCTTGCCAATGCCGCGCCTTTCCTCTCCATCTTCTGACCGCATGGGCTTTGTAGTGTGGAGCCATTTGGGCCTCGGTCCAGCTTCTCCCCACCTGAGATACAAAATGAGATTGTGAGTGTAAACTTATTTCTTTATACTTTTTTCTGAAGAAACAAGCCTCTTGTCTTTTATGAAAAAGGGCTAGCTTTGCTGGGGAAGGATTTGGAAACTTCTAAGTTGACGTAAGGCCTCACAGCCTGATCTTAGGCTCTGTTGCACAAAACCAAAACTGGCTTTTCGCTCTGCCCAACACAAATCAAGGTGCCTCATCTCCCGACGGACAGACCAGGAAACGGAAGCCGCCCGGATGGCCAAAGGCAGACGAAGGCACGCTGTTTGGAGCGTATCAGGGTTTTTGGCCCTTTAGAGAGCTCTGCTTCTCTTACAGTGCGTTAAGCCAGTCAGTCAGACACCTTTATTGGCATCAAATAAATACATAAAATAGACAATGGACAGTAGATAATAAAAACACACAATTATGGGAGTATACGTGCCCAGCCAGTATTACTCAAATAACCGGAAAGGGTAGAGGGAATATAGGTAAATTGTAAGAAGATGAGAGCTAGAGGATGTTTCCATGAAGCATTATATTTATCCAGCTATAGTCGACTGTAGACCATCCAGAATAAACAGACTATATCTGGGGGTGTTAAGCAAAAGGCCCATTGAGTAACTGTGGCCTGCGTCGCTGGATTAACAAGTTGATAAATATGGCCATCTGCCTAGTGTGGGTTAAGCGTACAGTTTTGTTCATCCCTCTTCCATCTCGGCCGATCCCACCACCTCATCCTTCCTGGTAACCAAGGAGGAACCCCTTCTCTAAAGGATCTGTGAGCGGTGAGGTGGTGGTGGTGGTGGAGAGGGCTTTGGAAGGAGGGATCCTTTGATGATGATGATGATGATGATGATGATGATGATGATGATGATGATGATGATGATGATAAACAACCTATTGTTTAGCCTGTGTGTATGACTGGCTAGTCTACTGTTTCTCCTGCCCGAGGGTGGGAGAGTATAGAAGTGCTGGCCGGGGTACAAATTGTCCCTGATGATTTTCCTCGCTCTCCTAAGGCAGCGGTCCTGGCGATGTCATCCAGTGAACTCAGGGGGCAGCCCGTGACGTTTTGTGCGGTGTTCCTTGCGTCCTCCTCCAAGAGCCAGCACTTTTTGGATTTTCAACCTTTCCTCTAGGGAAATAGCAACCCCTCCCAATTTGGTATCATCTGCAAATTTCATTAGCATACTCTCTATTCCTTCCTCCAAGTCATTAATAAAGATATTGACCCAGAACAGAACCCTAGGGCACCCCACTGGTCACGTCTCTCCAAGCTGAAGAGAGGCCATTTATGATCACCCTTTGGGTGTGATCAGTCAACCAATTACAAATCCACCTGACATTTGTACTATCTATCCCACTTTCTACTAACTTCTTAGCAAGAATACCATGGAGAACCTTATCGAAGGCCTTACTAAAGTCCAGATAAACAATATCCACAGCATTCCCCTCATCCACCAGGCCTGTAATTCTGTCAAAGAAAGAGATCAAATTAGTCTGGCATGACTTGTTTTTAAGAAACCCGTGTTGACCTCTTGTAATGACAGCATTGTTTGTTAAATAATTGCACACTGACTGTTTAATAATCTGCTCTAGGATCGGCCCAGAAAAGCCACCTGAGACCTCCCCCTGAACTGGGGGAAAAGGGCCGCTCCAGGGGTCCCTTCCTCAGGAATCATCCTGTGGTCCTTTCCACAGCCAGTGGCCGACAAGACTCTGGTGGTCCTTTCTGAGGTGGTACCTCCTGAGCTCTGACTTGACCCCCAGGAGTTGGCTGGGAGAGGGAAGCTCTGGTGATCCTAGGAAGCGGAGGTGCAGAGAGGTGTGGAAGAGGCTTGAATCAAGGGTTGGGCCCATACCTTCCTTGGCAAAAAAAAAAACCACTGATGGGATGCCAGACATCTCACTGTACTTAGTGCCCTCGGACCAGCCCCTCCCCCTCAGCTTGGTTTCTTCCCCAACACCCTCCCGAAGGAAGGGGTCAAGAGTCAAGACACAAGCCATGGTTCCAGGAGAACCGTCTGGTATTCAGAAGGCACCCAAGATCACCAAGTCCCCTTCCACGTAAGAAAAAGAACAAGGCACACTGGTCAACAATACAGAGAGTGTATTCTAAAGGTCCTAAGAAACAAACAAACAAACATGCATATACAATATTTCAGGAAACATTTTCATCTTGGTCGAAGGAGAGTCTGCCTCCAGCCGTCTCCCTTTCCCTTGGCCCCTTTTGAAAGGATCGTCAGGCCGTGGGATGGGCAATCTGGAAAGAGGGACGGGAGCCCCTCGACCAGGGAAGGCAACAGGTTCTTGGGTAGCGCAACGGGGCATTTTAAAGATGTGAGCGAGGGGACTTCCTGGTAGCACCGGCCCCTTGGGTTGCCCTTGCGGGCCCTGATTTTTCCAGGTGGGGCCAAGGACTTTGACCCGGGGCCTCCTAACTTGGCTGGAGGGCTCTTGGATTGAGTGAGGATGCTCATTGGGGTCCTTGCGTCGCTCTGGGATCCTTGCGTTGTCCCCTAGGATGTTGTGCTGTTGCCCCTCACTGACGATGACAACAACAGCAGCAGCAACAACAATAACAACAATAACAATAATAACAATAACAACAATAACAAATAATAATAATAATAATAATAATAATAATAATAATAATAATAATAACAATAACAACAACAACAACAACAACAATACTAATACTAATACTAATACTAATACTAATACTAATACTAATACTAATAATAATACTAATACTAATATTAATACTAATAATAATAATAAACAAACAAACAAACAAACAAATAAATAAATAAATAAATAAATAAATAAATAAATAAGCTACTATATCTCCTGCCCAAGGGTGGGAGAGTAACTAAGTGTTGGCCGGGTTGCGAATCGTCCCTGATGATTTTCCTAAGAGAGCAGTCCCTGGCGAGGTCATCCAGTGGGCTCAGGGGGCAGCCCGTGATGTTTTGGGCCGTGTTCATCGGGTCCTCCTCCGAGAGCCGCCATGGCGTTGCTTCGCGTTGGCTGACCGGCACCTCCTCCCTGGAGTGGGGGCTCCTTGGCTCCTGGCACTCTCCCCTTGGCTGTCAGGCTGTGGCTCCCTGACTACAGCATACTGCCTCTTACGGGACATCGGGGTCGCAGGGCTGCTGGTGCCACCGCCACCGTGGCCAGGCTGCTGTAGCTCCTGCCCTGGTGTCTGGTGTCCCTGGGCCAGACTACGGGATGCGGGGCTCCTTCTATTGCCTCCGTGGCCATGATACTGTGGCCCTTTCCTTGGTCCCCATGGGCTGTTCTGTAATTTACAGGGCTTGCGGCTCCTTGCCCTGCGGCCTTTTCTCTTGCGCCATGGCCCCTTGTTTTGTGTGTGGGGCATCTTTGCCGGAATACAAGGCTCTAGGCTCCTTCGAATGCCCCCTTGTAGACCGTGGTCTGGCCCCTCGCATTGGGCCCAATACCTCTTTCTAGAAACATGGGCCACAGGGCTCCTGAGAGTGACCTTTTGCCCATCATGGTTTGAGGGCTCCCATTGCATCTGGTGGGGGTCAGGGGTCCTTGTGGCACCTCCGTGGCCATGATGCTCTGGCCGCTTTTTTTGTCCCCATGGGCTGTTCTGTAATTTACAGGGCTTGCGGCTCCTTGCCCTGCGGCCTTTTCTCCTGCGCCGTGGCCCCTTGATTTGAGTTCGGGGCATCTTCGCCGGAACAGAAGGATTTAGGTTTTTTCTAATGCCCCCTCGTAGATCATGGCCTGGCCCCTCGCATTGGGCCCAATGCCTCTTTCTGGAAATACGGGGCACAGGGCTTCTTGTTTTGGCCCCTTGTCCACTGTGATGTGGTTCCTGGTGTTCAATCCTTGGCCTGATGCCAGCAATATGAGGACCAGGAACACTTGGACTGCCCCCTGCTTGATCCTGATGAGGAGCCTTGCTTTGTGCCCGCTCCCTCTTCCTTAAAACACAGGACTTGGGCCTCGTTGGGCTGCCGCCTGGTCCTTTGTTCTGCCGGCCCTCGCTTGGTGCCCTGTGGATCTTCTCTGGAATAAAGGGCTCTGGGCTCCTGATACGGCCCTTTGGCCCATCACGGTCTGAGGGCTGGCTTTGGATCTGGTGGCCCATACAAAGAATGTGGGGCTCGGGGCTCCTTCTGCCACCTGGGTTGCCATCCTGCCGTGGCTCCAGACTCAGTGCCTGCTGACTCCTCTCCAGAATACTGGGCACAAGGCTCCCTGAGCCACCTCCAGGGCCATCGTCCTGTGACTCCAAACTCGGTGCCTGCTGACTCCTCTCCAAAATACTGGGCTCAGGGCTCCTTGTGCGGCCTCCGTTGCCATCCTCCTGTGGCTCCTTACTTGCTTTGAGGCGACTCTTCTGTGGAAATCGGGGTTTAGGGCTCCTTCTGCTGCCTCTGTTGCCACTCTGTTGTGGATCCTGACTCTGTATCTGGTAACCCTTCTCCAGAACACAGGGCTCAAGGCTCCCTGTACCGCCTCCAGGGTACAGTTCGTGCTGCCTCCTCTCCAGAATACGGGGCTCAAAGCTCCCTGTGCCGCCTCTGGGGCTGTCGTGCTGTGGCTCCTGACCTGGCACCTGCTGACTACTCTCCAGACTACAGGGCTCAGGACTCCCTGTGCTGACTCGGTTGTCATCCTGCTGTGTTTCCTGACTTGGTGCCTGCGGCCTCTTCTCCAGAATAAAGGGCTCAGGACTCCCTGTGCCGCCTCCAGGGCCATCATGACGTAGCTCCAGACTCGGTATCTGACTATTTTTCTCCGGAACATGTGGCTCAGGACTCCTTGTGCTGCCTGCGTTGCCATCTTCCTTTTGCTCCTGACTTGGTGTGCGGTGACTCTTCTCTGGAGATCGGGGCTCAGATCTCCTTGTGGCGCCCCTGTTCCTGTTGTGTTGTGGATCCTGACTCTGTATCTGGTAATTCTTCTTCAGAGTACCGGGCTCAGGGCTCCTCGGAGCACCTTGGTGGCCATGACGCCGTGGCTCCTGATTTAGTGTTTGATGACCCTTCTGAGGAATACGCGGCTCATGGCTCTTTTCACCGCTTCTGTGGCCATCATCCTGCAGCTCCGGATTTGGGGTCTGGTGACTTTTCTCCAGAATAGGGGGCTCAGGGCTCCTTGTACTTCCACCTTCCTTTTCACAGCTAGGCCTGTTGTCAGCCATGGTGTTCTCGTGGCTTCCTCCAGTGCCTCCATGGGCATTGTGGCGTGGCACATTATTTTGGACCCTGGGCTTGTTTGGAAGCCATGGCTTCGCATAGATTCGGGTGGCTCTTTGTCTTTGATGTTGAGGGCCCTCCATGTTGTTCACCGAGTGCGTCTTCTTTGGAGTGGGTGGCTCTGTGTGTCTCTGGTGGGACTCCTGCCTCTCCTGCAGTTGTCTCAGAACGCGAGGCATTCGGAGGAGGATTATGGGCCGTTGTCTTCTGGGAGGGTCTGCTGGCTTCAGCCGGCCACCCTCTACCCTTAGCCAGGGGTGCCCGAGCCTCAAGAGACGCTCCCAGGGGGTGAGATGGGAGAGCTCGGAAGGAGGCGCAGTGGCCCTGGGGCTTTGCCCTGCTTGCACGGGTTCAGGTCTGGAGGGCAAGTGAGAACGGGTGGTTTTTTGAGGCTTTGGGGGCACGCAGATGGCCTTCCGGGCAGGTGGTGAAGGACCAGGCTTCTCCCGATCTCTCCTAAAGAATGGCCACCTGGGAGGCTCTTGCTTCTTCCCTTTCAGGAAACAGGTGGTTTTGCTTTCCGAGTTGTGAGGATTCGGGGGCACTGGTTTTGTTGCCTCTTTAGCGGAGAAGGCTGAACGTCGCCGGATGTTTTGAGGGGTGTCTGTAGAGGCGGAGGTGGTGACCCTGTGGGGAAGGGAACAGGATCAGAAGCAGAACAGAAGCCAATGATGGATCAGGGCCCCCCACTGGGTTCCCCTTGAAGCTCCCCAAAAGAACTCTTTCCAGGGACCCTCCGCTGACCCTCTGAAGGACCCCACACATGGCCTCCGGGCTCTGGGCTCCTGTTCAGAGGGAGGTCAGAATCCATAATGCCTGAGAGGGAGGAATGAGGTGTCCAGAAGAGTTGGAGAGACACAAATACTTGTAGAGGTCTTTGGGGACCCCTCTCTATTGCTTTGGCATTAATAAAGGGGGAAATATTCTGCAGACGGAACCTCAAGCATCTCCCTGGGACCGACCCCAAGCCGGGAGCCGCGTTTGGGCTGCAGCCCTGCAGTTGAACTGCTGGGCCAGGAGGCTCCTTTGTAAGCCAACGTCAGGGGCTGAGATGGGCTCCGGAGGATGAGGGAAAGGGGTGGAAGAAAAGAGGATCACCTGAGTGGGGGCTTTACTGCCATCCGTGGACGCTGCCTCCTTGGAGGTTGCGCTTGGAACCAAGTGGAAGGCGGTCCAAGGAGAAAGAAAGAAAAGATGGATGAAAGGATCGCAGGGATCCGTGATCTTGCCTGGTCATTTCTGGCATGATTCCTGATCGTTGGGACACGTCCCTGATTCAGGAACACCCAGAGGGTCCCCAGGAAAAGCAGGAGAACGAACAGGATCCAGAAGAGCATCCTGACGTCCCCCTGAGGCTGGAGAAACCTTCACCATCAGGGCTGAAACCCAGCCTCTCCTGGCACCAGGCTTGCATCACAAAGACCCTTGAAACAAGGGGCCCCTGATTCGCACCACCTCTCTCCTCCTTGGGCAACCATTGTTGGGTCTTTGGCCGGGACCCTTCCCCTCCTGTCTGGGTGAGGAGTAATAAGAAAGATGGGGGTGCCAGGGGTCCTAAGAGAGAGACCCAATGGTTTCCTTTTGGACTCATTCCAATGGGCCTCCAGGCTTCCCTGGAGCTTCTGGATCCTTCAAGAACCAGTCAGAACAACCAAAATGCAAGGACGGCCCTGAATGAGATTTGAATGGCTTCCTCTGTTTCATAGAGGGAACTTCCAAAGCAATCCCTAAGGGAAATAAAAAGTTTTGCAAATGTTATTCATCATGGTTTATTCTGGAAACTGGAAGCAACTAAAAGCCAAGGTAGCATGGCTTCATACACCAGGACTTGTTGCAATGGTTTCAAACAATAGGAAAAGAGATTTCATTTGAACATTCAGAAGAACTTCCTGATGTTTAGAGCTGTTGGGCAGTGGAAGATGCTTCCGCTCAGGAGCTTGGTGGAGTCCTCTTCTTTGGAGGTTTTGAAGCAGAGGCTGGATGGCCATCTGTCAGGAACACTGTGATGGGGGGGGTCCTGTATGGCAGGGGGTTATGGAATCATAGAATCATAGAACCATAGAGTTGGAATAGACCTCGAGGGCCATCTAGTCCAACCCGCTGCCTTGCAGGAACCCCATCACAATATTTCTGACAGATGGCCATCCAGCCTCTGCTCAAAAACCTCCAAGGAAGGAGACTCCACCACCTTCCTTTGGGGCAGCCTATTCCACTGTTGAACAGCTCTAAATGTCATGAACACCCTGATCCCATGCTCTGCTGCACAAAACCAAAACTGGCTTTTAGCTTTGCCCAACACAAACGAAGCTACCTCATCTCCTGACAAACCGATCAAGAAACGGAAGCCGCCCGGTTGGCCAAAGGCAGACGAAGGCATGCTGTTGAGAGCGGACAAGGCTTTTGGCCCTTTAGAGAGTTCTGCTTCTCTTACGGTGCGTTAAACGTACAGTTTTGTTCATCCCTCTTCCATCTTGGCTCATCCCACCACTTCGTCCTTCCTGGTAACCCAGGAGGAAACCTTACTCTAAAGGATCTGTTAGCAGCGTGGTCGAGGTGGTGTTGGTGGTGGAGCTTTGGAAGGAGGGATCCTTTGTACCTCCAAGGTCCCTCCAAGGTGGGACCAGCGAGGTCATCGAATCATAGAATCCTAGAGTTGGAAGAGACCTGGAGGGTCATCCAGTCCCACCCCCATGCCATGCAGGAACCCCCATCACAGGACTCCCAACAGATGGCCATCCAGATTCTGTTTAAACACCTCAAAAGGAGGAGACTCCATCCCCCTCCTTTGGGGTATCATAGTGGCAGCATATCTCTACGAAGAAATCCACAAACCACTGCCTCCCCTTCATTTGGCTCTCTGCATAGAGCTGTTTCAAGACTGTGCGCCTCTCTCTCTCTCTCTCTCTCTCTCTCTCTCTCTCTCTCTCTCTCTCTCTCTCTTTATCTCTATCTCTTGGTTCCTCTGCAGGGAATATGGGTGGCACGGTTGTTGTCTTCTCCTCACTCCCAACATGCCTGCAATGACTGCTGGCTCAACCCGTGTTCCTCCTCCTGGCCATCCCTGCTTCCGAAGCCAACCAGGGATGGACTGAAATCCCATTGGGGTCGGGGCCTCTCAGCCCTCCAAGGACTGTTGAATCGGCTCTGTGAGGGTGGCCGGCAACCCTCGGCTCCAGCTGCAGGCCTCCCCATTCCCGCTGCTGCCATCCATGTTGGCCCAGAAAAGCCACCTGAGACCTCCCCCTGAATTGGGGGAAAGGGGCCAATCCAGGGGTGTCTTCCTCAGGAAGCCTCCTCCCTCCGGGTGGTCCTTTCCATAGCCAGTGGCCAACAAGACTCTGGTGGTCCTTTCCGAGGTGGGACCTCCTGAGCTCTGACTTGACCCAGGAGTTGGCTGGGAGAGGGAAGCTCTGGTGATCCTAGGAAGCAGAAGTGAAGGGAGGTGTGGAAGAGGCTTGAATCAAGGGTTGGACCCAAACCATCCCTGGCAAAAACCCACTGATGGGATGCCAGAAATCTCACTGTACTTACTGCCCTTGGACACCACCACCCCTCGGCTCGGTCTCTTCCCCAACACCCTCCAGAAGGAAGGGGTCAAGACACAATCATAGAATCATAGAATCATAGAGTTGGAAAATACCTCTGATATCCCCTGATCAAAATGGCTTTCTTCCAAAAAGACGCCTTCAATCCAACGTTAGAATTTTTCTCGACGCGTTGGAGTACTATGAATGTCACCCTGAGAAGCCAGTTGCCTTTGCATTCATCGATGCCGAGAAAGGATTTGACAATGTATCTTGGTCCTTACTTAAAACCCAGTTAGATTATTTACAGTGTGGACACAGAATGCTACGAGCTATAGAGCAAATTTACTCCACACAAAGCACTAGAATCGTAGTCAACAGCTACCTTACAGACACAGTTAAGATACATAAAGGTACTAGGCAAGGATGGCCTCTCTCTCCTTTGTTGCTTATTCTATCGTTAGAGATATTACTCCATGTAATAAGAAATGCCTCAGGTATTCAAGGTCTTCAAACCAAAGGAGAAGTCTATAAGGTGCAAGCCTTTGCGGATGATTTGCTGGTTATTATGGAGGAACCACAGACCTCCCTTCCAGAGCTATTAAAGATTTTGGAGGCCTACTCCAAAATCTCAGGACTAAAGGTTAATAGAGAAAAGAACACTGTTGCTCACAAAAAATATGACCCCACTTATGACCGGAAAGTTGGTCAACCAGTCGGGTTTCCAACATGCTACCAAGGTAAAATATTTGGGCATTACTGTTTCCAACCGTTGTAACACGCTACTTAAAGATAACTATGTTAATGGTATAAAAGCAATTAAAGCTGACCTGGAAACCTGGTCAAGACTTCAGTTATCCCTAATGGGCAGAATTGCTGCAGTTAAAATGACTGTCTTACCTAAATTACTCTTTTTTTATTTCAATGTATTGTCTACCTATATTACCGAACTTTAAGATTATCTCAGACCTGGAAAAGAGTATATGTGTGTTTATATGGCAAAAGAAAAAAGCAAGGATTAGAAATGTTTATTTACAGGACAGAACTAAAGCTGGTGGTTTTGCTCTGCCCAGTTTGGTGTTGTATTACAAGGCAGCTGCTATGACTTGGGTTAAAGACTGGATCTTGATGACAAATAATAGAATACTGCAGCTTGAGAGTCATGATCTAGACAGGGGCTGGCATCATTATGTATGGTATAAGGGTAATATACCTACCCTTTTCAAAAAACACTGGATAAGGAATGCCTTAATCAAAATATGGTTATCCATTAAAAAAAACAGTTTTATCCTAAAGCACCAACGTGGTTATCTCCGACAGGAGCGATAACTAGCTCTCTTACAAGTACAAGCCTTAAACCTCTAACCTATAGACAACTTTTGAAGGCTGATTGCTCCTTGATGCCATTAGCAAAATTATTATCTGAAGGTCACAAGTTAGACTGGTGGAAGTACCAACAAATACACTCACACTTTAAAAATCTCACCAAAGAGGGGGGATTTATGACTAATGACACTCCACTCGACAAAATACTATCTTCTGGCGATTTAAAGCTTCTTAGTAAAACTCTATAGCATTTTGTTAAATGAAAAAATGATTGATACATTGGTAAAAGATACTATGATAAGATGGGCAGAAAATTTTGGCTATCCTATTCATCTAAACAAATGAGACTCTTTGTGGAATACGGTTAAACTTTTTAAATCTATAGCCTTCAAGGAAAACTGTTATAAGATGTTTTATAGATGGCATTTCTCCCCCCACCATCTATCCAAGATGTATAATTACTCAACCAAATGCTGAAAATGTAAACATGACAGTGGTACCTTCTATCATATGTGGTGGACATGTAAAGAGGCAAAGGAATACTGGATAATGGTAAAATTATTTTTAGAAAGATATTTGAAGATTAAGTTAGAACTTAGACCAGAATTTTTTATTAAATATAGTAGATATTAATATCTCATATGATCAGACAGAAATATGTACTTCATCATGTAATAGTTGCAGCAAGGATATTGTATGCGAAATTTTGGAAACAACCAGAAGTGCCAACAGAGAGAAATCTCCACAAAAAGATAAGAGAATATATTGAAATCGAAAAGCTCTCTGGTTTTTTAAAGGGAGACTACGAAGAGATTTCCAAAAAAAGATGGCAAGAAGTAACAAAGTTATTAGTATTGTGATACTATTTGGTGATTTGTAAATATGTTAAATTGTTATTTTAGGCTTGATATACTCAATGGGATTTCTATAATGTATTCCCCCTTCCTTCCCCTCATTCCCCTCTTCTTCTCCCCAAAAACCCAATAGAATTAATTAATTGAAAAAAAAAAAAAAAGAAACGAGTCTTTTGCCAGTAATGTTAGCCAACGGTGGTAGACCACCCCACCTTCCTAAAATGAGCGAAAAGGACCATTCCCCTTTGTGGAAACCCCTGGAAACTCATTTCTTCTCATAGAATCCTAGAGTTGGAGGAGACCTCGAGGGCCATCCAGTCCAACCCCCTGCCATGCAGGAACCCCCATCACAGTATTTCCGACAGGTGGCCATCCAGCCTCTGCTTAAAAACCTCCAAAGAAGGAGGCTCCACCACCCTCCATGGCAGCATCTTCCACTGCCAAACAGCTCTAACTGTCATGAAGTTCTTCCAAATGTTCAAATGGAATCTCTTTTCCTGTAGTTTGAAACCATTGCCCCGGGTCCTAGTCTCTGAAGCCATGGAAAACAAACCAGCCCCCTCTTCAATGTGACATCCTTTCAAATATTTAAACATAGCTATCATATTCCCCCTCAGCCTTCTTTTTGAAAGGCTAAACATTCCCAGCTCCCTAAGCCACTCCTCGTAAGACATTTCCTCCAGACCTTCAACCATCCTGGTCACCCTCCTCTGGACCCGCTCGAGGTTGTCAACATCCTTTTTAAACTGAGGCACACAGAACTGGACACAGGACTCCAGGTGGGGTCTGAGCAGAGCAGAATAGAGTGGTACTATCACTTCCCTTGATCTGGACACTATGGTTCTGTTGATGCCACCAAGAATCGCATTGGCTTTCCTGGCTGCCGTATCACACTGCTGACTCATGTTCCATTTGTGGTCCACCAAGACTCATGGCTGCTGTGCCCAGACTCTGGAACTCCATCCACTAGAGGCCAGGACTGCCCCGTCTCTGATGTCTTTCCGGAAAAAGGCAAAGACCTTTCTCTTCAGGCAAGCTTTCCCTTAATGATGGACTACCTATTATGTGACTTTTATATGAATCTATCTAATCCGATAGAGTGTGTGTTTATAACCACTTATAAACTTGTGTGATAGCACTGACACTATGTTTCCATCATTCATAACTTTACATGGAAATTTTTTTAAGTGCTCACATTTTCTTGCAGCTTTAATGTAATGTTGTCTATTAATGCTGTAAGATGCCCCTCAATTCCTTGTTGTCAAATATTTGAACACATCTTAATTGTACTGGACTCTATATTATGCCTCTTTACTGTAAGCCGCCTTGGGTTCTTTTCCAAGGAGAAAGGTGGGGTTAAAGAAATACTCTAAAAATACCTTGAACCCAGGGCCAGCCCAAGCAGAAGATGGTGCTGGAGGGGTGTGTGTGTCTGAGCTGGCCTGGCAGAGGGAAGGTCCACATAAGGTGTCAGGGGCAGGAGCTCGATCAGGGGCAGGGCTCTCACCACGGAGGAAGCCTTCGGTCATAGGATGCTCTACGTGGGTGGGGGGGGGAGAGAGCAGTCCTTAGATCCCATCGCGATAGAGCTTGGAGGGAGCAGGAGGGTCCTCTCGTCCACCCACGCCCCTTTGATGTACAGACAGGAAACTTAGAGGTGAAGTGACTGAGGCCGAAGGTCTCTCAACCCCTTCTTCCTAAAAAACAAAAAACAAAAAAAAACAACCCCAAGGCATTTCCGAGGGAGACTATTTCCCCCCATTACATTGTCCTTCTGGGCAAACAAACCTTTCAGCACTGCGTGCCTTGGGCATCAGACATACAAATGCAGCTGCCTCATCTCCCGATGGACCGATTAGGAAATGAAAGTGCATAGTCTGGAAGTATCAGCTGTAAGCATTCCTCCTCCTTTTGCAAGTGGTCGCACTTTCTGCAGGTGACGTCTGAGGATGGGGTGGTCTTTTTCCAGTTGTCCTCTTGGCCCTTGGAAGCTTTTACAACCTTCGTCCAGAAGACCAGGGCAGCGTTTAGTCTGAACTCTCAGCGTTGCCCACCACCACCATGTGCTCCCTCTGGAAGGCAGGACACCCCAAAAGGCCACTGGGCCACTAGAACGGCTTGCCTTCTGCCCATCTTGTGGAGTCCAATTCCTAAAGAGGCCACCAAGAGCCTTTTCACACGACCCCTAAGATCTGCTGGCCACTTAAATTCGGACCAGAGATCTTGGGGGTTCTTCGCTCTTCCTGTGTTCTCACCCCCTTCGCACTTCCTTGCTCTTGTCTGCGTGAGGGGAAGGAGGAAAAAAGAGAGGAAAAATATGCAGGCTCACCTCCGTCTGCCGGTCGAAGCCGCCCCGAGCCCCGTCGGTGTCCTGATTCCTGTCTCTTAAAGGGGCGGGGGTCAAAAAACAACAACAAACAGAAGTGAAGAGAGCCCAGCACTCACTCCTTTAAATCTGCATCAGGTATTTTCACCCCCGGAGAGCAGGTACCTGAAAAGTGCACTGGGACACGCTTTGGTGGGCGTGGTCGCACTTAATTTTCTGTAAACTCCGGAGCTGGTGGGGAAACAATTTTAAGTTCCGGAGCTGGGAGCCATTTGCCGCGGAGTTTAGGGGTTGTGTGAAAAGGCCCCAAGGCTCCTCTGGGGACGGATCCATCCCCTGCCTCTCCCTTTTTCCTCCCAACATGGGAGAAAGGGAGACTCAAGACCAAACCCAACGCAAACCTGGGAGAAGGAAGCGCTGGCGGTCCTAGGAAGTGGTGATAAATTGTTGTTACGGAACATTAGTCGCTCTGCCATGGTGCAATTGTAAAGTTGAAAAAGGCTTTATTTACAGTATTATTACAAAGATTAGGACAGGACAGATAACAAATAAGATCTATTTATTTAGGACCGAAAGCCAAGGCACCACTAACGGTAGTAGTGACAATGATTCTCAGCCACCCAACGACATTTGACACCCCTTTAAATATTCTTTACCCATGTTCCAGAATCTTCTAGTAGCTTGCTTCAAAGTTCGTCTTTGGTTGATATGAAATGATCAAGAGTCGAACCTGTGTCTAACTACAACTTCTATGTCACCACATTGGGCAAGTGTCTATAAACAGATCTTTCAGGGTTTTTTTTGTTTTGTTTTGTTTTGTTTTGTACAGAAAGAGAAAAAACAATCCATTAACTAGCAACTCTATTCTACATTAATTAGCTGTTAACTATGTTTATAAAACAATAATTAAAATATGATTTAAGCATCTAAAATATGTTTTAAGCACCTAAAGATTGTACCTATTACTGTTTCTGAAGTCTTCTAATAATCAGAAACAGTTTCCCTGATGTGTTCCATGTTGTCTGGCAGAGGTTTTGTTCCCTCGGGAATGCACAAACAGCACGTTTTTCCAATATGTGTATACACCCCACCAATTTAAGCCAGGATTGTGTCCAAAGCAATTCTGTTCTGAGTAACCACTTCCCTCATGGTTAAGACTGTGGATAATGCAGCAGCTATCCAGCAACAACCAAGACTGTACCACTTTTTAGCCTAGTGAACATTGGGAGGAGAGCTCTTGCTTTCAGTTTCCTGAACTGACAGACAGTATAAATACTGCCAAGGGTCAGGAGCCATAGTGGTAACAGTTCTGTTAGTGAGATTGCACCAGGACCACTTAACCGGAGGAATGCCATAAACAATAGAGCTAGTCCGCAGCAGACGGCGGTAGTTTGGCCATGTTGGAGTGATTAGAAACTGCAGAACCACCAGGAGCTGAAAAAAGAGGGTCTGGAACAGAAGACGCATCAGGAGGAGCTGGGGCCTTCTTGCAGTGGGAGGCGTGGACCCAAGAGGAAAGTTCAGAACTTTTGACAGCTGTGTTCGTGGTCACCAGAATCTAATATGGACCTTTCCACCTCAGCTGGTCCGTGGCCGCTGTGCTGTTGTGGCACATTTATATGGACCTTGTGTATCGTGGTCTTTCCCTTGGTGGCCTCTCCATACGCACCCAGTCAATCTTATTTCGAATGGGTGGCTCTTAGTGTCTCCAGTGGAATTTGTGCCTTTCTTGTCGTTGTCCCAGGATGCGTGGCAGTCGGAGTAGGATGAGGGGTCTTCGATTTGTGGGTGGCTCTCCTGGCTTCAGCCGGCCACCTACACATTGCCAGCGGTGCCCGATCCTCAGGGGCCGGTCCCACGGGGTCAGGTGGGGGAGCTCCGAACGGCAGGCCGTGGCCCCGGGTCTTTCCACTGGTCCCACAGGTTCAGGTGAAGCTGTCAAGTGAGAAGTGGTGTGTTTTGGACACTTTGGGGGCACCCAGATGGCCTTCCTGGTGGCTTGAGAAGGCACTGGTGTCCACGGCTTCTCCAGATCTTTCTTGGGGAGGAGCTCCCCAGGACACTCCTCTTCCTTCCCTGCCACGAAACAGCCCTTTCGGCTTCCCAAGGCCAGAGAATTTGGGGGCGATGATTTGGGGCTCCTAGCTATTCTCCTTGGGCCCACGGGGTGGAGCACTGAGCTGTAGTAGTGTTGTGTTGCCCTCATAGTTGTGGAGTTGTGGCCCCTGGTGTTAGTCACTGCACCTGATTTCAGCTGGCCTGCCTCTACGCATAGCCTCTGGTGTCCGATCCTGAAGAGACGGTCCCAGAGGTTTAGGTGGTAGAGGTCCGAAGGACAATCCATGGCAGTGAGTCCTTCCCCTGGTCGCACGGGATCAGGTGGGGCCAGAAAGCGTGAAGTGGTGTGCTGTGCAGGTTTCGGTGGCTCCCAGATGTCCTTCCAGAGGGATTGAGAAGGAACAGGCGTTGGCGGCCTCTCCAGATCTTTCTTGCTGAGGGGCCACCCGGGACGCTCCGGCTCCTTCCCTGTCAGGAAACAGTCCTTTAGGCTTCCCAAGGCCAGAGGATTTAGGGACGCTGATTTGGAGCTCCAAGGTATGCTCGCTGGACGCACAGGTTCAGGTGAAGCCGGCAAGCGTGAAGTGGTGTGTTTTGGATGCTTTGGTGGCACCCAGATGGCCTTCTTGGGAGCTTGAGATGGAACAGGCACCCGCGGCTTCTCCAGATCTTTCTTGGTGAGTGGCCGCCCGGATCGCTCTTGCTCCTTTCCTGCCCGGAAATGGGCCTTTGGGTTTTTCAAGGCCAGAGGATTTTGGGGTGATGATTTCGTAGCCTCTTTGGCAGAGAGAGCCAAATGCCGCAGGACATTCAGAGATGCTTCCACTGAAGCTAAAGAGGTGACCCTGTGGGGAACAGAAAGAAGTTGGAATCAGAATGGAACCAGGGCCCTCTGGGGGGATATTGCCAAGAGCCCCCCAAAAAACTCTTTCCAGGGACCCTTTTCCATGGCCCCCAGGCTCTGCTGCCCTGCACTTAATATCTCTACTGAGGGAGTTCAGAATCCATGCTGCCTGAGGAGGAGGGTGGATGTCACACCAATTTTTTAAAAAGGAAGGTGGGGGGACGCAGGAAACTACAGGCCAGAAGATGGTGGAAAGCCTCATCCAAGAGAAAAATCTTAAAACACATAGAAGAAGAAAACTTGCTGAGGGGAAATCATCATGGCTTCTGTAAGGGTAAGTCTTGCCTGACAAACCTTTTAGAATTCTTTGAAAAGGTCAACAGGCATGTGGATTTGGGTGAACCGGCGGATATTGTCTATCTTGATTTTCTGAAGGCTTTTGATACAGTCCCTCACCAAAGGCTGGTGAGAAAATTGCACGGTCAGGGGATAAGAGGGCAGGTCCTCTTATGGACTGAGAACTGGTTGAGATCCAGGAAACAAGGAGTAGGTGTCAACGGGAAATTTTAACAATGGAGAGAAGTGAAAAGCGGTGTGCCCCAAGGATCTGCCCTGGGACCGGTGCTTTTCAATCTGTTCATAATTGACCTGGAAACAGGGTAAAGCAGTGATGTGGCCAAGTTTGCAGGTGACACAAAACTTATCTGTGTGGTAAAAACTAGAGAAGATTGTGAAGAGCCCCAGAAGTATCTCTCCAAACTGGGATAATGGGCTGCGAAATGGCTAATGCATTTCAATGTAGCAAAATGTAAAGTAATGCATATTGGGGCAAAAATTCCAAACTTTTATCTATCAATTCATGGGCTCTGAGCTATCTGTGACGGATCAGGAAAAACATCTTGGTGAGTTGGTGGACAGCTCAGTGAAGGTGTCTACCCAGTGTGTGGCAGCAGTGAAGAAGGCCAATTCCATGCTAGGGAATATTAAAAACGGGATTGACAATAAAACAGCCAACATTATAATGCCATTGTAAAAAACAAGAGTACGCCTGCACCTGGAGTATTGTGAACAATTTTGGTCACCACATCTCAAAAAAGACATAGTGGAACTGGAAAAGGTGCAGAAGAGAGCGACTAAATGATTACTGGGCTGGGGGACCTCCCTTGTGAGGAAAGGCTAAAACGTTTCGGGCTCTTTAGTCTGGAAAAAAGGCACCTGAGGAGGGATATGATTGTGACGTACAAAATAATGCAGGGCATGAGTAAAGTGGACTTCTCCCTCTCACAAAAATACCAGAACCAGGGGACATACACTCAAATTGAGGGCTGGGACAGTAAGAAGAGACAAAAGAAAATATTTTTTTATCCAGCATATTGTTAGTCTGTGGAACTCCCTGCCACAGGAGGTGGTGATGACATCTGGCCTGGATGCCTTCAAAAGGGGATTGGACAGATTCCTGGAGGAAAAGTCCATCACAGGTTACAAACTCTGATGGAGATGTGTGTTATCCCCAGGCTTAAAACCGGGGTCCTTCAAGGGCCAGATGCAGGGGAGTGGGATCAGGAGACAGATAACTAGTCTCATGTGCTCCCAGACGCATCTGGTGGGGCCACTGTGAGATACAGGAAGTTGGACTAGATGGGCCGTTGGCCTGATCCAGCATGGATCTTAAATTAAAACTGGCCTTCAAAAAAAGAAAACTCTAATTAAAACACAATGCAGGACCACTAGACAGAAAAGGGCTGATCTCCGCTGGGATCATTCAAAGGGATCATCCCTTTTCCCACCTTTTACCCCATCCTGTTCCTCTTCCAAAAGGGTTCTGATCCTTGGAAAGGTGCACAATCCTTGCCCTTTACTAAGGCCAAAGCAATAGACGGTCCAAAAAGACCTCTGGCAATATTTGTGTTTCTCTAGAGGTTCTTGACACTTTAATCCTTGGCTACCCTGGTCACTTGTGGCCCCTCTCAGGGCGGTTTACAGGTGAATTCTGCAGGCTATACATCCCCCCCCCACTCACCAATCTTGGTTTTACTCTGTAAAGGAGAGAGGTGAACCTGGACCTGGCTCCCTGGAATTAAACCCAGGTCAGGAGCAGAGTTTGGGGCTGCAGCCCCGCAGTTGGACCGCTGGGCCAGGAGGCTCCTTTGAGAGCCAACTCCAGGGACTGAGATGGGGTAAGGAGGATGAGGAGAAGGGGGTGGAAGACAAGAGGATCACCTGAGTCGGGGCTTTAGTCTCGTCCACCTGCGCTGCCTTCTCCGAGAGAGAGCCTTCAACCAAGTGGGAGGCCAACCAAGGAGAAGGAAAGAAAAGGCAGACCGAAGGATCGTGGGGATCCCCGATCTTGCCCGGTCATTTCTGGAGTGGTTCCTGGCCCTTGGGACACGTTCCTTCCTCAGGAACACCCCGAGGGTCCCAAGAAGAAACAGGAGAACCAACAGGATCCAGAGCATCATCATCCTGACGTCCACCTGAGGCTTCTGAGACCTTCAGCTCGACGGAAAGCCAGGGTCCTTGGAACTCAGGTGGGTTGGCAGTTGCTGGCAGTTGGGCAACCCTTGTCTGGGTGTTCTGCAGGGACCCCCTTCCCTTCCCGCCTGGATTAGGAATAAGAACAATAACGGGGGGGGGGGGTCCAAAAGTCGTAATAAAGACCAAAATAATGGCTGATGTAGTAGCAGTAGTAGTAGTAGTAATTGTTGTTGTTGTTGTTGTTGTTTCCAATTAATAAATCATCCCGTGCTTATTAAACATTGTTTTACATCGGTGCTGTTTGTATTCGTTAAAACAAATGACAGCCTTAGTCTCTGCTTCTCTTTTCTAACCCTTGATAAAACAGATTCCACGTTTTAAAACACTCTGAATCTTCCTCCTCTTTAATCTCCAAAATAAGTCTATCCATTTGCCAGTTCTCTAGTTCACTGTTTTGCCCACAATTTTTCACCCGTTGAACTGTTATTTCTGTCACTGGCTCATCTTCCATTTTCCAGTTGGAGAGAAACCAAGATAGACCTCAGCCCTGGTCTACAAGGTCTCGTTTACGCTTTTCATCTACGTTCTCTATCTAAAATATCCGCATAGGTCTAAATTTCCTCAAAGTTCAAAACATTGGGGTGAACCAATGTTTCCATAGGTGAAACCTCTCGTGAACCAGCCTGGGGGGGGGGACCTGTCCCAATGCCCTCCGCCTGCAGATGCAAGCCTGATCCCGGCTCCAGGCTGCGGGGAAGCAATGGGGAGCCCCATGGGTTCCCTTCTCCAATGTTGTGCTCCGAGCCTTGCTCATCCATGCAACCCTTGAGCCACAGGAGACCCTGAATGACACGCAATGTGTGTTGGACACTCCGCTCGGTCTCTCCGGGGCCCCTTGGATCCAAGGGGGCTGTTTTAGCTCCTGATCACTGGACTGGACGAGGGCGAACAGCAACCTGACATGCCATCCCAGACAAGGCACTTCGGGCTGGATCAAAGGGACAACGGGGGACAGGGATGGAGCTTCTCTATGGGATGGGACGCCCCTCCAAGGAAAAAAGAGGTGGGCCGCTTCGGGGTGCTCCTGGAGGCCCCAGGTCCCAGCAGTAGCCAGGAGGGCATTTGCACCATGAAAACGAGGGCACTGCCAGCTACGTCCCTTTCCGGAGAGATCGGCTCTGGCCCCAGGGACACCGGCCCCCGAGTCCCTTCCCGGCTGGATCACTGTAACACGACCCACGTGGGGATGCCGACGGAAAGTCTCAGGAAGGGCCAGCAGGTCCAAACGCCCCACATGGCCAGGGTGCAAAACACCTCCAAGAGCGTCTCTCCCAGGAGGAGCCAGCTGAGGTGCAAAGGTCTTCAGTGGAGGTGCATGTGGTGGAGATGCAAGGGACACGGGAGACACAGCCTCTGGAACTCCCTCCCACTGGAGGCCAGCCTGGCCCCATGTTTCCTGCCCTCCTGCAAGCAGGCAACGGGGACTTTCTCTTCCGGCATGCTTTCCCTGAGTAGCCGGCAGCTCCTTATGTGCCTGTTCGACAGATTGTCATGCAATACTGCTGGGGCTGCATTTCTAATCCTACTTGTGTGTTTCCGTTTTGAATTTTATTTCTTTGTATTTGTTCGCTTCTTGTTCTTAGCCGTGAATGTCGGGTTTCACATTCCTTCCTAACTACTCTACACTGTTTGTCTCCAACTTTGTATATTGTTCTTCAACACTGTAAGCTGCATCATATAATCCTAGAGTTGGAAGAGACCTCAAGGAGGGCCATCCAGTCCAACCCCCTGCCATGCAGGAACCCCCATCACAATATTTCCGACAGGTGGCCATCCAGCCTCTGCTTAAAAACCTCCAAAGAAGGAGACTCCACCCTCCTCCTTTGGGGCAGCATCTTCCACTGCTGAACAGCTCTGTCATGAAGTTCTTCCAAATGTTCAAATGGAATCTCTTTTTCCTGTAGTTTGAAACCATTTCCCCAAATCCTTGTCTCTGAAGCCATATTATCTTTGCTTTGAGTTGCTTTCTGTTTTCAGAATAAACCATGATGAATAACCATTGCAAAACTTTTTATTTCCCTTAGGAATTGATTTGGAAGTTCCCTCTATGAAACAGAGGAAGGCATTCAAATCTCATTCAGGGCCATCCTTGCAGCTGGGTTGTCCTGACTGGTAACACAGGAGGAACCCCTTCTCTAAACGATGTGTAAGCAGTTTGTGGGGGGGGGAGCATTGGAGGGAGGGGTCCTTTGTACCTCCAAGGTCCCTCCAAGGTGGGGTGATAGAATCATAGAATCCTGGCGTTGGAAGAGACCTCGAGGGCCATCTAGTCCAACCTCCTGCCATGAAGGAACCCTGTCACAATATTTCTGACAGATGGCCATCCAGCCTCTACTTGGGTGTGCTGTGTCGTTACAGTCGTGACCAACTCTTTGTGACACCAAGTCCATGCTTAAAAACCTCCAAAGAAGGAGACTCCACCACCCTCCTTTGGGGCAGCATATTCCACTGCTGAACAGCTCTAACTGTCATGAAGTTCTTCCTGATGTTCAAATGGAATCTCTTTTCCTATAGTTTGGGTCCATTGCTCTGAGTCCTAGTCTTTGATTCCATGGAAGACAAACCAGTCCCCTCTTTGATATGTCATCCTTTCAGATATTTAAACATAGCTATCATATCTCCCCTCCCCCAGCCTTCTTTTTGAAAGGCTAAACATTCCCAGTTCCCTAAGCTGTTCCTCATAAGACCTTGGGTCCTTTCAAAGAGTAAAGGTGGGATAAACATGTTTTCCATCCATCCATCCATTCCCTGCCACCTCTGCAGGGAATACGGGCAGCACCTTTGCTGACTTCTCCTTGCCCCCCCCCCCATTCCAGTGGTGCCTGCTGGCTCAACCCATGTTCCTTCACCGAGTCTTTCCCTCCTTCCGAAGCCAACCAGGGACGGGCTGAAATCTCACTGCAGTCGAGGCCTTTCATGGATTATGTAGTAGTAGTAGTAGTAGTAGTAGTAGTAGTAGTAGTAGTAGTAGTAGTAGTTTTTTCCAATTAATAAATCATTCCATGCTTATTAAACAACATTTTACATGGGTGCTGTTTATATTTGATAAAACAAATTACAGCCTTAGTCTCTACTTCTCTATTTATAGCCTCTAGTTTCTTAGTCTCTACTTCCCTGGTTAAATCATTTTCATTTATTGTATTTGTGCCTATTTGTTTATTTGTTCTTTTTATTATAATGATTTGATTATTTGGTCTGATTGATTAGTTTTTTATTAGCTATTTTAAGTTGTTTCATCAGTTTTTGTATTTTGTAAATGTTCATAAACCGCGCAGAGTTCCTTTTGGCTAGATGGTTGTAGTATATAAATAAATAAATAAATAAATAAATAAATAAATAAATAAATAAATAAGTTCTAACCTTTGATAGAACAGATTCCACTTTTTAAAACATTTGAATCTTCCTCCTCTTTCATCTCTGTCCATTTGCCATTTCTCTAGTTCAATGTTTTGCCCACAATTTTTCTCCCGTTGAACCATTATTTCTCTCACCTGGTCATCTTCCATTTTCCAATTGGAGAGAACCCAAGATATACCTCAGCCCTGGTCTATAAGGTCTTGTTTCACTTTTCATCTTCTTTCTATATCTCAAATATCCGCATAGGTCTAAATTTCCTCAAAGTTCAAAGCATTGGGGTGAACAAATGTTTCCATAGGTGAAACCTCTCGTGAACCAGCCTGGAAAAATAATCTGTCCCAATGCCCGCCTCCGCCTGCGGACGCAAGCCTGATCCTGGCTCCAGGCTGCTACGAAGCAATGAGGAGCCCCATGGGTTCCTCCTGCAATGTTGTGCTCTGAGCCTCGCTCATCCATGCAACCCAGGGCTGGTTCAAAGGGAGATCAGGGAAGAGGGATGGAGCTTTTCTATGGGATGGGAGGCCCCTCCAAGGAAACAAGAGGTGCACTGCTTGGGGGTGCCGCTGGATTCCCCCAGGTCTCAGCCGTGGCCAGGAGGGCCTTTGCACCATGGCCTTTGCACCATGAAAACGAGGGTGCTGCCTGCTACGTCCCTTTCCGGAGAGATCGGCTCTGGCCCCAGGGACACCGGTCCCCGAGTCCCTTCCCGGCTGGATCACTGTAACACGACCCACGTGGGGATGACGACGGAAAGTCTCAGGAAGGGCCAGCAGGTCCAAAAGCCCCACATGGCCAGGGTGCAAAACACCTCCAGGAGCGTCTCTCCCAGGAGGAGCCAGCTGAGGTGCAAAGGTCTTCAGCGGAGGTGCATCTGGTGGGGACACAGGAGACACAGCCTCTGGAACTCCCTCCCACTGGAGGCCAGCCTGGCCCCATCTTTACTGCCCTTCTGCTGCAAGCAGCCAAGTCCTTTCTCTTTGGGCAAGCTTTCCCTGAGTGGCCGGTGGCTCCTTATGGTGACTTTTCGATGGATTGTTATGCAGTACTGCTGGGGCTGCATTTCTAGTCCTACTTGCGTTTTTCTGTTCTGAGTTTTCCATCTCTCTGAGTGGACTTTCATTTCTTTTTATTTTTTTGCTTCTTGTTCTTATCTTTGAATGTCGGGTTTCATGTTCCTTCCTAACTATTTTACCCTCATTGCCTCCAACTTTGTATCCTGTCCTTCAACATTGTAAACGGCCTGGATCCTTTCAAAGAGTAAAGGTGGGATAAACATGTTTTCCATCCATCCATCCATCCATCCATCCATTCCCTGGCACCTCTCAAAAGGAATACGGGCAGCACCTTTGCTGTCTTCTCCTTGCCCTCCCCCCCCCCATTCCAGTGATGCCTGCTGGCTCAACCCGTGTTCCTTCACCGAGTCTTTCCCTCCTTCCGAAGCCAAGCAGGGACGAACTGAAATCTCACTGCAGTCGAGGCCTTTCAACCCCCCAAGGACTGGCCCTGCCCTGCCAGCTGTGTTGGCCCAGAAGAGGCGGGGGTGGGAAAGTGGGAGACTCAGTGACCGACTCAGGGGCATCTCTCAAGCAACTCCCGGTGTTCCTTTCCCAGCCGGGACCCACGGAGCTCTGGCTTGACTCTCTACATGGCCGTTCTCTTTTATTCCCTGCCAAGATCCTTCCGAGAAAGCCCTCTTCTGCTTCCTGCGCCTCCCTCCGCCCCATCCCATGCATGTGGTCCGGAAGGATCAGCTACAACCATCCCTTCCTCCTTTTGCTTCTTAGGTCCTGCCCCAAGGGGCCTCGCTTTCAGCAGGTGACGTTGGAGGATGGTTTTTTTCTCCAAGCTGAACTCAAAGTATTCTCCACCACCATGTGCCCCTTCCAGAAGACAGACCTCCTAGCAAGGCCACTGGGCCACTGGGCCACTGGAAAGGCTTGCCTTCAGTTCCTGTCCTCAGTGGACCATCAAGGCTCCATCACCTGCTTCTCCCTTTTCCTCCTCAAATGGGGAGAAAGTGGGACTTAAGGCCCAACCCAACCCAAAGTGGGCAGAGGGAAGCTCTGGTGATCCTAGGAAGCGGAGGTGAAGAGAGGTGTGGAAGATGCTTGAATCAAGGGTTGGACCCAAACCTTCCTTGGCAAAAACCCACCGATGGGATGCCAGACATCTCACTGTACTTAGTGCCCTCGGACCACCCCCTCCCCTCGGCTGGGTCTCTTCCCCAACACCTTCCCGAAGGAAGGGGTCAAGACACAAGCCATGGTTCCAGGAGAACCTTCTGGTTTTCAGAAGGCACCCAAGCTCTCCGAGTCCCCTTCCACGTCAGACAAAGAACAAGGCACACTGGTCAACAATACAGAGAGTGTATTCTAAAGGTCCTAAACAAACAAACAAGCAAACAATAATGCGTATACAGTATTTCGGGAAACATTTTCATTTGACCTATAGGGAGGGGAAGCCAAGGCCTGTGGGCCCTGATTTTTCCAGGAGGGGCCAAGGACTTTTGAGCCCGGGGCCTCTTAACATGGCTGGAGGGCTCTTGCATTATTTTAGGATGCTTATTGGGGTCCTTGCGTGGCTCTGGGATCCTTGCGTTGTCCCCTTGGATGTTGTGCTGTTGCCCCTCACTGACGACGACAACAACAACAACAACAATAACAATAACAATAACAAAACAATAACAATAACAACAATAATAACAATAACAATAACAACAATAACAATAACACAACAACAAGAACAAACAACAACAACAATAATAATAACAAAACAAAACAAAACAATAACAATAACAATAATAACAAAACAACAACAACAACAACAACAACAACAACAACAACAACAACAACAACAATAATAATAATAATAATAATAATAATAATAATAATAATAATAATAATAATAATAATAATAATAATAATAATAATAAACTACTATATCTCCTGCCCAAGGGTGGGAGAGTAAAGAAGTGTTGGCCGGGGTGCGAATCGTCCCTGATGATTTTCCTAAGGGAGCAGTCCCTGGCGAGGTCATCCAGTGGGCTCAGGGGGCAGCCCGTGATGTTTTGGGCCGTGTTCATCGGGTCCTCCTCCGAGAGCCGCCATGGCGTTGCTTCGCGTTGCCTGACCGGCACCTCCTCCCTGGAGTGGGGGCTCCTTGGCTCCTGGCACTCTCCCCTTGGCTGTCGGGCTGCGGCTCCCTGACTACAGCATACTGCCTCTTACGGGACATCGGGGTCGCAGGGCTGCTGGTGCCACCGCCATGGCCAGGCTGCTGTAGCTCCTGCCCTGGTGTCTGGTGTCCCTGGGCCAGACTACGGGATGCGGGGCTCCCACTGTTGCCTCCGTGGCCATGATGCTGTGGCCTCTTTTTTTGTCCCCATGGGCTATTCCGTAAAATATGGGGTTTGTGGCTCCTTGCCCTGCGGCCTTTTCTCCAGCACCGTGGACCCTTGTTTTGTGTGTGAGGCATCTTTGCCGGAATACAAGGCTCTTGGGTCCTTCGAATGCCCCCTTGCAGAGCGTGGCCTGGCCCCTCGCATTGGGCCCAATGCCTCTTTCTGGAAACATGGGCCACAGGGATCCTGATAGTGACCTTTTGCCCATCACGGTTTGATGGCTCCCATTGCATCTGGTGGGGGTCAGGGGTCCTTGTGGCACCTCCGTGGCCAGGATGCTTTGGCCCCTTGCTTTGTCCCCATGGGCTGTTCTGTAAAATACGGGGCTTGTGGCTCCTTGCCCTGCAGCCTTTTCTCCTGTGCCGTGGCCCCTTGATTTGAGTTCGGGGCATCTTTGCCGGGACAGAAGGATTTAGGCTTTTTCTAATGCCCCCTCGTTGATCGTGCCCTGGCCCCTCGCATTGCGCCCAGTGCCTCTTTCTGGAAATACGGGGCACAGGGCTTCCTTTATCGGACCCTTGTCCACTGTGGTGTGGTCCCTGGTGTTGGATCTGGGGCCTGATGCCAGCGACATGAGGACCAGGAACACTTGGACTGCCCCCTGGTTGATCCTGATGAGGTGCCTTGCTTCGTGCCCGCTCCCTCTTCCTTAAAACACAGGACTTGGGCCTCCTGGGGCTGCCGCCTGGTCCTTTGTTCTGCCAGCCCTCGCTTGGTGCCCTGTGGATCTTCTCCGGAATAAAGGGCTCTGGGCTCCTGATATGGCCCTTTGGCCCATCACGGTCTGAGGGCTGGCTTTGGATCTGGTGGCCCATACGAAGAATGTGGGGCTCGGGGCTCCTTCTGCCACCTGGGTTGCCATCCCGCCGTGGCTCCAGACTCAGTGCCTGCTGACTCCTCTCCGGAAGACAGGGCTCAAGGCTCCCTGAGCCACCTCCAGGGCCATCGTCCTGTGACTCCAAACTCGGTGCCTGCTGACTCCTTTCCACAACACAGGGCTCAGGGCTCCTTCTGCTGCCTCCGTTGCCATCCTCCTGTGGCTTCTGGCTTTCTTTGAGGCGACTCCTCCCTGGAAATCGGGGTTTAGGGCTCCTTCTGCTGCCTCTGTTGCCATTATGTTGTGAACTCCGTATCTGGTAACTCTTCTCCAGAATACGGGGCTCAAGGCTCCCTGTGCCGCCTCTGGGGCTGTCGTGCTGTGGCTCCTGACCCGGCGCCTGCTGCCTCCTCTCCAGAATACAGGGCTCAGGACTCCCTGTGCTGACTCGGTTGTCATCCTGCTGTGTTTCCTGACTTGGTGCCTGCTGCCTCCTCTCCAGAATAAGGGGCTCAGGACTCCCTGTGCCGCCTCCAGGGCCATCATGACGTAGCTCCAGACTCGGTATCTGACTATTTTTCTCCGGAACATGTGGCTCAGGACTCCTTGTGCTCCCTCCGTTGCCAGTCTCCTGTGGCTCCTGACTTGGTGTGCGGTGACTCTTCTCCAGAATACGGGGCTCATGGATCTTTTCACCGCTTCTGTGGCCATCATCCTGCAGCTCCGGATTTGGGGTCTGGTGACTTTTCTCCAGAATAGGGGGCTCAGGGCTCCTTGTACTTCCACCTTCCTTTTCACAGCTAGGCCTGTTGTCAGCCATGGTGTTCTCGTGGCTTCCTCCAGTGCCTCCATGGGCATTGTGGCGTGGCACATTATTTTGGACCCTGGGCTTGTTTGGAAGCCATGGCTTCGCATAGATTCGGGTGGCTCTTGGTCTTTGATGTTGAGGGACCTCCATGTTGTTCACCCAGTGCGTCTTCTTTGGAATGGGTGGCTCTGTGTGTCTCTGGTGTGACTCCTGCCTGTCCTGCAGTTTTCTCAGAATGCGTGGCATTCGGAGGAGGATTATGGGCCGTTGTTTTCTGGGAGGGTCTGCTGGCTTCAGCCGGCCACCCTCTACCTTTAGCCAGGGGTGCCCGAGCCTCAAGAGACGCTCCCACGGGGTGAGATGGGAGAGCTCGGAAGGAGGCGCAGTGGCCCTGGGGCTTTGCCCTGCTTGCACGGGTTTAGGTTTGGAGGGCAAGCGAGAATGGGTGGTTTTTTGAGGCTTTGGGGGCACGCAGATGGCCTTCCGGGCAGGTGGAGAAGGACCAGGCTTCTCCCGATCTCTCCTAAAGAATGGCCACCTGGGAGGCTCTTGCTTCTTCCCTTTCAGGAAGCAGGTGGTTTTGCTTTCCAAGTCGTGAAGATTTGGGGGCACAGGTTTTGTTGCCTCTTTGGTGGAGAGGGCCGAACGGCGCCGGATGTTTTGAGGGGTGTCTGTAGAGGCGGAGGTGGTGACCCTGTGGGGAAGGGAACAGGATCAGAAGCAGAACAGAAGCCAGTGATGGATCAGGGCCCTACATGGGGTTCCCCCCTGAAGCTCCCCAAAAGAACTCTTTCCAGGGACCCTCCGCTGACCTTCTGATGGACCCCAAGCATGGCCTCCGGGCTCTGGGCTCCTCTTCCGAGGGAGGTCAGAATCCATAATGCCTGAGAGGGAGGACTGAGGTGTCCAGAAGAGTTGGAGAGACACAAATATTTCTAGAGGTCTTTGGGGACCTCTCTCTATTGCTTTGGCATTAATGAAAGGGGAAATATTCTGCAGACAGAACCTCATGCATCTCCCTGGGACTGACACCAGTTTGGGAGCGTTTGGGCTAACGCCCTTCAGTTGAACTGCTGGGCCAGGAGGCTTCTTTGAAAGCCAACGTCAGGGGCTGAGATGGGCTCAGGAGGATGAGGGAAAGGGGTGGAAGAAAAGAGGATCACCTGAGTGGGGGCTTTAGTGCCATCCGTGGACGCTGCCTTCTTGGAGGTTGCGCTAGGAACCAAGTGGAAGGCAGTCCAAGAAGAAAGAAAGAAAAGACAGACCAAAGGATCTCAGGGATCCGTGATCTCGCCTCGGCATTTCTGGCATGATTCCTGACTCTTGGGACACGTCCCTGATTCAGGAACACCCAGAGGATCCCCAGCGAAAACAGGAGAACGAACAGGATCCAGAACAACATCCTGCCATCCACCTGAGGCTGGTCAAACCTTCACCAGGGCTGAAACCCAGCCTCTCCTGGCACCAGGCTTGCATCACAAAGACCCTTGAAACACGGGGCTCCTGATTAGCACCACCTCTCTCCTCCTTGGGCAACCATTGTTGGGTCTTTGACTTGGACCCTTCCCATCCTGTCTGGAGGAGGAGGAGTAATAAGAAAGATGGGGGTGCCAGGGGTCCTAAGAGAGAGACCCAATGGTTTCCTTTTGGACTCGTTCCAATGGGCCTCCATTCTTCCCTGGAGCTTCTGGATCCTTCAAGAACCAGTCAGGACAACCGAAATGCAAAGACGGCCCTGAATGAGATTTGAATGGCTTCCTCTGTTTCATAGAGGGAACTTCCGAAGCAATCCCTAAGGGAAATAAAAAGTTTTGCAAATATTATTCATCATGGTTTATTCTGGAAACAGAAAGCAACTCAAAGCAAAGATAATATGGCTTCAGAGACAAGGATTTGGGGAAATGGTTTTAAACTACAGGAAAAGAGATTCCATTTGAACATTTGGAAGAACTTCATGACAGAGCTGTTCAGCAGTGGAAGATGCTGCCCCAAAGCAACTAAAAGCCAAGGTAGCATGGCTTCATACACCAGGACTTGTTGCAATGGTTTCAAACAATAGGAAAAGAGATTTCATTTGAACATTAGGAAGAACTTCCCATCCTGTCTGGAGGAGGAGGAGTAATAAGAAAGGTGGGGGGGGGGTGCCAGGGGTCCTTAGAGAGACCCAATGGTTTCCTTTTGGACTCATTCCAATGGGCCTCCAGGCTTCCCTGGAGCTTCTGGGTCCTTTGAGAACCCAGCTAAAAGGACTGCCATGAATGAGATTTGAATGTGTTCCTCTGTTTCATAGAGGGAACTTCCAAAGCAACCCATAAGCGAAATAAAAAGTTTTACAAAGGTTATTCATCATAGTTTATTCTGAAAACAGAAAGAAACTAAAAGCAAGGATAGCATGGCTTCAGAGACTAGGACTCGGGGCAATGGTTTCAAACTACAGTAAAAAAGATTCCATTTGAACATTAGGAAGAACTTCATGACAGTTAGAGCTGTTCAGCATAAGTGGAAGATGCTGCCCCAAAGGAGGGTGGTGGAGTCTCCTTCTGTGGAGGAGGTTTTTAAGCAGAGGCTGGATGGCCATCTCTCGGGAGGACTGTGATGGGGGTTTCCTGCATGGCAGGATGCTGGACTGGATGGCCCTTGAGGTCTCTTCCAACTCTATGAGTCTATGACTCTCTCACAATTCCTCCTCCCTAATAACGAAATTTTAAGGGAGTAAACTTTAACAGTTTGCTCACTTAAAATTGAGTTACAAGGCATGAAAGCATATATATGTTTTCACATTTTAATTCTTACCATCAATCGGATTCCTTGAAAGGGCATCCGCCACAGAATTCTACATTCCCTTTATTTTTCTTAATTCAAAATTGTAGTCTTGTAGCAGTAAAGCCCATCTTAGCAATTTCCTATTGTGCTTTTTCATGTTATTCAACCATATTAATGGAGAATGATCGGTACACAAAATGAACTTTCTCCCCATATATATATGGTTTCAATTTATTCACAGACCAGATAATAGCTAAACATTCTTTCTCTGTTGTTGAGAGATGACATTCACCAATATGGAGTTTCTTTCTCATAAACACTACTGGTTTTAAAAGTCCTGGTTTCTCTTCTTGGCGTAACACTGCACCGAGTCCAATTCCGGAAGCATCAGTGTGAATCCAAAATTCTCAGTCATAGTCCGGTGCTGTTGAGACTGGCTTTGAAGTTAAAGCTTGCTTCAGTCTTTCAAATGCAGCTTGGCATTCAGGCGACCTCTGTATGACATTGAGCTATTCTTCTTTGTAGTCCATTCTGTCAGTGGTGCTGCAATCGTGCCAAAGTGTGGGATAAACCTGCTGTAATAACCGGCAGGTCCCAAGAAAGATCTGACCTCCTTTTTGGTGGTGGGTCTTGGCCACAGGTCGATCGCGTCAAGGGGTTTGATCCTGCCTCTTCCCATGACATGTCCCAGGTAGTTGATATCTGGCTGTCCTATTTGCCACTTGGATGCTTTTATCGTCATCCTGGTCTCCTGGATCCGCTGTAGTATGAGGCTCACATGGGTGAGGGGTTCTTCCCAGCTTTTACTGAACACCGTGATGTCATCTAGGTAGGCCACTGCAAATTTATTCAGTCCATGCAGCATTTGATCTATTAGCCACTGAAATGTGGCTGGAGCATTCCACAGGCCAAAACTCATCACATGGAATTCAAATAGGCCTATGGGGCTGCAGAAAGCTGTTTTTGCTTGATCTTTTGGGTCCATCATGATCTGCCAGTAACCTCGGCTCAGGTCAGGGCAGCTGTTGTAATTAGACCTTCCAACCTTCTCAATCAGGTCATCTAGCCTTGGCATTGGGTATGCATCAGGCTTGGTCACACTGTTTAACGTTCAAGAGTCCACGCAGAACCTTACAGTGCCATCTGGTTTATCTACCAATACAATTGGTGCCACCTAGCAACTTTTCAAGGGAATTATTATCCCAGCTTGTAACATTTCTTCAATTTCATTTTGCACCTTTTCCACATAGGCTTCTGTAATTCTATATGGTCGCATAGCTATAGGAGCAGTATCTCCTGTATCTATCCTATGCTTCACTCCTTTCGCTCTTCCGGGATTAGATGTAAATAAACGTCTATACTGGTGTAATAGTGCTTTCATCTCTGACTTTTGTTCAGGGGTTAAATGTGGGCTGTAGTGTACTGCTTCAGGGTTATAATCTTCTGTTCTTCGTTGCTCCCAGTATAATAACTCAGGGCTGTGATCTTTAACCTCTTTCATAGCATACATAACCAATTTTATTTCACTCTTGGTACAATAAGGTTTTAAGACATTTATGTGCACTAATCGTGTTCCCCCTTCTATATCTTGAATGATGTAGTTCACATTGGACCTCTCTATTAGTTATTGTTTGGCTTTTTCTCTTTCTCTCCATCTCCTTCTCTAGTTTTAATTGTTGTAATTTATACTTCTGCTCCAACCGCCACTTTTCAAGACTCTGGGCTCTGTCAATGTTTTCTGCCTCACTTTGAATTTTTGTTCCCTCAGAGGGTTTCCGTGGCTCTACCAGCACAGCTTCCTCAGTTGCCATTTTCCTCTTTCCTTTCTTGGTATATGCTTTTTGAATAGACATAAATTAATTTTTTTTCTTATATGTGCTTTGTTTATGGTTTTAAGAGAAAGAAGTTTCACACTGGCTCTCAGCTGTTTGAGGTAACTGTGTTACTATATTAACTTTACCTCAAGCCTACAGTTGAGGGTCTCAAACTGTCACTTTGGCACAGTGCCCAGACCTCAAACTTCCAATTTATCTTCACTACTATCTCAGTGTTTAAAAGTCACAGATTTAAACAATGTTTCTCTTCTTTCTATCTTTTAATTTTTCTGGCCTTTACCCATTCACTGTAATTTATTATAAGCAGCCAACTCGTGTTTTGCTTTCACATGAGAACCACTCGGCCATAAATCCCCTCAGGGTTTTATCTCTTCGTGAGGTATGTTATCTGCACCACAGAGAGAGAAAGACCTTTTAAATTCAGAAATTTCTTTCCTTTTTGTAAACCAGGGCATTATTCCAGACCTCCTTTGAAAGCCACCCTCAATTTCTAGGGGAAATGCTTTAAGGTCCTCACCCCAGAACATTTGTCTCAGCAACTTTTATTATCTGGCTGCTGGACTTAAACACAAGATACAGTGGACCCTTGTATAACAAACAGTTTGTATCACATAAAATCTGTACAACATAAAAAAATTCCAGATTTAGGGGAAATTTGCTGAACATAATCGCCTATGAGGAGAATCCGTGTGGTAAAAACCAGAGAAGATTGTGAAGAGCTCCAGAAGGATCTCTCCAAACTGGGGGAATGGGCTGCGAAATGGCAAATGTGTTTTAATGTAGCCAAATGTAAAGTAATGCATATTGGGGCAAAAAATATATATCAAAACTTTATCAACTCATGGGCTCTGAGTTATCCGTGACAGATCAGGAAAGAGATCTTGGTGTGTTGGTGGACAGCTCCATGAAGGTGTCTACCCAATGTGTGGCAGCGGTGAAGAAGTCCAATTCCATTCTAGGGATTATCAAAAAGGGGACTGAAAATAAAACAGCCAACATTATACAAAACAATACTAAGGCCACACCTGGAGGATTGTGTACAAATCTGGTCACGGCATCTCAAGAAAGACATAGTGGAACTGGAAAAGGTGCAAAAGAGAGTGACGAAAATGATTACTGGGCTGGGGCACCTCCCTTATGAAGAAAGGCTAAAACAATTGGGCCTCTTTAGTCTGGAAAAAAGGCGCCTGAGGGGGGATATGATTGAGACATACAAAATAATGCAGGGCATGAGTCAAGTGGATAGAGGAACGCTCTTCTCCCTCTCAGAAAATACCAGAACTAGGGGACATACACTCAAATTGAGTGCTGGGAGAGTAAGAACTGACAAAAGAAAATATTTTTTCACCCAGCGCGTTGTAAGTCTATGGAACTCCCTGCCACAGGATGTGGTGATGGCATCTGGCCTGGATGCCTTCAAAAGGGGATTGGACAGATTCCTAGAGGAAAAGTCCATCACGGGTTACAAACCATGATGGAGATGTGTGTCATCTCCAGGCTTTAAACCGGGTTCCTTCAAGGACCAGATGCAGGGGAGTGGTATCAGGAGACAGAAATCTATTCTCATTCTCTCCCAAACGCATCTGGTGGGGCCGCTGTGAGATACAGGAAGCTGGACTAGATGGGCCTTTGGCCTGATCCAGCAGGGCTCTTCTCAGGTTCTTAGGTTCTTAAGATAAAAATGGGATTACATCGTTTTCAATGCATTCCTATGGGAATTTGTATAAAGGAAATTTTGCTTAACATAATTTCATTTGGAACGAATTAATTCCTTTATCCAAGGTACCACTGTACTGTGTTTTCAGTTCAGAGTTCAGGGACTTCCGTGTATAAACCTTTACTGTTTTTGGCACACCACAAGCAGTATTATTAGTGAACCACTGTAGAATTTGTCTATCCTTTCAGATTTCTCTCACAGGTGACTTTCAGTTTTGTCTAGACCAGGCATGTCTATGGCCCTCCAGATGTTTTTGGACCACAACTTCCACAGTCCTTTGCCATTGGTGGTCTAAGCTTAGAATTCTGGGAGTTGTGGTCCAAAACATCAGGAGGGCCAAAGTTTGGACATGCCTGGTCTAGACAGACTCCTCTTTTAGAGCCCTGGCTCTCAGACACTGACAGTCAGTCACACACACAGAAATCAAGATAGCACTGAAGGGTTTGGTTCTGAATTCCCTCAGGGCTTTCAAGAACTGAAATTAGAGTCCCCTAATCTTCAGCCCTCACCCTAATGACAGGAACTGGCACAGAACTCACTAATAAAATACTAGAGAGTTAACATTCACTAAAGGCTTCTTCTTTCTAGCTTCAGGTTTCAGTTATTTATTTATTATTTATTTGTTTGTTATATTTCTATACTGCCCATCTTTCGGACAGAACTTTTCAGGGCACAGGTTAAATATTTTGGCTGGTGACTTTTCCCTCAGGCTCACTGGATTACTTTCGAAAAGCCCTCCGCTATGCCACCAATTGTGACGTTCTATCACTTCCCACACACAATTCTGTGCTCGACCATTAAATATAACTTTTAATTTGGATAATAAAAACTCAATTATGACAGTTTCTTTTCAGTAATGCTGCCACCATTAAAACCTATGTTTTCTTATGGATGTAAACGGACTCAGTTTATTCAGATTTAAAATCTGAATAAACTTTATTAATAAAACAAACACACACAACAATGATTGTTGTTGTTAAGCGTTGCCTTCAATATAGCCTATATTCATACAAGTCTTCCAGACCTTAACCTGCTACTACACCAATAAACCATGCAGCCTAGATCAGTGGTGGCGAACCTTCGGCACTCCAGATGTTTTGGACCATAACTCCCACAGTCCCTTGTCATTGGCAACGCATGCTTAGAATTCTGGGAGTTGTGGTCCAAAACATCTGGAGTGCCGAAGGTTCGTCACCACTGGCCTAGATGTTAGTCTGCTCTGACTGAGCTATTACTCGGGTTCTCCTCTCCCTTGGCTAGCTCCGCCCTTTTATAGGACCCAAATCCCCCGCCCTCCTGCTAGGATTGGTTGTCAATTTACATATTCATGGCTCTAGCTTCTAAGGGTGTTGTCACAGTCCTCAATCGAGTCGAGCCTGAACATTCCCTTGAATGGAAATGCCTGACTTGAGACTCCCAGGCACCTAGAAGGGAGATGCAGAAGGGACCAGGGAATAGACTGAATATGGCTGGGGAAATGGGCAGGCCAGTAGACAAAGAGGACGATCTAAGATGAGATGGGTTAATCCAATCAAGGAAGCCACAGCTAGGACTTTGGAAGATCTGAGCCGGACTGGATGGAAAGGGCAACCTTTCTAGGAAGGAGGTGCAACAGGAAAAGAGAACAACCTTACCGGAGGTGCTGTGTTGGCTTGTCAGAGCTGAGCCTGGCAGTCGTTATGGATGGGACCTTTTGGAGCTCAGTCCCTCCCCGAGAGCCATCCGTCTCCTAAGGACAGCCTTGGCCAGGAGGGCCCCTCTCGACCCAGAACGCCTGGCCTCCAGAGGGGAACATCTCCTCCTCCTCTAGGGAAGGATCTCTTTGGATGCCAAAAGGGTCTCCTGGTGGAGAGGGGCCAGGACCCTCTCAAGGGCAGGAAGGCCGGCCTGCCAGGTACCCACCCCTCACCCCTTGCAAACTGAGACGTCTCTACATTGTGAAGGTTTCGGCAAAGGCACCAAGACCTGGACCAAGGCCAGGCTGCAGAGCCAGGTGGCCAGAATCCGCCCACCAAGGGCCCCCTTGACCAGACCCGGAGTCCCAGTCCTGATGGGGAAGGACCACGTCCAAGGAGTTCAGCCAACAAGAGTCCGGGGCCATTTGGAGCAAACCAGGGCAGGGCAGGATCCCGGGGCCCCGAGGGAGGCCAGGCAGGGACGGAACTGGAACCGGGTCCTTCCCTGGGCATCAGGGAGCCTGGCCGAGAAGGAAGACCAGAGCTGGAGCCACCTGCTTGGATGCTGAGGCCCGGAGGCTCGATACATTTCCCTCCTAGATCCCCTAAGGAAATAGGGATTCTGGATCCTGACCAGAAACCCTCCAAGGAGGAGTCAGCCGAGCCATGGTAGACTGCGGAGGTCGCTGGAGGAGCTCCATACCCGATCAGGGATTTGAACCCAGGTCTTTGCAGGCATAGCCACATGCTCGAATTGTGCAACTCCCAAGCCCCATTATAGATAAGGAGCTAGTTAAAATTTATTAGTTGTGTTGGGGTTGTGTAATAACCAGAAAATGGGAGCTAAGGTCTAATTTTAGGATAGTTTAATTCAAAGTGCATGGACCAGTAATTAATAGGGGCATAACCCATGTTAAATAATGTATGTACTTATTTGGGATGGTGTTGTGTTGTGGCGTTGTGATAGGTAGCATGTGAGCTTTCTGGGGCCCAGGATTGGACCAGAGGGCGAGGGGGGGGGGGACCCAGGCATCGGGAATAAATACATCATTTTGAAATTCAAAGGCAGAGACCGCACTCTGGATGGCGTTTCTCTCCGTTGCTGCAGCTTCGAAAAATAAACCTTTGCGTTTCTCTACAAAGTGCCATCTGTTATTTAGAGTAAACAAATTACCCCAAACAACCCCCTTCCAGGTTGCAGGCGGGGGTGTCTGGGACTCATGACAGGCAGGGCGCAGGGCCAGCCCAGGCAGGAGATGGGGCTGGAGGGGGGTTTGAGATCTCGATCGGGGGGCAGCCTCCCCCCCCCGTCCTTCCAGGAAGGCAGGGCTCTCATCATGGAGGAAGCCTTCGGTCAGAAGATGCTCTTCAAAGGGAGGCGGTCCTTGGATCCCATCGCGACAGAGCTTGGAGGGAGCAGGAGGGTCCTCTCTCCACCACCGCCTCTTTAATGTGCAGACCGCAAATCTCGAGGTCCAGTGATTGAGGCCGAAGTTCTCTCAAACCCTTCTTCCAAAAAAACCCCAAAGCGTTTCCGAGGGAGACTATTCCCCCCCCCCCCGGCAACACACACACACACACTACTGATTTTCAACTGCCTGTTGCCTGTGGGAGGGGGTTCTGCATGGCACTCCCTGGAATGGTATAGTTCACGCATCAAGGGAGTTGAATTTCCCCAGGGCTTGCCAATGCCACGCCTTTCCTCTCCTTCTTCTGACCGCATGGGCTTTGTAGTGTGGAGCCATTTGGGCCTCAGTCCAGCTTCTCCCCACCTGAGATACAAAATGAGATTGTGAGTGTAAACTTATTTCTTTATACTTTTTTCTGAAGAAACAAGCCTCTTGTCTTTTATGAAAAAGGGCTAGCTTTGCTGGGGAAGGATTTGGAAACTTCTAAGTTGACGTAAGGCCTCACAGCCTGATCTTAGGCTCTGTTGCACAAAACCAAAACTGGCTTTTCGCTCTGCCCAACACAAATCAAGGTGCCTCATGTCCCGACGGACCGTCCAGGAAACGGAAGCCGCTCGGATGGCCAAAGGCAGACAAAGACACGTTGTTGGGAGCGTAAGAGGCTTTTTGGCCCTTGAGAGAGCTCTGCTTCTCTTACGGTGCGTTAAGCCAGTCAGTCAGACACCTTTATTGGCATCAAATAAATACATAAAATAGACAATGGACAGTAGATAATAAAAACACACAATTATGGGAGTATATGTGCCCAGCCAGTATTACTCAAATAACCGGAAAGGGTAGAGGGAATATAGGTAAATTGTAAGAAGATGAGAGCTAGAGGATGTTTCCATGAAGCATTATATTTATCCAGCTATAGTCGACTGTAGACCATCCAGAATAAACAGACTATATCTGGGGGTGTTAAGCAAAAGGCCCATTGAGTAACTGTGGCCTGCGTCGCTGGATTAACAAGTTGATAAATATGGCAATCTGCCTAGTGTGGGTTAAGCGTACAGTTTTGTTCATCCCTCTTCCATCTCGGCCGATCCCACCACCTCATCCTTCCTGGTAACCAAGGAGGAACCCCTTCTCTAAAGGATCTGTGAGCGGTGAGGTGGTGGTGGTGGTGGAGAGGGCTTTGGAAGGAGGGATCCTTTGATGATGATGATGATGATGATGATGATGATGATGATGATAAACAACCTATTGTTTAGCCTGTGTGTATGACTGGCTAGTCTACTGTTTCTCCTGCCCGAGGGTGGGAGAGTATAGAAGTGCTGGCCGGGGTACAAATTGTCCCTGATGATTTTCCTCGCTCTCCTAAGGCAGCGGTCCTGGCGATGTCATCCAGTGAACTCAGGGGGCAGCCCGTGACGTTTTGTGCGGTGTTCCTTGCGTCCTCCTCCAAGAGCCACCACTTTTGGGATTTTCAACCTTTCCTCTAGGGAAATAGCAACCCCTCCCAATTTGGTATCATCTGCAAATTTCATTAGCATACTCTCTATTCCTTCCTCCAAGTCATTAATAAAGATATTGACCCAGAACAGAACCCTAGGGCACCCCACTGGTCACGTCTCTCCAAGCTGAAGAGAGCTCATTTATGATCACCCTTTGGATGTGATCAGTCAACCAATTACAAATCCACCTGACATTTGTACTATCTATCCCACTTTCTACTAACTTCTTAGCAAGAATACCATGGAGAACCTTATCGAAGGCCTTACTAAAGTCCAGATAAACAATATGCACAGCATTCCCCTCATCCACCAGGCCTGTAATTCTGTCAAAGAAAGAGATCAAATTAGTCTGGCATGACTTGTTTTTAAGAAACCCGTGTTGACCTCTTGTAATGACAGCATTGTTTGTTAAATAATTGCACACTGACTGTTTAATAATCTGCTCTAGGATTGGCCCAGAAAAGCCACCTGAGACCTCCCCCTGAACTGGGGGAAAAGGGCCGCTCCAGGGGTCCCTTCCTCAGGAATCATCCTGTGGTCCTTTCCACAGCCAGTGGCCGACAAGACTCTGGTGGTCCTTTCTGAGGTGGGACCTCCTGAGCTCTGACGACCTCCAGGAGTTGGCTGGGAGAGGGAAGCTCTAGGAAGCGGAGGTGCAGAGAGGTGTGGAAGATGCTTGAATCAAGGGTTGGACCCAAACCTTCCTTGGCAAAAAAACCCACTGATGGGATGCCAGACATCTCACCGTACTTACTGCCCTCGGACACCCCCTCCCCCTCAGCTTGGTCTCTTCCCCAACACCCTCCCGAAGGAAGGGGTCAACAGTCAAGACACAAGCCATGGTTCCAGGAGAACCGTCTGGTATTCAGAAGGCACCCAAGATCGCCGAGTCCCGTTCCACGTAAGAAAAAGAACAAGGCACACTGGTCAACAATACAGAGAGTGTATTCTAAAGGTCCTAAACAAATAAACCAACAAATATTCATATACAATATTTCAGGAAACATTTTCATCTGAGCTACATGGAGGGGAAGCCAAGGGCTGTAGGCTGTGTGAGTACCATGGCCACTTTCCAACTTGGTCGTAGGAGGGTCTGCCTCCAGCCATCTCCCTTTCCCTTGGCCCCTTTTGAAAGGATCGTCAGGCCGTGGGATGGGCAATCTGGAAAGAGGGACGGGAGCCCCTCGACCAGGGAAGGCAACAGGTTCTTGGGTAGCGCAACGGGGCATTTTAAAGATGTGAGCGAGGGGACTTCCTGGTAGCACCGGCCCCTTGGGTTGCCCTTGGGGGCCCTGATTTTTCCAGGTGGGGCCAAGGACTTTGACCCGGGGCCCAGGAGGTAGCCTTACTCTAAAGGATCTGTTAGCAGTGTGGTCAAGGTGGTGTCGGTGGTGGAGCTTTGGAAGGAGGGATCCTTTGTACCTCCAAGGTCCCTCCAAGGTGGGACCAGCGAGGTCATCGAATCCTAGAATCCTAGAGTTGGAAGAGATCTGGAGGGTCATCCAGTCCCACCCCCTGCCATGCAGGAACCCCCATCACAGGACTCCCAACAGATGGCCATCCAGATTCTCCTTAAAACACCTCCAAAGAAGGAGACTCCATCCCCCTCCTTTGGGGTATCATAGCGGCACCATATCTCTACGAAGAAATCCACAAACCACTGCCTCCCCTTCACTTGGCTCTCTGCATAGAGCTGTTTCAAGACTGTGCGCCTCTCTCTCTCTCTCTCTCTCTCTCTCTCTCTCTCTCTCTCTCTCTCTCTCTCTCTCTCTCTCTGTTTCTCTCTCTTTATCTCTATCTCTTGGTTCCTCTGCAGGGAATATGGGTGGCACAGTTGTTGTCTTCTCCTCACTCCCAACATGCCTGCAATGACCGCTGGCTCAACCCATGTTCCTCCTCCTGGCCATCCCTGCTTCCGAAGTCAACCAGGGATGGACTGAAATCCCTTTGGGGTCGGGGCCTCTCAGCCCTCCAAGGACTGTTGAATCGGCTCTGTGAGGGTGGACGACAACCCTCGGCTCCAGCTGCAGGCCTCCCCATTCCCTCTGCTGTCATCCATGTTGGCCCAGAAAAGCCACCTGAGACCTCCCCCTGAATTGGGGGAAAGGGGCCACTCCAGGGGTGCCTTCCTCAGGAAGCCTCCTCCCTCCGGGTGGTCCTTTCCACAGCCAGTGGCCAACAAGACTCTGGTGGTCCTTTCTGAGGTGGGACCTCCTGAGCTCTGACTTGACCCAGGAGTTGGCTGGGAGAGGGAAGCTCTGGTGATCCTAGGAAGCAGAAGTGAAGGGAGGTGTGGAAGAGGCTTGAATCAAGGGTTGGACCCAAACCTTCCTTGGCAAAAAAAAAACCACTGATGGGATGCCAGACATCTCACCGTACTTACTGCCCTCGGACCAGCCCCTCCCCCTCAGCTTGGTCTCTTCCCCAACACCCTCCCGAAGGAAGGGGTCAAGAGTCAAGACACAAGCCATGGTTCCAGGAGAACCGTCTGGTATTCAGAAGGCACCCAAGATCACCGAGTCCCCTTCCACGTAAGAAAAAGAACAAGGCACACTGGTCAACAATACAGAGAGTGTATTCTAAAGGTCCTAAGAAACAAACAAACAAACATGCATATACAATATTGGTCGTAGGAGGGTCTGCCTCCGGCCGTCTCCCTTTCCCTTGGCCCCTTTTGAAAGGATCGTCAGGCCGTGGGATGGGCAATCTGGAAAGAGGGACGGGAGCCCCTCGACCAGGGAAGGCAACAGGTTCTTGGGTAGCGCAACGGGGCATTTTAAAGATGTGAGCGAGGGGACTTCCTGGTAGCACCGGCCCCTTGGGTTGCCCTTGGGGGCCCTGATTTTTCCAGGTGGGGCCAAGGACTTTGACCCGGGGCCTCCTAACTTGGCTGGAGGGCTCTTGGATTGAGTGAGGATGCTCATTGGGGTCCTTGCGTCGCTCTGGGATCCTTGCGTTGTCCCCTTGGATGTTGTGCTGTTGCCCCTCACTGACGATGACAACAACAGCAGCAGCAACAACAATAACAACAATAACAATAATAACAATAATAACAATAACAACAATAACAACAAATAATAATGATAATAATAATAATAATAATAATAACAACAACAACAACAACAGCAATAATACTAATACTAATACTAATACTAATACTAATACTAATACTAATACTAATAATAATAATAATAATAATAATAATAATAATAATAATAATAAATTAATAAATAAATAAATAAATAAATAAATAAATAGATAAATAAATAGATAAATAAATAAATAAATAAATAAGCTACTATATCTCCTGCCCAAGGGTGGGAGAGTAACTAAGTGTTGGCCGGGTTGCGAATCGTCCCTGATGATTTTCCTAAGAGAGCAGTCCCTGGCGAGGTCATCCAGTGGGCTCAGGGGGCAGCCCGTGATGTTTTGGGCCGTGTTCATCGGGTCCTCCTCCGAGAGCCGCCATGGCGTTGCTTCGCGTTGCCTGACCGGCACCTCCTCCCTGGAGTGGGGGCTCCTTGGCTCCTGGCACTCTCCCCTTGGCTGTCAGGCTGTGGCTCCCTGACTACAGCATACTGCCTCTTACGGGACATCGGGGTCGCAGGGCTGCTGGTGCCACCGCCACCGTGGCCAGGCTGCTGTAGCTCCTGCCCTGGTTTCTGGTGTCCCTGGGCCAGACTACGGGATGCGGGGCTCCTTCTGTTGCCTCCGTGGCCATGATACTGTGGCCCTTTCCTTGGTCCCCATGGGCTGTTCTGTAATTTACAGGGCTTGCGGCTCCTTGCCCTGCGGCCTTTTCTCTTGCGCCATGGCCCCTTGTTTTGTGTGTGGGGCATCTTTGCCGGAATACAAGGCTCTAGGCTCCTTCGAATGCCCCCTTGTAGACCGTGGCCTGGCCCCTCGCATTGGGCCCAATACCTCTTTCTAGAAACATGGGCCACAGGGCTCCTGAGAGTGACCTTTTGCCCATCATGGTTTGAGGGCTCCCATTGCATCTGGTGGGGGTCAGGGGTCCTTGTGGCACCTCCATGGCCATGATGCTCTGGCCGCTTTTTTTGTCCCCATGGGCTGTTCTGTAATTTACAGGGCTTGCGGCTCCTTGCCCTGCGGCCTTTTCTCCTGCGCCGTGGCCCCTTGATTTGAGTTCGGGGCATCTTCGCCGGAACAGAAGGATTTAGGTTTTTTCTAATGCCCCCTCGTAGATCATGGCCTGGCCCCTCGCATTGGGCCCAATGCCTCTTTCTGGAAATACGGGGCACAGGGCTTCTTGTTTTGGCCCCTTGTCCACTGTGATGTGGTTCCTGGTGTTCAATCCTTGGCCTGATGCCAGCAATATGAGGACCAGGAACACTTGGACTGCCCCCTGGTTGATCCTGATGAGGTGCCTTGCTCTGTGCCCGCTCCCTCTTCCTTAAAACACAGGACTTGGGCCTCGTTGGGCTGCCGCCTGGTCCTTTGTTCTGCCGGCCCTCGCTTGGTGCCCTGTGGATCTTCTCCGGAATAAAGGGCTCTGGGCTCCTGATACGGCCCTTTGGCCCATCATGGTCTGAGGGCTCCCTTTGGATCTGGTGGCCCATACAAAGAATGTGGGGCTCGGGGCTCCTTCTGCCACCTGGGTTGCCATCCTGCCGTGGCTCCAGACTCAGTGCCTGCTGACTCCTCTCCAGAATACTGGGCACAAGGCTCCCTGAGCCACCTCCAGGGCCATCGTCCTGTGACTCCAAACTCGGTGCCTGCTGACTCCTCTCCAAAATACTGGGCTCAGGGCTCCTTGTGCGGCCTCCGTTGCCATCCTCCTGTGGCTCCTTACTTGCTTTGAGGCGACTCTTCTGTGGAAATCGGGGTTTAGGGCTCCTTCTGCTGCCTCTGTTGCCACTCTGTTGTGGATCCTGACTCTGTATCTGGTAACCCTTCTCCAGAACACAGGGCTCAAGGCTCCCTGTACCGCCTCCAGGGTACAGTTCGTGCTGCCTCCTCTCCAGAATAAGGGGTTCAAAGCTCCCTGTGCCGCCTCTGGGGCTGTCGTGCTGTGGCTCCTGACCTGGCACCTGCTGACTACTCTCCAGACTACAGGGCTCAGGACTCCCTGTGCTGACTCGGTTGTCATCCTGCTGTGTTTCCTGACTTGGTGCCTGCGGCCTCTTCTCCAGAATAAAGGGCTCAGGACTCCCTGTGCCGCCTCCAGGGCCATCATGACGTAGCTCCAGACTCGGTATCTGACTATTTTTCTCCGGAACATGTGGCTCAGGACTCCTTGTGCTGCCTGCGTTGCCATCTTCCTGTGGCTCCTGACTTGGTGTGCGGTGACTCTTCTCTGGAGATCGGGGCTCAGATCTCCTTGTGGCGCCCCTGTTCCTGTTGTGTTGTGGATCCTGACTCTGTATCTGGTAATTCTTCTTCAGAGTACCGGGCTCAGGGCTCCTCGGAGCACCTTGGTGGCCATGACGCCGTGGCTCCTGATTTAGTGTTTGATGACCCTTCTGAGGAATACGCGGCTCATGGCTCTTTTCACCGCTTCTGTGGCCATCATCCTGCAGCTCCGGATTTGGGGTCTGGTGACTTTTCTCCAGAATAGGGGGCTCAGGGCGCCTTGTACTTCCACCTTCCTTTTCACAGCTAGGCCTGTTGTCAGCCATGGTGTTCTCGTGGCTTCCTCCAGTGCCTCCATGGGCATTGTGGCGTGGCACACTATTTTGCACCCTGGGCTTGTTTGGAAGCCATGGCTTCGCATAGATTCGGGTGGCTCTTGGTCTTTGATGTTGAGGGCCCTCGATGTTGTTCACCCAGTGCGTCTTCTTTGGAGTGGGTGGCTCTGTGTGTCTCTGGTGTGACTCCTGCCTGTCCTGCAGTTGTCTCAGAACGCGTGGCATTCGGAGGAGGATTATGGGCCGTTGTCTTCTGGGAGGGTCTGCTGGCTTCAGCCGGCCACCCTCTACCTTTAGCCAGGGGTGCCCGAGCCTCAAGAGACGCTCCCAGGGGGTGAGATGGGAGAGCTCGGAAGGAGGCGCAGTGGCCCTGGGGCTTTGCCCTGCTTGCACGGGTTCAGGTCTGGAGGGCAAGCGAGAACGGGTGGTTTTTTGAGGCTTTGGGGGCACGCAGATGGCCTTCCGGGCAGGTGGAGAAGGACCAGGCTTCTCCCGATCTCTCCTAAAGAATGGCCACCTGGGAGGCTCTTGCTTCTTCCGTTTCAGGAAACAGGTGGTTTTGCTTTCCGAGTCGTGAGGATTTGGGGGCACTGGTTTTGTTGCCTCTTTGGTGGAGAGGGCCAAACGTCGCCGGATGTTTTGAGCGTTGTCTGTAGAGGCGGAGGTGGTGACCCTGTGGGGAAGGGAACAGGATCAGAAGCAGAACAGAAGCCAATGATGGATCAGGGCCCCCCACTGGGTTCCCCTTGAAGCTCCCCAAAAGAACTCTTTCCAGGGACCCTCCGCTGACCCTCTGAAGGACCCCACACATGGCCTCCGGGCTCTGGGCTCCTCTTCCGAGGGAGGTCAGAATCCATAATGCCTGAGAGGGAGGAATGAGATGTCCAGAAGAGTTGGAGAGACACAAATACTTGTAGAGGTCTTTGGGGACCTCTCTCTATTGCTTTGGCATTAATGAAAGGGGAAAATATTCTGCAGACTGAACCTCAAGCATCTCCCTGGGATTGACCCCAAGCCGGGAGCCGCGTTTGGGCTGCAACCCTGCAGTTGAACTGCTGGGCCAGGAGGCTCCTTTGAAAGCCAACGTCAGGGGCTGAGATGGGCTCAGGAGGATGAGGGAAAGGGGTGGAAGAAAAGAGGATCACCTGAGTGGGGGCTTGAGTGCCATCCGTGGACGCTGCCTCCTTGGAGGTTGCGCTTGGAACCAAGTGGAAGGCGGTCCAAGGAGAAAGAAAGAAAAGATGGACGAAAGGATTGCAGGGATCCGTGATCTTGCCTGGTCATTTCTGGCATGATTCCTGATCCTTGGGACACGTCCCTGATTCAGGAACACCCAGAGGGTCCCCAGGAAAAGCAGGAGAACGAACAGGATCCAGAAGAGCATCCTGACGTCCACCTGAGGCTGGGGAAACCTTCACCATCAGGGCTGAAACCCAGCCTCTCCTGGCCCCAGGCTTGCATCACAAAGACCCTTGAAACACGGGGCTCCTGATTGGCACCACCTCTCTCCTCCTTGGGCAACCATTGTTGGGTCTTTGGCCGGGACCCTTCCCCTCCTGTCTGGGTGAGGAGTAATAAGAGAGATGGGGGTGCCAGGGGTCCTAAGAGAGAGACCCAATGGTTTCCTTTTGGACTCATTCCAATGGGCCTCCAGGCTTCCCTGGAGCTTCTGGATCCTTCAAGAACCAGTCAGAACAACCAAAATGCAAGGACAGCCCTGAATGAGATTTGAATGGCCTCCTCTGTTTCATAGAGGGAACTTCCAAAGCAATCCCTAAGGGAAATAAAAAGTTTTGCAAATGGTATTCATCATGGTTTATTCTGGAAACTGGAAGCAACTAAAAGCCAAGGTAGCATGGCTTCAGACACTAGGACTTGGGGCAATGGTTTCAAACAATAGGAAAAGAGATTTCATTTGAACATTCAGAACTTCCTGATGTTTAGAGCTGTTGGGCAGTGGAAGATGCTTCCCCTCAGGAGCTTGGTGGAGTCCTCTTCTTCGGAGGTTTTGAAGCAGAGGCTGGATGGCCATCTGTCGGGAACACTGTGATGGGGGGGTCCTGTATGGCAGGGGGTTATGGAATCATAGAATCATGGAATCATAGAGTAGGAATAGACATCGAGGGCCATCTAGTCCAACCCGCTGCCTTGCAGGAACCCCATCACAATATTTCTGACAGATGGCCATCCAGCCTCTGCTCAAAAACCTCCAAGGAAGGAGACTCCACCACCTTCCTTTGGGGCAGCCTATTCCACTGCTGAACAGCTCTAAATGTCATGAACACCCTGATCCCATGCTCTGCTGCACAAAACCAAAACTGGCTTTTAGCTTTGCCCAACACAAACGAAGCTGCCTCATCTCCTGACAAACCGATCAAGAAACGGAAGCCGCCCGGTTGGCCAAAGGCAGACGAAGGCACGCTGTTGGGACCGGACGAGGCTTTTGGCCCTTTAGAGAGTTCTGCTTCTCTTATGGTGCGTTAAACGTAGAGTTTTGTTCATCCCTCTTCCATCTTGGCTGATCCCACCACCTCTTCCTTCCTGGTAACCCAGGAGGAAGCCTTACTCTAAAGGATCTGTTAGCAGTGTGGTCGAGGTGGTGTTGGTGGTGGAGCTTTGGAAGGAGGGATCCTTTGTACCTCCTAGGTCCCTCCAAGGTGGGACCAGCGAGGTCATCGAATCATAGTATCCTAGAGTTGGAAGAGACCTGGAGGGTCATCCAGTCCCACCCCCTGCCATGCAGGAACCCCCATCACAGGACTCCCAACAGATGGCCATCCAGATTCTCCTTAAAACACCTCCAAAGAAGGAGACTCCATCCCCCTCCTTTGGGGTATCATAGCGGCACCATATCTCTACGAAGAAATCCACAAACCACTGCCTCCCCTTCACTTGGCTCTCTGCATAGAACTGTTTCAAGACTGTGCGCCTCTCTCTCTCTCTCTCTCTCTCTCTCTCTCTCTCTCTCTCTCTCTCTCTCTCTCTCTCTCTCTCTCTTTATCTCTATCTCTTGGTTCCTCTGCAGGGAATATGGGTGGCACAGTTGTTGTCTTCTCCTCACTCCCAACATGCCTCCAATGACCGCTGGCTCAACCCATGTTCCTCCTCCTGGCCATCCCTGCTTCCGAAGCCAACCAGGGATGGACTGAAATCCCATTGGGGTTGGGGCCTCTCAGCCCTCCAAGGACTGTTGAATCGGCTCTGTGAGGGTGGACGACAACCCTCGGCTCCAGCTGCAGGCCTCCCCATTCCCGCTGCTGTCATCCATGTTGGCCCAGAAAAGCCACCCGAGACCTCCCCCTGAATTGGGGGAAAGGGGCCACTCCAGGGGTGCCTTCCTCAGGAAGCCTCCTCCCTCCGGGTGGTCCTTTCCACAGCCAGTGGCCAACAAGACTCTGGTGGTCCTTTCCGAGGTGGGACCTCGTGAGCTCTGACTTGACCCAGGAGTTGGCTGGAAGCTCTGGTGATCCTAGGAAGCAGAAGTGAAGAGAGGTGTGGAAGAGGCTTGAATCAAGGGTTGGACTCAAACCATCCCTGGCAAAAACCCACTGATGGGATGCCAGAAATCTCACTGTACTTACTGCCCTTGGACACCACCACCCCTCGGCTCGGTCTCTTCCCCAACACCCTCCAGAAGGAAGGGGTCAAGACACAATCATAGAATCATAGAATCATAGAATCATAGAGTTGGATAATACCTCTGATATCCCCTGATCAAAATGGCTTTCTTCCAAAAAGACAACTTCAATCCAACGTTAGATTTTTTCTCGACGCATCGGAGTACTATGAATGTCACCCTGAGAAGCAAGTTGCCTTTGCATTCATCGACGCCGAGAAAGGATTTGACAATGTATCTTGGTCCTTACTTAAAACCCAGTTAGATTATTTACAGTGTGGACACAGAATGCTACGAGCTATAGAGCAAATTTACTCCGCACAAAGCACTAGAATCGTAGTCAACAGCTACCTTACAGACACAGTTAAGATACATAAAGGTACTAGGCAAGGATGGCCTCTCTCTCCTTTGTTGCTTATTCTATCGTTAGAGATATTACTCCATGTAATAAGAAATGCCTCAGGTATTCAAGGTCTTCAAACCAAAGGAGAAGTCTATAAGGTGCAAGCCTTTGCGGATGATTTGCTGGTTATTATGGAGGAACCACAGACCTCCCTTCCAGAGCTATTAAAGATTTTGGAGGCCTACTCCAAAATCTCAGGACTAAAGGTTAATAGAGAAAAGAACACTGTTGCTCACAAAAAATATGACCCCACTTATGACCGGAAAGTTGGTCAACCAGTCGGGTTTCCAACATGCTACCAAGGTAAAATATTTTGGGCATTACTGTTTCCAACCGTTGTAACACGCTACTTAAAGATAACTATGTTAATGGTATAAAAGCAATTAAAGCTGACCTGGAAACCTGGTCAAGACTTCAGTTATCCCTAATGGGCAGAATTGCTGCAGTTAAAGTGACTGTCTTACCTAAATTATTCTTTTTATTTCAATGTCTACCTATATTACCGAACTTTAAGATTATCTCAGACCTGGAAAAGAGTATATGTGTGTTTACATGGCAAAAGAAAAAAGCAAGGATTAGAAATGTTTATTTAGAGGACAGAACTAAAGCTGGTGGTTTTGCTCTGCCCAATTTGGTGTTGTATTACAAGGCAGCTGCTATGACTTGGGTTAAAGACTGGATCTTGATGACAAATAATAGAATACTGCAGCTTGAGAGTCATGATCTAGACAGGGGCTGGCATCATTATGTATGGTATAAGGGTAATATACCTACCCTTTTCAAAAAACACTGTATAAGGAATGCCTTAATCAAAATATGGCTATCCATAAAAAAACAGTTTTATCCTAAAGCACCAACGTGGTTATCTCCGACAGGAGCGATAACTAGCTCTCTTACAAGTACAAGCCTTAAACCTCTAACCTATAGACAACTTTTGAATGCTGATTGCTCCTTGAAGCCATTAGCAAAATTATTATCTGAAGGTCACAAGTTAGACTGGTGGAAGTACCAACAAATACACTCACACTTTAAAAATCTCACCAAAGAGGGGGGATTTATGACTAATGACACTCCACTCAACAAAATACTATCTTCTGGCGATTTAAAGCTTCTTAGTAAACTCTATAGCATTTTGTTAAATGAAAAAATGATTGATACATTGGTAAAAGATACTATGAGAAGATGGGCAGAAAATTTTGGCTATCCTATTCATCTAAAGAAATGGGACTCTTTGTGGAATACGGTTAAACTTTTTAAATCTATAGTCTTCAAGGAAAACTGTTATAAGATGTTTTATAGATGGCATTTCTCCCCCCACCGTCTATCCAAGATGTATAATTACTCACCCAAATGCTGGAAATGTAAACATGACAGTGGTACCTTCTATCACATGTGGTGGACATGTAAAGAGGCAAAGGCATACTGGATAATGGTAAAATTATTTTTAGAAAGATATTTGAAGATTAAGTTAGAGCTTAGAACAGAATTTTTTTATTAAATATAGTAGATATTAGTATCTCATATGATCAGACAGAAATATGTACTTCATCATGTAATAGTTGCAGCAAGGATATTGTATGCGAAATTTTGGAAACAACCAGAAGTGCCAACAGAGAGAAATCTCCACAAAAAGATAAGAGAATGTATTGAAATCGACAAGCTCTCTGGTTTTTAAAAGGGAGACTACGAAGAGATTTCCAAAAAAAGATGGCAAGAAGTAACAAACTTATTAGTATTGTGATACTATTTGGTGATTTGTAAATATGTTAAATTGTTATTTTAGGCTTGATATACTCAATGGAATTTTTATAATGTATTCCCCCTTCCTTCCCCTCCTTCCCCTCTTCTTCTCCCCAAAAACCCAATAAAATTACTTAAATGAAAAAAAAGGAATGAGTCTTTTGCCGGTAATGTTAGCCAACGGTGGTAGACCACCCCACCTTCCTAAAATGAGCAAAAAGGACCATTTCCCTTTGTGGAAACTCCTGGGAAATTCATTTCTTCTCATAGAATCCTAGAGTTGGAGGAGACCTCAAGGAGGGCCATCCAATCCAACCCCCTGCCATGCAGGAACCCCCATCACAATACTTCCTTCCGAGAGATGGCCATCCAGCCTCTGCTTAAAAACCTCCAAAGAAGGAGGCTCCACCACCCTCCATGGCAGCATCTTCCACTGCCAAACAGCTCTAACTGTCATGAAGTTCTTCCAAATGTTCAAATGGAATCTCTTTTCCTGTAGTTTGAAACCATTGCCCCGGGTCCTAGTCTCTGAAGCCATGGAAAACAAACCAGCCCCCTCTTCAATGTGACATCCTTTCAAATATTTAAACATAGCTATCATATTCCCCCTCAGCCTTCTTTTTGAAAGGCTAAACATTCCCAGTTCCCTAAGCCGTTCCTCATAAGACTTTTCCTCCAGACCTTCAACCATCCTTGTCGCCCTCCTCTGCACCCGCTCGAGGTTGTCAACATCCTTTTTAAACTGAGGCGCACAGAACTGGACACGGGACTCCAGGTGTGTTCTGACCAGAGCAAAATAGAGTGGTACTATCACTTCCCTTGATCTGGACACTATGGTTCTGTTGATGCCACCAAGAATCGCATTGGCTTTCCTGGCTGCCGTATCACACTGCTGACTCATGTTCCATTTGTGGACCACCAAGACTCATGGCTGCTGTGCCCAGACTCTGGAACTCCATCCACTAGAGGCCAGGACTGCCCCGTCTCTGATGTCTTTCCGGAAACAGGCAAAGTCCTTTCTCTTCAGGCAAGCTTTCGCTGAATGATGGACTACCTATTATGTGACTTTTATATGAATCTATCTAATCTGATAGAGTGTGTGTTTATAACCACTTATAAACTTGTGTGATAGCACTGACACTATGTTTCCATCATTCATAACTTTACATGGAATTTTTTTTAAGTGCTCACATTTTCTTGCAGCTTTAATGTAATGTTGTCTATTAATGCTGTAAGATGCCCCTCAATTGCTTGTTGTCAAATATTTGAACATATCTTAATTGTACTGGACTCTATATTATGCCTCTTTACTGTAAGCCGCCTTGGGTTCTTTTCCAAGGAGAAAGGTGGGGTTAAAGAAATACTCTAAAAATACCTTGAACCCAGGGCCAGCCCAAGCAGAAGATGGTGCTGGAGGGGGGTGTCTGAGCTGGCCTGGCAGAGGGAAGGTCCACATAAGGTGTCAGGGGCAGGAGCTCGATCAGGGGCAGGGCTCTCACCACGGAGGAAGCCTTCGGTCATAGGATGCTCTACGTGGGTGGGGGGGGGAGAGAGCAGTCCTTAGATCCCATCGCGATAGAGCTTGGAGGGAGCAGGAGGGTCCTCTCGTCCACCCACGCCCCTTTGATGTACAGACAGGAAACTTAGAGGTGAAGTGACTGAGGCCGAAGGTCTCTCAACCCCTTCTTCCTAAAAAACAAAAAACAAAAAAAAAACAACCCCAAGGCATTTCCGAGGGAGACTATTTCCCCCCATTACATTGTCCTTCTGGGCAAGCAAACCTTTCAGCACTGCGTGCCTTGGGCATCAGACATACAAATGCAGCTGCCTCATCTCCCGATGGACCGATTAGGAAATGAAAGTGCATAGTCTGGAAGTATCAGCTGTAAGCATTCCTCCTCCTTTTGCAAGTGGTCGCACTTTCTGCAGGTGACGTCTGAGGATGGGGTGGTCTTTTTCCAGTTGTCCTCTTGGCCCTTGGAAGCTTTTACAACCTTTGTCCAGAAGACCAGGGCAGCGTTTAGTCTGAACTCTCAGCGTTGCCCACCACCACCATGTGCTCCCTCTGGAAGGCAGGACACCCCAAAAGGCCACTGGGCCACTAGAACGGCTTGCCTTCTGCCCATCTTGTGGAGTCCAATTCCTAAAGAGGCCACCAAGAGCCTTTTCACACGACCCCTAAGATCCGCTGGCCACTTAAATTCGGACCAGAGATCTTGGGGGTTCTTCGCTCTTCCTGTGTTCCCACCCCCTCCGCACTTCCTTGCTCTTGTCTGCGTGAGGGGAAGGAGGAAAAAAGAGAGGAAAAATATGCAGGCTCACCTCCGTCTGCTGGTCGAAGCCGCCCCGAGCCCCGTCGGTGTCCTGATTCCTGTCTCTTAAAGGGGCGGGGGTCAAAAAACAACAACAAACAGAAGTGAAGAGAGCCCAGCACTCACTCCTTTAAATCTGCATCAGGTATTTTCACCCCCGGAGAGCAGGTACCTGAAAAGTGCACTGGGACACGCTTTGGTGGGCGTGGTCGCACTTAATTTTCTGTAAACTCCGGAGCTGGTGGGGAAACAATTTTAAGTTCCGGAGCTGGCAGCCATTTGCCACGGAGTTTAGGGGTTGTGTGAAAAGGCCCCAAGGCTCCTCTGGGGACGGATCCATCCCCTGCCTCTCCCTTTTCCTCCCAACATGGGAGAAAGGGAGACTCAAGGCCAAACCCAACGCAAACCTGGGAGAAGAAAGCGCTGGCGGTCCTAGGAAGTGGTGATAAATTGTTGTTACGGAACATTCGTCGCTCTGCCATGGTGCAATTGTAAAGTTGAAAAAGGCTTTATTTACAGTATTATTACAAAGACTAGGACAGGACAGATAACAAATAAGATCTATTTATTTAGGACCGAAAGCCAAGGCACCACTAACGGTAGTAGTGACAATGATTCTCAGCCACCCAACGACATTTGACACCCCTTTAAATATTCTTTACCCATGTTCCAGAATCTTCTAGTAGCTTGCTTCAAAGTTCGTCTTTGGTTGATATGAAATGATCAAGAGTCGAACCTGTGTCTAACTACAACTTCTATGTCACCACATTGGGCAAGTGTCTATAAACAGATCTTTCTGGGGTTTTTTGTTTTGTTTTGTTTTGTTTTGTACAAAAAGAGAAAACACAATCCATTAACTAGCAACTCTATTCTACATTAATAAGCTGTTAACTATGTTTATAAAACAATAATTAAAATATGCTTTAAGCATCTAATATATGTTTTAAGCACCTAAATTTATTATTATCAGTTCTCCCTCGGTTGTTCCTTTCAAGGAACACAAACTTGCTATATGGAGAGGACATATTCCGAGTGAAAAGCAAAACTTATTTCTGTTGAGTATTTAAGATCCTTTTCAACGGTCACTACATTTACTACAAAAGTGGAAAATGTGATACCTTTAAGCTACTATAAAATACTATAAAAAAAACTTTAACTACGTTACTTAGCTAAAAGGAATTTAAGTTCCCCTAAGCTTCATCTAAAATGAATTACATACGCTCAGTGCTCTGGCTTCTCTGTTTCTTTAACCTGTGCTTCTTCAGGGACTGGACTCTATTCAGAGACATATACATCCTATCAGTATCTTTTACACTAGTACCTTGCGGTATGTTTTGAATGAATGAAGATAGTGCACTGTTATGGTTGTAAATTGAGATACCCTACACAGACTAAGACATCTGGCTGGTTCTGATCCTCAGTGTCTGATGTAATCATGCACAGTTGGCTGGTGCGGACAGGTGGAGGTGTGTTAGTGTTGCACATTTTTACAATTAATAATTTAGCACATAACCAGGTGATTCCCATAAGGATAAGGATGACCAATAATAATTAAAATCACCCGAACTGTCCTGCCTCCAATGCCAGTAGAGAGGCCTGAAAATAAGTGATCAAAGATTGTACCTATTACTGTTTCTGAAGTCTTCTAATAATCAGAAAGAGTTTTCCTGATGTGTTCCATGTTGTCTGGCAGAGGTTTTGTTCCCTTAGGAATGCACAAACAGCACGTTTTTCCAATATGTGCATACACCCCACCAATGTAAGCCAGGATTGTGTCCAAAGCAATTCTGTTCTGAGTAACCACTTCCCTCATGGTTAAGGCTGTGGTAGATATTGCAGCAGTTATCCAGCAACAACCAAGACTGTACCACTTTTTAGCCTAGTGAACATTGGGAGGAGAGAGCTTGCTTTCAGTTTCCTGAACTGACAGACAGTACAAATACTGCCAAGGGTCAGGAGCCATAGTGGTAACAGTTCTGTTAGTGAGATTGCACCAGGATCACTTAACCGGAGGAATACCATTAACAATAGTGCTTGTCCGCAGCAGACGGCGGTAGTTTGGCCATGTTGGAGTGGTTAGAAACTGCAGAACCACCAGGAGCTGAAAAAAGAGGGTCTGGAACAGAAGATGCATCAGGAGGAGCTGGGGCCTTCTTGCAGTGGGAGGCGTGGACCCAAGAGGAAAGTTCAGAACATTTGACAGCTGTGTTCGTGGTCACCAGAATCTAATATGGACCTTTCCACCTCAGCTGGTCCATGGTCGCTGTGCTGTTGTGGCACATTTATATGGACCTTGTGTATCGTGGTCTTTCCCTTGGTGGCCTCTCCATACGCACCCAGTCAGTCTTATTTCGAATGGGTGGCTCTGAGTGTCTCTAGTGGAATTCGTGCCTTTCTTGTAGTTGTCCCAGGATGCGTGGCAGTCGGAGTAGGAAGAGGGGCCGTCCATTTGTGGGAGGGTCTGCCGGCTTCAGCCAGCCCCCGTCTACACATTGCCTGCGGTGCCTGATCTTCAGGGGCCGGTCCCACGGGGTCAGGTGGGGGAGCTCCGAACGGCAGGCCGTGGCCCCGGGTCTTTCCACTGGTCCCACAGGTTCAGGTGAAGCTGTCAAGTGAGAAGTGGTGTGTTTTGGACACTTTGGGGGCACCCAGATGGCCTTCCTGGTGGCTTGAGAAGGCACTGGTGTCCACGACTTCTCCAGATCTTTCTTGGTGAGGGGTTCCCCAGGACGCTCCTGCTCCTTCCCTGCCACGAAACAGCCCTTTCGGCTTCCCAAGGCCAGAGAATTTGGGGGTGCTGATTTGGGGCTCCTCGCTATTCTCCTTGGGCCCACGGGGTGGAGCACTGAGCTGTAGTTGTGTTGTGTTGCCCTCATAGTTGTGGAGTTGTGGCCCCCCGTCTTAGTCGCTGCACCTGATTTCAGCTGGTCTCCCTCTATGCATGGTTTGCGGTGCATGAGCCTGAAGAGATGGTCCGATGGGTTTAGGTGGGAAACCTCTGAAGGACAGTCCGTGGCGCTGAGTCCTTCTCCTGGTTGCAGGGGATCAGGTGGGGCCAGAAAGTGTGAAGTGGTGTGCTGTGCATGTTTCGGTGGCACCCAGATGTCCTTCCAGAGGGATTGAGAAGGAACAGGCGTTGGCGGCTTCTCCAGATCTTTCTTGTTGAGGGGCCACCCGGGACGCTCCGGCTCCTTCCCTGTCAGGAAACAGTCCTTTAGGCTTCCCAAGGCCAGAGGATTTAGGGACGCTGATTTGGAGCTCCAAGCTATGCTCGCTGGACGCACAGGTTCAGGTGAAGCCGGCAAGCGTGAAGTGGTGTGTTTTGGATGCTTTGTTGGCACCCAGATGGCCTTCTTGGGAGCTTGAGATGGATCAGGCATCCGCGGCTTCTCCAGATCTTTCTTGGTGAGTGACCGCCCGGATCGCTCTTGCTCCTTTCCTGCCCAGAAATGGGCCTTTGGGATTTTCAAGGCCAGAAGATTTTGGGGTGATGATTTCGTAGCCTCTTTGGCAGAGAGAGCCAAATGCCGCAGGACATTCAGAGATGCTTCCACTGAAGCTAAAGAGGTGACCCTGTGGGGAACAGAAAGAGGTTAGAATCAGAATGGAACCAGGGCCCTCTGGGGGGATATTGCCAAGAGCCCCCCAAAAAACTCTTTCCAGGGACCCTTTTCGATGGCCCCCAGGCTCTGCTGCCCTGCACTTAATCTCTCTACTGAGGGAGTTCAGATTCCATGCTGACTGAGGAGGAGGGTGGATGTCACACCAATTTTTTAAAAAGGAAGGTGGGGGGACGCAGGAAAGTACAGGCCAGAAGATGGTGGAAAGCCTCATCCAAGAGAAAAATCTTAAAACACATAGAAGAAGAAAACTTGCTGAGAGAAAATCAGCATGGCTTCTGTAAGGGTAAATCTTGTCTGACAAATATTTTAGAATTTTTTGAAAAGGTCAACAGGCATGTGGATTTGGGTGAACCGGTGGATATAGTCTATCTGGATTTTCAAAAGGCTTTTGACACAGTCCCTCACTAGAGGCTGCTCAGAAAATTGCACAGTCAGGGGATAAGAGGGCAGGTCCTCTTATGGATTGAGAACTGGTTGAGATCCAGGAAACAAAGAGTAGGTGTCAATGGGATATTTTCACAATGGAGAGAGGTGAAAAGCGGTGTGCCCCAAGGATCTGTCCTGGGACCGGTGCTTTTCAATCTGTTCATAAATAACCTGGAAACAGGGATAAACAGTGAGGTGGCCAAGTTTGCAGGTGACACAAAACTTTTCTGTGTGGAAAAAAACTAGAGAAGATTGTGAAGAGCCCCAGAAGTATCTCTCCAAACTTGGATAATGGGCTGCGAAATGGCTAATGCATTTCAATGTAGCAAAATGTAAAGTAATGCATATTGGGGCAAAAAATCCAAACTTTATCTATCAATTCATGGGCTCTGAGCTATCTGTGATGGATCAGGAAAGACATCTTGGTGAGTTGGTGGACAGCTCAGTGAAGGTGTCTACCCAGTGTGTGGCAGCAGTGAAGAAGGCCAATTCCATGCTAGGGCTTATTAAAAAGGGGATTGAAAATAAAACATCCAACATTATAATGCCATTGTACAAAACAAGAGTAAGCCTGCACCTGGAGTATTGTGTACAATTTTGGTCACCACATCTCAAAAAAGACATAATGGAACTGGAAAAGGTGCAGAAGAGAGTGACTAAATGATTACTGGGCTGGGGGACCTCCCTTGTGAGGAAAGGCTAAAACGTTTCGGGCTCATTAGTCTGGAAAAAAGGTACCTGAGGGGGGATATGATTGTGACGTACAAAATAATGCAGGGCATGAGTAAAGTGGACAGAGGGACTCTCTTCTCCCTCTCACAAAATACCAGAACCAGGGGACATACACTCAAATTGAGGGCTGGGACAGTAAGAAGAGACAAAAGAAAATATTTTTTTATCCAGCATATTGTTAGTCTGTGGAACTCCCTGCCACAGGAGGTGGTGATGGCATCTGGCCTGGATGCCTTTAAAAGGGGATTGGACAGGTTCCTGGAGGAAAAGTCCATCACAGGTTACAAACCCTGATGGAGATGTGTGTTATCCCCAGGCTTAAAATCGGGGTTCTTCAAGGGCCAGATGCAGGGGAGTGGGATCAGGAGACAGAGATCTAGTCTTGTGCGGTCCCATAGGCATTTGGTGGGGCCACTGTGAGAGACAGGAAGTTGGACTAGATGGGCCGTTGGCCTGATCCAGCCTGGATCTTAAATTAAAACTGGCCTTCAAAAAAAGAAAACTCTAATTAAAAAACAATGCAGGACCACTAGACAGAAAAGGGCTGATCTCCGCTGGGATCATTCAAAGGGATCATCCCTTTTCCCAACTTTTACCCCATCCTGTTCCTCTTCCAAAAGGGTTCTGATCCTTGGAAAGGTGCACAATCCTTGCCCTTTACTAAGGCCAAAGCAATAGACGGTCCAAAAAGACCTCTGCCAATATTTGTGTTTCTCTAGAGGTTCTTGACACTTTAATCCTTGGCTACCCTGGTCACTTGTGGCCCCTCTCAGGGCGGTTTACAGGTGAATTCTGCAGGCTATACACCCCCCCCCTCACCAATCTTGGTTTTACTCTGTAAAGGAGAGAGGTGAACCTGGAACCGGCTCCCTGGAATTAAACCCAGGTCGGGAGCAGAGTTTGGGGCTGCAGCCCCGCAGTTGGACCGCTGGGCCAAGAGACTACTTTGAGAGCCAACTCCAGGGGCTGAGATGGGCTCAGGAGGATGAGGAGAACGGGGTGGAAGAAAAGAGGATAACCTGAGTCGGGGCTTTAGTCTCGTCCACCTGCGCTGCCTTCTCCGAGAGAGTGCCTTCAACCAAGCGGGAGGCCAACCAAGGAGAAGGAAAGAAAAGGCAGATCGAAGGATCGCGGGGATCCCCGATCTTGCCCGGTCATTTCTGGTGTGCCTCCTGGCCCTTGGGACACGTTCCTTCCTCAGGAACACCCCGAGGGTCCCAAGAAGAAACAGGAGAACCAACAGGATCCAGAGCATCATCATCCTGCCGTCCACCTGAGGCTTCTGAGACCTCCAGCTCAACGGAAAGCCAGGGTCCTTGGAACCCGGGTGGGTTGGCAGTTGCTGGCAGTTGGGCAACCCTTGTCTGGGTGTTCTGTAGGGACCCCCCTTCCCTTCCCGCCTGGATTAGGAATAAGAACAATAAAGGGGTGGGGGATTTCCAGTGTTCCTAATGGAGACCAAGCCATTTATTATTATTATTATTATTATTATTATTATTATTATTATTATTATTATTATTATTATTATTATTATTAGTAGTAGTAGTAGTAGTAGTAGTAGTAGTAGTAGTAGTAGTAGTAGAGATGGGCACGACTTAGCGGTATTTCCGTTTCCGTTTCCGTTACTCGGTTCCGTTACTCTACGGAAACGGTAACGGGAATTACTCCCCCAGACTTCGAGCTCGAACCGACGAACGAACAATTTTGGTCTGATTTGTCGTGCTCGTTCCTTGCATCGCGAGACTGCGCGATGCCACACGCGGCACAGAAAAAAAGTTTTTAAAAGTTAAAAAAACCCGGTTCCCGGCCAAAAAGCAGGCGGGAAAATGCCTGCCGTGCCTCAGGGCACCTACCAGAGGGGTTGTTTCTGGAGGTCCCCGGCCTCCCCCCTCATCCCCCGTCCTCGGCTGCTCTGGTGGGACTCGCCGCAGGCTCGCAGCCAGCAAAAAGCCCAGTCTCGCCGCCGGCCGCCGCAATTAAAGTGCAAGCAAGCGGCACGGACGGCACAGGAAAAAACTTTTAAACTCTCCCCCCACCCGTTCCCGGGCCAAAAAAGCAGGCGGAAAAATGCCTGCTTGACTAAGGGCGCAGGGCACCTACCGGAGGGGTGGTTTCTGGAGGGGGGGGGGTCCCCGCCTCCCCCCCGTCCTGGGCAGCCGGACTCGCGAGTCGCCATCGCCATGCCATGCGGTGCGGGCGGGGGATCCAAAATGGGGCGGCAAACGCAATATTGTTTTTGAAATCGTGGTCCAAAAACACACAAGCACAACAGAAAACACGCGAAAATTTATAAACTGCCAGATTTTTCACAGTAGCAGTGGGTTTTTTTCTTGCAACAAAATGTCTCTCCTCTCCTCCTCTGTCCTCCATTGATTTTATTTTATTTTATTTTATTTACACCTGCGCAATGATGGGCTGGCCAAGTGGCCAGCCATGTGGGAGTGGACAACCATGCAAATTTTTGGAGCCATCCCACCAGTCGCATGGCCACTTGGCCATGGAGACTTCTGGGATGTGCCAAAAAGCCCCCTAAAACCTGCCCTAGCCCTAACCCTAACCCTTGACTCCGTACCCATACGTCACAGACTGTCTTCTTAGTGGGTCAGAGAGGCACCCAGAGGTGCAACCCACTAGCCCACCGTAACCTTACCCGTCATTAGCCTAACCCTAGCTCTTGCACTAAGCCACCTTAAAGCCAGATCTACTTGCTTGCATTGCACTACACGCAGCAAGTACAATTCCCTTCTGTGTGAGACATGGTGGTGCGGGAGCCTTGTGAAGGGAAGGTATGACCCTATCACTCTCACACTGGTCTCACGTCTGCACATTATGTTATGCAATATCCATATGGCTATTGCATAGCATTTTGCAGCAGCAGCAGGTGAGGAAGGGAGACCCCCATGTAGAGGGGTGTCTCTTGGAGCCTGCTTCCCCTTCCTAGGGGCAGGAGGCACCCACGGGTGCCTCCAGGAGCCCACTTTCCCTTTATAGCGGGCCAGAGGAGGCACCCACCCCACAGAGGTGCCTCCAGGAGCCCGCTCCCCCCCCCAAATAAACCAGTACTAACGACAATGAAAAAAACGAAAAAACGAACCGACTAATTTTTGCAAATTTTCGCGAAAACCGGAAACGACCCGAAACGGGACTGGCCCGACTAACGACAACTCGAAAAAATTTTTTTTCAAGTCGTGCCCATCTCTAAGTAGTAGTAGTAGTAGTAGTAGTAGTAGTAGTAGTAGTAGTAGTAGTAGTAGTTTCCAATGTTGTGCTCCGAGTCTTGCTCATCCACGCAACCCTTGAGCCACAGGAGACCCTGAATGACACGCAGTGTGTGTTGGACACTCCGCTCAGTCTCTCCGGGGCCCCTTGGATCCAAGGGGGCTGTTTTAGCTCCTGATCACTGGACTGGACGAGGGTGAACAGCAACCTGACATGCCATCCCAGAGAAGGCACTTCGGGCTGGATCAAAGGGACAACGGGGGACAGGGATGGAGCTTCTCTATGGGATGGGACGCCCCTCCAAGGAAAAAAGAGGTGGGCCGCTTCGGGGTGCTCCTGGAGGCCCCAAGTCCCAGCACTAACCAGGAGGGCCTTTGCACCATGAAAACGAGGGCGCTGCCTGCTACGTCCCTTTCCGGAGAGATCGGCTCTGGCCCCAGGGACACCGGCCCCGGAGTCCCTTCCCGGCTGGATCACTGTAACACGACCCACGTGGGGATGCCGACGGAAAGTCTCAGGAAGGGCCAGCAGGTCCAAACGCCCCACATGGCCAGGGTGCAAAACACCTCCAGGAGCGTCTCTCCCAGGAGGAGCCAGCTGAGGTGCAAAGGTCTTCAGTGGAGGTGCATGTGGTGGAGACGCAGGGGACACGGGAGACACAGCCTCTGGAACTCCCTCCCACTGGAGGCCAGCCTGGCCCCATGTTTCCTGCCCTCCTGCAAGCAGGCAACGGGGACTTTCTCTTCCGGCTGCTTTCCCTGAGTAGCCGGTGGCTCCTTATGTGCCTGTTCGACAGATTGTCATGCAATACTGCTGGGGCTGCATTTCTAATCCTACTTGTGTGTTTCCGTTTTGAATTTTATTTCTTTTTATTTGTTTGCTTCTTGTTCTTAGCTGTGAATGTCGGGTTTCACATTCCTTTCTAACTATTCTACACTGATTGTCTCCAACTTTGTATATTGTTCATCAACACTGTAAGCTGCCTCATAGAATCCTAGAGTTGGAAGAGACCTCAAGGAGGGCCATCTAGTCCAACCCCTTGCCATGCAGGAACCCCCATCACAATATTTCCGATAGATGACCATCCAGCCTCTGCTTAAAAACCTCCAAAGAAGGAGACTCAACCACCCTCCCCGGCAGCATCTTCCACTGCTGAACAGCTCTAACCGTCACGAAGTTCTTCCTGATGTTCAAATGGAATCTCTTTTCCTGTAGTTTGAAACCATTTCCCCGAATCCTCGTCTCTGGGCTCGGTCCCACGTCCCTTTAAAAACAGTTTAAATTACTAAATAAATCGTGCCCCAAAATGCCATCCTCACGGCCACCGGGCTTTTTGAAAAAAAAAGAAAAAAGAAAACCCAGTAATGCTCCCTTAAGCGAGGTTTCTGTGACTCACCTAGGAGGTTGGGGAATTTTTGCCTCGCTTTCAAAATCCAGCTTTTAAGGAGGCAGACGTCGTGGGACCACGCTGATGATCCAGGTTTCTTTTTCTTTCTTTTTTCATAGCGCCCACCGGCTGTTCCTGGGGCCGATCGGTGCTGGTTTTTTAAATTTGCCTGCATATCGGAGTACAGTGGTACCCTGTATAAAGGAATTAATTTGTTCCAAATGAAATTATGTTAAGCAAATTTTCCTTTATACAAATTTCCCATAGGAATGCATTGAAAATGGAGTAATCCCGTTTTTATGTTGTACGGATTTTCCCCATAGGCGATTATGTTAAGCAAATTTCCCCTATCTCCGGAATGTTTTATGTTGTACGAATTTTATGTTATGCAAGCTGTTTGTTATACAAAGGTCCACTGCAACAGGAAACTCTATCCCGTGGAACAAGCATTAATTCCCCCCAGCAAAGTCCTCCGTTTTTTTAAATGCTATCGCCACCTGCTGGCCAAGGGGGGCTGAACTGCACTTTAGAATTGAAAAAACAGATTTTGACGTGAGAACTCTTCTCCCACATTTAAATCACGTGATGGGATGAAGAGGAAAAGCCGGACCTTCAGAAGATCAGGATCGAATCCCAGGTGTGACCGCAGCCTTTAAGACAGGGCATCTAGAATGTCTCTTAAAGGTCCCCTCTACCTGGATCAAGGGTTACAATGGGATGAATCCTTTGACATGTTAGGTGCTCTGTTAACTGCACCCACAGTGCTTTGTCCTGAAAAGGGGCTGTGTTTGCACCTACCAGCTCAGCCTTTGCATGGCGCTCAAAGGAGTACACCCAGCGTGTTATTAGTCTGTGGAACTCCCTGCCACAAGATGTGGTGGTGGCATCTGGCCTGGATGCCTTCAAAAGGGGATGGGACAGATTCCTGGAGGAAAAGTCCATCCCAAGTGACAAACCATGATGGAGATGTGTCATCTCCAGGCTTAAAACCGGGGTCCTTCAAGGCCCAGATGCAGGGGAGTGGTATCAGGAGACAGATACCTAGTCCCATGCGCTCTCAGAGGCATCTGGTGGGGCCACTGTGAGATACAGGAAGCTGGACTAGATGGGCCTTTGGCCTGATCCAGCAGGGCTCTTCTTATGTTCTTATGTTTCGACTTACCTGTTGCAGATTATCTCGTGCCCCCGCAATTCAAAACTGTGCAGATTCCACAAACTGCTGACCGAGAGAGGAAACTTCTTCCAGGAACAGTTTCTCCGTAAACACCCTGCATTATTTAATGGGATTCCTTAGGGGAATTTAATATATATATGTATATAAACTCCATATGGTGCAAACATACCCTTCTGCTACACAGCCGTGACAATGACTGAGAAGCCTGTTTTAACAGCCGCCTCATTAAAAATGAACAGGCCACGTTGGTTTTTGGCAAGCTGAAATAACTTAAGCCCTGATGCCCCAGTTTATTAAATATCTGCCAACGTCAGGGCGGTGTGAAATGTGTGCAGATCCTTTCCTCAATGGGGCAGAGTTGGTCGGGAGTTTATTTAAAGATGACAGAGGAGGGGATGCGTTAATGACAGAGGACTGTAAATCTAAGGTGGTTACTTTATGTCCTTCTTTGTTCTGCCACTAGTTTTGTACCGTGACAGCATTGGTCGCAATCACGTGGTTTTGTCCCTGTTTGAGTGTTCCCATGGTCTTGATAACTTGTCTCGTGACAAGTGTTACCTCACGGTCTTGTACTTTGATAAACACTGAATTTTTCTAGCTCCCCTTTTCCTTTTTTGGGAGGGCTTAAAAAATTCTTTTTCAATATTTCGCTTCTGAAAAGTCAAACCAAAAAACCCAGACACAGTTTTCTGAGAGAAAGGAATGTTTTGTTGCGTGACAGCTGTTACTACACGGTCTCTTGTCTCGGAACAGAAAGCGGGAACAAAGAGTGACAAGGGAAAACCCTACCCCAGCACCACGTACATTGGTACCTCAACTTATGAATTCAATCCGTTCCGAATGTATGCTGTTAAGTCAAACTATTCTTAAGTCGGGGTACCTATCTAAAAAATTGAAACAATAACTTAAAAATGAAAAAATATATATTTGTAAGTTGAGCAGACCATATCTAAAATTTGTAAGGTGGCAGTTAAAATGGCAACAGTTAAGTCGAATTGCTCTTAAGTCGAGCTGCTCTTAAGCTGGGGTACCACTGTACAGTGTTGTCACGCTTAGCACCCATTCTGGGGGCGAGGTCGAGACAAATTTCAGTAGTTGCGGGATGGACGTGAACTAACATTTTTTTTGTACCACTCCTAAGCGCAACTCTACAAGAGACAAAACAGACGTGAAATAATCACCAAAGAGGACGGGGAGAACACACCTCCTTCGCCTCTTACAATGCAAACTCAGTTTGTTTAGTAAAATGGATTGGGAAGAGGTTTCGGCCCCGACACCAGCAAACCCTGTGATGATGGATGTTTTGGCCGTGGTGTAGGGTGATAAGGATGATTTTCAGCCGCAATTTCATCAGGTGGAATAATGCTGCCTACTGGAACAGGTGGGTTTCCCCTTCCGTGTGACACAATGAGGAGGCGATAACAAGGCTTTCAAGTTTCCCATGGCGTTTCCCATGGCGTCTCTGTGCTAATCTGTCATGTCCATTTGTGACAGATTAGCATAGAGAACAGTAGGTTGCTTGAAAAGGAAAAGATTGTAGGAGTTTGGGATTAAAAATGCACCTTTTTGACCTCACAAAGCTTATCCAGTCCTATAAGATAAAGGTTCCCCCAGTACATGCGTGCTAGTCGTGTCCGACTCTAGGGGGCGGTACTCATCTCTGTATTCAAGCTGAAGAGCCAGTGTTGTGCAAGTCCATGGCCACGTGGCCGGCATGGCTGCAAGGAAACACTGTTTTGCCTTCCCGCTTTTTACGGTGGTACCTATTTATCTGCTTGCATTTCCATGCTTTCAAACTGCTAGGGCGACCAGGATGATTGAAGATCTTACGAGGAACGGCTTAGGGAACTGGGAATGTTTAGGCTTTCAAAAGGAAGGCTGAGAGGCCATATGATAGCTATGTTTAAATATTTGAAAGGATGTCATAGTTAAGAAGGGATTGGTTTGTTTCCCATGGCTTCAGAGACTAGGACACGGGGCAATGGTTTCAAACTGCAGGAAAAGAGATTCCATTTGAACATTTGGAAGAACTTCATGACAGTTAGAGCTGTTCGGCAGTGGAATATGCTGCTACAAAGGTGGGTGGTGGAGTCTCATTCTATGGAGGTTTTTAAGCAGGGGCTGGATGGCCACCTGTCGGAAATATTGTAATGGGGGTTCCTGCATGGCAGGGGGTTGGACTGGACGGCCCTTGAGGTCTCTTCCAACTCTATGATGCTATGATTTTAGGTTGTCAGGAGCAGGGGTTAACAGTGAGAGCTCACTCCACTGCTCGGCCCCCGGGATTCAAACTGCTGAGCTGCCAAATTTGCAGCCAACAGTTTTCGGAGCCTTAGTCCGCTGAGCCACCACGCCCCTATAGAAACCTACAAAATCCCACTCTTGGGGGTTAAGGCTGCAGCCTTCTCCTCCATGGGCATTGGGTGGATGTTACTCTATCATGTTAACACCCCTGGAGGAAGAGAGAGAGAGCGAGGGAGAGGGAGAAGGGAAAAAAGACAGATGAAAATAGAAGTGACTGGACGTCTCATTCATGAATAAGCGATGCCAGGCCTCCGTTTGAGTTCAAAGAGCGTCGGAGGAATCGGCCGTCTCAGTGCTGAGGTTGAAATATCGACTCCTCTTCTCCGGGAGCATTTACTGAGTGACTTCAGGCTGCAATAAAGCTTTTATATCCATTATTCATTATTGGATCCGGACGAAACGGCAGAAGAGCCACACCCTACCAAGGGGATGTTGTATCAGTGTGGAAGCTCCTGGGGAGGCTGTGGTGGAGTTAATTAGGAGAGGAGGTGGTGGTGGGGGGAGGGTGATGAGAAGATGGCAGTGGTTCTCAACCTGTGGGTCCCCAGATATTGCTGGACGGCAACTCCCAGAAGCCTCCACCACTCACTGTGATTACATCTGGGGACCCACAGGTTGAGAACCATTGGGATATGGCTTCAGCAACGTTAGCCCTCCCTCCTGGTCTGTGCCCAGGGTGGTGTCAATTCCCTGGGACCAATTCCTACACAATCACTGACGCCCACACCCACCCATGTTGCTCCGGTAGTTGTAGAAAACAGTCCCATTTGGGCTTACGGGATGAAACCGCGGAAAAGACCGAATGTGTTTAGCTGTGAGAAAAGAAGACCGGAGGGAGATAGCATTGCACTTTTCAAATACAGTAATGCCTCGGATAACAATTTTTTTTTGATAACAAATGGAAATTTCTGGGTATAGGGCTGCCTCAGATAACAAATGTCCCCTATGGGATGCCTCGGATAACAAATGTTTCATAATGCCTTGCAAAAAAACTGTACCCAGGATGTATGGCCACCCCTGTAGTTTGTGGAGGGGTGGGAGGAGTTAGAGTGGGTTTTTCCATGGCTTTTTGAGCCATCCTGGACGTGTTATGATGAAGGATTTGGACCTTTCGAACTTGGAAAGGTAGGGAGCCAGCTTTTATTAATCTTCGCACGACTTTTCATTTGCATTTTGGTGAGAAAAGGCTGGGGGAGTCATGCTGCTTTCTTCTGTCCATGTTTACTTTCTTTTCCATTGCTCTGCAGGTAAGAACAGGCTGGATTTCTCTTGCTCCTTATGTTGGTCTGTTTGCATTTCTCCCCATTGCACCCTGAGTAGGAACAGGCTGGGGCAGTCTTGCTAGTTTCTCTGGTCCATGTTTGCATTGCACTGCAGGGGAGGTGTTCTGGAGGGGGTGTTCCAGCACAGCAGGCCTTTGAAGTGCACTTTCTAAAGAGGTCTGGAACACACAGAGACAGCTTTTTTGCCTTTTCTCGGGCCTCTAGAACAGATTAATCAGTTTCCCATTCATTTCAATGTGGAACCACATTTTGGATAACAAGTTTTTCGGATAACAAATTGCCTCTGAGAACGAATTAAATTTGTTATCAGAGGCATCACTGTATTTGAAAGGCTGCCCTCCAGATCTGTCTCTGATCTGTCCTCAGTCATCCCAGAGTGCAGGACGCGCAACAATGGGCCCAAGTGACAGGAAGCCAAGCCAGTGTTAAGCTGAAGGTCAGGAAAAAAATTTCCTAGTGCGACAATGAAACCCATGGCCTTGGGAGCTGGCAAGCGCTCCAACACTGGAGGCATTCGAGAGAAAATGGAGCAACCACCGGGCAGGTGCCTGTTGATTTGACTTCCTGCCTTCCACAGGGGGGTCAGACTAGATGCTCTTCGAGGACCCTTCCACCTTTCCTTCTTTTATGAATGGAACACATGGCCAAACAGTGCAAAAAAACCCACAGCAACTATTTTATTTTATTTTATTTACAAGATTTTTTAGCCGCCCCACTACCAAGAGGTCTCTGGGTGGCAAACCCACTATCAAACCCACCTAACTTTTTCACTTGCTCATGGCACCGTAAATTGCTGTCTCACAGTGTCTTGCCATGGGGAGATTAAAACACCGGAAAGTGTTTTTTCCATGGCTTTTTGAGCCATCCTGGAGATTAAAAACACCGGAAAGTAGGGGGAAGAATGAGGCTGCAGGGAACAAGAATGACACCAGAGCCCCAACGATTGAGCTCCAGGAAGGCTTTGTTTCTGTAGACCTACCTGTTGTAAGCTCAGTGACTTCATGTTGCAGCCACATCTTCTTCATCAGGAAGGAATGGATCCTCCCAATCCTGATTACCGATTTGGCCTCCTTCCCAGCATAAATGGCTACGGCAAACTGCTGTCCAACCAAATTGAGCAGGGATCCAAGTCAAAGCAGATTGGAGAGCTGGTGGTCTTATTCTCTTTTTGAATGCCTCCAGTGATGGAGCCCTTATTAGCACCTCCTGAGGTTCCATTGTTGTGCTGCTCGAACAATTAAGAAGTCCCCCCCCCCCCGATATTAAACAGGGGTTCCTTGGGGATCAGCTTGTTTCCCCGTCTGCAGTGCGATTTCCTTGGAAGTATTTCTTTCACCCACCCGACAGTGGCTGAAATTCTGTTGTGATGGAGTGGCCAACCTTCAGCAATTAGAATATATTGCCCCTGACTGAAGGCCATCCTAGGGCTCCTGCAACTCATAACAAAACACACTGGAGTCACAGATACAACCCGAAATAGTCAAAGAAAGCCCCTTAAGCAGATCTGTGCCACAGCAGGGTGTCTTTGGTTGTGATCATAAGAATCTCTCTTCCTCTGACCGTGAGGTTGAAGTTCGCCCTACCTCATTTCTCTTTTCATCCTTCCGATCGTAACTATTGATTGCAATTGTAAGCAAAGAAAAACCTCTTTTCTACTTTGAATGCTTCTTGAATGATTTTTTTTATGCCAAGAAAGTGCTTATCACCGGGAAAGAGGGGGTGGCAATGAAACCGGACCGATCTTTCTATGTCCCTCACTCTGCTGATGAGAAGGGAATAACTGTAATCCCACAACAACTTCAACATTGGGGAAGAGGTAACATCCACCAGTGGCATCCATTCTTGGGATCAGAAAGCAAGTATGCAGGGACCGGTACCTGACATTTATTCAATATGATGGCTAATTTAAGGCACCAAGTCAGGGAAGGCCTGAACAAGTGATATATTTAGACAGTTTGTAATTTATACCAAGGTCTTTTAGTAACCAGTCAGTTATTAAGTGGAATTTTATTCTGATGCACCTCATTCTGATATTATGTACTATGATGTCAAGCAGTGTGTGTGTGTATATATATGTGTGTGCACACAAAACATATTTTAGGAACCAATTTTCTCCAAAAGATGACACTGCAAGTATGACGGATGGCATCGTTATTTTCGGCAGACGAGCGCTTGCTAACGATTCAAGCTGGAATGTGACAAAAAACCCTTCCGGTGGCCATCAATCATTGGTGCGAACACAATCAAGATTCATACACATTATCTGACTTTAAAAAAAATAGCGGCCTGGAGCTGGTGCCTTAATACTATTCACGTTCCTATGATTTTCTATGGGTTGAATATTTTTCCTAGCACAATCAAGAAGATTAATTGCATGTCCCTATGGGTCTTCGTTTGTTGTGCAGCTTATTAAAGGGTGAAAGGAGGGACTGCATTAAGGAGTACATTATGTTCAATGCACACATTTACTTTTTTGTTAAAAATAGAAAAGCAAAGCAAAGCAAGGATATTACTAGGACATTAGTTGGATCTGTTTAGAGTTTTGAATTTTTGGTAAAATTTCCTCCCCCCCCCCCCCCAGTGGAAGTTCAGAGACACACAGAGGAGAGTAGCTACATGTTCTCCAGAGAGTCCACTGTTTTCTCATTAACTGGCACTTAAGGTCTCAATAACTCACTCAGATATATGCAGGTGGAAGGATAAAATCGTTTCATTACAGTTATGAACAGATCAAAGAGACAAACACATCACCAACTGGCAAAGAGAGGGAAAGAGAACACAGACCAGGGAGGCGGGGCTCTCTTTAGGTTCAGAGGCTGGAAAGTGATTGGTTAGTGCTGGACTGATTGACAGATAGCCCAGCCCAGAAAGGTCGCTCCCAGCCACACCTACTAGAAGCAGCATGAGAGGTTGTAAACAATCCAATAGGACCAGTATGAAGTTTACAATCTTATAGTTCACAGCCAAAAAAAGTGTACGTGGCCTAATTCATGTCAGGACCATCATCCTGTTCACATAGTGGAGTTATTAGCCTATGTTTGGCCACTTGTAATTTAAGCAATTATGTCCCCCCCCCACATCCGAAAAATCTTCTTTGATATCAAATGAATCCATTTTTAAAACCCCCTAGGTAGAGAGGGATGTGGGTTTTGAAATTAGAGTGGTGTCCCAACTTAAGAGCAGCTCGACTTAAGAGCAGCCCAATTTAAGAGCGGTAAACTATTGGTGTTTTAACTGCTGCCTTACAAATTTTCAGATATGGTCTGCTCTACTTACAAATATTTTTTTTTCCATTGTTTTGATTTTTTAACTTACGTTTTCAATTTTTAGACAGGTACCCCGACTTAAGAGTAGTTTCGATTTAAGAGCATGCATTCGGAACAGATTAAATTTGTAAGCCGAGGTACCACTGTCAATTATAAAAACATTGGTCCAATTTATTTGACGACTGGCAGGTGATAAGTGCTGAGGTCACATCACACACCGGAGCCACAGCAACTACTGTTTGTGTGTGTGTGTGTGTGTGTGCATGCATGTGTGTGTGTGCTGTGTCGTTACAGTTGTGACTGACTCTTCGTGACCCCATGTCCATGGAGTTTTCTTGGCAGGAATACTGGAGTAGCTTGCACTCTCACACTGGTCTCACTGTCTGCACATTCTGTTATGCAATATCCATATGGCTATTGCATAGCATTTTGCAGCAGCAGCAGGTGAGGAGGGGAGACCCCCATGTAGAGGGGTCTCTTGGAGCCTGCTTCCCCTTCCTAGTGGGTGAGGATAGGAGGCACCCACGGGTGCCTCCAGGAGCCCACTTTCCCTTTATAGCGGGCCAGAGGAGGCACCCACCCCACAGAGGTGCCTCCAGGAGCCCGCTCCCCCCCAAAAAAAAAACCAGTACTAACGACAACAAAAAACGAACCGACTAATTTTTGCGAATTTTCGCAAAAACCGGAAACGACCCGAAACGGGACTGGCCCGACTAACGACAACTCGAAAAAATTTTTTTTCAAGTCGTGCCCATCTCTAGCTTGCCAGTTCCAACTCCAGGCACCTATAGCACCTGGTATTCCCTGGTGGTCTCCCATCCAAGTACTACTAGCCAGGGCTGACCCTGCTTAGCTTCCGAAATCAGGCGAGATTGGATGTGCTTAGGGCATCTAGGCCCTAAGTTCTAAACATGCCCAATTCTTTCAGTCTTTCCTCCCTAGAACTTGGTTTCTGCTCTCCCCCAATCATCTCCTTGTTGCCCTCCCCTGAACTTGTTTCCGTTTGTTGGCATCATTCTTCAAGTGTGGGTGTCCAAAGGAAGTGAGCATACATCTACACCCACACCCTTGCAGTAGAACCCAGCCAGACACGTCAAAGGCGGCTGCAAAATTAAAACGTCCCTAAACGGACAGAGTAAATCTGGCAGGATACACGCCTAGCCAGCTGTGAGCTGGAAGCTAGCAAAACAAAGTGATTATTCCCAGCACCCTCTCCTAGAAGTGCTTCCAAGGGGGGTGGCGTTTTGACTCCAGGCTCGCCCGAGGAGATGCCTGAAGGCCCTCCTTTTTATGTGTGCAATACTTTTTATGTGTTGCTCCTTCTCTTAATTATTCAAAACAAGAGAAGGAGCAACACGGGGGAAAGCCAGCCAGGAAAAGCATGCTGGGTGGATTATCTCGATCAGGGAGAGGAATGAGCCGCACAGATTCCTGACCAGGCCGTGGGTCATCCCTTGAACGCAGCAAACACGGAGACTTGTGGGTTTTACACCCGGACATTTATCAATCACGGGAATCATTATACGGATCAAGCATTCATCTCGTTTTGAGAGTCGAAAGACCGTCGGGGTCTTCCTCACCTCCATGTTTTGGATTTCGCGATTCTGTGGAATTAAATGATATTACGGAGTGAAATGGGATCCTAAGATTATCTCTCTCTCTTTCTATACAAATGCAATTCCTCTGTGGGTGGAGATGGGGCAGGGCTGCCTTGCATCCTTGGTTCCCAAATCACCAAGGGAAGGGCCAGTCCTATCATATAATAGAATCTTAGAATCATAGAATTGAAAGAGACCTCGAGGGCCATCTAGTCCAACCCCCTGCCATGCAGGAACCCCCATCACAGGCCTCCTTAGAGATGGCCATCCAGCCTCTGCTTAAAAACCTCCAAAAAGGAGACTCTACCACCCTCCTTTGTTCCATGCTGGACAGCTATGACCATCAGGAAGTTCTTCCTAATGTTCAAATGGAATCTCCTTTCCTGTAGTTTGAAACAATTTATCTGTGTCCTAGTCTCTGAAGCCATGGGAAACAAACCAGTCCCTTCTTCAATATGACATCCTTTCAAATATTTAAACACAGCTATCCTATCCCCTCTCAGCCTTCTTTTCGTAAGGCTAAACTTTCCCAGCTCCCTAACCTGTCCTTGTAAGACATTTCCTCCAGACCCTCTATCATCCCGGTCACCCTCCTCTGGACCCGTTCAAGATGTCAACATCCTTTTTACATTGAGGTGCACAGAACTGGACACAGGACTCCAGGTGGTGTTCATGAGTCGGGACCTGATTCATACTATGGACTGAACCATGGTTTCAAGAGTCTGATAAAGGATCGGACATTCTGGAGACAAGGGTGACCAGTCGGTTGGATGCAACTTTCAAAGGGGGAGAAAAGGACCCTTTACACACTGACCCTCAGGGTCGTGCCAGGGGAAAGCTGGCAGATGGGCGCACAAGCCCAAGCAACTTCTCGGGATAGTGGCCGCTTGGACTACAAGATGGTGTGTGTGTGTGACAGAGGAAGGGTCCGCACCCAATTTTTCCAAAACACCATGAGGTGCTGTATGTGTGTGTGGAATTTCAGCACATCCCGTTGTTTCAACAAAATAGGAATCCCCAAAATGAACGATGAACTGTAGCATGAAGCAGCCCATTTCATGTTGGGTCCCCCCCCCCCGGTTTGTGGTTTGGTTCATGCCCATCTCAACTGGTGACCCCTGAAAAATGGAGCATCACAGTCAATCCTGGTGCATAAATCCAGGATGAGACCCAGTCCGTCTCCAGAAAAGGCCCCACTGCTGCCTTCAGCATGTCCTGGAAATAAGAACATAAGAAGAGCCCTGCTGGATCAGGCCAAAGGCCCATCTAGTCCAGCTTCCTGTATCTCACAGCGGCCCCACCAGATGCGTTTGGGAGAGCATGAGACTAGATCTCTGTCTCCTGATGCCACTCTCCTGCATCTGGCCCTTGAAGGACCCCGGTTTTAAGCCTGGAGATTATACACATCTCCATCATGGTTTGTCACCTGGGATGGAGTTTTCCACCAGGAATCTGTCCAATCCCCTTTTTGAAGGCATCCAGGCCAGATGCCATCACCACCTCCTGTGGCAGGGAGTTCCACAGACTAACAATGCGCTGGGTAAAAAAAAAATTCTTTTGTCTGTTCTCTCTCTCCCAGCCCTCAATTTGAGTAGATGTCCCCTAGTTCTGGTATTTTGTGAGAGGGAGAAAAGCGTCCCTCCATCCACATTACAATGAGAAAGTCTGGCCATTTTGCCCTCATGGAAAAGGTTCTCCTTTTTTTTTTTGAATGGGAAATGAGAAATCTAGTATTTCTTTTCCACAGAAGGGAGAATTACATTTTGGCTGATTTGCAATCGATCAGGGCGAAATGCAATTCACAAAATGCCACAGCAGGAGAAAGTGAACCTGACAGATCTGGTGGTGAGAAGCGAGCTGAATAAAACGTGTGTGGCACCTGTGTGGACCTGGTAGTATAGGAGAGAACACTCTCAGGATGCTGAATGAAAGTTTATTAAAAGTTTATTAAAAGACCCCAACGCGTTTCGGCCCAAATGGCCTTCTTCAGGGACTTTTTCACTGTGCTCAAAGAAACTCTGGAAACAGTTTAATGTCTTGCTTCTCAGTCTGTTGCTAGCTACAGCTGACAGCTAGGGTTCCACGTACAAGCCGTGACAGAGGGTAGCACGTGGGGTGGAGGGTGGGACGCCACCTGCAACCCCATCCAAGCTTAGCCGAGATCCCCACAAACAGTACATTGTTGTTAGCTCTCCCTGGTGTGATATGAAGTAAGTTCGGGGTGATTTGAACTCGAATGGTCAATCAAAAGCCGTTGCCTTTACAAAAGGCCTGTCCCTTATTTATTTCTTCATACAGGGTGTATTCTGCAGTGCCACGGCAAGGGTGGGAACAGAATGGGCTTGGGTGGCATTGCCTGCTACTCTCTTTGGGCCACCCAGCGTAACGTGGTGGGTAGAGCGATTGACTCAGAAGGCCTGGGTTCAAATCCCCGTTGAGCCACGGAAACTTACTGGGGAATTGGAACTGGTAAAATCACTTCTTAAATATCTCACTTGCTTTGAAAGCCAGGTCACCTCATGTTGGCTCTGACAACCCAAACTAAGATGGTGGGCTTACGAAACAGAGCCTGGAAAGTAGTGGCACCCCACCCACCCTCTCTGCTGCCTAAGTTGACCACCGATGGCCTCTTTCTCCTTCCACACAGTGGTGAAGGCCAGCTCCTCCTCCTCCTCCTCCTCCTCCTCCTCCTCCCTTCCCCCAACCCTAATCCCTCCACCACGGCCATGATTCTGTCTCTGTCACTGGGTGCTAGGTCCTGGACTGAGCCCTCGGCTGTTTGGCTTTTTTATCTTCTCCCAGTTGGAGAAGGAGCCATAGATGCCTTCAAAAGGGGATTGGACAGATTCAAAAGGGAATTGGACAGATTGCTGGAGGCAAAGTCCATCCCAGGTTACAAACCATGATGGAGATGTGTAATCCCCAGGCTTAAAACCAGGGTACTTCAAGGACCAGATGCAGGGGAGTGGTACCAGGAGACAGAGATCTAGTCTCGTGCACTCCCAGAGGCATCTGGTGGGGCCACTGTGAGATGCAGGAAGCTGGACTAGACGGGCCTTTGGCCTGATCCAGCAGGGCTCTTCTTAGGTTCTTATGTTCTTAACCATCAACCTCTGGGTGTGACTCTTTAACTCTCTGATTCTGAATGAAGCGGGGCCTGTTGTGCAGCAGCTTTGCACGTTGTTACTCAAGACAACCTGCCAACCAAAAAGGCTTCCTTCTCTTTTAGGCGAGATTCTTTCTTTGCCCCCCCCCCCCCGGGAGACGTTTGCTGTGCGCACCAGTGGCTTTGTTGATCACCCCATCATTTAGGAGTCCTTCCTTCGGACGCCCACAGAAGCTCCTGGTAGGGCGAGATAAGGCCACCTGGCTGCCTGCCCTAGTGGCAAACAGGAGATGCCCATCTGAGCTGGCGTAGATGGTGCCACATGGGCGAGCCGATGCAGTGAATGAAAGATTGGCAGCCAAGTTGGCGGCCTGCAGGCTCCTCCAAGCATTGCTAAGCCTGGGGCGGGTGCCCAGAGGCTGACGGAGCGTGCGATGCCAAACGCCAGCTGCAGTTTTGTTCTTTCAAGTCAAGGGAGAGCCCCTGGATCGAGAAAGCACACCGGCCGAACCTCAGTCCGTCACACTATCTGTGATGCCACCCTGGCTCTCCGTAGCTCGTTAGTTTGAAAAACCACTCTCACTGCTCTTCCATGACATCGCTCCTGCGTTTTGCACAGTGTCGAAAAGCTGACCACCGGAGGATTGGCAACAGAAGGGGCTACAAAGATGGAAAATGCCAATCAACTGATTGATCAATTGATGCAACAACTGACGATCTCCTTTTACCGGTCCACAATTGAAAGCATCCTCACATATTGCATTACTGTTTGGTATGCTGGATTGACAGCTGCTGACAGGAAGGCACTACAGAGGGTGGTAAGCACATCTCAGTATATCACGGGCTGTCCCCTGAGTGCACTGGACGACATCGCTAGGGATCGTTGCCTCAGGAGGGTTGGAAAAAATCTTAAGGATGATTCACACCCTGGTCAGCACCTCTTTACCTTGTTACCATCAGGCAGAAGATATCGTAGTATAGCCTGCCGTACCAACAGACTGAAGAACAGTTTTTATCCATGGGCTGTCAGACTGCTGAATGGGAAATAATCCCAGGACAAGTATAGAAGAACTGACCTGTGGGCTGGAGCATTCTGTGTCAAGTACACAGGGTGCAATAAGACTGAGGGGTTGCTAGGGGATGGTGGTGGGATGGTGGTGGAGGTGGGCAAGGGAGACTCAGCCAATTTCATTGTGCACATGTTGTACATTGACAATAAAGGTATTATTATTATTACCAACCCTTTTTTGCAAAAGTGACCTTAAAAATGTAACTAAAACAGCAAAGAAGCTTCATGCCCCTTCCGTGACATGTAACTTCACGGCTTCTCATTGAAAGGAATGATTTGGCTGTAATGGGCTTTCCCCAAGTTCTTAGGTTCGGTGGGAAGACAAACAGGTGTGAACGAGGGCACAAGAACCCATGAAGATCCGAAGAAGTGATTCCTCAAACGAAGAGGTGGCTCGAATGGAAACTGCGTGGCAAATCCATGCCAGGTTTTCGATTCCACTTCCCAGGAGGTTTCCAAGGTGCTCAATGGGCTGCCAAATGGCAAATTCATGTCAATATAAGGAAAATGTAAAGTACAATAGGACCCCGGTATCTGCTGGGGATTGGTTTCAGGCCTTCCTGTGGATAATGAAAACTGTGGATAAGAGAGAACGCCTGCCCACCCACCCCCAAACTGACAGTAGCTTACTTTATGACTGCTGTTTTGAGACAGTAGCTTGCTTTATGGCTGTTGTTTGTGACAGTAGCTTGCTTTACAGCTGCTGTTTGTGACAACAGCTTGCTTTGTGGCTGCTGAATTATTTAATTATTTTCCTCTGCCAACCGTGGATAACTTGAATCAGAGGATAATGAATCAGTGGATACGGGGGTCCTACTGTAGTGCATATTGGGGTAAACAATCAAAACTTCATCTATCAACTCATGGGCTCTGAGTTATCCGTGACAGATCAGGAAAGAGATCTTGGTGTATTGGTGGACAGCTCCATGAAGGTGTCTACCCAATGTGTGGCAGTGGTGAAGAAGGCCAATTCCATGCTAGGGATTATCAAAAAGGGGATTGAAAACAAAACAGCCAACAGTATAACGCACTGTACAAAACGATAGTAAGGCTGCACCTGGAGTATTGTGTACAATTCTGGTCACCTCATCTCAAAAAGGGCATAGTGGAACTGGAAAAGGTGCAGAAGAGAGTGAATAAAATGATTACTGGGCTGGGGCACCTCCCTTATGAGGAAAGCCTGAAACATTTGGAGCTCTTTAGTCTGGAAAAAAGGCGCCTGAGGGTGGATATGATTGAGATGTACAAAATCATGCAGGGCATGAGTCACGTGGATAGAGGGACACTCTTCTCCCTCTCACAAAATATCAAAACTAGGGGACATCCATTCAAACTGTGGTTTGGGAGAGTGAGAACAGACAAAAGATTTTTTTTACCTAGTGTGTTGTTAAGTCTGTGGAACTCCCTGCCACAGGAGGTGGTGATGGCATCTTGCCTGGATGCCTTCAAAAGGGGATTGGACAGATTCCTGGATGAGAAGTCCATCCCAGGTGACAAACCATGATGGGGATATGTGTAATCTCCAGGCTTAAAACCGAGGTACTTCAAGGGCCAGATGCAGATGAGTGGTATCAGGAGACAGAGATCTAGTCTCGTGCACTCCCAGAGGCATCTGGTGGGGCCACTGTGAGATACAGGAAGCTGGACTAGATGGGCCTTTGGCCTGATCCAGCAGGGCTCTTCTTATGTTCTTAATCTATGCAGGTTTCTGTGCTTCTGACAGAGCCTGTGACCTGCCTGCTAAAACCTGGAGTGAAATGACAGCACCTCTGGAACTGGACTCACCCGATCCATGTCTTCTGCCTCGGGCTTTCTCGGTGCTCTTGTGCTCGCTCCCCTGTTTCTTTTTGAAAGGCAAAATTTCATTCCACTCTAAATTCTTGAGTCAAAAGCACTGAAGGAAGTGTTGTCCTGTGAGCTGAATCGCAAATGAAGCTTTATTTGTTTAAAACCGTTTTTGGTTCAAACCTCTGGCGGCGGAGAGCAGAAGCGAGACACCCAGCGTCTCAGAGATCTTTGGGGAGCTCCCTGATTCAGATAGATGTTTCCCCGTCAGTCAGGCAATCAAGTCAGGCATCAGGAGAGGCTGTAACTAAGACAGATGCTTCCAGACTGCAAATGTTTTGAACTTTTGCTGTATTTACTGCTCGCCCGATAAGAGCTGTTGGTCGGAGAACTGGGTGAGAATCTGCAACGAGACTTGCGTGGTCACATTTTAAAAACACGCAATGGTCCTCTGGGAGTTTTCTTGCAGACGTGAGGGCTGCCTGTGGTTTGTCTGACTGGGAGGGCCTTTTTTTTCGATTGGGGTGAATGTTAATTTATCTAGCATTAAACAATGGTTCCCTCCTGCCTCTAAATTCAAAGGCAACCCTCCCTTCCCTCTGTGTGTTTCATTTCCCCCTCTTTAGTCTACGAGTAGGTTTTGTTACTGTGCTGTTGATCCGTTCACAATGGTAAATAATGGTCCATTTTATTGTTTTTGAGAACGAGCGACTGAAACCTTAAGTGCCAGCTAATGAGGAAGGGGTGGGCTATCTGAGGGAATTAGAAGCTATGCAACAAAAAATAATTTTACCAGGAAGTCAGGAATCTGCAACAAGTCCTTGGTTTGAAGGGTTACTATGACAGATTCCTGTTTTAGACTGTTCTCCGTTGGAAGGACCATCTGGTTCAAGTCTGATTTAAAAATCAAGAGTCCTAAGAGGGATGCAGAAGCAGGCACATTGGTGAAAGAATTCTTCATGTTAATAAGAGACTTTCAAACCCTGCAGAAATTCCAAAAAATTAATTGCAAAAATAGGTTACAGGCGATACCTTTATAGGCCACTATTACAAATAAAAAAACAAGGAACATTGCTTGCAAGCTTTCGAGTCTGCACAACTCTTCTTCAAAGCAGGTCCCAGAAGATCAGACATGGTAAAAGATGTATCTGTGAAGATTCTCAGTCATCCAGGTGAGTTTATCTGGAAGTTGAGTCATGGCTACTGGACTTCTTTTTCTTGAGAGATAGAAACGTTTCGCTGCTCATCCAAACAGCTTCATCAGTCTAAACACAGCTAGTGGGAGTTCCCCATCTTATAGTCAGTGTTGACTGTTGTCACCCAGGTCTGAAATAGGCTCTTAAGATGAACAATGGTCTGAATAGGCTCATTAGGTAGACAATAGTATCCATAGCCTTAAGGCGAACGACGGCCTAAGGTGCTGAAACCTATAAAGGGTTGAATATAAAGCTGACTATAAGATGGAGGGCTCGCACTAGCTGTATTTTGACTGATGAAGCTGTTTGGATGAGCAGCGAAACGTTTGTCTCTCAAGAAAAAGAAGTCCAGTTGCCATGACTCAACTTCCAGGCAAAAGATGTGCTTTACCAGGATGTAACTTTTAGATGTTCTTAAAAATCTATGGCTACAGTGGATGGTGTTGCAGCCAGGGCAGAAGTCTTGTTAAGAGGCAGGAAGGGCAGTTGTAAAAAGCTGCTTCCTAAGTCAAACCCCCGTTCTTCAAACAGAGGAACATGGGTCATATACAACCCCCATTCCCTTACCCAGCTCTATTTGGCACTATGAGACATACAAATCCCTTTTGGCCTGGGTGTGTGTGGAGAAAAGGGTTGATGCAGGGGACCCATGTGCATCATTCTGGGATTGGGATATATATATTTTTGTAAATCAGATTGAGTTAAAGTTATATCACCTAGTAGATGCAGTCTTGCCCTTTGATGTTGAGAGTTCTTGTGCCTCCTTCCAGGTCTCTGGGGGAATGCCGGCTCTTTCTAGGTATCTTCACAATTCCATCAAGACAGAAAGGGGGTTGAGCCACGTGGCCGTCACAAAACACAATTGCAATTTTAAAAAAATTAAAAAATTGCACAATTTTTGCAATTGTGTTTTGTGATGGCCACGTGGCTCAACCCCCTTTTTGCTTTGAAAAAAATAATACTTTTAATTTCCCACCTGAATGGACAAACCAGCACATGAGCCAGGGGCCTCTTGTGCCTTATCTATCTATCTATCTATCTATCTATCTATCTATCTATCTATCTATCTATCTATCTATCTATCTATCTATCTATCTATCTATCTAATCCTTCCTTCCTTCCTTCCTTCCTTCCTTCCTTCCTTCCTTCCTTCCTTCCTTCTATCTATCTATCTATCTATCTATCTATCTATCTATCTATCTATCTATCTATCTATCTATCTATCTATCTATCTATCTATCCCTTCCTTCCTTCCTTCCTTCCTTCCTTCCTTCCTTCCTTCTATCTATCTATCTATCTATCTATCTATCTATCTATCTATCTATCTATCTATCTATCTATCTATCCCTTCCTTCCTTCCTTCCTTCCTTCCTTCCTTCCTTCCTTCCTTCCTTCCTTCCTTCCTTCCTTCCTTCCTTCCTTCTATCTATCTATCTATCTATCTATCTATCTATCTATCTATCTATCTATCTATCTATCTATCTATCTATCTATCTATCCCTTCCTTCCTTCCTTCCTTCCTTCCTTCCTTCCTTCCTTCCTTCCTTCCTTCCTTCCATCTATCTATCTATCTATCTATCTATCTATCTATCTATCTATCTATCTATCTATCTATCTATCTATCTATCTATCTATCTATCTATCTATCTATCATGTTTCCCCCAAAATAAGACATTGTCTTATATTTATTTTTTCTCAAGAAGAAACACTAGGGCTTATTTTCTGGGGATGCCTTATTTTATTAAGTATAATATGCTTGAATGTCAGCCCTGCACACAACCATAGCCACGCCCATCACTAGGTCTTATTATCAGTGTAAGGCTTATATTTAACAAATGCATAGAAATCCTGCTGGGGCTTATTTTACGCGGAGGTCTTATTTTCAGGGAAACAGGGTATCTATCTATCTATCTATCTATCTATCTATCTATCTATCTATCTATCATTTATTTATTTATTTATTTATTTATTTATTTATTTATTTATTTATTTATTTATTTGGTGAACCATGTCCTCTTTGAATTGTCTCATCTCCGTGCTTTGGCAAAAAAAAAAAATTCTTAATCCTTTCTTTAGGGATGCATGCCTTCTTTGAACTTCTTTGAACACTGTTTTTGTCAGAAAACCTAGAATTTAATTATTTATTTATTTTAAAAAGTTTTTTTAAATCCCACCTTTTTCCTGAAATAGACCCCCAAGCCATCTTAACGTACAGTGGTACCTTGTATAAAGGAATTAATTCATTCCCAATGAAATTCTGTTAAGCAAATTTTCCTTTATACAAATTTCCCATAGGAATGCATTGAAAACAGAGTAATCCCTAATTGCAAATGTTTTTATGTTGTACGGATTTGCCCCATAGATGAATCTATTGAGCAAATTTCCCCTATCTGTGGAATTTTTTATGTTGTACAGGTTTTATGTTATACAATCCATTTGTTATACAAGGTACTAGTGTAATTCAAAAGACCAGATTTAAAGGCTGAAAACAGAAGAGAACAGGGAAAGCCAAAGGGAGCAGGAAATGAGGGAGACTCCATAACAAGATGGATTGACTCCACAGGCTTGGGTTTGGAATAGCTGAGCAGGGCTTTTGCAGAAGGGAGATTTCAGACATTGCTCATTCACGGGGACCCAGGTGACCTGATGCTATGAAGATATTTTCCATTTATTCTCAGTGGATGCTGATTAATCTTAAGTGCAGCCCATTTCAAGCCTTCTAGCCTTCGGAAATTATGGCCTACCTGGCAGTTTTTTTTTCTGGCTGGCTAAAAGTGGAGTCCACATGTTTAATTCATTTTAAGACACTCAGTCCCTGACGGAGGACACCTGAACATGTTCCTCATTTCACGAGGCGAGTTGAAAGAAGCCCCAGAAAGACTCCTGAAAAAAAATAACATATTTGGAACGTTCAGAAAGACTTGAAACGGCTAAATATTATCGAGCGTTCTAACATATTATCATTCTGAACCTGAGGCAAAAATGTACCGAAGGAAGTAAGCAAAATAGCTTATAGCAGTTCTAATCCAGAGGGAGGGAAGTTAATTTTTTTTAAAAAAAGAAATGGGCTTTGAAGTCAACGCAGGATTTATTTTGACATTTAAAAAAGAGGAAAGAAACACAACTTGAAAGGGCCACGCCATTTAAGTCAGGGCGAATCATGTCAGCATTTCATCAGTGCTGATCAGAATCAAGGTGAAAAAGCCTTTCTAAATATCCCATGGAACTTGAGTGTGAGGGACTACAAAGCCAAGCTTCCCCCACTCAGGATGGCCAGGCTTCTAAATCTTGTAGGAGAATTTTTTTAAAATTAAATTTAAAATTTTTCTACCTCACCTTTTTTTAAAAGATGGGCTCAAAGTGCCATCTGCTGGAAATGAAGGGGTACGGTGGAGAAAAACATCTCAGATTCTTTTCCGTTTCGCATTCAGGTTTTATCTTGAATCGGATGACCGTCTATTCCACGGGTGGATCTATGATGAAACAGAGGAAGGGTTGGGATTTAAGGACCCCTGATTGCAGAGTCCTCAGACCCCTGTTTGCTGTTTCATTTTGTTTCATAAGTTTTCGTAAGCTTACAAAATGATAAAAAAGTGTGTCGTTTTTCGTAAGGTTCCCCCATCCCTGCATAGAACCCAACCCCTGCATATACCACAAATCTGCTGTATTAGATATGGGAGGCTTGTGTTTTCTGGACGGCAAATGCCATAATTCTGCACTCTGGGAGCCCTACCTGTCTGTCTTGCAGGCACCTGGCAAACTCTGGAGTCTGCAAAGCCCATCTCTAAGTAGTCATTTTTTTCTTGACATTTTTCATGTAGTCCAACATTTCTTCCTCATGCCTTTCCATTCCTTTTAGACCCTCTTGAAAATAAGGTCTGTCATTCCCAAGAGGCCAGGTTACGTGACATGGTACTTCCTGTTGAAATGAATGACTTCCTCCCATTCTCCTTCCGACCTACCTTGCAAGGTTGTTGTGGGGATAAACAAAGAGTCATAGAACCATAGAACCATAGAATCAGAGTTGAAAGAGACCTCAAGGGCCATCTAGTCCAACCCCCTGCCATAGAGGAACCCCATCACAATATTTCCGACAGATGGCCATCCAGCCCCTGCTTAAAAACCTCCAAAGAAGGAGACTCCACCACCCTCTGTGGCAGCATCTTCCACTGCCGAACAGCTCTAAATGTCATGAAGTTCTTCCTAATGCTCAAATGAAATCTCTTTTCCTGCAGTTTGATACCATTTCCCCGTGTCCTAGTCTCTGAAGCCATGGAAAACAAACCTGTTCCCTCTTCAATATGACATCCTTTCAAATATTTAAACATAGCTATCATATCCCCCTTCAGCCTTCTTTTTGAAAGGCTAAACATTCCCAGTTCCCTAAGCCGTTCCTTGTAAGACATTTCTTCCAGACCTTCAACCATCCTGGTCACCTTCCTCTGCACCCGCTCGAGGTTGTCAACATCCTTTTTAAATTGAGGCGCACAGAACTGGACACAGGACTCCGGGTGGGGTCTTACCAGAGCAGGAGGGGATGAGCCAAGAGAGGTCGCCTTAAGCGGATTGGGGGAAAGGATCAATATACATCCCAAAAAAAGAAGAGAGGAACAAATGATACTATGGTAGGACCCCCAGTATCCGCTGGGGATCGGTTCCAGCCTTCCAGTGGATAATGAAAACCATGGATAAGAGAGTCAACCCCTAACTGGTTTTTTGTGACAGTAGCATGCTTTACGGCTGCTGTTTTGGGACAGTAGCTTGCTTTGCAGCCGCTGAATTATTTATTTAATTTTTTCCCCTCTGCCAACCATGGATAACTGAATCAGTGGTTAATGAATCAGTGGATACAGGGTCCTACTTATTAGTTATTTTTATTAGAGTCCCCCCCCCCAAGCTTCTTCCTTTCATATGGGATTCTTAGGCTCACGTTCCTAATAATAAGTCCTCACTGGGCGTCTGGGAATGAGTTTCAAATCTATTTACCAGTAACCCTTGGGCCTCCCTAAGTCGCAATATTGTCCTACGAAGTATCCAGGAAGTCCTCTTAATAAATGGTGACATTAAAGCCGCACAATCTGCGCCCGTTCTTCCGTTCACTTGTCTGACCTTTCAAAGGGGTCCGGATTGCAAATATTGCTTCAACAGCCGCCTCGGCCTGAGAGAAACTCTCCAGCCAAAATAAATCTGTGGCATTTCTATAAATCATAGGTCCCGCCGAGGCTTAAATCTCCTCGATCTCAGTTCCAATTAAAATAGGTGTGATTGATCATTGGCGCCAAGAGATGCCGTCGGGGACTGAGGGCTGCGCACAGCCTTTTCTCCTCGGCAAACTTATATTCGAAGAAATGGCTTCTGAAGGACTGGACCTCGCTGCCCCACGGCTGTTGAGTTCCCCAAATGTTCACCGGAGCAACCAACTGGATTGCTCTGTAATACAGGAGTACATCAAGGCCCTCGATCTGTGGGATCAATCTCCTTTCAAGGTTGGACTAAAAGCCTGGTGTGGATGGGGCCGCCTTCCAAAATGGATCAGGAGGTGTCTGTGACTTCACGGGTTCCTCCCGCCCCAATATCTTCTGCCAAAGATATCGTAAACGGCGTGACAGGAAGGAACCGGAGGAGAAGAGCACATGAGGCTTCGCTCGGGGTCTTTTTCCTGACCTCAAAAAGGATCTCCCACAGGTCGGCTTCATCCCGTCCTACCAGAGCTTCTCTTGCCTTTTCGTTCTGGATGTCCACACCGAGGGAGGCCTGAAGGGACTCTACCCATAACTGGGCCTTCTTGGTGGTTGGCCCAGCACTTTGGAACAAACTGCTCATGGAGATCAGGCTGTCAGAGTCCCTGATGGCTTTTAGGAGAGCATGAAAGACCTGGCTCTTCAGGGAATGTTTTGGAGATCACTGATTGTACATTTGCATGTGGTTCGTGCCTAGCTCTAATACAGCGGTACCTTGTATAAAGGAATTAATTTCTTCCAAATGAATTTATGTTAAGCAAATTTTCCTTTATCTAAATTCCCTTAGGAATGCATTGAAAATGGAGTAATCCCATTTTTATGTTGTATGGATTTTCCCCATAGGCAATTATGTTAAGCAAATTTTCCCTATCTCTGGAATTTTTTATGTTCTACAATTTTTATGTTATACAAACTGTTTGTTATACAAGGGTCCATGGTATACAATTAAATTACTGTATTTTCATGTATAGGATGTGCGGGTTGCACAGTCCCTCCTTCCCAAACCCTGGGACCTGGGGTGTGTTAAATTCATGGGGGGGGGGATCAGAAACTTTTCAGCAGCTGGCCCCTCTAAATGTCTTCATTTGGCCCTGGACACCCCATTATTGATGCTGGGGAAAATCCACCCTTCCCCTGGTGCTGTGAGGACAGAGGTGTTAGTCCCTCTTTCTCAGCCTATCACTACATCCTCACCTTGCTTTACACCGCTTTCTCCTTGGGTACCTGTCAGCCGGGGATAACTCGTGAAGCAGTAATAACAGATCTCTGCCCAATGAAGCCTGCCCATGTATGCTTTTATTACATTATCGGGTAGCACTAAAACGGTTTATGGCGACAGAAAAGCAATTTTCATGGGGCAGATAATAGCACAGGAACCTTTCTCCTCTGTAATCTTTGATGAGGGACAGATCTCTCACGGAAACCTGGACTTGTTGGAACTGTAATAGGCAAAGGGGCTGCTGTTTGTGTTTTCTCTCTTGGGGGAAAAAACATGCCCAAATCTCTTGGAATATTGCACCCTCCATATGGTGCCTTTTCAAGGAGCTTTGTTTTTAAGCTGGAGGTTTTTTTTTCCTGAACTGGGGTAGAATGCCAATTAACTCAGTAGCAGACAGAAGTTCCCGGTCTACTTCACATTTACAAAGCGATCTAGAAAAGGCAAATTGGCCTACTTGATGGATGATTGCTACTTGCTACTTGCTGGCTCAAGAGCCATCTCCGGCTTGAGAGCCATGGTCGGGAGTTCGATTCCCCCCATGGGCCTCCTTGGCAGGGGATGAACTGGATCATCTATAGCCGTGATGGCAAAATCTTTTAGAGATCAAGTGCCCAAACTAGGATTCAAAACCCACTCTTTTTTTTTTTTTGCAAAGTGCCCATACGGCAATTTAACCCAAATACAGTGGTACCCCGGGTTACAAATGCTTCGGGCGCAAGCCTTCGGGAAAGCGAGGATCGAAGAGCAGGCTTTTGATTTCCCAGGAAAATTCAGAAACCTGCTCTTTGATTCCCACTTTCCCGAAGGGTAGCATGGGGTGCTACCCTTTGGGAAAGATAGGATCAAAGAGCAAGGGTGCTACCCTTCAGGAAAGCAAGGATTGGAGAGCAAGATTTTGAATTTCTTGCGGTCACAGCACCCTTGCTGTGGCCACAGGAAGTTCAGAAATCTGCTCTTTCATTCTGATCAGATCTCATCTGGAGTCCAGTGTCCAGTTCTGTGCGCCTCAATTTAAAAACGATGTTGACAATCTTGAATGGGTCCAGAGGAGGGTGACATGGTTGAAGGTCTGGAGGAAATGTCTTATGAGGAGTGGCTTAGGGAGCTGGGAATGTTTAGCCTTACAAAAAGAAGACTGAGAGGGGATATGACAGCTATGTTTAAATATTTGAAAGGATGTCACATTGAAGAAGGGAATGGTTTGTTTTCCATGGCTTCAGAGACTAGACATGGGGCAATGGTCTCAAACTTCAGGAAAAGAGATTCCATTTGAACATTAGGAGGAACTTCATGACAGTTAAAGCTGTTCGGCAGTGAAATATGCTGCCCCAAAGGAGGGTGGTGGAGTCTCCTTCCTTGGAGGTTTTGAAGCAGAGGCTGGATGGCCGTCTCTCAGAAATATTGTGATGGGGTTCCTGCAAGGCAGCAGGTTGGACTAGATGGTCCTTGAGGTCTCTTCCAACTCTAGGATTCTATGATTCTATGATTCTCACTTTCCCGAAGGGTAGCACACCATCTGCCTCTCTGCTCTGGGCAGATGGGGCAGATGGGGTGCTACGCCATTGGGAAAGCTGGGGGGGGGAGTAGCGGCGGTTTGTGGACTCATTCATAGCCCCAATTTACTCTCCAGTCATGCTGCTCTGGGCATCCCAAAAACAGAGTGGCTGGAGAGTGAACTGGGGCTACAAACGAGCCCACAAACCACTGCCTCCCCTTCACCTGGCTTTCTGCACGGAGCACAGTGGCGTTCTCCGAGTGGAGGGGAGGTGTTGTGGCTATGAAGGGGTGATGCTGTATGGCCACAGAAAGGGCCCCCACAGTTTGTCCAGCACTGATCTATTGGATCCCTTCCAGCTCCTATTGAGCTGATGCGTAAATCTGTGGTCTAGGTATTTGGCTGTGGATCTGCAGGTTCGGAGTTTAACTCTCCCCATCTCTGGGCACTTAGGTAACCTTGGGCAACCTGCACGGTGGCCCCAGGGCACCCCCGGAAGAAGGGAATACAAAACTGACTTCTGGGTATTCTTTGCATGGAAAATCCAGAAAAAGGGTCACCCTAAGTCAGAATTGATTTGATGACACTTCTTCTTCTCCTCCTCCTCCTCCTCCTCGTCCTCCTCCTCCTCCTCCTCCAATAATTTCCTAGAGAGATTGCAATCAAACATAGCTCCTTTCAAGTTTGTTACCCCCGGGAGATGAAGAATAGCGATCGGAATTCTCTGTATTTTACCAGATTCTCACTGCCCTGTGCTTGATTTTCTTTTAAAAAACTTCCAGAGCTCTTAGTGAGATTTAGGATTGATTGGGAAGAGCTCTGACGGACTTACGAGGTTTCAAATAAATTTTGGGCCATGCAAGCCTTTTCCATCTACGTTTCCTTAACATCCCTGAATGGTTTTTAAGACGGAAGACGGGAGATTTATGGACTTCTCTGTGCCAGAGCGCAGACGTTTTGCTACCTTGCATTAAGAACACAGTTTCTTTTTAATGGTGTGCTTTTAGAAAGTGGGAGGAAAAAAGGCACTTAATTGGAAATGAGAGGTTCTCAAGAGTCAGGAGGAGTCATTCCCTGACTGGTGGTCCCTTATGAGAGTCATGTGCTGACCTGTTGTTCCTTACATGGGCCACTCCCTAGCTGGTGGTCCCTTACGTGGGCCCTTTAAAATGTTTTTAAAAAACAGAGTTAAGTCTCTCTTTTCCCGTCTGTCTGACTTGCTTTCTTGAAATGGCAGTGGATTTGATTTGGAAGGTCCCTGCCTTCCCTGAGTCATCCTGAACAGCTTAATATTCAATCTCTGAATTTTATTAGCCAGACATTATAGCTCTCTCCTAAAGACATATTGAATGATGCCTGCTCAGAGAAAAACCTCTCTGTGTCCATAGATGGGCATATAGAATCCTAAAATGAGAGAGCCCTGGAGTTGGAAGGGGTCTCTAAGGCCATCTAGTCTATCCCCATTCCTGGCTCAAAGTACGAAACCAAATCAAAACCAATCTGGCAGCTTGTCCTATTTTCTTTTGAGTGCCTCCAAGGTCGGAGCGCTCACCACCTCCTGAAACTCCACACAAAAAGGAGGGTTTTCCCCCCCCATGCCTTTCATGGTTGCTAGGTTAGGAAACGAAAAGGCACTTAAAAACCAGCTCCGCTCCATAAATAAAGACATCAAGGATAATATAAACCCCAAACATTCAATGTTGCATCTAACCTTCGATTAAGTAGGGGAAAAGATTATACCAGGGAGAGAGAGGTTGTGGAAGTGAGGAGGAGGGCTTCCGGACATCACACTTTAAGAGGGGTGCCCACAAAATGGAGCAAATTCAGAGGAGGAGAACGACTGCAATGATCAGAGGACTGGAAACCAAGCCCTGCGAGGAACCACTGAAGGGACTGGGCTCGTTCAGCCTGGAGGAAAGACGACATCACCCTTCATATCCTTGAACGATAGTCACACAGAGGAGGGGCAGGATCTGTTCCCGATCATCCCAGAGTCCAGGACACACAACAAGGGGCTCAAGTTACAGGAATCAAATGGATGAATATCGGGAAAAATGTCTTAACTGATAGAGAACATAAGAACATAAGATCACAAGAAGAGCCCTGCTGGGTCAGGACAAAGGCCCATCTAGTCCAGTTTCCTGTATCTCACAAGTGGCCCAACCAAATGTGTCCGGGAGCACACAAGACTAGATATCTATCTCCTGAGACCACTCCCTTGCATCTGGTCCTTGAAGTACCTCAGTTTTAAGCCTGGAGATGACACATCCCCATCATGGTTTGTCACCTGGGATGGACTTTTCCTCCAGGAATTGGTCCAATCCCCTTTGGAAGGCATCTAGGCCAGATGCCATCACCAACTCCTGTGGCAGGGAGTTCCACAGAATGACTACACTAACAACATGCAGTACGACAAGGGAACCCGTGATCTTAGGAGGTGGTGAGTGCTCCAACACTGGAGGCATTGAAGAGCAAATGGGGCCGCCACCAGTCAGATCTGCTTTGATTTGGATTTCCACCTTAAGCAGGGGGATGGACTTGATGGCCTTTGAGGCCCCGTCCAGCATTTAGTTGGCCATTTTAGCCCCTAATCTAGGAACTATAGATTATTTTGCCTTCATCCAACTCAGTTCTTATGCTCTTATGCAAGACATGCTATTATTCCGGATATTTCCTGTTTTATTTCAGATGCTTGATTCCCACTTAAGAATCATGGTTATTCCAAAACATGAGAGAAGCTGGGGGCAGGGAAGGCAAGCAATGGAAAGTACAGTGTGTTGTTAGCCAGCGTGCTGTTAGTCTGTGGAACTCCCTGCCACAGGATGTGCTGATGGCATCTGGACTGTGCTGTGACAAACAGACTCCTTTCCACGCTTGAAGGAGCACCTCTGCAACCACAGCGATCAGCATTTTCTGAATGCCTTACCATAATAGGGCTTTTGGAGTTTTCCCTGAGCCAAGCCCTGGAATTCTGCCATCCCAAACGCCTCCCTCTCCCTGCCTCTTGGATGCCAACGGGCCTTGGTAGGGATCACTCGCCAGTTTCTCTAAATAAGAGTCCCTTTGCACTTGCGCCCGTTGCAGAGGGGATTGGCAGCAGAAAGCTGCGCTTGTGGATCACAACGAAGGAGTCCATTAAAGCTTTCCTGTGTTTGAAAGTTCCTACCTTAAATTATCTACGAGGGTTTCCAGGAAGCTTTCAGGCTGTCATTTATGCTTCCCTTCTTGGCCTCCTGCCACCCAAGTGCAGAGGACTGCCTTTCCTCCCCCCTTTGGAAATGCTGATTAAGACGATGGATGCACGCCTTTGGAAGTGATGGCCTCCTTCTGGGCCAGAAGCACGCTCCTTCAGAAGACTCTCCTGGGCTGGCCGCGCTAGGACAATAGAGCCAGGAGGACATCAGAGGTGGATATAAATAAATCCTTAAACGTAGAGAGGGAAATTGATGATGTGGTGCGTGATATTCAATTTGGACAGAACGAGTGTTCCCCCACCACCACCACATGGAGTGAAACCTGGGAAAGAGATGGTGGACTTAGGTTCCAGTCCCACCATCCTCCCTGTCCTAGTTGCATCTAAAATGATCTCTCTCTCTCTCTCCCCCATGTGTGTGTGTGTGTGTGTGTGCGCGCGCGCGTGCATGTGCATGTGTGTGTGCGCGCGCGTGCGTGCATGTGCATGTGCAAGTGTGTGCATACACACGCTAGTTTGTGTGTCTCTGTGCAAGCAAAGTGACATCATAGAACATAAGAACATAAGGAGAGCCCTGCAGGATCAGGCCAAAGGCCCATCTAGTCCAGCTTCCTGTATCCCACTGTGGCCCCACCAAATGCGTCTGGGAGTGCACGAAACTAGATATCTGTCTCCTGATACCACTCTCCTGCATCTGGCCCTTGAAGTACCCCGGTTATAAGCCTGGAGATGACACACATCTCCATCATGGTTTGTCACCTGGGATGGACTTTTCCTCCAGGAATCTGTCCAATTCCCTTTTGAAGGCATCCAGGCCAGAAGCCATCACCACCTCCTGTGGCGGTGGGTGAAAAAATATTTTCTTTTGTCTGTTCTTACTCTCCCAGCCCACAGTTTGAGTAGATGTCCCCTAGTTCTGGTATTTTGTGAGAGGGAGAAGAGCTTCCCTCTATCCACTTTACTCATGCCCTGCATTATTTTGTACATCTCAATCATATCCCCCCTCAGGCACCTTTTTCCAGACTAAAGAGCCCCAAATGTTTTAGCCTTTCCTCATAAGGGAGGTGCCCCAGCCCAGTAATTGTTTTAGGGCCTTTTCACACGACCCCTAAAATCCGCGGCAAATGGCTCCCAGATTTGGAGTTTAAATTGTTTCCCCACCAGCTCCGGAGTTTACAAAAAATTAAGTGCGACCACGCCCACCTAAGCGCGTCTCAGCACACTTTTCAAGTACCTGCTGTCCGGGGGTGAAAAATTCCTGATGCGGATGTAACGTAGTGAGTGCTGGGCTCTCCTCGTTTCTGTTTGTTGTTGTTTTGCCCCCCCGCCCCTTTAAGAGGTACTAATGCTGCCGGGAGCAGAGCGAGATGGCAGAACGGAGGTGAGCCAGCATTCTTTTCTTCCTTTTTTAATCCCTCCCCTCATGCAGACAGCAGCCAGGTGTGCGGAGGGGGTTGGAACACAGGAACAGCGACAAACCCCCAAGAAGATCTCTGGTCCGAATTTAAGTGGCCAGCGGATCTTAGGGGTCGTGTGAAAAGGCTCTCAGTCTCTCTCTTTTGCACCTTTTCCAGTCCTTTTTGAAAATTCTTCAACCTTTCTTAAGGACTGAATTTCCCTTTATTTAATTTATTTATTTTAGAATATTTTTACTCTGCCTTTCTCCTTGGAAAAAGGACCCAAGGCAGCTTAGAGAATGAAGGGATAAGATACTGTCCAGTACAATTAAGACGTGTTCAAGTACTGAGAACAAGGAATTGAGGGACATCTTACAGCATTAATAGACATTACATTAAAGCCACAAGAGAGTGTGAGCAGTTAAAAAGGAGTAAAACAGCAGAGCCGGGACTCACCTCCCTGTTGCCAGGAGGTTATCACTCAAGGGAAAACAGGAGTGCTATTCTTTTTATGCACTAAAAGACAGAAATGTGCTGACCAGCAGTGAGAAAAGCAAGTGGGCTGTTGGAGAATTACTTAGTGCATACACACACACACACACACACACACACACACACACACACACACACACACACACACACACACACACACACACACACACACACACACACACACAGTTGTACCTCAGCTTACAAATTTAATCTGTTCTGAATGCATGCACTTAAGTCAAACTACTCTTAAGTCAGGGTACCTATCTAAAAACTGAAAAAATAAGTTACAAAATCAACAAAATCAAAAAATATTTGTAAGTCGAGGAGACCATATTTAAAATTTGTAAGGCAGCAGTTAAAACACCAACAGTTTTTTGCTTCTCTCTCTCTCTCTCTCTCTCTCTCTCTCTCTCTCTCTCTCTCTCTCTCTCTCTCTCTCTCTCTCTCTCTCTCTCTCTCTCTCTCTATATATATATATATATATATATATATATATATATATATGAAACCTCAAAATCCCACAGTGCTGTTCCCTATAGTAGTTTGAGAACTGTGTTTGTTTATTGAATTAATTTCTTTGTCACCCATCTGGCGGAAAGCCCCCAACCTGGGTCGCGGATTTATTTATGCATTTAAAACACATTTACCTTGCCTTTCTCCTTGTAAAGGACCCAAGGTGGCTTACAATGTAAGATAGCATATAAAGCTAAAAACAGTGAAAACACAATACTGGGACGATCGAATGCTATTTAAAAAAGGTAAACCTAACCGACACCAAAAACTAATTCAAAGCAACAAGACACAGCAACTTCATTTAAAAATCAATAAACTCAAACTCTCTCTCAGACAACCAGTCACTGAGGGAAAGCTTGCCTGAAGAGAAAGGTCTCTTTGCCTGCTTTTGGAAGGACAACAAAGATGGGGCCAGGCTGGTCTCCAGTGGGAGGGAGTTCCAGAGGCTAGGAGCAGCCACAGAGAAGGCCCTCTCCTGTGTCCCCACCAAAGAGCTCTGTGAAGATCAAGGCTTCTCCTGATGATTTCGGTATCCGAGCTGGCTCCTAAAGGGAGACACAGTCCTTGATATAGGTTGGGCCCAAGCCGTTTAGGGCTTTATGGATTAAAACCAACTAATTTGTCTCCGTAAGCCCTTGAACTTTTTTTCTGATGCCCAACTAGAGGTTTTAAGCCACAGCATTTCAAGCTCTGCTGAAATCCATACATTTGGATGCAGTTACTAAGAAAATCCAACACCCCTACCTCAAAGACCATTGAGTGTCAAAGACCATTGACCGTTGAACTAGTTGAACGCCAACTAGTTTCAATTGTCAGTTACCGTAAAATATTTTTCATGAGTCTATTTTTTTAAAAAATAATTCTTGCAGCTTCCTTAGTGGAAAGAATCACTGAAATATCAACACTTGGGTGGGGGTGGGGGTGGGGGTGGAGAGACCTTTTACGCCTGCCAGTACCTCGTCTTTTTAAAGTGCCATGTCCTTGTAAAACGGTGGCGATCAGTAGCGTGAACTGGTTCCAGGATTTCCCAGATGGAAGTCTTGTTTTCTGAGTCTAGATTCAGATATTTTAAAAGTGAGAAGCTGAGAATACAGTCAAAAGTTATGTATTTCTTTTTCTTTCATTCCCTTCTTCTCTCTTATATATGGACCAGATTACCCCTTTTCCTTCTCAGGTTAAGAAATTAACCTTGATCAATTTGCTTATTAGGTTTAACGTCATTCATCAATCACAATATAGACCAACAATGGATTATTTAGGGGTTTGGTATACTGCTCTTCATGAATTCATCATCATCATCATCATCATCATCATCATCATCATCATCATCATCATCATCATTTGACTAGTGGTTTGTGATACAAAATCCAGCATAGTTATCTTGTCTGCTGCGTGAAAATTTAGTAATAATAATAATAACCTTTATTGTCATTGTACAACCTGTGTGCAGTGAAATTGACTGAGCCTCCCTCCCCAAACCAAAACACCATCCCACTAAAAAGCCACTCAATCTCATTTCACTCTGTGTGCTTGCTGCACAACTCACCAGCCACACGAGTCTGTCACACGTTGTCACTTCTCATTCAACAGTATAACAGCCCACGGATAAAAACTATTTTTTTAGCCCGTTGGTACGACTGGCTATAGTTCTGTATCTCCTGCCCGAGAGTAGGAGAGTAACAAAGTGCTGGCCAGGGTGCGAATTGTCCCTGCTGATTTTCCTCGCTGTCCTAACTCAGCGGTCCCTGGTGATGTCATCCAGTGGACTCAGGGGGCAGCCTATGATGTTTTGTGCGGTGTTCACTACCCTTTGTAAAGTCTTTCTGTCCATGGATTTGATCTCATTTGGGGTGAAGTTGGATGTCTCTGAAGGACATGACACCTCTTGACAGCCACAGCTTTAAATGAACTCCCATTGTTTTCTGTTGGGGGAAAAAAGAGAAATTTTGGTTATATTCCTCCAGTCACACTAAAGTCACACCATCTCTTGATGGCTGCTGTTACTGGTCTTCTCATTTAATCATCCTCCCCATGCCCTTCAAAAGAGAGGTTTAAATCCAACCGATACTCTCAAGCAGAGTTAGACCCATTGATTCAACTGTTCAGTGGTGAGTCAATACTTAGGTAATTTCTACTGCAGCAGAGCCTGGTGGCACCGGTGTTATGAAGCCAGGAAAACCAGGGGGTTATTGACCAGTGGTGGTGAACCTTTGGCACTCCAGACCGCAACTCCCACAGTCCTTTGTCACTGGCAATCTAGGCTCAGAATTCTGGGAGGTGTGGTCCAAAATATCCAAAGGGTTGAAGATTCACCACCACTGTTATAGACCAGGGCTGTTCAACTTTGAACAGGCCGAGGTCTACTTTTTCCGGTCCAAAGTGCCTGAGGGCTACTGCACTAAAACCTCTTCTTACGGATTTTATCCGTTCCGAGCACACGGTAATAACTAAAAACTTTTGTATGTAGAGCAGCAGTTTCCCATAAGAATGCATTGAAAACCAATTAATCTGTTGTGGGGGAAACAGATTTCAATGCGCCATGGCCCTTGAACTGCCCCGCTTGGTTGAGACAGTGGGCTGGCAGACCCAGAACTTTGCTGGGGCAGTGGTGGTCCTTGGGATGGTGGAGGGATGGTGGAGAACTTATCCCCTCACTTTTTTATTGATGGCCGGTGGGCTACTTTTGAACCCTTCGCGGGCTACCAGTAGCCCGCGGTCTACCTGTTGGACAGCCCTGTTATAGACTGAAGCTTGAACGGAGCTCTCCAAGGTACTGAACCTATTCTTTTAGGGCTGAGTTCACTTACTTGACTGGAGAGTCCAGCGGTTTAGGAAGGTTGGAAGTTCAGTTCCCCACTGTGGAAATGAGTACTCCCAGGGCATCTCCAGAAGAAGGGAGCAGTATGGCAATGAAACCCATGGTGGTGAATGCTCCAACATCATAGGTATCCACCATAAGTCAGAATTGAATTGAAGGCACACAATTATTATTAATTTGGCACTAGAGGAGTCCTGTAACGTTCAGGCTAAAAGCCACAGTGGATTCACCGCGCCATTGAGGCCACCGCCAGCTGCTTCCAAAGGGTTCAAGCAAGCTGAAAAGCACAGCTTTGTGATGAAGATATTTGTGTGGCTCCTCACTTCCCTGAGTCCTTTAAAATAAAATTAAATAAAAGCTTTGCTTCTGGTAGTAAAGTTATTTCATTCTTTCTCCTGATGCCTAAACATAGACACATCTGTTTGCAGCCGAAGGAGACGACAGCTCCAGGAAGTTCTTCTCACACCTGGTGATTATTATGGAGTCACTTGAGTTTCTCTGGCTCTGATGAAACATCCCCTTTCCCCCCCTCTGGACATCTTGGGAAGCAGGTTTTTCCTTGTCCCGATGATCAGCGGCCTTTACGGTTCAGCACGGAGATACAAGGAGACAGACATCTATCCCGCACCCGGGAGCTTTGAGAACCAGGCTTTCAGGCCGCCGGAGGGAGAACAGCTCCGTCGCATGGAAACTGGGCCCGGATGCGAGCCAACACAAGGCCGCACAGTGTCGAACTGCAGCGGGGACTAATTCCGGTTCTAGCCGAGGACAGGAAATAGAGCAGAATTTAGACCCTTTGCTGAGGCAGGAATAAAGTCTGGTTCTGAATTTTGACCTGCCACTGCCTGCCAGATGTGCGTTTTTTGGGGGGAGGTAGTGGTGGTTATTCTTAAAAGAAGAAGACAGGATCAAAATTTTCTTAGTAGGAACTGAGAGAAACTACTGAGAGGAATGAGGTGAGTCTGTTTGTCTGTCTGTCTATCTATCTATCTATCTATCTATCTATCTATCTATCTATCTATCTATCTATCTATCTATCTATCTATCTATCTATCTATCTATCTATCTATCTATCTATCTATCTATCTATCTTTCCTGCCTGCCTGCCTGCCTGCCTTTCTATCTATCTATCTATCTATCTATCTATCTATCTATCTATCTATCTATCTATCTATCTATCTATCTATCTATCTATCTATCTATCTATCTATCTGTTCCTGCCTGCCTGCCTGCCTGCCTGCCTTTCTTTCTATCTATCTATCTATCTATCTATCTATCTATCTATCTATCTATCTATCTATCTATCTATCTATCTATCTATCTATCTATCTATCTATCTATCTATCTAGTTTACCCCCCCCTTTCTCCTTAAAGAGGATATAAGTTGGCTTATACCATCAAAAGACAATAGTAAACACCAGACAAAAATAGTAAATAAAATCAAGACCAAAAATGCCTTCAGAGCAGCAAGGCATAACATTGCAAGGCATATTTCACTGAGGGAAAGCGGAAGGTCTTTGCCTGCTTGCAGAAGGACACCTGGGCCGCCAGTGGGAGGGAGTTCCACAGACTGAGAGCAGCCATAGAGAAAGCTGTGTTTCCCATGTCCCCACCAAAGGCACCTGGTGGAAATGAGAGGAAACCCCCCTCCTGATTATCATAATGTGAGAATGCAGTCCTTGTGACAGCTTGGACCCTAGCCGTTTAGGGCTTCATAGGTCAGAACCAAGCCTCTCACCCTGGTTGATATCTGGAAGCTTTGAGAAAGAAGACAAGACGACAGAGAAAAGCTATGATTATGCTCATGATTATGCTTAGGATGACTTTGAGCCATGGAGCTCACCTCAGTGAGGTAGAGTAGGGAATGTTAGCTTAGGAGAAATCTTGAATGTAATCAGCTAGTCAGGATGACTTAGATTTTATTATTTTTAGGGAAATAAAACTATGACTGAGATCTGTTAAGGTTTTGATACTTTTTGATACTTTTTTGGATTCTTACTTTTACATCTTAAGAATAGAAAATAAAATGCAACTTTTGAAAAGTTAACATGGCCTCTTGTTTTGAAAAGAACCCAAGAGTAAATCAGAAGGAGGAGATGTTTTGGAATATTTTGTCTCAGAGAAAAGGAATTCTCTTTACTCTCTTTACTTTTGAACTCAGCCAGTGCAACCCCTTTTTGACTTCCCGTGCAGAGCCCAGACACAGATTGTCATCCGTTGAAGCTGCCGTAACAGAGGGGGTTACTTGATCCCTGTGTCCAGCCCCAATTCACAACCTGGCTGCAGCATTTTGGGCCCGTTGGAATTTCCAAACGATTTCCAAAGGCAGCCCCATGCCGAGTGCATTGGAGTAATCCAGCCAGGATGTAACGAAAGCATGTGTCTTTGCGGCCCGCTCCGAGTTCTCCAGGAGTGGCCCCAGATGGCCCACTGGTTTTAACTGCACGTTCTAATAATGTGCTCCATGTTTCCTTTGGCAAAAGGAATACATTTCATTTGCCTATCGGGGCCCCGCCGGATTTTAACGTGAAGGAACACCACATCCCTTGCCAACTTTGGTCCGTTTTAATAACTCACGGTTTTGATTACATTTTTTTCCCAATAGCAACAAATGGTGGGAGAGATTCCAATAAATTAAGCTCTCGGTGGCTCAGATTTATAGGGAGCATATAAAGTTGCCTTTATTCATTGGGAGTCTATTTCATTTTCCCCTTGGCAAGGCCGGGCAGTTTATAGGGGGACATCCACGCTGTTTTGGATGCCCTTCCATAACTGTGTGGGGCTTCATAACACCCAGGCAAGCTGTCGGCTGAATGAAGCATGATGATGGCAGGTTCAATTACAGTGGTCCCTAGCAAGATGAATGCCCATTAAGACAAAAAAGTCATCAGATGAATGAAATTTCCTGGAATAGGAAAAACTCAGACGAATTTTTCCCTATGGGTTCCATTCGTCTTATGAGGTACTACCGATCCTCTCCCAGCCTGGACTGTTTGCAAGGGAACAGCTCAGGCTGGGTGAGGATCAATGGGGCCCTGCTTTGCCCACCAAATTGGTGGGCAGAGCACGGACCGATGGATCTTTGCCCAGCCTTGGCGGCTTGCAAGGGAAGTGGCGGTGGCACGGATCCACCTTGGTCTGGGGAAGAGGAGATGGTGGAGACTTCGTTCCTGCCTTCCCTTCTTTGTAGCACGCATGGATCGGATGCTACAGAGAAGGAAAGGCAGGATAGAAGCTGCCTCCTCCTCCTCCTCCTCCTCCCCTTCGCCCAAGTCTCGGCACAAAGACGCAGGCGAAGAGGGGGTGGCTGCCCCCTCAGTCACCGGCAGCACAAAGCTCCACCACGCAGCTGAGACAGACAGCTGATTTTGACAGCTCTGAGTTGTCAAAATCAGCTGTCTGGAGGTTGCCGGGGGGGGTACAGCCTTCCGTTGTCCCTTGATTGAGGGGTTTTAGACAATCTTCCCATAGGAATGCATTGAAAACCTATTAATCCATTCCCTCTGGAATGGATTATAGTGGACCCTCGTATAACAAATGGTTTGTATAACATAAAATCTGTACAACATAAAAAATTCCAGAGATAGGGGAAATTTGCTTAATGGAATTGCCTATGGGGCGAATCTGTACAACATAAAAATGGTCGCGATTAGGGATTACTCTGCTTTCAACCTATTCCTATGGGAAATTTGTATAAGGGAAAATTTGCTTAACATAATTTCATTTGGAATGAATTAATTGCTTAATTGCTCCTGAATAATGCAGAGGGACAAAGGTTTTTTTTTTTTGAAGTGAGGTGTTAGATACCCTCAAGACTTGGCTTCCATGTTCCCAGAGTATCTCAGTAGCCATTAATTAGTTAAAAACAGAAGAGGAAGAAGAGACAGGAAAAAATAGGAGGCCTAAGAGTACCAGTCTACATGTAGATCTAGAAAAGAACAGAGAGATGAAATGCTCTCAGTCTGGAATTATTCCTTCCCAGTTCAAGTTGTTCATTATGAAACATGACAACAACAGCGGCAATCATGATTCCGTGTCAATTCAAGAAGAGCTCCACGGGTCTGAAGATGAATTGTGTAGCACTGGGCAACTAAACACACAGGTGTCATCTTTACACACTTGACCCCCCAAGTGTTGATTAAACGATGGTTAAATCTGATTTCCATTTAGGAACGCAGTGGTGAATGATGCAGAGAAAGTAACTGGAGGAAATCTACTGTCATCACTAAATACTACCCCAATCCCTGTGGACAGTGATTTAGGTGAACTTGAACAGAATATTGACTCAGCCTTTAACAGATTATTGCCTCATTTCCTCTTGCATTTGTATCTCTCCTGTCTTCCATGGAGCTCAGGGTGGTTCCACCTTCCTGACCATGTTCCCATTGCAGCTCTGTGAGATAAATTAAGCAGAGAATCAATTAAAGAGGAGAGGCTACCCAGAGACCTCCAGAATGGAGTGGAGATTTGAACCCATGTCTCTTTGTTGAACATAAAGCTCTACAGAAGAGATTCTGACTTAACGTTAGGAAGAACTTACTGGCAGCAGGAACGGTCCAGCAGTGGGCTAGCTTGGAAGGTGGTGATGGCATTGATGCTTGAGACCTTTCAGGGTTGCCTGGTTTGTGTATTCTTGGTCGCAGGTGGCCAGTTGAGGTTCTCAGGCCGAAGGGAAGGAAGACAGGCAGGCGTAGAAGGATTGGCTGATGGGAGACACCTTCAAGAGTGGAGGAAGGGAAGTGTAGTAGGATCCACGAAAAGACAGGTGTGAACTAGTTGGGAGAAGGAGGGGCTAGAAATGGGCACGAAATGCTAAAATGGCATTTTGTTTCATTTTTTATTTTGTTTGCCCTTGTTTTGTTTATAATGATTTTTTAAATAAAAATTTATTTTCATTTTTTGTTTGTATTCATTTTTCATTTTTTCCTCCTAATTGGGCGTGCTGGGGTGGGGAAAGGCGCACCGGCAGCTGGGGCCATTGCCGCTAGCTTCGGGTGCATTGGGGGAGATGAAAAACAAAATGAAATGAACCAAAAATTTCCAGTTCGTTTCCTTTCATTTTTCTCTAAGAGTCAGTTTATATTGTTTATTTCGTTCTGAAATGAAACGAAAAATGAAAAACAAAACAAAACAAAAATTGCTTCATGCCCATCTCTAGAAGGGACTTTAGAAGACCACACACCGTACAGCCAGCTCCAGAAAGATTGTTCCCACCTAAAACCATTTGGGTTCCTCATCAGTGGAGCACCACAACGTTGCCCACACCCACATAGCTCTGGTGCTAGTGGTGCAAACACCATTGTGAGAGTCAGGAGGCTTGGGGGGGGCAGCAGGGAAGCCCCCTCAGGGACCACACTGGGCAGCCTTGTGGTGGGTTCCTGGGCTTATCATCCCCTCCTGTTTCTCCACCCTAGAATTGTTATCTAGAGTCCCAAGTGAGGTTAACCAGGACATCACTTGAAAATGCAGAACTGGGGGGCACAGGGGACTCAAACCCTTCCCCCACACCCCCCACAGAGGGATTGGAGTCCTGGAGACCGTAACTCTCCCAAACCCACTCCAATAAAGACTGTTTCTGGTGACGCTGCCAACCCGGAGCCAATAGAGTTATGCCCAAAGGATCCTGCAGTTGGTAGCACTGCCGGGGGGGGGGGTTGGGGTTGGTGGCCTTCTCACACTCTTACAGCTTATCCCTATTCTAATGTGTAGCCTGCATAATTAAATTGTAAACTGCCCAGAGAGTGCTTGAAGTGCTATGGGGCGGTATATAAGCAGAACAATTTTAATGCGAATGCTTTAAATGCACTGTAATTTAAATATGCGAAACTTTTTAAATGGCGTGTGCTCCTTTACTGGGAGAAAGGCGGGACACAAATAAAGGAAGTTAAAAAAAGAAATAGTAGCATTTACTTTAGAAACCCTGCCTTAATATTCTGGAGATACCCTAACTTAGAGTTTAATATCATCTTCAATTATAACTTTGCTCGGAGACCATAACCAGTCTGTATGAATTTACCACCTGTGCTGGTGGCTTTAATGTTTTGTTAAGATCTCACTGTTTCGGGAAGGAAATATCAGTTGAGAGGTGAGGACACCCCCCCCCCGGGTATGTATCCAAATGCAGGATCCAACAATTGGGACTGGTTGGCCCTGGTACCCTTTTGATGATGCTCTGGCCCAAACCAAACAAGGCTTTTTACTCAGGCATATCCTGAGTCAACTTAAAACAAGAATCTATGCTTCCCTGAAAGATCGACTCACCACTGCATGTAATGATGTTTTGTTTTAGCATTATTTTAATAATGTTAATAGATTTGAGAAGGTCTGTGTGATGTTAACAGGCCAATTTAAGCTTTTCCCTTTCCCTTTGTTTTTAGTTATTTTGTATTTGCTGTTTCTTGGTTTCGTTGTTGGTTTCAATGGATTGTTAGCTGCCCAGAGTGGCCTTGGGCCAGATGGGCGGGATAAAAATGTGAGAAACCAACCAACCAACCAGCCCGTGATGGCACTTGAGCACTTCCAGTTCAGCAGTTCTCTTAGGGCGTTTATACACGACCCCTAAGCTCCGCTGCAAATGGCTGCAAGCTCCGGAGCTTTAAAATGTTTCCCCACCTGCTCCAGAGTTTGCAGACAATTAAGTGCGACCCCACCCACTTTAGCAAGACCAAACAGCAGTTTTCTTGTACCTTCTCTTTGGAGGTGAAAAATCTTTGATGCGGTGCAACGATAGTGAGTGCGGGGCTCTCCTCGCTTCTGTTTGCTGCTTTTTGGCTCCCGCTCCTTAAGAGCTACTTTTACAGAGCCGAGAGGCAGAACGGAGGTGAGCGGCATGCTTTTCTTTCTCTTTTTCTCCCTCCCCTCACGCAGCCAGCAACCAGGAAGTGCGGAGGGGGGTGGGAACGCAGGAAGAGCAACGAACCCCTAAGATCTCTGGTCCGAATTTAAGTGGCCAGCGGATCTTAGGGGTCATGTAAAAAGGCCCTTAGAAGGCTCCAAGCCCTGCAAAAGGGAAAGTTGAAGTGGCCATACACCAGATGAGGTAGGGCACCGGTCACAATCTACAGAGCTGGGAACTCTGTTTTCTTCCCATCTGTCTCATTGTTGTGGCCACCAAAGTCCCCATTGCTTTCCTAAAGCAGCCACAGGGAGGAGAGTGAGGGAGGGACTTTAAAAGGGCAATGGGTATGGTCCTCTCTGATTCCTTCTTAAAAGGGCAATTCAGGGGACCTGGGTGTCACTGTCTACATCTTCTATCTAAACCTTCTCTCTGCTCTTTACTCTTCCTCTTCCCCAGATCTGAAAACGATGGCGGTTACTTCACGTCCTTCTTTGTTCCGCGACTAGTTTTGTACCGTGACAATGTTGGTCATGATCACATGGTTTTGTCCCCGTTTCAGTGTTCCCATGGTCTTCTCACAAGGGTTACCTCACGGTCTTGACAAGCACTGAATTTGGCTAGCTTCCTTTTCCCTTTTTTTTGGGGGGGGGCTTAAAATTTCTTTTTTGATATTTCGCTTCTGAAAAGTCGAAATCTTTGCAGGCAGGGGAAGGTGTCTGTGGTTCATCTGGCTAGCTTTCACTTTCTCCACGTGGCCGCATTGGAATGCTCCGGGTGATAGCCTTCAGGCTTTCTTTGTTCTTTATTCCTTTCCCTTTCCCTTTTCCTTGCTAATTCATTGCCAGTCTGGTGTCCCTCTTGCCTGGCTTTGAAGTTTGGTTTGTTTTATTGGTATTTAACGGAAGAGGGCAAGGAGGTGGTGGTGATCATCTGGGGTGGGTGGGCACTTTGAACTTAACACCCAACCCAGTACCTGGGACACAGTTTTCTGAGAGAAACAAATGTTTTGTTGCGTGACAATCGTTACCTGACCGTGTCTTGTCTCAGAACAGAAACCGGGAACAAACCGGGACAAGGAAATACCCTACCCCAGCGCCAGATACAGATTTGTCTCGCTTAGCACCCGTTCCAGGGGTGTGGTTGAGACAAATTTCAGCTGTTGTGTGATGGACGTGAAGCAAGATTTTTTTTGTACTGCTCCAAATGGATGTGAAGTAACCGCCAGTGGTGACTTTGCAGCTGAGAAGAGGAAGGAAGTTTTCTTTCAAAAACGAACAGGTCTTTGTGTCCCTTAGTTTCTTTCTCCTTTGCCATTTCAAGTAGCAACATGTAAATAACTGTGGCAGCACCAACGATCTGCTCAGATGCGGTGCCATCTTATGAGAAATGATTTTTTTTTGCCCTGCTCAGTCCGTCAGTCCCCCTGGACACGTACAAACGCTTCTGTCGCATTTTCCTGCATATGCGTGCAAAATATATAAATTGCCCCTGCAGAATGTTAATACGACCCAGAAGGAGGTGAGGTTTTAAGCGTCGTTTTAATAGTTGGATAAAAAACCCATGTAAAGGATGATTCCACCACCCACCCACCCGCGCCACTTTGGCCATTTAGCGTTAAGTGTATGCAATAGATTGGTTTGTTATTGCTGTCCAGGGATATAAAAGAATATGGCCAGATTTGAGTGTCTTGATGAAAGCAGGGCTGTTGGGGCTTATTATGACAAGAAATAGACCTTGTGAGGGAAATTGGCAATGCCCTGAAGCTGAAGGGGCTCATCTCAGAAATATCGCGCACCCCAAACAAGGCACATATTTTAACATGCAGACGACAGAAAGGAGCATCTTTTGGAGAAAATGCTGACATGCGGCGAACAAAACTTTCTCAAATTAGCTCCCCCTTGTCCTTTCTTACTGGAGGTTGAACCTCATTACAGCCATTTTGACTTCAGAGAGAATTACTGAGCATTCTTCTTCTCAATAGAGGAGGGTTCCTTACATAACTCCCCCATTACAGCAGCTCCACCGGCTGACGATCCATTTCTAGGCACAATTTAAACTGCTGATTCTAACATAAAGCCCTAAATGTCTTGACTTCCAAGCTACCTCAAGGACTGTGTCTGTCTCTATGAGCCTGCCTGGGTGTTTAGTTCATCAGGAGAGGCCTTTCCCTCCGTCCCACCACCCTCAGAGGTATATCAGGTGGGGACATTGGAGAGGGCCTTCTCAGTGGCTGCTCCCAGCCTCTGGAACTCCCTCCCACTGGAGGCCCGCCTGGCCCCATTTGCAAGCAGGCAAAGACCTTTCTCTATAGACTGGCTTTCCCTCAGTGACGGGTTGTGTCTCTATTATTATTATTATTATTATTATTATTATTATTATTATTATTATTATTATTATTATTATTATTATTATTATTATTATTATTATTATTATTATTATTATTATTATTATTGCTATGGCCATAAACAAACTATGAAAGAAATCTAGGCTGAATCTGGATTGTAAATGACACATGATAAGCCTTATAAGGTGGTGTATGAAGAATTCTCAAAAAAGACATACTGGAACTGGAAAAGCTGCAAAAGAGAGTAACTAAAATGGGCTGGGGGACCTCCCTTATAAAGAAAGGCTGAAACATTTGGGGCTCTTTAGTCTGGAAAAGAGGCACCTGAGGGGGGATATGACTGAGACATACAAAATAATGCAGGGCATGAGTAAAAGTGGATAGAGGGACGCTCTTCTCCCTCTCACAAAATACCAGAACTAGGGGACATCCACTCAAACTGAGGGTTTGGAGACTGAGAACAGACAAAAGAAAATATTTTTTCACCCAGCACATTGTTGATCTGTGGAACTCCCTGCCACAGGATGTGGTGATGGCATCTGGCCTGGATGCCTTCAAAAGGGGATCAGACAGATTCCTGGAGGAAAAGTCCATCACAGGTTACAAACCATGATGGAGATGTGTCATCTCTAGGCTTCAAACTGGGGTACTTCAAGGGCCACATGCAAGGGAATGGTATCAGGAAACAGATATCTAGTCTCGTGCACTCCCAGACACATCTGGTGGGGCTACTGTGAGATACAGGAAGCTGGACTAGATGGGCCTTTGGCCTGATCCAGCATGGCTTTTTCTTATGTTCTTAATGTTCTTGTGTTCTTATGCTGTTGTGATCTGTGCCCCCCTTGAAATGTGCCAGGGCCCCTCATGAACACCACATGGACACAGCTGAGCATGGCTGCTTTAAGTGGCAATCAACAGGATGGTTTATATATTGCCACTTCTAAATCTTGCCACTTCTAAAATCATGTATGATTTTATAAACTTCAATCCGGTCACCTCTTAGGCGCCGTCATGCAAGAATGAAGAGGCCCAGCCATTGCAGCCTCAGATGGTAAGGAAGGTGTTCCAGTCCCCTAATCATTCTGGTTGCCCTCCTCTGCACTTTTTTCCATTTCCATAATATCCTTCTGGAGGTATGGAGACCAGAACTGTACACAATACTCCAGATGGGGCCTCACCATAGATTTATAAAGAGGCAAAATGACCCTTGCTGAGTTAAAATATTTTAAATAAACAATAAAATACATTCCTCGATGCATTAGCATGCCACACTGAAAACGTTGTCGTCAACCACTATGAACTTTTTCACTGCCGAAGAATAAAAGGCATTAGGGAAGCATCTCTTATATTTTTTTGTCCCAAAATGGCATTTTGTCCCCTAGGTGCATTTGGGAAAGAAATGCACAAGTCCTTGTGTGAGTTTTCTTCCTAGGGGGTGAAAACTTCTGAAACATTTTGTTCTCACCTGCGAGAATAAAACAAGGGAAGATTTATATCTTTAATTAAAATCCGAGAAGATGTCAGCGTGGGAAGAAAACAACAAAGACTCCTGATTTGATAGAAGATGAATTTAGGATGAAGAACACCGATGGGAGGCAGAGATGACCAATAAAATTGAAACGGAAGGATTTCTACATCTCTGTGGCTGCCTCTCCATTAGCACGAGACAGGGAGGCACTGGTTTTCTCTAAGCTAGCAGTTCTCAGTGTTGGGTAACCCATGAGTCCTTGGACTGCAACTCCCATGAACCCTGGCCAGCACAGCTGGATATGAAGTCTTCTGGGAACTGCAGTCTGAGAACATCTGGGTGACCTGAGGCTTGGAATCTCTGGTTTAAATAACTTGTACAGTAACTTTTAAAAATCTCTCTCTCAATAAGTGTGATCAGATGAGGGGTAAAGAATGGTGCCTGATGACAGCAGAAAGGGTGCCACTGCTAATGCTTAGTCTCCAAATCCAATGAGGGGCTAGCCCACCTCTGTTCAGCACTGGTTAGGTCTCACTTTCTAAGTATTGCGTCGAATTCTGGACTCGACACTTCAAGAAGGATGCTGGCAAACTGGAACGGGTTCAGAGGAGGGCAAGAAGGATGATGAAAAAGCTGGAAACCAAGCCCTACAAGGAAAGATCGAAAGAAATGGGCATATTTAGTTTGGAGGAAAGAAGACTTAGGGGAGTTCTTTTCAAATTCTTGATAGGGGCAGGATCATAAGAACATAAGAACAGCCTTGCTGGAACAGGCCACAGCCCATCCAGTCCAGCATTCTGTCTCACACAGCAGCTCACCATTCAGGGTATTCCCAAGCAGATGTCTTCACCTGCTTATAATTCCCCGCAAATGGCATTGAGAGATATCCTGCCCATCTCTCCAACCTGGAGGTTGTCCTTAGACATCCATCATGATAGCCATAGATACCCTTGTTCTCCATGTCCAATCCTTTCTTAAAGCTGTCAAGGCTGACAGCTGTCACCCCTTCTTCTGCCAGGGAGTTCCACAGACCAGTGATCCTCTGGGCGAAAAAGGACTTCCTCTTATTTGTTTGATGGAGTGCCCCCTAGTTCTAGTGTTGTAGAATAAAGAAAACAGTTTTTCCTTATCTACTTTGTCCATACCGCGTATGATTTTATAAACTCCAATTGGGTTACCTCTTAGGTGCTGTCGTTCAAGAGCAAAGAGGCCCAGCCGTTGCAGCCTCAGATGGTAAGGAAGGTGTTCCAGTCCCCTAATCATTCTAGTTGCCCTCCTCTGTACTTTTTCCATTTCTGTAATATCCTTCTGGAGGTATGGTAACCAGAACTGTACACAATACTCCAGATGGGGCCTCAACATAGATTTATAAAGAGGCAAAATGACACTTGCTGAGTTAAAATATTTTATTGTTAGAGGAAGCCAGATTGAGGCTGAATATTGGGGGGGAAATGTCTTAAGTTTAACTGTTAGAGTAGTACGACAATGGAACCCATGTCCTTGGAAGGTGGTGAGCGCTCCAGCGCTGTGGAGGCATTCAAGAGAAAATGAGCCAACCATCTGTCAAATCTGAGTTGATTCAGATTTCTGCATTAGGTAAGAGATAGGTGGCAGTCTTATGAGGAACGTCTTAGGGGAATGTTAAACCTTTCAAAAAGTAAGCTGAGGGATAGAGATGGGCACGACTTGAAAAAAATTTTTTTCGAGTTGTCGTTAGTCGGGCCGGTTCCGTTTCGGCTCGTTTCCGTTTTTCGCGAAAATTTGCAAAAATTAGTCGGTTCGTTTTTTCGTTTTCGTTAGTACTGGTTTGGGGAGTGGGTAGCGGGCTCCTGGAGGGAGCTGCAGGAGTCAGCCAGAGCCACAAGTGACGGACTGGCAGACTCTTTGCACCCGCTGTGTCTCACGTACTTGCATGTAGTGCAATGCAAGTAGATCTGGCTTAGGGTTAAGACGGCTTAGCGCAACGGCTAGGGTTAGGCTAGTTACGGGTGAGGTTACGGTGAGTATTGGGGTGCATCTGGGTGCCTCTCTGACCCACTTAGAAGGACAGTGTACTGGCGTATGGGTTAGGCTTAGGGTTCGGGTTTGGGCTACGATTAGTGGGCTGTTTATGCCCGATTGGCACATCCCAGAAGTCTCTGTGGTCAACCTGGCCAAGTGGCCATGCGATTGGTGGAAAATTTGCATGGTCTCCCATGGGAGAGCCCATCATTGCGAATGCGCAGGTGTAAAAAAATAAAATAAAATAAAATAAAATAAAATCAACGGAGACTTTTTTTGCAAGAAAAACCCACTGCTGCTCCTGTAAAAATTCAAGCATTTAAAATAGCTAATTTCCGCATGTTTCTGTGGTGCTTTGGTGGGGTTTTGGGCAACAATTTCAAAAAAAATATTGCGGTCGCCATTTTGGATCCCCCCCCACCGCATGGCAAATGGATGCGCCCTCCCAGCCTGGTACAGTCAGCAAAACCTGGCCATGCGATTGGTGGAATGGCTGCAAAACTTTGCATGGTCCACTCCCATGGGCGAGCCCATCATTGCAAATGTGCAGGTGTAAAAAAATAAAATAAAATAAAATAAAATAAAATCAACGGAGACTTTTTTTGCAAGAAAAACCCACTGCTGCTACTGTAAAAATTCAAGCATTTAAAATAGCTAATTTCCGCATGTTTCTGTGGTGCTTTGGTGGGGTTTTGGGCAACGATTTCAAAAAAAATATTGCGGTCGCCATTTTGGATCCCACGCACTGCATGGCAAATGGATGCGCCCTCCCAGCCTGGTACCAGCAGCGCAGCAGTAGCAATAGCCAAGGAGAGGGGGGCGGGGAACCCCCCCCCCAAATAAAACACCCTTCTGGCCTGGTAGGTGCCCTCAGACAGTTTTCGCCTACTTTTAGGGCCGGGAATCGGTTTTTTTTTAAACTTTTAAAAACTTTTTTCTGTGCCGCTTGGCATTGCGCGATGCAAGGAACGAGCACGACAAATCAGACCAAATTGTTCGTTCGTCGGTTCGAGCTCGAAGTCTGGGGCAGTGATTCCCGTTACCGTTTCCGTAGAGTAACGGAAACGAGTAACGGAAACGGAAACGGGAATACCGCTAAGTCGTGCCCATCTCTACTGAGGGAGGTTATGATAGCTATGTTTAAATATCTGAAAGGATGTCATATTGAAGAGGGAACAGGTTTGTTTTCCATGGCTTCAGAGACAGGGCAATGGTTTCAAACTATAGGAAAAGAAATTCCATTTGAACATTAGGAAGAACTTCATGATGGTTAGAGCTGTTCAGCAGTGGAAGATGCTGCCACAAAGGAGGGTGGTGGATTCTCCTTCTTTGGAGGTTTTTAAGCAGAGGCTGGATGGCCATCTGTTGGGGTTCCTGCGATAGGGTTCCTGCATGGCAGGGGATTGGACTGGATGGCCCTTGAGGTGGCTTCCAACTCTATGATTCTATGATTCAGTGGTCTCATAAGCTCCTTCCACCTCTACGATTCTACAGTTTTCAGGACCAATCCTGGTGTATTTGGGTGTTTGCCATGGAGCCCAGCGGGGACATAAAAAAAAAATGTCTTGGCTTGCGCTGAGACTCTTATGGCTGTTTGCAAAAGTTTCTCAGCTCCTAAAGCTTGGCTCCTCCTCACTTCAGGTTTCCAGCTGACAATTTTAATGGGTCCTGTGTCCCAGGCAGCTGCCAACTCTGGGAGGGACACATCACTCGCGCCTGTGCAGACACTCCCATGACAAGTGTTTTGCTTCTGTCCTGTCTCCCTGGAACAGTTCATGGGTTCTTAAATAAAGTCCGTGTCAGCCGGGATCCTCGATAAATCCTCATTACCGCTGCAGCACAGCTGCTGGTCTAAACATGTCTCCTCTGCCCTAACAATTCCTAGACTGACCGTCAATGTCTGCTGAGGTAAAGGAGTTAATAATACTTTATCTCCAATGGGTACATACCGTCCGGCTCTCCTTTTTTCTCTCCGTCTCCCTTGGGGGGGAAAAAGGAAGTGTAGTCAGTTCACCAATGAAAAACACATTGTTGGAGATGGCTACCTCTTGTGAGTCTAGCAAAGCTCTGATTCGGGTAAGAGACACTGGAAGAAGGAGGAAGAAAAGAAGTGGAGTATGGGTACACATGCATAAAACTCCCTCCCTCCAAATTCCACAGCCAGTGTGGGATGAAGTCTGAATGTCTAGAATGCCTCATTTCTAAAGCAAAACCAAAGTGTTAAATCTCCCTTTGTAATATTCTTAATTTCTGGATGGTCTCATTACATGGAACGTTACTCTCCTTTTAACTGCTCACGTTCTCTTGTAGCTTTAGTGTAATGTTGTCTATTAATGCTGTAAGTAAGATGTCCCTCAACTCTGTGTTCTCAATACTTGAACATGTTTTAATTGTACTGGACTGTATATTATCCCTCATTACTCCTTTTCCAAGGAGAAAGGTGGGGTAAAAATACTCTTAATTGATTGATTGATTGATTGATTGATTAAAACATACCTCTCTTTCACAATTAGATCTTACTATTCCTCTAATAAAGACACACGAACTTCTGTTGGGATTATTGCTCCCTTGTAGGATGCCATGTGTTTTTGGCTTGGAGGAAGCTTTCTGGACTGGGGAGACTGGTTCCTTCTGTGCCTCAGAAATTTTAAGGAAGCCACGCCTCTGGAGTCAAGTCTTCTTTTTCTTGCCGTGTTTAGTCGGATAGTCTGTGTCCACTTAGGGTTTGCAGTCAGTTAGAGCAATGTGTCAAGCTAGTCAGTCCGTCATGTTTAGTCATGAAGCTACTTAATCTGCTCAACTGTTCACATAAACAGTCACTGGTTTTTCTACAGAATGCCACTTGTTTATTATCTAGGAAGAACTGTGAGTAAAATGGAACTGTTTTTCTCTTCCAAGAGTCTCTGAGTGAATGATTTGAACAACTAACCAACAAGGGGTAGTGCACAGTGGGAGAATTTTTTTTTTGCTCACCCTGGAGAGCTCATGTAAAGTTCAAACTAAAATGTGGAGAAGGTTCATGCTCCCTCCCCAAAAATCAGAGTCATCAGCTACCATTAGTGGAAACAATCCAGTTTCCTTCTTTCTTTCCTTCCTTCCTTCCTTCCTTCCTTCCTTCCTTCCTTCCTTCCTTCCTCTGTCTTTAAGCAGAGGCTGGATGACCATCTGTCAGAAATATTGGCAGGGGGTTGGACTGGATGGCCCTTGAGGTCTCTTCCAATTCTATGATTCTATGATTCCTTCCTCCTTCCCTCCCTCCCTCCCTCCCTCCCTCCCTCCCTCCCTCCCTCCCTCCAATCAATCAATCAATCAATCAATCAATCAATCAATCAATCAATCAATCAATCAATCAATCCATCCATCCATCCATCCATCCATCCATCCATCCATCCATCCATCCATCCATGGATTTATATACCACCCATCTTAGTTAGAAGGCCACGCTGGACAGTTTAAACACAGTGCAAACATTTTTCTGATGCTCCTGTATCTCCCAGGGTCATATTTGGCTAGTTAGCTGCTCTCTGAAGCAGAACAAAACCATCACTGTGTGAAAAGATTTTTTTGGTGCGCGCGCGTGTGTGTGTGTAAGTTTCTTCATTAGTGTTTTGCGAAAAGCAGCCCCATGATTCACATCCCTTCCGGAGGCGGGGAAATGACCGTCCATGTTTGCATGCAAAGTAGTGACATTTTAAAATGCAGCCTCTGTTTCCCATTTCGCTCCTCTGTTTCTTTCATAAAAAGAGTTGGAGAGAGAAGGATAAAAAAGGGTACATGTCAATGCCGGAGCACTCTGAAAAGGTCAGACTCATAATTCTGGATTACCTTTTGGGGGCTTTTACCACAATCAATAAGTAGGCCTATGCTTCAAGGCAGGGTCGCGGTTTGACAAACCCATAAGAACCTGCACGGCCCGGTTTTTAATGAACATTTGAGAGCCAGCTTGCAGAGAGAACGGAGGTGCTCACTTAATGGGCAGCAAGCTCTGTTTTTGGGGGGGCTGTTTTTCTCCCATCATTCTCCAGAATCCATCATTCACCTCGCAAGTAGGGAGTAGAACCTGTGTTCTAAGGAAGGCACAGGTGGACTTTGGGATCCCCAGCATCTATGCTTTGCTGATTCGCTCCCATATAGCTAAAGTAGCATCTCGCTTCTGCTTTGGGAAGCCTGCCCACAATTCGATTCTTCAAAACATCTCCAGTTTATGAACGTGAGGCCTGCTGCGTTGGCACCCACAATTTAAAAACCTAGCAAAAGGTCTTGTACGGTGGCATAATATCATGCCCACACTGCCAGCAGGCATAAAGATAGTAAGCGTGACATATTAAGGGGCAACCAATGGTAGTAGTCAAGATGACTGAGACATACAAAATAATGCAGGGCATGAGTAAAAGTGGATAGAGGGACGCTCTTCTCCCTCTCACAAAATACCAGAACTAGGGGACATCCACTCAAACTGAGGGCTGGGAGAGTAAGAACAGACAAAAGAATTTTTTTTTCACCCAGCATGGTGTTCATATGTGGAAGTCCCTAACACAAGATGTGCTTGGTGTGTTGGTGGACAGCTCCATGAAGGTGTCTACCCAATGTGTGGCAGTGGTGAAGAAGGCCAATTCCATGCTAGGGACTATCAAAAAGGGGATTGAAAATAAAACAGCCAACATTATAACACCATTGTACAAAATGATAGTAAGGCCACACCTGGAGTATTGTGTACAATTGTGGTCACCGCATCTCAAGAAAGACATAGTGGAACTGGAAAAGGTGCGAAAGAGACCGACTAAAATGATTATTGGACTGGGGGACCTCTGTTATGAGGAAAGGCTAAAACATTTGGGGCTCTTTAGTCTGGGGTACGATTGAGACGTACAAAATAATGCTGGCATGAATCAAGTGGATAGAGGGATGCTCTTCTCCCTCTCACAAAATAACAGAACTAGGGGACAACCACTCAAACTGAGGGTTGGGAGAGTGAGAACAGACAATAGAATTCCCAATGTGTTGTTAGTCTGTGGAACTCCCTGCCACAGGAGGTGGTGATGGCATCTGGCCTGGATGCCTTCAAAAGGGGATTGGACAGATTCCTGGAGGAAAAGTCCATCCCAGGTGTCAAACCATGAGGGAGATGTGTCATCTCCAGGCTTTAAACCAGGGTAATTCAAGGGCCAGATGCAGGGGAGGGGTATCAGGAGACAGATATTTAGTCTGGTGCACTCCCAGAAGCATCTGGTGGGGCGACTGTGAGATCCAGGAAGCTGGACTAGATGCACCTTTGGCCTGATCCAGCATGGCTCTTCTTATGTTCTTATGGGGAAAACATATTTACATTTTTTTAAAAAATGTATAACTTGAAAACCCTTTGCCTAAATGTTTCCAAATTTGGCCCTGAGCCCAGGGCAGAGAGATGGATGGCGTGCTACTCTTTGGGAAAGCAAGGATCGAAGAGCAGGTTTTTTTAAAATTAGGGTAGCACCCCATGCTACCCTTTGGGAAAGCGAGCAGTGAAGAGCAGGTTTTTAAATTTTCGGCGAGGGTGCTGTGGCTGTGGGGAACTCAAATGCCTGCTCTTCGATCCTCACTTTCCCAAAGGGTAGCACTCAAAACATTTGCAACCTGGGGGTACCACTGTATTTAGGTTAAATGGCCCTATTGGCTTTTTGCAAAAAATAAGTGGGTTTTAAATCACAGTTTGGGCACTCGGTCTCTAAAAGCTTCGCTATCACTGAACTTGAAAATGATTTTAACCAGTGTTTGTGGACATTGAGGCCACAGACAAACAAATTGCCCAGTTGGGTCCATCCGTTCTTTTCTAGGTTTATAGGTAGATTGCACCTCTCAGTCTTCCCTCCTTCGTCTTCGCCAGCAAGATTGCATCTTTTCTTCAACATCCAGAAGATCACCACTTAGGCTCGGCCACTGGACCGGAGAGCCCCAAATAACCCTGACATTGTCATTCTGGAGTGCTGTGTTCAATACAAAGCACCGTCCAATCCTGCACCCCTGAAATTCTCACCACGCAGAGAGCTCCAGATGGTACTGTCTTACGTGCTTGGTCTCTGAAGCCAGCCTTGCAGTTTTAGTTCTTGCCCTGTTCAATTAAGAATCTGTCCTTTCCCATGGCTCAGAAGAGACCGCTCACCGCCCCCCCCCCCCAAAAAAAGGACGTGCAGCATTGGGCTCTCTGTGCGCTTGCCGAGGCCCGTTTAGAAGCATGGGGTTCTTGGGATTGTCTCGGCTCACAATGGAGCCTAATGAGAAAACATGCCACAATGATTATAGATAAAGGCAATTACTACCGTGTAATTAGTTCCAAACACGAGAGCTTTTGTCAGGCTCGTGGGCTGCCTCCCTGCCGTCTTCCCCTGCGTTCCGGTACCAATCTGCAATCTCCGTAACGACTCTGAGGGCTCCAGAGGAGAACTTCGCAATGGCTTTAATTCGTCTTTGCCGGGACCAGGAAGACGTAGCAGCCCCTGGGAGGCATGTGCTGCCTTGCCGAAGTTTGAATCATGGTTATTTACACACCAGGGCAGAACTTTCATATCACCTATTGTGTCTTTGGCCTGCACGCTTCTTTTCCAAGGGAAGAGAAATAGGAGGATGGCTAAACACTGCTGAGAATGGCAGTCACTCTGGTGTTGACATCAGCCTTTTGGGGGCTGAAGTAGCGATGAAGGACCTTGAAGGGCTTCTCGGGTGTCAGCCTCCTGATCGTTTCAGCACCCTGGCTAGTTCATGTAAAGTTGAGACTGGGTAGAATTTATTTATTTACATACAGTGGACCCTCGTATAACAAGCAGTTTGTTTAACAGAAAATCTGCTTAAAGGAAAACAATCCCAGAGATAAGGGAAAATTGCTTAACAGAATTGCCTATGGGGCAAATCCGTACAATAGAAAAACACTTGCGATTAGGGATCAATCCGTTTTCAATGCATTCCTATGGGAAATGTGTACAAAGGAAAATTTGCTTAACAGAATTTCATTTGGAATGGATTAATTCATTTATACAAAGTGCCATTATATTTAAGTGGACCCTCATATGACAAGCGGTTTGTTTAACAGAAAATCCGCTTAAAGGAAAAAAATATATGGAGATAGGAGTTAATCGCTTAACAGAATCGCCAATGGGGTGAATCCGTACAACAGAAAAATGGTCATGATTAGGGACCAATCTGTTTTTAATGCATTCCTGCAGGAAATTTGTACAAAGGATAATTTGCTTAACAGAATTTCATTTGGAACAAATTAATTCCTTTATACAAGGGACCACTGTATTTGATTTTTATACCGCACCCTCTGACCAACGGTCACTCTGGGTGGTTTACAAAAGTGAGAACATAGGCAATGCAGAAATAATACAATTAAACAGTACACAGTGTATAAACAAATATAAAATTTCTACCAATCAAATATAATTAAATCCAATAACAAAGCTGGAATAATAAATCAATTGCAATGCAAACCAATGGAGGCAGATTAAAATATAAAAACCAGCTCGCCCAGCGAAATGGGTGAGTTGACAAACAATAGTCAGAGAATACGTCTGTGGAGATTCTCAGTCATCCAGGTGCGTTTAACTGGGAGTTGAGTCATGGCTACTGGACTTCTTTTTTGAGAGATAGAAACGTTTCACTGCTCATCCAAACAGCTTCATCGGTCTGAATACAGCTAGTGCAAGTAGTCCTTCTTATAGTCAGCTTGACCTCTTGTCCCCTGGTCTGATTGGCTCATAAGATGAACAATAGCCTGAATAGGCTCGTTAGGGAGACATTAGTGTCCATGGCCTTAAGGTAAACAATGGCCTAAGGTGCTGAAACCCATCAAGAATGGGTCGTTAGCTGTGACCTTGGTGGTGAAGGCTCCTTGATTTGCCTGGGTACTTTGGAAAGTACAGCCTGATAAGTAGCAGATAGACTATGCCGGAGCCCACCACCTCTCTTGAGGGAGGGATTTTCAATGCTAACATGAATTGCTTCCCTTACTCCTCTCTCAAACCAAAGTAAAAAAATAGTTTAGTTTTATTCATGATTTACCCATAGTTTTCGCCCTATAAGATGAACTGGGCCATAAGATGCACTGGGCCAAAAGGAAAAAAATGTTTAGCCTAAGGTTTTATGGTGGTGAGTGATAGAGGTGATTTTTTAAATACAGTCTATACTCTATAAGCTGTCATTGTAGATAAAATGACAGTATCCTGGTTCTATCATTGATTCAGCTCCGTGTCCCTTAATTCACCTCTACCCCTCACGAAACTGTAACACAAAGCACTACACTTTCCCCCAAGCCTCTGTCATGAGATAACAGGCCATAAAACTACCGGACAAACACTTATCTTTGTGGGAAGGCCACCAGTAAAGAGGCCCCCGCGAGAGATAAGCCAGACATCCGTCGAAACATCGATGTATCGATAGAGCTGTCAAACGCTTTCTGGGGAAAAGCGGAGAGTTCCGGGAACTGCATGACAGGTGGCGCTGAAGAGCAAGATTAATAGTATCCTGTGTGTGTTTCCCTTGATAATTGATCGTAACAATGTGATAACTATGTGTCTTTTGAAGTTTTCTTTGTTCTGTGTGGGTGATTTACGGCGCCCAGATGTATCCTTGTTTTTTCCTGATAAAGGAGGGGTGTTAGGAGAATGTTTTGCTATAAAGACTGTAAAGTTTCTTTGTCTAATGCCCCAGTTTTCCGACTGCAATTCGGCTGGGCGCCTTGCTGCCTCGTGGTGCAGTGGTTAAATGCCTGTACTGCAAGTAAAACTGTGCTCACGACCTGGGTTCAATCCCCGGTAGCAGGCTCAAGGTTCACTCAGCCTTCCATCCTTCCGAGGTCGGTAAAATGAGTACCCAGCTTGCTGGGGGGGGCAATGTGTAGCCTGCACTCTGTAATTAAAATTGTAAACCGCCCAGAGACTACTTGTAGTAGTATGGGGCGGTATATAAGCAGAACACTTTGCTTTTTGCTTTTAGCAAATTAAAGTTTTTCTCCGTATCTTTGAACCTTGGCGTGATCTTTCAACTCTCGGTTTGCACACAAGGTAATTGGGGCTGTGGAATCCAAGCTGCAAAAGGGGAGGTTTGCACACAAGGTAATTGGGGCTGTGGAATCCAAGCTGCAAAAGGGGAGGTTTGCACATGAGGTAATTGGGGCTGTGGAATCCAAGCTGCAAAAGGGGAGGTTTGCACACAAGGTAATTGGGGCTGTGGAATCCAAGCTGCAAAAGGGGAGGTTTGCACACAAGGTAATTGGGGCTGTGGAATCCAAGCTGCAAAAGGGGAGGTTTGCACACGAGGTAATTGGGGCTGTGGAATCCAAGCTGCAAAAGGGAGGTTTGCACACAAGGTAATTGGGGCCGTGGAATCCAAGCTGCAAAAGGGGAGGTTTGCACACGAGGTAATTGGGGCTGTGGAATCCAAGCTGCAAAAGGGGAGGTTTGCACATGAGGTAATTTGGGCTGTGGAATCCAAGCTGCAAAAGGGGAGGTTTGCACACAAGGTAATTGGGGCTGTGGAATCCAAGCTGCAAAAGGGGAGGTTTGCACATGAGGTAATTGGGGCTGTGGAATCCAAGCTGCAAAAGGGGAGGTTTGCACACGAGGTAATTGGGGCTGTGGAATCCAAGCTGCAAAAGGGGAGGTTTGCACACGAGGTAATTGGGGCTGTGGAATCCAAGCTGCAAAAGGGGAGGTTTGCACATGAGGTAATTGGGGCTGTGGAATCCAAGCTGCAAAAGGGGAGGTTTGCACACGAGGTAATTGGGGCTGTGGAATCCAAGCTGCAAAAGGGGAGGTTTGCACACGAGGTAATTGGGGCTGTGGAATCCAGACTGCAAAAAAAAAGGGGGGGGGTTGCAAACGAGGCAATTGGAGCAGTTGAATCCAGGTCTCAGAAGGGGAGGGCAGAGGCTCTGTGGAGACCTCTTTGCAAGCAGGATGATTTTTGACTGGAGAATCTTGGCTGCAGAAGGGGAGGGGTGGGGAAAGGCTCCCTGGAGGAAGCGTCTTTGCTGCAGCACCAGATGGGAGAGGCTCCATGCAGGTATCTTATCTCTAAATGCCATAACGCATTTAGACGTTTCCCCTTACTTTTGAGGGTGGGAAAAATGCATCTTATAGGGCAAAAAAAATGGTATATACCACCAGCTTGCACAAAGGCAACTCAAGGCAGTTAACAACAACAAAGCCAACGGAATAAAATAAAGTACAAAACCAAGAGACAATATAAATGTAAAAAGTATATAAGAATTTTAAAAAAAGTACAATGTTTTCCCCAGGTGAGCCACGCAGAGCTGTCTGTAAAGCATCTGAATATCAGGTGAAACTCCCAGAGGGTAGAATTTTGTTATTTGCAGTCTAATTACTCCCCCTTCCCAAGAAATCCCATTTCTAGGAATTGCTGATTCTCCGGCATCACGGCGACCAGCTGCCTTTGTGTGTGGTGGTGTGGTGCCACGTAGACAGCCAACCTGAGTGGCCAGAAGTGAATCACTGGGTCCCTCAGCCTTTGCCAGGGTGAGTCTTGGAAAGGGTGAGGTAGCTGATGTACAACTCTTGGAGGCTAGCAAAAGTAGGCCCTGGATGTTAATGTTACCAACACGAGAGTCGGTGTTATGCCACGGATGGAGTGTGGACCTGGGTTCAAGTCTTGGCTTGGCTATGGAATCTCCCTCCGTAAGCATCTTATGTACCTCAACTGTTGAGTTTGGGGCTATTCCCCAAACTTTCCGGGTCAGAATTTAAACAGCCAACAAACCTGACACAACAGAGATTCGAACGGCTCCATTTATTCAGCTGAGAAAATGGACGCCAAAGCGGAACTCCTCTGTCAAGCAAGAAGAAGAGACGATAATCACAGACATGTTTTCCCGACTTCTGAAACACAATCTATGTACGCTGCAACCCATTGTTCTTGTGAAATCAAACATACCACCTTGGCTTCCTCATTTCTCTGTATCGTACTCACTGGCTGATCTTATCAGCTTCCTGTTCCATCCTGTCCTTAATCCCATTAAACATTTACCGTTTGTATCAACATTCCGCGCTGAGTTCATTTTGTAATTAATGCATATCTCATGCCGTTTATTTTGTAATTAAGACATATTTTGTGCAGCTGACCCCACACAACCACTCTGCAACAACAAGCTTCTGGCCTGGACAGCTGCATGGTCTGTGACGACACTAGAAGATCCCACTTCCTTCATAGTTTGTTGGCTCCTGGATGAGTCTCCTTCTTTGGAGGTTTTTAAGCAGAGGCTGAATGGCCATCTGTCAGAAATAGTGTGATGGGGGTTCCTGCATGGAAGGGGGTTGGACGAGATGGCCCTTGAGGTCTCTTCCTACTCTAGGATTCTATGATTCTATGATAACTGCCTTGTAACCACCACCAAGCTAAATGGCATGAAGATTAATACTGGCGATAATAGTTGTTTACCTTCCGTTCCATTACACTTACTAAATAATTAAGGAGCCAGGCCGTTTGCTTGGCCTTGCTCCAGCAAGAACAAACAACCGACACACAAATAGATATGCACACACACACACACACTGACACAAGGGGCAGCCATGCATGCATGCTGGGGGAAAGCACACACAGGTCTGGGCAAACACGGGTCGCATTATGCATTTAGCCTCCTTTGCAGCTCTGGGCTCTCGGTGTTTCCCCAAGACCCCGGTCTCACAATGGTTTTGGTGCTCTTTTTGCTGCTGAAGACTGTGCAGCAAAAGATCACGCCTTCAATGGGAATGAAGTTGCAGCCCAGGAACATCTGGGGACCCACAGGTTGAGAACCACTGCTCTAGATGGAGACCAAAGTAGAGGAGGAGGAAAACTCATGGCGTCCAATGCATTGTGGTCCCGACAGAAAGCATTTCAAAGCAAAAGCCAATTAAGCTGCATTCCCTGCTCAGCCATGGACACTCACTGAGGGAGTGGAATTGAGAAAAAAAACTCCTTAAATATTTCACTTTTCTTTTTGAAAGCCCAGTTAAAGTTGCTTTAATAGGTTCCAGATTGGTGGTACAGAAGGCAGCCAGATCACCACTGAAAACTTACTAGCTAAATGAGCTTGGTTCTTTAGCTAGCAAAGCGAATGCTTGTATTTGACATCAGAAAGGAAAAGAGAAACCAGTCATTCTGCAAAACACCAAGACACATTGGGATAAAGAGGAGATTTCAGAAGCTTTCCTTTTGAGTCTTTGCCCAGGGACCTCCTTAAAAGAGAATCCAGTCTGCCCAGGTGGCTTTTCAGCTAATAAAGTCGTAAGGGTTCGGAACAAAGATTTATCATCCCAGGCTGACGTTTGTTCAATACATTGGAGTCGATGACCCCAATGTTGACTCTGAACTATGGTTCAATTTGCCCAGGCTTCAGTTTTAAATATGGGCTCTGTGATTCATCAACAGTTCAGAATGAGTGAAAATCAACAATTTAGCAGGTGTGCATGTGGGGAGGGGGCGATCCAGAAGGCACTTGGGTGGATGGCTGTAGATTTCAATAATTATAATGGCAAGGAAGCTGATATAGTTGAGCCACCGCTAACCGGCAGGTAGATTATTTACATTTACAGGTTTATTCCTCACCTTTACTTAAACCGTTCAAGGCAAACGAGCATTCGAGGTTTTAGGACTTTCAAAAACATTCTACTTTGTCACTACTGTGTACCTTAGTATAAAGGAATTAATTCGTTCCAAATGAAATTCTGTTAAGCAAATTTTCCTTTATACACATTTCCCACAGGAATGCATTGAAAACAGAGTACTGATCCCTAATCACGACAATTTTTATGTTCTACGGATTCACCCCATAGGTGATTCTGTTAAGCAAATTTCCCTATCTCCAGAATTTTTTTTTATGTTTTACAGCTGTTATGTTACACAAACCGTTTGTTATACGAGGGCCCACTGTATCTCCTTGCTGAGTTTAACATTTTTTTCAATGCATTTGCTTGATTTTAATGGTTTAAACAGTCAGGTTGTGTACCTGATTTTGCTCTGTTTTTAAATATAAAATATATACAGTGGCACCCCGACTTAAGAGTGGGAAACTGTTTTAACTGCTGCCTTACACATTTTAGATATGGTCTGCTTGACTTACAATTTTTTTTCATTTGGTTGATTTTTAACTTATGTTTTCAATTTTTAAGATGGGTACCCTGACTTAAGAGTAGTTTGACTTAAAAGAATGAATTCGGAATGGATTAAATTTCTAAGTTGAGGTACCACTGTATATAGAGAGGTGGTGGTGGTGGAGCAGAGCTTTGCAGGTACCCTGGACTGTCAAAGAGACAAACAAGGGAGTCCTAGAGCAAACCAAGCGAGAACCATCTCTGGAGGCCAAAAGGATGACCCTGAAGCTGCCCTATTTTGGGTGCATTCTGGGAAGGCAGGGTTTGCTGGAGAAGACCCAAAAGGCTGGGAAAGGCAGCAGGAGAAGAGGAAGACCAGGCATGAGAGGGGACGCTGGATCACCAGTGGCTTAGGTCTCCCCTCTGCAGAGCCAAAGGGTGAGAGTTCGATCCCTCCAAGGTGGCTGCTTGGCATTGTCTGGACTTGATGGTCCCTTCCAGTGTTGCCGTTCTGCGATTCCACGAGCTTCAGTTTGCAAGAGCTGAGGCAAGGGTTGCACACTGTCTTTTGATGTTGTTGGGCCCTGCATGGCCGTTTGTTGTGCATTTTTTATCATTCGTTTTGCTTTCGTCTTTTGAATCTGCGCCCCCCCCCCAGAGTTGTTTATACAAGCTGGCGGTATATAAATTGTCAATCAAGTAAGGTAAAAGGGCATTTTAGCTAGCCTAGATGCCAGAAACACATCCAATCTCGCCTGATCTTGGAAGCTAAGCAGGGTCGGCCCTGGTTAGTTCTTGGACGGGAGCCCCATGGCGCAGTGGTTCAATGCCTGTCCTGCAGGTAAAACTGTGCTCATGACCTGGGGCTCAATCCCAGGTGGCCATCTCAGGGTTGACTCAGCCTTCCATCCTTCTGAGGTCAGTAAAATGGGTACCCAGCTTGCGGGGTGGTGGTGGTGGTGGTGGGTGGTGGGAGGCAATGTGTACCCTGCATTACTGTAATTTTTTATAAAACTGTAAACTACCCAGAGACTACTCGAAGTGGTATGGGGCAGTATATAAGCAGAACACACACACACACACACACACACACACACCAGGGAATACCAGGTGCTGTAGGCACCTGGAATAGGAACTGGCAAGCCACTCCAGTATTCCTGCCAAGAAAAACTCCATGCACATGGGGTCACAGAGGGTCGGTCACGACTGTAATGACACAACACATACATACACACACACAAAAGGACATTTGGGAGATGGCTCGTTCAAAGGACCACCATAAGTCAGGGTGACTTGACAATAAAAACAGTGCACAGTATTTGTACATCGTTTAGAAGTTGCCTTGAATTCTATCTTGTAAATGCAAGATGGAGATGGAGTATTAAGCAAACAAGGAAGGAAGGTAGGAAGGAAGGAAGGAAGGAAGGAAGGAAGGAAGGAAGGAAGCAAACAAACATATACTCTATTATCTGAACTGGAGTGGCCAGGATTGGACCTACAACTTTGTGCACGAGAAGCAGTTTCTGTGGTGTTTATTTACGACCCTCCCCTGCAAAAGGAAATGTGATTTTTTTTCTCATGGGGGAAACCCAGCCTAGAGCAAATCAGACTTCTCTATGATTCATTTTGTTCATTTCGATGGCTGTCCTGCCTTTGTCTCCATGAGCCCAAGGGGGTTTACTTGACTCTCCACCTCCCCACTGTATAACTTACTTGCACTGACCTTGTGGGGACGGCCAGAGATAGAGAGAGAGAGAGAACATGGCCGGCCCAAGGTCACTCGGTGAGCATTGCAAACGAGTGTCCCTTCTGAGCCAAAGTACAGATGGATGACGCTCAAATCACTCCAGTTTAAATGTAATTTTGCTGACAAAAATAGCGACAGTGACAAATCAACACATTTTGTTGACTCTTCCAATATGACCATAACAGAGCAAAGATCTTAGATGTTTTGGCTGATTTCCACCCAAGATGCACAATAACAGAATCACTTAAAAACCGCACTGTGCTGTATGCGGGTTGTCAATCCTGACCCCAGAGATGAAGGAGAGCCTTTAATAAAAATGGATTAAATCGTGTTTTCAACAAAACCTTGCACTCAAAGGTTTGGACGCATTTCTTCTTTGTGTGTGTGTGTATGTTTTCTACCTTGCAAGGTTGGTTTGTCACTACAAGCAACAGCCAGAATGCTTTTGGACTCACCGTAAGAGTTTTCGGAATAACTGAGCCCACTGAACCCACCTGGCAATCACCCTCGCAAGGTTCAGTCAGGGTAGTATGGCTGAGTGGTTGGTGGATCTTATCTCTGGTGATCGGCAGCCTTCACGATGACATATTCTCAGTCTTCAGAATTAGGTAGCAATGGGCACGAACAGAAAAAATGGCAATTCGTTTCGGTTCAGTTTGTTTTAAGATTCAGTTCGTTTTGTTTCGTTTATAATGAATTTTTTTAAAAAATATTCATTTCGTTGGTTCATTTTGATTCATTATTTGTTTTTCTTTCGCAAGCACCGACCGCGCCGGCCTGGGGGGTGGTGGTGGTGGCCCGAAGGTCGGTTCAGCGACCCACAGACTGCGGCCAGTGCTTGCAGGCCGGTACCAGGGCCCATGTGCCGGATCTTTTATTTTATTTTATTTTATTTTATTTTATTTTATTTTTATTGTTTTTTTAACTGCTGAGAGGCTGCCTACCAGATGTAGCAGGGCCAGTTGGCTTTTTTTTTGCCCTGGACATCCCCTCCCTGCAGCCAGGAGGACCCACGGACCAGGAAGGACCATCCAGGAGCAGCAGAACCAGGTAGGAGACAGCGCCAGAAACAAAACAAAATGAAATGGAAATTTCTGTTTCTTTTCGTTTTGTTTCTCTTAGGGGGGGGCAGTTCGTTATTTGTATCGTTACATAACGAAATGAATAATGAATAACAAAATGAACCAAAGGTTCATTTCGTGCCCATCTCTATTAGGAAGGCTTTATGCGGAAACAGAAATGCATCACAACGCTGCCTGTCCCGGTTTCTTCTCCCAAATAAAACTATTCCACCGTCTCCCGGACCAGATAAACAAGGAGTAAGTGCCCTGTTCCATTGTAAGCAGGCTGTCGGTCAATTAATTTTTCAGAGAGCTTTCAGAATATTACAAGATGCTTCTGCACTGACTACACACCCCGCCGTGTGTGATGTGTGTGTGGGGGGACTGAGAGCGCTGTCCGGTTTATTAATGCATGCTCCCGAACTGCACAAAGCTTCAAGGATGGGAATCTTTGAAACCCCTGACAGAAAAAGAAAAAGAAGAAAAAAGGAAACCCCAAACAAACAAGGAAATGGAAACATGTTCTCAAACAGGAGGTTGCCATTAAGAGGAAGCCTTGTAGCGGTGTTGTGTTGAAAAAGATATAAAATCTGCAACTTTGAAGGTGTAATTGTTATTTCCTCAGGGCACCGGAGATATTTCGATAGTTGTTTTTCCCAAGGAAAGTGTGTGTGTGTGTGTGTGTGTGTGTGTGTGTGTGTGTGTGTGTGTGTGTGTGTGTGTGTGGGGATGGAGGTGGTGGGGATAGCACATCAACAAAATACATCATTTGTGCCCCATTTAAAAGAAACTCAAGAGCCTCTATCACACGCACACTAAGGCCCCGGTCTCACTACCGTTATCTGCGCATCTTAAATTGATGCGTACTATTTTTTCCGGGTGGTCACATGATGTTTGATGCGTAGTTAGCGTCCCGATGACAGGGGAGTATTTTGCTTCTCTGCATCTGTCCTGACTTGCTTACTGTGCATCTTTTCCCTGTTTTTTTTCCTTGTGGCGAATACCTGCGTTGCAGCCAGGTGGCAGTTTTTCTTCTTAAAATCAATTGTAATTGCAGGAGGGAAGACAGTAAAAATTGTGCTGGCATGCTGGTATGCCACCAATTCAGTAGCATAAACGATTACCAAGACAGAACTACAGAAAGCGGCAGAAAAAGGGGGACAAATCTAATTGGTGCAAATTTTCTGGGGTCACACCTTGTTTGAGGCGTTGAAAAGCACACATCAATAACAAAAGTATTTTAACACAACCCCTAGCGGTGGTACAAAATGCTGCAGTCAAAGTGTGCTTCCAAGGGCATGGTCGGCCGGGGTACCAAACTACTGCTCTTCAGAGTGAAGGCACGATCTTTTGCTGCGCAGTCTTTTGCAGCAAAAAGAGCAGCAAAATTGTCATGAAACTGGGGTCTAAATGTGCATGTTGATTTGATGCATACTTTCTCCAAGATTGGTCACTTTCTGTCCCCACGGTAGCATTTTTTGATGCTCTATTCATGCATCCCTATGGGCCAAAACTGCATCAAACTGCTGTTTTTGAAAAGCTGTTTTCTCTGTCACTATTTTATCTCTCTCTCTCTCTCTCTCTCTCTCTCTAGCTCTCTATGATTTTTTTAAATAATATTTTTATTTTTAAATCTAACAAAGTAAAAACAGATACATTGCTTATGTCCTGCTATGTTACATATACCAGGAGGGTCCCCCCCCCAAATAAATCAGCTTAGTTGTTTCATAATTCTCTTCTCATCTTAGACAAGATTAGATATTTCTATATTATAAATTTTATTATTAATATGCTTTGATTACTGGCATGCCGGGTTTCTAGTTTTACCGCTGGAGGACATGACAAACTTTTTTTCCTATATCAGTAATCCACTTTTTATTTTAAAGAGCAAATAAATTTAAGAAAATATCAATAAATTGAGCAGAATAACAAAGAAATGCGCACTAGCAACACCCCCACTTACTTTTGATGCGTACTTCAATTCTCTAAAAATGCAGATAAAAAACTTACTCCCAGCGGAGCAAGGATCAGGGAAATGCGGTGGGTCGCACTTCAGGAGTCGTGGCAGAGACATGTATTCTCTTGAAGCGCATCACGGTGGGGACCAGTACTCCAGATACAACGTGGATAAGTGGAACGGTGGATACAGCAGTCCTTCTACATTTGCCTAGCTTTCTTCTTCCTTACCTTGAAGAAGAATTGCGACCGGAGGCTGTGAGGCACATCCCACTTGGCACTTTTTTTGCATTTCAACAGATAAACCTACTGGCCACTCTTGCAGCCACGACAACAGGGCAACTTGTTTTGTAAGAGGAAAACTCCCTTTTAGCCTTTATTAACCTGATACATCATGATGTCCTGAAGCTGAGACGGAGGCAAAAGAAAATCAGTACGAGAGCGCTCTGAGGTTAAGAGAAAGCCTTGGGGATTGCATTTTCTCCTTACCTCCTTGTTTGGAGGGCAGTGATCACCGGCTGCTTCAAAGAAAGCCAAATCAAATTGATTGTTGCAATAGAGATTCTTCCGGCCAGCTTCATCTGTGCAATGCAAGGTTTTACCCAGGTTCATGCTGGTGCCAACCCCTGGCACAGGAGCAATTACTCATTTTACACCAAGGGAGAACTTCACCTCCCCTCAGGTCTTTGCATTGCAACAGGGATGATTTATAACAGGATGCAGTTGCTAGGAAAATCCATCCCCTCCAAGGATACTGCAAAGACTGAGCTCAGAGGAAAGCAAAGGAGACCAAGAGGGATGGCAGATATTCCACGGCTCCCTGTTGGCCAAAAGGTCCTGAGGCACTGACCCCACCAAGCGCTGGTGTCTCTGAACCATCAAGGTTCATTGAGAACCTCTGGTTCCAAATCGATGCTTAAAACTGAGGAGTCAGCTCCACTGAATTCGTGGTTAAATTAGATCCATGGAATGTACGGGCCAGGCCCAAGGATTGTTGGCACACAGAGCCATCTAGGGTCAGGGGGTATGTCACGGTTACTGTGGTCTGCTTCTTTGTGGTGTGACCCACACATAATCCTTGGTTGTGCAACCAGGCATGGAGGAACTGCTTGTATAACTGACATGAACATGACACGGGAGTCAAAGGAGTCAACCTTCTGCACTTGCTTTAACAACCCAATCAAAATGAATCTTCGGGGTGGGCCAGTGGACTTAGGACATCAGACTAGCAAGCTATCATTGATACATGTCATCAGATGACTCACAAGGTGAGGACATGTTGATAGCATGCTCCTGGTATGCGAGACGCTCATGGAGTGTTTTACCACTTCCAACCCCCAGAGAGGTTCTGTGGCTGAGAACCTAAGAACCTAAGAAGAGCCCTGCTGGATCAGGCCAAAGGCCCATCTAGTCCAGCTTCCTGGATCTCACAGTGGCCCCACCAAATGCATCTGGGAGCTCACGGGACTAGATCTCTTTCTCCTGATACCACTCCCCTGCATCTGGTCCTTGAAGTACCCCAGTTTTAGGCCTGGAGATTACACACCTCCATCATGGTTTGTAACCTGGGACGGACTTTTCCTCCACGGGACTAGATATCTGTCCAATCCCCTTTTGAAGGCACCCAGGCCAGATGCCATCACCACCCCCTGTGGCAGGGAGTTCAACCCAGAACCCAGAACCATAGAATCATGGAGATGAAAGGGGCCTTGATGGCCTTCACGTCCAACTCCCTGCTCAAGGCAGGAATCCAACTTAAAGCAGATCTGACAAAGCTGGCTGCCTGGCTTTCTCTAGACAGCCTTGGAGAGCTCACCGCCACCTGAGGTCATCTGGTTCCATCGCCGTACTGCTCTAACAGTTAAGAAGTTTTCTCCTGATATTTAGCCTCACTCTGGCCTCTGTGGCTTGAGCCCATTATGAAGTACCTTGAATTCAGAGAAAATCTAGAACAAATCCTGATGTTCTTCTGGATCACAGCCTTTCAAATATTTGAAAAGTGTTCTCATGTTATCTATCCTCAGTCTCCCCCGCCCCCAGGCTAAATATACCCAGATCTTGCCATTTTTCCTTGTAGGGCTTGGTTTCCTGCCTCCTGATCATCCTTGTTGCCCTCCTCCAAACTTCTTCCAGTATGTCTACATCCTTCTGAAGATGCAGTGTCAAAAAGAGGCCTGCCTAACCAGTGCTTAATAGAGGGCGACTCATACCTCAGGGAATCTGGTGGTGGGGATAGCACATCAACAAAATACATCATTTGTGCCCCATTTTTAAAGAAACTCAAGGGCCTCTATCACATGCACACTAAATGTGCATGTTGATTTGATGCGTACTTTCTTCAAGACTGGTCTCGTGACATTTGATGCGCGCACTTTCCATCCCCATGGTAGCATTTTCTGATGCTGTATTCACACATCCCCATGGGCTGAAAGCGCATCAAATTGCTGTAATGAGTTTTACTGCGGGAGGACATGACAAAAGTTTTGTTTCTTAAAATGCAGTGTCCAGAACTGGACAGAGGATTCAAAAAGAGGCCTAACCAGTGTCTAAAAGAGGGTGACTAATACCTCAGGGGTGCTGGAGACTAGGGATGGGCATTTCGTTTTGGAACTAGTAGGTTTCGAAATGAACCACATGGGCCCAGGTGGTCCTTGAAACTGCTCTGATCCACACAGATCCAATTGCTTTACCTTCCTCTGTCTCGCGCAGGGTTAAAATCCAACAGGGAAGCACGCTGCAACATCATTTTTCCTGCTTCATGCTTCTGGCCAATCAGAGAGGGAGGCAGGGTGATGCCTGTCCCTGCACAGCTCCTGATTGGCCAGCATCACAGATCTAGCACAGATGACGTCGCAGCATGCGTCCTCATTGGATTTTAACCCTGTGCTAGACAGAGGAAGGTAAAGCAATTGGATCTGTGGATATCAGTTGGTTCTGAGGACTACTTGGGCTTGCATGGTTTTTTTCGTAACCTACTGGTTCCAAAACTAAATGGCCATCCCTACTGGAGACTCCACTTCTGTTCATGCAGCCTAAAATTGCATTGCCCCTTTTTTTGCAGTCACGACACTCTGTTGGCTCATATTCAGCTAGTGACCGACAATTCCTCCCAAGATGCTTCTTGCTTGCAGTACTACTGAGTCAATGTTGCCCTACTTTTTACTCTTTATTTGGTTTTTCCCCTCCTCCCAAGTGGAAAGCTTTGCACTTTAGCTTCTAGGTTTGTCTGAAGCCCACTACGCCATGCTGGCTTTGAGTGGGATGTTTAAGAATGATTTACTTTGGGGGCCTTTGGGGGCTGCGCAGAGAATGGGTCGGCACCTGTTTTGCAAACCCTTCGGCTGAAGATCTGGGGAGTAGCATTGAACATCTTAGCCAGCGAAGAACAAGGAGTGGAAAGCCACTGAAGCGAAGGAAGAAATAGTGAGGAGAATAACTGAGTTGCATGGAGCCTATAAGGCCCCTGAGTCCCACTGCTGGCTCAGCAAAGGAATCCAGTGCAGAAATGCACCCAGAAGCTAGAATATTAAGAAAGAATTCATCTATGCAAAAAGGTGAGCATAAAGAAGGCAGGAGGTTGAAAAGCTGACACGTCTGTTTTTATCAAATTGCATTGCTCACTTTGGGATTGGCGGTGGACGTCTCAGCAGCCTCGCTTGGTTCAGTCTTGTTTCCTTCTTGGGAACAATTAGACTCCACAGCCGAACAGGTTCAAAAGGCTCCAGCGGGGATCCTCCACCAACAGCCTTCCCACACTCGGCCAAGGGAACAATCATGGGGTTGGATTACACCTCCTCCCTGGCTGCTGCTCTTGGGGCAAATTTCTCCTGACACCACCACCGCCCCCCCAAAAGGGGCAGGTGGGAGAGAAGGAGAACCTGGTCATTGCAGTGCCACACCCTTGCCATTTCTACCAGGGTGTGTGTGTTTCAACTTTACCAGGGAGCGGGATCAAGAGTGTGAATCCTTTGGGGCTGCAGATGGAGCATTAAAACAAAGGTGCCCCCCCCCCCCAAAAGGAGAGGCTGTCTGATCCCTGAACACGGCAGCAAACGCCTCTGACAATTACGCTTGGCATCGGCGTCGCGGCATGAAATGAGATGAATTGCAATGTTTCACAAAGGCTGATTGTTTCACCTGTTTGACTCTTATGTTCTGCCACGTTCAGGTGGCGACCGGGGGGTGGTGGTAATAAGAAGGGGGGGGGGGGAAATAAAGGATTTTGTAAATTTTGTAGCCTTTCTTCTCACACTCCTTCTGTTCCAGCCCAATCATAGCTTCTATTTTTGTCCAGGGGCTAAGGCGTACCTCTAAATGCGCACCCGTGAATTTAACAGGTACCCTAGTGCCATCTGAAACCCTGCATTTTATGCTCCGTGCACCCATCGGTGGTGAAGAACGGAAGGCAGGACAAAAACTTTAAAGGAAGATGCAGGGAGAGTGTGCAGGAACAGGCCCTTAAGAACATAAGAAGAGCCACGCTGGATCAGGCTAAAGGCCCATCTAGTCCAGCTTCCTGTATCTCATAGTGGTCCCACCAGATGTGTCTGGGAGTGCACAAGACTAGATATTTGTCTCCTGATTCCACTCCCCTGCATCTGGCCCTTGAAGTACCCTGGTTTTCAGCCTGGAGATGACACATCCCCATCATGGTGATGTGTAATCTCCATCATGGTGATGTGTGTAATTTTCTTCTACTGGAGCAACACAATTGTAACAGAGCTGTACAACAAAACCTAACCAGGGGGCTATAGTGAGTTTACTGCACCCATCCCCAAACAGTTAGGGTGATGGGACCAGTCCTGCAAGAGTCTTCTAACTGGAAGAAGCAGAGTTTTGCCCCCTCTACCAGTTCCAGGATGCCCCTCAGGCTGCTGGATGCATGCACTCAGTGGTCCCTGCAAGTACTTTAGCCCTGGTTACTCCACTGTAATCACTGCTAGCAGGAGATGCACCATATGGGCAGGGCATTTCCTTTGAGGCATGGCCAAAATATTGGAGGACACGTCCTGCGTGATGAGGCCTTGGCAGAGAGGTGGGATCTGAAGAGGAGGACAGGGCAGGTGGGGATGGGAGGGCAACCCCTTGAGAGCCTTGCAGTGAGGTCCCTTCCCCCTGAAGCTTCTTCTGCATTGGTTCTGCAGTCCCTATGCCTTGCTTTGTATTGGCTCCCTTGAGCTGATTCCTCCTGTGACACAAAGAACACCCCCTGATGGGGCAGGATCTGCTCCCAATCAAGATGATTGAGGGTCTGGAAGAAATGTCTTACGAGGAGTGGTTTAGGGAACTGGGGATGTTTTGCCTTACAAAAAGAAGGCTGAAGGAGGATATGATAGCTATATTTAAATGTTTGAAAGGATGTCACATTGAAGAGGGACTGGTTTGTTTTCCATGGCTTCAGAGACTAGGACGCAGGGCAATGGTTTCAAACTACAGGAAAAGAGATTCAATTTAAACATTAGGAAGAACTTCATGACAGAGCTGTTCAGCAGTGGAATAAGCTGCCCCAAAGGAGGGTGGTGGAGTCTCCTTCTTTGGAGGTTTTTAAGCAGAGGCTGAATGGCCATCTGTTGGGAATACAGTGATGGGGGTTCCTGCATGGCAGAGGGTTGGACTAGATGGCCCTTGAGGTCTCTTCCAACTGTATGATTCTATGAGTCTATGATTCTATCCCAGAATGCAAGATGCGCAACAACGGACTCAAGTTAAGAGTTTTTGGCTGAATATCAGGAAAAATGTCCTAACTGTTCGAGCAGTACAGCGATGGAACCAATGACCTCAAGAGGTGCTGAGCGCTTCAAAACTGGAGACCTTCAAGTGAAGTTTGGACAACCCCCTGGTAGATGTCCTTTGATTTGTATTCCTGCATGGAGCAGGGAGACCGGACTTGATGCTCTTATGGGACCCCTTGAACTTCACTATTCGATGATTCCATGATTCAACGCCCAGTGTCACGGTCCCATTCAGCTGTCAAACAGTCCTGTCATGCTGAAACCTCCTGTGCCTTGAATGCCTCCCCAGACAAAAGCACCTGCTCAAGAGTCCTCCTCTCCCACCTCACCTTCCTCTTGAAATCTCCAGCCTTCTTCGCCTACACATGCAGCCCCTAAGGTGGACGGCTAGACAGAAATACTCTTGGGAAGATGGCAAGTCCATTCTTGTCAGCGCAGAGTAGGTTTCCAGAAAGCACCGCATACAGTGCAATGTATTTTCGGTTCTACTGTATGATAAGGAGTGCTTTCCGGACGTCAATATACACCCCTATAAACATTCCAGAAGCATTTTACAGGTTGATGCAAAGAAGCCCTTGGATCCAAAGGGTGACAATGAAGAAGTGCTAAAGTGAATGAATAACAACCAAGAACATATGATATGTAGATGGACCATGAAAAGTACAGAATGACTCACTGGCTCTTCAAGGGAAGATGAATGGGGGAAAAAGACGTTGAAGAAGGGGAATAACTTATTGGTTGGAAAATTAAGGAGACGGGTTTGGATAGGGCAGAATATATTTGGTTAATGCTTCTGTGCCCGGAGTGAAAATGGTCATTGCTATGTCCTGCCTCCAGGAGAAATAGGAGAGGAGAATAACACAGAGGAATCAGACCATTTGAAAGCACACAAATCTATATGTGAGTCTGCATCATAGGCTGTTTAACAAGATTTAAAATGTCAGAAACACTGTGTCAAGTGTCAACTGCTGGCCTTCCGAAAAGCTTTAAAAACTCTGCTTTTCCGGGAGGCCTTTGGCGACCTTCTGTAGGTCCCCCCCCCCGCCATCCATATTTCGCACCCACCGAGTAGCCTCGTTGTTGGGTTTGTACGCACTGCTAGGGCGCTAAGTTGTTTTAAATCGTTAGAATAGCTTTGTTTACTGTTTTAATATGTTGTTCTAATTTCTCATTGTGTCATGTTGCTCTGTCAACCATTGAAAGCCGCCCAGAGTTCCTATGGGAAGATGGGTGGGGTATAAATATAATAAATAAATAAAAACAAATAAATAAGGAAAATACAGTAGGACCCCCGTATCCACTGATTCATTATCCACTGATTCAGTTATCCACGGTTGGCAGAGGAAACAAGTAAATAAATAATTCAGCAATTGCAAAACAAGCTACTGTCACAAAAAGCAGCTGTAAAGCAATATATTGTCATAAAACAGAAACCATGAAGCAAGCTACTGCCACAAACAGAAGCTACTGTCGCAAAACAGGAGCCATAAAAAAGCTACTGTCACAAAACAGCAGTTTTGGGGGAGGGGTTTGGTGTTCTCTCTTATCCACAGTTTTCATTATCCACAGGAAGGCCTGGAACCAATCCCTAGGGGATACTGGGGTCCTACTGTAATCTCAATTTAAAAATTCTCTTTTAGATTGAATTATGAAGAGACATATAATCATCTTACTCCCATGTCCATTTAATAATACAATTATAGTTTCTCAAATGTCTGTCATTGCATCATCCTCCAGCCTCTGGCCAGGTTACTCTAAATGTAGTACATGGTAGAGGGGAGCATGGAGCATAATAGGTATAAGATCTTGAAACTGTCTCAACCTATAAGGACAAGTTTTGTTGAATATAGGGCTTTCCCCCAGCATTTTCCTTCTGGGATAGCTGAACGGATTCAATGCATCCATAAATTCAGCTAGTAAAAGACATTCCATCTCCTCATTTCAGCAGTTCTTTTAAAACACACATAAAATCCAGCCATTTGGTGAAAGTTGAGAATTTAAATCCTCTTCTTTACGTTATAGATATTAATGTGTTAATCATTCCGTTATCTGCTTCTGAATTATGACAGGCTTGAGCTTATCTGTTACGAGGAAAGAGTTCATCTCAAAAAGCAAGGAATGCTTTTTTCTGCCCAAGGATTAGGCTGAATTTTTGAAGAATTTTGGAAGGTCGCATTTCAGTCCAAGGCACCAGGGGTGCTTAGACCTTCATGGTAATATGTAAACGCATATTTTAGCTTAAAGGTCTTACTACCTTTCGGAGAGGCATTGCAACTTTACAAAATGGGAAAAGCGCTATGAAAATGACACAAAATCAGTGGACGGTGGTGACCTGAGGAATGGGGCGCCTCCATCAAGGGAAGCCCAAAGAAACGTGGGTTCTCGCCTGGCTGCTAGGTCCACTCCTTGGCTTAGGTCTTCCTCAGGCACATTTTCCCCTAGGAACTGCATTGTGGGAGTTTGCTGGAAAAGTTCTGAAGCAAACTGATCTTGATTATAGAAATAAACAGACAAAGACAAATGCTTTTTTCCCAGCTAACTGGGAAGAAAGTGCTGCACAGACTTGTAGACAAAGACTGACCTGCGACTTCTCCTGAAGGCTTGTTTTTATTCATCTTATCTAAATTCATAAGCAGAGATTGGAGCATTTATGAAAACAATTATTCTAATGGGAAGCAGGTGCCCTTTAGCCCTACCCCGAAGCAAAGGTCAGAGGAAACAGAAGGTCACCCTGGAGATATGACACATTGGCAAAGGTCAGGAGTGTGTGCACTGCACTGAAACTTCCTCAAAAAGCATACTCTGAAGAAAGGTTCCCACACTGCATATTCAGACTTTGAAAGGAGGTTAAAACTTTACAATCTCTAATTGCTGTGTTCTACAACCTGATCATCCTGGTTCATCTGCATCCCATCTCTCTATGTAGAAAACAAGCCCTCCTTGTTGCTTTTGCTGGTGGTCCCTCATCCCGCTGGCAAGCAAGCGAACATGACTGAGTTCTTGTCTTCACTTTGAGAGCCCTCTCCAAGGTGCTAAGCCCATAACCATCTAATTATTCAGGACCTTGGGCAGTTTTTTGATGTCTAGACACAACCTAGCTGAGAAGGAAAGAATATGAGATTTTAAAAAAATCAAGGGGAAGGGAAACTAAAAGGTTGTCCAATTTGATGACAACTGGAGTCCTTGGATGTTGGAATGGTCCATTGTCAGCCTTAGATGCTGACAATAGATACCTCCCAAAGTGGGTGTATCTTGAGTAGGTTCAGAAGGCTGTAGCTCCCTATCTGACTTTGGCCATGTTTTAGAAAACCAAACTATAGTACAGTTCTCAGAGACAGGGATAACTGTTTCACCTGGCACTTCATGCATCCTACAGCAGGCATGTCCAAACTTTGGCCCTCCTGATGTTTTGGACCGCAACTCCCAGAATTTGAAGCCCATATTTCCAATGGCAAAGGACTGTGGGAGTTGTGGTCCAAAACATCTGGAGGGCCGAAGTTTGGACATGCCTGTCCTACAGGATCTAAAGAACATGAGATCTCTTAATACCTTTGGCAGCAGTTCATTCAGCCCTAGGGATTTGAATTCAGTCAACATCATAAAGTATTCCTTGACTATTTGTTTATCATTCTCAGCAGATGATCCTGTCCTAGACACCCACACTTCACATTTACCAGGAGGGCCATAGATGACCGTGTAAGGAAATTAGGGATGATAGGACATAGAGTCATTTTTTTAGCCTCATATTAGCAGCATAGATTTCCCTCTGCAGTAGACTTTATCTATGGAATGCGTTAGATAGTCAAAATACAGTTTTCTGGAAGCATGGACTCTGATGCTAATTGGACATTTCAGGATCACATGAGCTATGGAGAGAGGGACAGCAAGAAATCCTTATCAAGACACAGAGAAGAATCGCCATTACTCTTCTTTACTTCGCATCACCTTGCTTTTGCTATGCTTCGAGATGATTCCTCGTTAAGCTAGATTTTAGAATTATTTAGAATAGCCATGGATTTCATAAAAGAGTTAGGACAGATTACTTAGAATAGTATATTTTTGTTTTTAAGGAAAATATGGTTGCATTTTAAATCTAGCTTAAATTTGTCATTCTGTTTAGAAATAAAACTCCATTATAATTTACTTTGCCTTCAAAGGATCCATTTGGAAAAGAACCCAGGAATTCGCCTTGTGATTAAAGCGAGATTTTTCAGCAGAAAGCTGGAAAACACTTGTAATGAGTCACAGTAATTAAGGGCAATTTACGAGCAGATCAAGTAGGATTTGAGTACCTCTGTCTTTCCTTTCTCATCTGTTATCGTTTCCCCATCTCCACTGAGCAGCTTAGTCACTGTTTCTTTTCTCTGTCCTTTGTTACACATGTACCTGAAGGATGTTTTTTTGTCGCTTTTAGCATCTTTAGCTCACCTCAGATAATATTTCAGACTGTGGATAAGTGAATCAGCAAGTTTGGATCCTGCAGATAAGGGGGTCTGGAGTCCAACGTGTTTGGCCCCAGTCCTGCTGGGGAACTTCAAACTCTCACACTCTCCATCCTGATTTTTTTAACATCTTAAATTGGATTCAGGCTGGACCAGTTTCATACAAAATCAGGGCACCTCCCCCACCAACACCACCACAAGGCACTGCTACGTGCTAGTGTGATAAATGGTTTTCTATTTAGCGATGTATTCATTAGGACTCAGTCTGGTTCCCCATAAAGCTGCACCAACAACCTCATTAATAATCTAGACTCAACTGCTGGGCTTTTGTCGCCTAAAATTCATTTCCTCCAATGCTGATTGTCGGAGTTTTTGCTTTGGGGCTTTTTCCCCCTTTGGTCCCCACTGTGCAAACAGCCGGCATATTAATAATTACTTCCTCCACCATTTTTTTTATGGGAGTTGTGTTGCTCATTGGTAAGAATTTTCCTTTTCACTATTGCTTCGCCTCTTTTTTCCAAGTGGACAGTTTACATCTTCGAAATCTCACCATGGAGATGGCAGTTCTTTTTGCACCAAGCCGATTGGGATGTTTCCCATTCACTTCCACTTCCGGGCACCTCTAAATAACAGGCGTTGGTTGCAAAATCGATGTTCATGGCCTGAGTGGTTTTTTAACGGCATCATTAACATTAATAACCACAGTGGCATTTTATGGCAAACGAGAGGGTCCAGGGAATACAGCATGATGGAGCAGAAACCTAGGTGTCCCCCCCCCACGTCGCTTCTCAGCCTGAAATGTCAAAAAGTACCCTTTTATGCTCACTGAATTTGCAAGAGATTTGATTTGCTTTGCATGGCCCTTAAGGTCGCGGTACAATTTCCCCTCTTTATCACATCACAAGGAGCCTGCGAGTCGTCCAGCTGCTATCTAGTTCCTGATGCCTTCATAAAAATTTAAGCACGGACTCATTGGGTCAACTCAAAGGTCTATCAGATCCAAGAGGGGGCAAAGGCCTGTTGTGATCTAGTGAGAGGACTTTTCTGTGAAGATGATTGCTGTGGTTGGATTTCTCCTTGTTGTAGTATGCTGTCAAATCTTTTTCAACTTGAGGTGCAGAAGCATGTGAGATGTCCAAAGCGTGGTTGGACATTCCCGTCATCCATGAGTTCCCTGAGTTGTTACTCGACACCCGTCCTATACACTAGTTCTGGTCACATAGGCCGCTACCGCACTTCCTTGAGCAGCTGCTTTTTATTTTGCATCACCTTATCTCCTCCCGAGGTCACGGGGTCGCTACAGCGGTTCGGCAGTCCGCACTTCAGTGGTTGCTTAGCAATCAGCTTCCCCGTTCGCATTCATCTGAACTGTTTTAAACTATGACAGGGAAACGGCAGAAACAGGGGGAAACCGAAAAAAGGTGGCGTAGTATGTCTGCAAATACAGTGGTACCTCAAATTACGAATTTAATCCATTCCGAATGCATGCTCTTAAGTTGAACTATCCTTGTCTAAAATTTTTAAAAAATACGTTAAAAAATAAAAAATATTTGCAGACCATATCTAAAATTTGTAAGGCGGCAGTTTAAAAGCCAACAGTTTTCTGCTGTTAAGTCGAATTGCTCTTAAGTTGAGCTGTTCTTAAGTTGGGGTACCACTGTACAACCAAATTGCTTTAAAAGGGAACTGATTTTAAAAAAAAAACACCACCCCCAGTTGTTGTCACAAGAAAAACTGACACAGAGGTCAATAATAGGCGTGGCCAAGGGGGCTCTTCAGAAAAAGTGACAGTGATTTTTAAGGCGATTTGTCTTTAAGGAAAAGGCATTTCAAATCTAAAGTGCGGTAGTGGTCACAGTTTGAGAAAAGAAAAAGGACAAAATGGAAGATTTCCAGAGAAGACACATTGTTCTTGTTTTGGCTGGACAAAGATCCAAGAACGGCACATCAGAGGAGCTGCAGATCAGACAGCAGATGTCCCTTGGGGCACGATGAAGGGCATCACCTACCAGCTGGAGAAGCAACAGGATTAAACACAAGCCTAGTAAAAAATATACTAGTTGGCTGACAAGCTTTCATCAACAGAGATGGAGAAAGACATTTCAGCATGATTGCCTGAGGTTAAAAACCTGACGCTGGTAGTTGATCCGACAAATCAATGGATTCTGTCTTGGAGCACCACCTCAATTTCAACCCTGATGGTGTGACACTTGGTTAGGATCCTTTTTGGAGTTTCTGGTTCCTCCTTCCATATTCATCCTTCAGCTTATGGGGGGACCCACACAAATTGGTCCCTCCTTCCCACTACTCTCTCAAAGGGTCTGGGTAGTTCTCAAGATTCTGTCTCACTACATGGAAACAGCCAGACCCCCACTAAGATTACATCAACGGTAAGATTTCTCTGCATTGCTAATGCACCTCCTCTGAAGCAACCTCCTTAAAATGGAATCAAATTGAAGTGGAGAACTTTGTTTTGCATTTCTCTATTTTCTCTTAGAAAATGCAGTCAGTTCTGGCTGTTTTCTAAGCATCACCTGTAAGAATAGGTTGCTAAACTAATTTTCCCAGTTTCTTTTGGGAATGCATCGCAGGCAACCTGCATAAGGGTTTCTGCAGATCTCTGATCTAAGGCATAACTATACACCAGGGAAAATATGTTTTTCAACATTTATTTACATGCTGCTTTCTGTGGGTGAAACTGCTGTTTGGTCTGGAAGGCCATAACAAGTTTCTCACACAAGACAGAGGCAAACATATCGTGGAAGATGGGAGACAGCTAGCGCTCAAATTGTTCATGAACCATCGTCACCTTTGACCTGACAAGGTGCTAATTGGCCATTTCCACTTCTTTTAAAAATACTCCCCCCCCCAAAGAAGCTTAATGATAAAAAGAAGGAAAAAACCCACACTGTTTGGGGACAACAGGCATTCCTTTGTGGGGAAGAGACACTGCTGTGTGCACCCTTTTGTACTGCCTCACAAAGGGCAAAAACAAAAAAACAAAAAAAACAAACAAAACAAACAGAGAACCATGATGTAGGTGAGTCCAAATAAAATGATCCCACTGCTGCTGGATGATGAAAAAAAAAAAAGCAACAATTCCCCACTAAAAAAGACTCAGCTCTCCTCAGGGCTTCTCCTGACTTAGCTGTGCATCATGTAGTTGCTGGTTTTGAATTTGATCTTGTCTGTACAGAATCTGATACAAACCACAGTGTGAATAACCAATGTGGATTCCCTCCAATCCACTGTGCAAAAGCAAGAGCTGATAATACCTATATTTGGCCACTAAGCATTAAAGTAAATTGCTAGCTTTTGACTCTACTAGCCTTTGTCAGGCTGCGTGCCAATCTATTGTAGATAGTACACAACACACCCACACCCACAAACCCACAAACCCACTAAGGCACAGACTTGTTTTCCCCAAGGATCCGATACTAAAACAAAAAAGGAGCAATATAGTATACGTGGTCCAATGCAGTGAGGAGTGTGCAGACCTCTACATTGGAGAAACTAAACAGCCATTAAACAGAAGAATGGCCCAACATAGGAGGGGCAACAGCTCAGGACCAGAATCAGCAGTACACCTTCATTTGAAGGAGAAAGGGCACTCTTTCAAAGATGAGGATGTACACATATTAGACAAAGAAGAGAGGTGGTTTGAGAGAGGAGTCAGGGAAGCCATTCATGTGAGCATTGAAAACCCCTCTCTCAACAGAGGTGGCGGCCTCAGGCATAGTCTATCTGCTACTTATCAGGGTGTGCTTTCAACAGCACCCAGACAAATAAAATAAAAACCTTCACCACCAAGGCCATAGCTAATGACCCATACTTTATAGGTTTCAGCACCTTAGGCCATTGTTCACCTTAAGGCTAAGGATACTATTGTCTCCCTAACGAGCCTATTCAGGCCATTGTTCATCTTATGAGCCTAATTCAAACCAGGGTGACAAGAGGTCAAAGCTGACTGACTATAAGATGGAGGACTCGCACTAGCTGTATTCAGATTGATGAAGCTGTTTGGATGAGCCGCGAAACGTTTCTGTCTCTCAAAAAAGAAGTCCAGTTGCCATGACACAACTTCCAGATAAACTCACCTGGATGACTGACAATCTTCACACACACACACACACACACACACACACACACACACACACACACACACACACACACGAAAGTTTCAGAACTCAGTGGAACTCCCCAATCAGTTCCAAATTGCAGGGTGCAAAGACAGGTGTGTAGTCTTCATTTTCCACCCTAGTGGCTGTTCGGGGAATGTTGATGTCCCATTTCCCCTATATTTGTGCACAGTCTGATGAAGGCTAGGGAGGGTCAAAAGCTTGCAATTAAAACAACAACACTTCTTTTAGTAATCTAACAAAGGCATCCACTGCCCTTGTTATTTCTATCATGCTTTTAAACAAATATCAAGTTCAGAGCTCTATATAGTTATGTCTCTGGCTGCAGATCCAAGAGGTCAGGAGTTCGATACCCCCACTGGGCCTCCTGGGAGAAGAGCTAGCCTGGGTGGCCGTGGGGAAGGTGCGCAGTGGTCCCAGGGCTCTCCCAGAAGAAGGGGATAGAAATCCACCTTTGAGACTCTTAACAGAGAGTTGGAATAGTCTCAGATTGTCATCCCCAAACTGTGATTTCCCCAGGCATAAAATAATAACACAACTGGAAGGTCCTCTAAGACCTTCACACACACCCCTGCTCAGGACAGGAATTGGAATGAAAGCCGGTCTGGCAGATGGTTCCCCAATCCCCAACTTTCTCTTGAATGCCTCCACAGTGCTGTAGCGCTCTCCACCTCTCGAGATCATTGGCTCCGCTCTCGTACTGCTCTAACAGTAAGGAAGTTCCCCCTGACATTAACCCCCCCCCCAAATCTGGCGGCCTGTAGGTTGAACTTACACAGAAAGCTTCCTTCCTGTTGGGAGACCACAGAATACTATTTCCCAGAAAACTCCCACCTCATGACACTCTTCCCTCATGGATCGGTCTATCGCTTGCTTCCCAGCCGTCCTTCACCAATGGCCCATTCGGAAGAAATAGTGCCATATGTTTTCTGAAAACGCACCCCCTTGCCAGAGCTCTAGGCTGGAGGAAGATGGCAATAAGTATAATTTCCCACGGAATGTTGATAAGACTTTCGTTATTGCATGCAGTAAATTAAATATGGACTCTTTCCTACCTTTATATACTACCTAGGGAACCATCTCTGCTCCCTGGGAACTCCATGGGGAGGCAGGAATCAGAGAATAATCCATCAGTGTCAACTGCCTTACCGGGAAACCCCATAAAAATTAAGGAATAATTTTTTTTTTGGAGCCATAAAAGGATTTTATGGACCCTGGGGGGGAAAGAGTATCAAATATTTTCTGGCCCAAGGCGTTTGCTGCATGTACAAAAGATGGGAAGGGGGGGGCTCTTCACCCCCTTTTTAATTTACCAGACACAGGTAAATGACAAATTAAAGGAAGAATAGCCATTTCAATCCTTGGGTTACAGCTTTATTGCTTTAAAATAATAAATATTCTAAGTGCAGGTGATGCTTGTGGGGTGGGAGCGGGGAGGTAGAGACAATGCCAGTCGTATCAGGTTGATCAACTGTGATATGGGAATCGAACTGTGTAGCTGGAAGAGAAGTATAGAAGGAAATCGGAAGAAAAGAAGTTGTATTATGACCTGTTAGATCTTGGTTTGTGTCAACCGATATCCGTCAACCATGATTTTCCAGGCGCGATTCTAGTCCAGCTCTATTTCCTCAGGATCTTTTTTCTCAAGGAGTGCATTTGCACAATTAAGGCTACTACACAAGTTATGCCCCCTTTTTTTGAGAAACCAGCTCTGGCCACAGTAACAAATGCTGTTGTGATGCCCCGGCTGTGTGTGTATTGCGTTGCTACAGTTGTGACCGACTCTCCGTGACCCCATGTCCATGGAGTTTTCTTGGCAGGAATACTGGAGTGGCTTGCCAGTTCCTACTCCAAGCACCTACAGCACCTGGTATTCCCGGGTGGTCTCCCATCCAAGTACTAACCAGGGCCGACCCTGCTTAGCTTCCAAAATCAGGCGAGATCGGATGTGCTTAGGGCATCTAGGCAGCTGGCTAGACTACTGCAATGCACTCTATATGCTTTGCCACCCGAGGTCTTGTGACAGTGACTGGGCAGACACAGACAAGGTAGGGACAACGGTAGTGGGAATGTGGTGGTAGGTTTCGGGGGCACTTAAAAAAAGCTCCACATGAACTGATTTTTTTTCTTTCAGTTGGTGTGGTTTAAAGTTCTTGGTCACCACTGTTGAGGAACTATGAATTGGGGCGGACCACCATTTTGGTGGTTTTGTCCCCAAACCACTGAACTATCCAACAGGTCATCCTAGCTGTGCCAGAGGAAAGGTGTTCCTAGTCAAAGATTCTGTTCTAGACCCAAGAGATGCCTCTAAGAACCCAACAGGTAGGACAGGGGCTCAATAGGGTCACCATTGGACTGACCCTCAACTCTACACCCACAAAAAAGGGGGCCAGAAGATGACACCAGTTCATTTGACGTTGGCTATATTAATTTTCTCAACACACATTTAGCCTTAAGTTTGTTGTTTTCAGAATTTGTAATACATCTTGCCAACGTGGGGAAGGCAGTAGGCAGACAACAGGGGAGCAGCTTGTCTGCTGTGGAACCTGCAGCTCAGGGGTCCTCCCTGTGAATGATGGGCAACGTCTGGGTCCCTCAACATTTTTCTTCTGTTTCTTTCGCTTTCCCTTAGATTCTCACGAGGGAGCCCTTAAATTGAAACAAAACAAGTTGATGGGCCGTGTAGCCATCCCAAAAACCAAATACAAAAGAGGAACAGGTGATACCTTTAGGCTACTAGAAAATTCACAAAAACGTTGCAAAATTTTGCTCTTGAAATACAGTAGGGCCCCCGTATCCACTGATTCATTATCCACTGATTCCGTTATTCACGGTTGGCAGAGGAAAAAATTCAATAATTCAGCAGCCACAAAGCAAGCTCTTGTCACAAACAGCAGCTGTAAAGCAAGCTATTGTCACAAATAGCATCTTTAAAGCAAGCTACTGTCACAAACAGTGGTCATAAATCAAGCTACTATCTAAAAACAGCAGTTTGGGGGGTGGGTGGGCCGGTGTTCTCTCTTATCCACAGTTTTCATTATCCACGGGAAAGTCTGGAACCAATCTCCAGTGGATGCCAGGGTCCTACTGTATTAGCAATATTTTTGTGAATATTTTAGTAGCCTAAAGGCATTACCTGTTCCACCTTTGTTCTTAAATAGAAAAAACATCTCCAAGACCAAAGAGAAAGCCTTTGGTTTCTGTTGACCCAGCCTTACACATTTGGGAATAATCTTCATTTCCTTTATTCTCGCACTCACCCAAGTTTCAACCCTTAAGATGTTTTTCTGCTCCATCGAGCCACAGAGATACCTGCCTAACATAGACAGACTATTATGTGACTCTTAGAGAGATTGTCAAGTGTTATCGTTTAGACTGAATTCGTACTACTGCCTGTGTTTCCCATTTCTAATTTCCCACCACTCACAATGGAATTTTTCACTTAGTGTCCTTCACCTCAACGCTGCCTTTTTAATGATTTACAATGCCTCTTCAGATTCGTTGCTCTTAACTTGAATATTGTCCTAAATCTTTTGCATTGCATATCGTCCTTCGGTACTGTAAGCCGCCTTGCGTTCTTTTCCAAGGAGAAAGGCAGGGTAAAATATTCTAAATAAATAGCTAGTAAATAGAGTGTGCAGACTACCCTAAGCAAGCTTGTGGCTTGGTGATTTGAGCGGTCAGACATATCTCCTTTTTTTAATTCACCGGAATAATAATGGTTGTGCTCCCTGTTCAGAATACTTTTATTGGCCAAGTCTGGTTGGACACACCCAGAATTTGTTTTGGTAAAATATGCTCCCCATATAAAAGAACATAACATAAGAACATAAGAAGAGCCATACTGGATCAGGCCAAAGGCCCATCTAGTCCAGCTTCCTGTATCTCACAGCGGCCCCACCAGATGCGTTTGGGAGCGCATGAGACTAGATATCTGTCTCCCTGCATCTGGCCCTTGAAGTACCCTGGTTTCTCCATCGTGGTTTGTAACCTGTGATGGACTTTTCCTCCAGGAATCTGTCCAATCCCCTTTTGAAGGCATCCAGGCCAGATGCCATCACCACATCCTGTGGCAGGGAGTTCCATAGACTTACAACGCGCTGGGTGAAAAAATATTTTCTTTTGTCAGTTCTTACTCTCCCAGCCTTCAATTTGAGTGTATGTCCCCTAGTTCTGGTATTTTGGGAGAGGGAGAAGAGCTTCCCTCTATCCACTTTACTCATACCCTGCATTATTTTGTATGTCTCAATCATTTCCCCCCTCAAGCGCCTTTTTTCCAGACTAAAGAGGCCCAAATGTTTTAGCCTTTCTTCATAAGGGAGGTGCCCCAGCCCAGTAATCATTTTAGTCGCTCTCTTCTGCACCTTTTCCAGTTCCACTATGTCTTTCTTGAGATGCAGTGACCAGAATTGTACACAATACTCCAGGTGGGGCCTTACTATTGTTTTGTATAATGGCATTATAATGTTGGCTGTTTTATTTTTGATAATCCCTAGCATGGAATTGGCCTTCTTCACCGCTGCCACACACTGGGGAGACACCTTCATGGAGCTGTCCACCAACACACCAAGATCTCTTTCCTGATCCGTCACGGATAACTCAGAGCCCATGAGTTGATAGATGAAGTTTGGATTTTTTTGCCCCAATATGCATTACTTTACATTTGGTTACATTAAAACGCATTTGCCATTTCTCAGCCCATTCCCCCAGTTTGGAGAGATCCTTCTGGAGCTCTTCACAATCTTCTCTGGTTTTCACCACACGGAAAAGTTTTGTGTCATCTGCAAACTTGGCCACCTCACTGTTTATCCCTGTCTCCAGGTCATTTATGAACAGATTGAAAGACACCGGTCCCAGGACAGAGCCCTGGGGCACACTGCTTTTCATTTCTCTCCATTGTGAAAATTTCCCATTGACACCTACTCTTTGTTTCTGGGATCTCAGCCAGTTCTCAATCCATAAGAGGACCTGCCCTCTTATCCCCTGACTGTGCAATTTTCTCAGCAGCCTTTGGTGAGGGACTGTGTCAAAAGCCTTTTGAAAATCCAGATAGACTATATCCACCAGTTCACCCAAATCCACATGCCTGTTGACCTTTTCAAAAAATTCTAAAAGGTTTGTCAGACAAGATTTACCCTTACAGAAGCCATGCTGATTTTCTCTCAGCAAGGTTTGTTCTTTTATGTGTTTTAAGATTTTTCTCTGGATGAGGCTTTCCACCATCTTCCCTGGGACAGATGTAAGGCTAACTGGCCTGTAGTTTCCTGGGTCCCCCCTCCTTCCTTTTTAAAAAATTGGTGTGACATCTGCCATCCTCCAATCCTCCGGCACAGTGGCAGTTTTAAGAGACAAGTTGCATATAACCGTTAGGAGATCTGCAATTTCATTTCTCAGTTCCCTAATAACCCTTGGGTGGATGCCATCTGGGCCCGGTGACTTGTTAATCCTCAATTTATCGATTAGTCCTAAAACCTCCTCTCTTTCAACCTGTATTTGATTTAATTCTTTAGTCAAGAGGGGCGGCTCAGGCAGCGGAATCCGCTCAAGGTCCTCTGTCGTGAAGACAGACGCAAAGAACTCGTTCAATTTCTCTGCAATGTCCAAGTCCTCCTTAACCTCCCCTTTTCCTCCCTCACCATCCAGAGGGCCAACTGGTTCTCTGGCAGGTTTTCTACTTCTAACATATTTAAAGAAGCTTTTATTATTACCCTTTATATTGCTAGCCATGCGTTCCTCAAAATCTTTCTTTGCCTCAAGACAGATAGTCAACAATAAAAACACAGTACAACAATACAATATAACCTATTATTTAAAAAGGAAGAAGAGAAGTAAAAATTAATTATTCAACAGTTTGATAGCACTTGGAAAGAAACTATCTTTATATCTAGTTGTCCTAGTGTGCAATGCCCTAAAACACCGCCCTGAGGGTAACAATTGAAACATGTTATGTCCAGGATGTGTGGAATCTGTATATATTTTCATCGCCCTCTTTTTAGCTCATGTGGTATACAATTCCACAATAGATGGCAGATTAGTAGCAATAATTTTTTCTGCAGTTCCAATTATCCTTTGAAGTCTATATCTGTCATGCTTAGTTGCAGAACTAAACCAGACAGTTATAGAGGAACAGGTGATAGATTCAATAGCACCTCTATAGAATTGAATCAACAGTTCTTTTGGCAGTCTGAACTTCCTAAGTTGACGCAGAAAAAAACATTCTTTGTTGGGCTTTCTTAATAATACTTTCAATTAGAGATGGGCACGAAACGAGCAATTTTTCATTTTCATTTTCGTTTTTTTGTTTCGTTACGCAACGAAACGAAAAATGAATTTTGTCTCCAAAATGAAACGAAACGAAACGAAACAACAGAAATTTTGTCGTGCATTTCGTTTGCGTTGCGGCAAATACATTGAACTGTAATGAATGCTAAGAAAACAGCAATTTTTCATTTTTGTTTTTTCGTTTCATTACGTAGCAAAACGAAAACGAATTTTTTTGCAAAAAAATAAATCACAAAAAACGAAAAAGAACTGAAACGGACCCCCTAAACGACAAGCGACAAACGAAACACCATTTTTTGAGTCGTGCCCATCTCTACTTTCAATATTAGATGACCATTTTAAATCTTGAGATATAATAGTACCTAAAAATTTAAAGGACTCCACTATTGACACTAAGTTATTTGATATCATAAGAGGTGGCTGTATAGAACGAGTCCTCCTAAAATCCACCACCACTCACCACTCATCTCTCACTCACCTTTGGATCTGATCACACCAGACCCAAAGGTGATCCCTAGCCATACCCCAATTGCATTGTTGCGTATATTTCTGGTCACTCGATGCAGGGACATGATTGAATCTTTCCACTGGCCAGCAGTGTATCTGTGGTTTATTTACCCCTCGCCGGGAAGATTGAACTATTTTGTTCTGAGGACGGATTAGATCAGGCCTGCACAACTGGTGGACTGCGGGCTACCAGTAGCCCACGAAGGGTTCAAAAGTAGCCCGCCGGCCACCAATAAAAAAGTGAGGGGATAAGTACTCCACCCCTCCCTCCCCCATCCCAAGGACCAACACTGCCTCAGCAAAGTTCTGGGTCTGCCAGTCCACGGTCTCAGCTGAGCAGGGCAGTTCAAGGGCCATGGCGTGGTCCCCTGCTCCCCCCGCTGGCCAGATGATCGAGTGGGTGGAAGGGAAGCGTGTGCATGGTCAGCCTTCCCACAGGAATGCATTCGGATTTCAATGCATTCCTATGGGAAACCGCTGCTCAAGAGACAATGTTTTTTACTTACAATGCTTGGAATGGATAGAATTCGTAAGTAGTGGTATTAGTGTATTAGCCCTCAGGAACTTTGGGCCGGAAAAAGTAGACCTCGGCCTGTTCAAAGTTAGACAACCCTGTATTAGATCATTTCTTACGGGTGTGGAATATGTATTTTAAATTGAGGGGTCCTCAAGTAATTTGTCAGACATCTTGGGTTATCGATGCATATAGTTTTAATCCCCCCCAAGTGCTTTTTTTTTGTTACTAGTTGTCCGATTTTGAGAGTGTTTTATGTCAACTTTTTATTGCTCCTGTCTACTTATTTTTCATTACTTGAATGCCACCCTTGAAACTAGTTGGATGGGATAAATTTTTGAAGGAAGAGAGAGAGAGATGGAGAGAGGAAGGAAGGAAGGAAGGAAGGAAGGAAGGAAAGGAAAGGAAAGGAAAGGAATAACTGGGAGAAAAGTAGCATAGAAACAACACAACATGACAGGACACAACACATAAATAAATCTGAAGCTTTTTAAAGGAATGACATTTCTGGCTTCTTAGACTCACGGCCCTTTGAGGAGAACACTTCATCTGTAAGGTGACACTTAATTTCTAGCCAGGTTTTGAGGTTTCTTCCTCTTAATTTTTTCCCCTTTTCGCTTGCACATCCCGTACTCCTCAGATTAATTCCATCTTGAGGGTTCTTAAAACTGCCATTTTGGTTCGCAGCGTTCATCTGAAATCCCAGTCGCGTTCCTGAGGAAAGCTGAAGCCGAAACGTTTAACTGAACAGCTTTCTATAAATCTCTGTTTCAGTCTTTTTCATAAAATTACTAAGTGCTTGACAGGATCTTTCTAGGATCCAAAGCCTGCTTTCTCCAAAAAAAGTGGATGGGTTGTTAATTACCTTGGTCTCCCCTCCCTCCCCTCCAAATTTCTCATATGCAACAACTTGCATATGATTGAAATCTTGGGAGTGGGGTGATTAGCAGGGCAGGCAAATAAGGTACAGGTTAGGAAAATATCTCAGGCCACAGATCTAATAATGATCTTATGACATGACTATTTTTTAAGAGTTAATCATACATTGCATATACAGTGGTGCCTCTACTTAGGCGTGGCTCTACTTAAGAGCAATTCAACTTAAGACCAGAAAACTGTTGGCAATTTAACTGCTGCCTTACAAATTTTAGATGCGGTCTGCTCTACTTACATTTTTAATTTTTATTTTGTTTTATTTTAGATACGCCTGCTCCACTTACAAGTTGTTTGACTCAATGAGCATGCATTCGGAATGGATTAAACTTGTAAGTAGAGGTATCACTGTATTATATTTGCATTTTATAATTCCCATTATCATCTATAATTCTGTTACTAATTTTTTTTATCTTATCTGGTGATCGTAAAAAAGGAACTAGATGGTCACTCTCAGCAATAGGCAAAGAAAGAGTTGCTTGTCCCAAGCCCTCCTGTTCCAGTCAGACAGGGAGGCAGGATGATGCATGTCCTTGCACAGCTCCTGATTGGGTAGCGCCAGGGAGAAGGAAAGATGACGCTTCAGAGGTGGCTTTCTCATTGGAGTTTCACCCTGCACGACCCAAAGGAAGGTAAGTCAGTGGTTGATTTTACTGCGGAGGCTGGGTCCCAGTTCTGAAAGGCAGCTGTGCTGCCATGTTTCATTTCAGAACCAGACACCTTCTGAAATGAAATGCCCATCTCTGATGCCAATCCATTCTCTCTTTCCCAAAAGTTCAAGAAATCTGAAAATGCCTGGTTGCCTCAGTGAGTGACACACTGACTATCAGATGCTTGTTGTTACCAGAAAAATTAAAAGAGGGAGCCGTGTGGCCATTACAAAATACAAATGCAAGAACAACCAATAGGCAATACCTTTAAAGGCCGCTGATAAAAAATAAAAGTCATACAATATACGAGTTTTTGTGGCCTCACCAGATTCTTACTGTAATGTCAGTTAGGCACAAATATACAAGGGGCATTGTATAATTTAGATCAATCATGTCTAAACTTTGGCCCTCCAGATGTTTTGGACCACAACTCCCACAGTCCTTTGTCACTGGCAATCTAAGCTTAGAATTCTGGGAGTTGTGGTCCAAAACATCAGGAGGGCCAAAGTTTGGACATATCTGATTTAGATAGAAGGACACACACAAGGAGAAGAACATGGCTCACAAGCTTTGTGTTTCTCACCTCTGTTCCAGAAGGTTTTTCTCTCTAATGTTTTCTCCGGGTCTCTGTTTGGCCAGGATGGCAGATGATGCCCCCTAGTGTTGCACTTTGTGATGGACCTGCTATGGGATGCATTGCCACTTTCTGCGTCCTCCTTCCGTGGGGTTCACCACCAGCTTGCAGATCTCGAACACACTAACAGCCCTTCAATCCTTTTGCATGACTCAATGTCTCAGAGGCCAGAAAGACGTGAAAATACCAGGTCTGAGCGAGGCAGGGGGGTTCCTCTACCAAGAGCGGCAACCAATTATTGGCGCTGGGGTGCATTTCCAGCAAAAAATTCATTCTCTGTTTCGTTGAATGCCAGTGTGCCAATTTTTTTTCTGCCTTCTCTTTCTCGTGTAAACCAACTGGCATAACTGCCTTTATCCCCAAAGTCAGCAGTCTGTTTAATTACGCACCTAATCACAGCAAATTATGAAAGTGCCATTCCCGAAGCCAAGGTGCGATCAATAAACTCATTGACTTTATTGGGACAGCTTTTGTGGTGCCAGGTGAGAAAGTAAGCCAGAGCAATCTCTGGGTGTGAACTTTTCTCTCTCCTCTGTAGGGTGAAGCCTGGGGAGGGAAGTTCTCTGGTAATCTATACTTCACCCTTCCATTTAGATTGATTAATTGACCTTTAAAAATGTACCCAGAAAATAAATTGCTCAATAAAATAAATTATCCAGCGCTTTGTAACTCTTGAAATCCACTTTCACCCAAGAAGGGGCTAATGAAGCATGGAAGGCATCGAAGAAATGACTAATGAAGGGAACGAACCTAATAAAGGATAATTGATTAGTCGTTTGGAAAAAACCCACCACAGACTGCACAACGAATCTGGCTTCCCACTGCGGAATAAATGGGGCACCTTTGCTGATGGTGGAGCAAGTTAAGTAAGTCTGCCCGACTGCTTTGTTGTTCATTGGTTTGCAAATGTTTATAAATGATTTGGATCTGAAGATTTCAAACAAGGGTGTTGCCATTTAAGAAGCAAAAGCCAAAACCCATTCACGCAAATGTAAAGCGCAATATTCCTATCAGCCATTACATTCGTGGTGTGTTTGACCACCAAGGGCCTTTTTACATGACCCCTAAGATCCACTGGCCACTTAAATTTGGACCAGAGATCTTAGGGGTTCGTCGCTCTTCCTCTGTCCCCACCCGCCTCCGCACTTCCTGGTTGCTGGCTGCGTGAGGGAGGGAGAAAAAGAGAAAGAAAAGCATGCCGCTCACCTCCCTTCTGCCTCTCATCTCTGTAAAAGTAGCTCTTAAAGGGGCGGGAGCCAAAAAACAACAAACAGAAGCAGGGAGAGCCCCGCACTCACTATCGTTGCACCGCATCAAAGATTTTTCACCTCCAAAGAGAAGGTACAAGAAAAGTGCGCTGGGTCGCGCTAAAGTGGGCGGGGTCGCACTTAATTGTCTGCAAACTCCGGAGCTGGTGGGGAAACATTTTTAAGCTCCGGAGCTTGCAGCCATTTGCAGCGGAGCTTAGGGGTCATGTATAAACGCCCCAAGAGGAGGGATGCAGAAGGTGGCTTTTTTTCATGGGGTCTGCAACTTGAACTTGTATTTCCTTTCACCCCACGGGTGGGTGCGAAAGCTGGACAGTCAAGAAAGCTGGCAGGGAAAAGAAGTAGAGATGGGCACGAAATGCAAAAATGGCATATTGTTTTTCATTTTGTTATATCTGGGAGTTGAGTCATGGCTACTGGACTTCTTTTTTGAGAGATAGAAACGTTTCGCTGTTCATCCAAACAGCTTCATCGGTCTGAATGCAGCTGGTGCAAACCCTGACTCTTATAGGCAGCTTTGACCTCTAGTCACCCTGGCCTCAATTAGGCTCATCAGATGAACTAAATAGGCTCGTTAGGGAGACAATGGTATCCTTAGCCTTGAGGTGAACCATGGCTTAAGGTGCTGAAACCTATCAAGAAAGGGTCGTTAATGGGTCGTAAGCTATGGCCTTGGTGGTAAAGGCTTTTTGATTTGTCTTGGTAGTGTGGAAAGCACAGCTTGATAAGTAGCAGATAAACTATGCCGGAGGCCACCACCTCTGTTGAGGGAGGGATTTTCAATGCTCACATGAATGGCCTCCCTTACTCCTCTTTCAAACCACCTCTCTTCTTTGTCTAATATGTGTACATCCTCATCTTTGAAAGAGTGCCCTTTCTCCTTCAAATGGAGGTGTACTGCTGATTCTGGACCTGAGCTGTTAGCCCTCCTGTGTTGGGCCATCCTTCTGTTTAATGGCTGTTTGGTTTCCCCAATGTAGAGGTCTGAACACTCCTCACTGCATTGGACCGCATATACTATATTGCTCCTTTTATGGTTGGGTACTGGATCCTTTGGGTGGACAAGTCTCTGCCTTAGTGTGTTTGTGGGTTTGAAATAAACAGGGATGTGGTGTTTGCCAAAAATCCTTTTAAGCTTCTCTGACACTCCAGCCATGTAAGGAATGACCAGGTTCTTCCGCTGGGTCTGGGTCTCAGACTGATCCCTTGTTCTTCTGGGGTGCCCCACTGCTTTGTTGAAGGCCCACTTTGGATATCCACAGGCCTTAAGTGCTGTCTTCAGGTGCCTGTCTTCCTTCTTCTTGGCTTCTGTGAAGGTGGGGATGCTCTCTGCTCTGTGGCTTAGGGTCCTGATGACTCCTAGTTTGTGCTGTAATGGATGGTGGGAGTCGAACAGTAAGTATTGATCTGTGTGGGTGGGTTTCCTGTAAACTTCTACTTCCAGGCCACGGTCAGGTCTGATGATGACTGCACAATCCAGGAAAGCCAGCCTGTTGTCTTGGGTGTCTTCTCTAGTGAACCTAATATTAGGGTCCACTGCATTGATGTGGTCTGTAAAGGCCTGTACTTCCCGAGTCTTGATTTTCACCCAGGTATCATCTACATACCTGAACCAGTGAGATGGTGTTGTCCCTGGGAAGGTGTTGAGTGCCTTCTTCTCCACTTCTTCCATGTATAGGTTTGCAACAATTGGTGACACTGGAGAACCATTTTGTTATAGTTTGTTTCGTTTTGTTATCGTTTGTTTCATTTTGTTTCATTTTGTTCATTTTATTTCTCTCATTCCATTTTTGTTTTTATCTAGTTTTTGACAGGTTGTAGCATCTGGGGCCCTGCTGGCTGCCCCCCCCCCCGGGTGCTGATCAGAGGGTGCACGGATGTCACAGTGTGACAGATGGCTGGCAAAAAAAGTTTTAAAAACCTGTGCTTTCCCCCACCCAGTTGGGTGTGTTGGGGGGAATGGTGCAGGGTTTTAAAAGTGGTTTTCCCATAGGAATGTATTGCTTCAATGTATTGCTTCAATGAATTCCTATCGGAAAACAAAAAAACGAAACAGAATGAACTGAAAATTTTCATTTCTTTTCGTTTTTCTTTCAAGGGGCAGTTCATTTATTCATTTAGTTAGGGAATGAAACGAAAAATGAAAGACAAAAGAAAAAAATCATTACGTGCCCATCTCAAAAAAGAAGGTATTTGTTTGACAACTGGTGCTTTGTGGATACAGTGACCCCTCGCCTATCACGGGGGTTAGGGACCCGACTCGACCCGCGATAACTGAAAATTCATGATATGTGGATGCAGGTAGGGTCGGGACTGGTGGGCCTAACTGGGGGCTTTTTTATGAACCTCCAGCCTGGTGCTGCCCCAAACGGGCCAACAAGGGCCTTCCTGCAAGCCCCAAAAGGGCCTCGTCACTGTGTCACTGTGAATGGGACGTCACTCCTGGATCACAAAAAAATCAGTTCTGAGGCCTCCAACAGGCCTAAAAAGGCCCTCAGAGGCCTCAGAAATTATTTTCGGCGATCCAGAAATCACTTCCGGTTCACAGGGAAGCCCGCCTGGGGCCTCCAGATGGCCCGGGAAGGCCCTCACAGGCCTCTTTGGGGCAGCACTTGTCCTGGGGTAATTACGGGAGGGCTGAAACATGCCTTTACCCCTTACCCCAGGGAGCCTTTTTTCATATACTGCGGTTCTGTGATATAGTGGGACCGAAGTATATGAACTGCCAAAGGACGGGGGGGGGGCACTGTACCCTCGACAGCCAGAAAGATGAACAAGGTGTGTGTGTGTGTGTGTGTGTGTCCTATTTCAAACCAAAGCTTGGCACCATCATGAAAAAGTGGGATTCTCCATACATGACCATAACACTGGGGAAGTGGGGAGGCAGCAGGAATAGAGGAAGGTATAAAATGTGAGATGAAATGACTTCTAAAGGAAGCCACAGGCTTGTGTTTGCAAGATCTGGGAAGAGCTGTTGAGGACAGGACATCTTAGAGACCGGAACATTTCTCACCCAATAAGGCCCTGTTAAACAGTGAGTCACCCTATCAGAGAATAAGGACAAGGAAGGTCTTTTAAGTCAACAAATGAGAGAGTAAACCACTGCAACAACGGTACGGGGTTTGTTCCCTATTTGGTCTGTGACATTTTGATGGCTCAGCAGAAAGACCGAGGGTTCCAGTGGTTATCGCGAGGGATGGCTCTGCCTACCATATATAACAGCAGAAGGAAGGAGAGAAGATGAGTTGTTGTCTTGAGGGCCGATTTATGATGGGGGTTTCGAACTCAAGATTTCATCACTGGATCTCGTAAATGAGGCTGGGGACACGGGGAAAAATTGGTAGCTTTTATGACAAATGGTGCTGTACAACGAAGGTGAAACCCAGGATGGCCTCTAAACGTGGCACTAATTCCATCCTTTAAGGAGATGGGATGACAGCCGGGTAGAAATGTCACAGGGAAAGCACACACATGAAGGCTTCCACCTGCAAATGTTGTAGGTTAATATGCCCAAGGTGTATAAAATTGTGCACAGACTGAACTGCACTTAGGTTTCCCTCTTGAAAGTGACTAGTTATAAGTAATAGAGCAACAAGTTACTTTTTTTAGTAGGGAGTGATGTAAAGATAGTTGCAAAGTAACGCTGCAAATGCCTAATTACAAATGCAAGCTGTACAGCCTTCCTGATCGTGAAAAGTAAAAATAGACAGCTTCATTTTCCAGGTTTGTTTTGGGATTTTCTTCCTATAGGGTGGCGTTCTCTGCGTTTTCCCTAGTTCTTTTCATTCTGGTTATGGATGTAGTCACTTGAGGTCTGCAGAAACCAGTGCCCTGGATGCTTCTTTATGCTGATTGCATCATGCAGGCAGATCTTGAGCTCCAAGCCCAAGTGTGGAGTGACCGTCTAACAAAGTTTGGCCCGTGCCTCAATGTAAGGAATCATAGAATCATAGAATCCTAGAGTTGGAAGAGACCTCAAGGGACATCCAGTCCAACCCCCTGCCATGCAGGAACCCTCCATCACAGGACTCCAGAGAGATGGCCATCTAGCCTCTGCTTAAAAACCTCCAAAGAAGGAGAGTCCACCACCCTCCTTTGGGGCAGCATCTTCCACTGCTGAACAGCTCTAACTGTCATGAAGTTCTTCCTAATGTTCAACTGGAATCTTTTCCTGCGGTTTGAAACCATTTCCCTGACTCCTAGTCTCTGAAGCCATGGAAAACAACCCAGCCCCCTCTTTGATATGACATCCTTTCCGATATTTAAAGGTAGCTATCATATTTCCCCCCACCCCAGCCTTCTTTTTGGAAGGCTAAACATTCCCAGCTCCCTAAGCCGTTCCTTATAAAACCTTTCTTCCCAACTTTTAACCTTTAACCATCCTGGTCACCCTCTTCTGTACCCACTCGAGGTTGTCAACATTCTTTTTAAATTTTTAAATTTTAAATTGAGGATGGGTGCCCACTGCCTTGGCAACAGTACACATAGAATCATAGAATCATAGAATTGGAAGAGACCATGCAGAACCCCCATCACAGTCCTCCCGAGAGATGGCCATCCAGCCTCTGCTTAAAAACCTCCAAAGGAGGAGACTCCACCACCCTCCTTTGGGGCAGCATCTTCCACTGCCGAACAGCTGTAACTGTCACGAAGTTATTCCTCATGTTCAAATTGAATCTCTTTTCCTATAGTTAGAGACCATTGCTCCGATGGAGCAGCTGATGACCAACCCAAACAAATTCAATGGCATTGACTTACCGAGGATTTTGCCATTCAAACACCTCGGTTCCATGATTGCAGCTGACGGAATCTTTATTGCAAAGTGTATCAAGACAGTGCCTGGCTAAAATGACAACTTCGAGCGGCATGTGCAAGACATGAAACGACCATGTGAGCAATGATGACACCTGAGCAAACTAAGACATTGCCCCAATCGCTGACAAGATGCGTGAAGCCCGACTTGCATCTCATTGAGAAAACTCTGGCCAAAAAGGGTCCCATCCTGGAGGTCCAGTGGATCCCAACCAAGGCATGACCAAAGCAGCGTTTGAAGAACACCCTTGACAATGACACGAGGTTGTCCTGGCTTCACCTGAGCGGAGCCTGCGGCCATGCCAAGTGGAAGATGAAAACCAGAGTAGCAGACCCCCCCCACCAAGTGGGACAGATGCTAAGAAGAAGAGGAAGGTTAAGAACCTAAGAACCTTAGAAGAGCCCTGCTGGATCAGGCCAAAGGCCCATCTAGTCCAGCTTCCTGTATCTCACAGTGGCCCCACCAGATGCGTCTGGGAGTGCACAAGACTAGATAATCTGTCTCCTAATACCACTCCCCTGCATCTGGCCCTTGAAGTACCCTGATTTTAAGCCTGGATATGACACATCTCCATCATGGTTTGTCACCTGAGATGGACTTTTCCTCAAGGAATCTGTCCAGTCCCCTTTGGAAGGCATCCAGGCCAGGTGCCATCACCATATCTCGTGGCAGGGAGTTCCATAAACTAACAACGCGCTGGGTGAAAAAATATTTTATTTTTTCTGTTGTTACTCTCCCAGCCCTCAATTTGATTGTATGTCCCCTAGTTCTGGTATTTTGTGAGAGGGAGAAGAGCATCCCTCTATCCACTTTGGTTGGCCCCCAAAGGAAGTCAATGCAAAATACTCCCTATTCAGAAGTTACATTATTTGTCAATACCAGGTATGTCCTTAAACTATGCCAATTCTCCCCAAAAGAAGCAAAACAAAGAGGAATAGAAAACACAACCCTTGTTGTAATGGGATAAGAGCAGAACATTGCTGTTGTTCTCGTGAACCATGTGAAGGCTGTCATACATTAATGAAACTATGTATTAGACACGTGCGTAAACAAATGGTCTGTCTGTATTTAATTGCTTTCTAAGATGGAGTCTTAGACGTGCAAATGTGCAAAGTCACTGTGATTCAGGCTAAAGTTTTAAATGTCCCTTTAAAAGCAGATTAAATTTATAGATAAACCATGCCCCCAAAAGCCACCCCCACAGCCACCGGGCTTTTTTGGGGGGGAAAAACTGGTAATGCCCCCTTAAGCGAGGTTTCCAAGACTTACCAGAGAGGTAGGGAATGTTTTGCCTCACTTAAAAATCCACCTTTTAAAGAGGCAGACGTTGTGGGACCCTGTAGATGATCTAGCTTTCTTTCTTCTGTTTTTCTCATAGCGCTGACCAGCTGTTCCTGGGGCTGATCGGTGCTGGTTTTTATTTTATTTTTAAATTTCCCCCCACCCTCTTGCGACAGGAAGCTGGATATGGTGCTGTTTTAACTCCCCCAAGCCATAGCGCCAGCCAGCTGTTCCTTTTTAAAAAATCCTAGTGCCACCTGCTGGCCATGGGGCTGAACTGTGCTTTAAAAAAACACTTTTGTAAGTGGGAACTGCTATTCCACATCTTCAGTCACGTGACGGGAGGAAGAGGAAAAGCCGGACCTTCAGAAGATCAGGAGCTCCCCCAGGTGAGATAGCAGCATTAGACTGCAGGTGAAAAGAAGTGACTTAAATAGGTTTGGCTGATGCAAGGTGCTGCAATAGCCATGATGCACTGTGTTACCTGATTGGACAGACAAATGCATATAAGTGCTCTGTTAATCAATGTTCAATGGGCCTTTGTGAGTAAGGCACCCATTCTTTGCCTCTCTGTACTGATTATGTATGCCATGTGTGATGAAATGATGTTATGCTATTGATTTGTCTCCATGTAACTTATCTGTGTAGATATGCAATATAGCTGTTTGCTGTTTTTAAGTAAGCCCTGACTTTGTCTGCCTCTGCTTCTGTCTACTCTGCAATTGTCCAACAAGTATTTGCTTCCGCTAGCAGAACAAATTGCAAAATACTCAACAAATGCAAATCTAATAAGGATCTGAATGGCGAATCTCAATAGCTATTGAGTGATTCTAACTGCCCGGGGCTGCCCCTTATTAAGAAGCTCTTGTTCCTAAACAGGCCGTACAGCTTCTGGAGAGCATTTTGAGGGAGAAAGGGCTGGAGGCATTGGAAGAAAATGCTGGTGTAATCTACTTTTCGAGGTATCCAATCCTGTCCATCACTAGTTCACCTTTTTAATTGGACAGCCTCATCTCTGGTGCTGGATCATAAATATCACACTAGACCTTAGCGGTCTGGACATGCCCCAGGGATCTGCCAGTGGCATTTGCCCACAGTTGTGGCCACCATATTTATATTAAAAGTCAGTTGCGGAAGCTCTCCTTAATGGTGTACGTCTCCGGGTGCTGGAAGTGGGGAAGTTTTGGAGAAGGTAGCCGTGTCAGTCTGTGATTTTCACCTGGAAGGGGGGAAGAGATAGATGACTGGTTCCTCACCCACAATTGAATCAAATCTCATCTTCTTCCACTATGTTCTTCCCACCTGGAGACCCTGATGACACTACAAGGAACTGCTCCCATGTCTCATGTTTGGATCTTGTAAAGAAATTCCAGTTAACAGAATGATACTTATCAGGGAATCCTATTCTTTTCAAAGGCAACTTCCTTGGGAAGAATTCTATGTCAACCATTAAAGCATGGAGAAGGATCTGGAGGGAACTTTCTAAGCACCATGGCAGCTGCAACGTGTTAGGGGACTGGTAGTGTCTTTGGGAGGCATCCTCTACAGAGTCTAATGAACAGAGAGACTACCATCCCCCCATGCCTTGCAGTTGCCATGGAGCTCATCCGCGTTCTTCTCCGCCCTTTAATAGTGGTCGTTGCTGACAGAACTTCGACTAAGAACAGGTGCATCTTCTGAAAGTCCTCTGAGAACTTGTGTTTCATAAAATTATAGAACCATAGAATCATAGAGTTGGAAGAGACCTCAAGGGCCATCCAGTCCAACCTCCTGCCATGCAGGAACCCCCATCACAGGACTCCCGACAGGTGGCCATTCAGCCCCTGCTTAAAAACCTCCAAAGAAGGATACTCCACCACCCTCCTTTGGGGCAGCTTCTTCCACTGCTAGACAGCTCTAACCGTTCTTCCTAATGTTTGAACTGAATCTCTTTTCCTGTAGTTTGAGATCATTGCCTTGCATCCTATCTGAAACCATAGAAAACAAACCCGCCCCTTCTTCAATATGACATCCTTTCAAATATTTAGACATAGCTATCATATCCCCCCTCAGCCTTCTTTTTGTAAGGCTAAACATTCCCAGCTCCCTAAGCCACTCCTCGTAAGACATTTCTTCCAGACCCTCAGTCATCTTGGTCGCCCACCTCTGGACTCGTTATAGGTTGTCAACATCCTTTTTAAATTGTGGTGGGCAGAACTGGACACAGGACTCCAGGTGGGCTCTGACCAGAGCAGAATAGAGTGGTACTACCACTTCCCTTGATCTAGACACTATGGTTCTATTGATGCAATCAAGAATCACACCGGTGTTCTTGGATGCTGCATCACACTGCTGACTCATGTTCAATTTGTAGTCCACCAAGACCACAACCCCCTGCTCTAGGCTGGAACCCAAATTGAAGGATTCCTGCCAGATGGTTGTCCAAATTTCTCTTGAATGGCTCCACAGTGCCATTTCTCTCTTGAATGGCTCCACAGTGCCATTTCTCTTGAATGGCTCCACAGTGCCACACCACCTCTTGAGCATGGGTTCCATTGCCGTACTGCTTTTTCCACATTCCGTCTGTATTTAGGCTCAGCAAAATCCTGAATGGTCCTGTTGCAGTCACCTCCCCCCCACAACCCCCTCAAAATTGATTTTGTTTTTGGAGGAGGAAGCGAGATTTCATCTGCACACACCTACTCGTGTGCAGGAGCAAGCACAGGGAGATGTCAGCTCTAGGAAACCCGTCATGCTTCGGCTCTGGAATTAATTTCGTTAAACAGGAAGGGAACATGAGGGGAAGCCAAGGGCTGGGACCATTAAAGGGATGAATGAGAGAAGGCTTCACAGCCTTGGACACGCATGAAAGGCAGCTCGGTCACAGGGAAAACTCCGGGCATCTCATTTATCCATTTCACTCGGCTTGGCCTTTACCGAGGCATAAAACAGCCTACTGTGGAGGATCCACCTTGATGCCCTGAGAGGCTCTCTGGCACTGTACCGGGTCGCTCAATGCGTTGGCAGCTCCGTCTTAGCTGGAGACAGAATAAATACTAATAAACAAAGACCGTCTGCTTGGAAAGGGGCAGCCAACAGATGGACTGACGCTCACCCTAAAATGATTTTTCACTTGAAGAGACCGGGTTTAAGATCTTCAGAGAGCCTTTTGTCGGAGATCTAGAAAGGGTTGGTGGGGGCACATTTATGGACTTGGCCCCATCGGGAACGTTGTTGCTGATAAAGGCCAGCTTCATCTCATTGGTGGAGAAGGAAACACAATATAAACCTCATCCAAAGGTCTTCCTTGGATTCAGCGTTTGAACGTAGGGCAGGCCTTCATATGGCCCAGAGGTGCCTGTAATGAAACTCACACGGCCCAGAGGTGCCTGTAATGAAATAAGCATGATGGGACATAGTGTGAGTTGTTAAGCTGAATATTAAGTGCACATTTCGGCCTTGTATTAGACCTTATCTAAGATATGTAGAGGAACAGACATAACAAGCTAGCAGCGTGGGACATGGTTAGCTACCTTTGGTCAGTTATGTCACGTGATATCTGTAAGCTTCGAGCAAGAAGACGAGAGGAGAGAGAGAGAAGCCATGATTATTATGCTTAGGATCGCTTTGAGAAATGGAGCTCACCTCAGTTAGGTAGAGTAGGAAAAGTTAGCTTAGGAGAAATCTTGAATGTAATCAGTGAGTCAGGTTGACTTAGATTTTATTATTTTTAGGGAAATAAAACTATGATTGAGATCTGTTAAGGTTTTGATAGTTTTTGGTTTCATTCATTCAAGAAACCTTTAATGGCATAAAAATTAAAAAAACAAAGGTGTCAAACTGTGGAACAAATTTTAAAAAGGATTTTGACAACCTCGAGCGGGTACAGATGAGGGTGACCAGGATGGTTGAAGGTCTTGAAGAAATGTCTTATGAGGAACGGCGTAGGGATCTGGGAATGTTTAGCCTTTCAAAAAGAAGGTTGAAAGGGGATATGGTAGCTATGTTTAAATATTTGAAAGTAGAGATGGGCATGACAGCGGTATTCCCGTTTCCGTTTCCGTTACTCGTTTCCGTTACTCTACGGAAACGGTAACGGGAATTACTCCGCCAGACTTCGAGCTCGAACCGACAAACGAACAATTTTGGTCTGATTTGTCGTGCTCGTTCCTTGCATCGCGCGATCGCGCGATGCCACGCGGCACAGAAAAAAAGTTTTTAAAAGTTAAAAAAAACCCGGTTCCCGGCCGAAAAGCAGGCGGAAAAATGCCTGCCGTGCCTCAGGGGGGTTGTTTCTGGAGGTCCCCGTCCTCCCCCCCATCCCCCGTCCTAGTGGGCTGCTCTGGTGGGACTCGCCGCAGGCTCGCAGCCAGCAAAAAGCCCAGTCTCGCCGCCGGCCGCCGCAATTAAAGCGCAAGCAAGCGGCACGGACGGCACAGGAAAAAACTTTTAAACTCTCCCCCCACCCATTCCCGGGCCAAAAAAGCAGGCGGAAAAATGCCTGCTTGACTAAGGGCGCAGGGCACCTACCGGAGGGGTGGTTTCTGGAGGGGGGGTCCCGCCTCCCCCCCGTCCTGGGCAGCCGGACTCGAGTCGCCATTTCGCCATGCCATGCGGTGCGGGCGGGGGATCCAAAATGGGGCGGCGAACGCAATATTGTTTTTGAAATCGTGGTCCAAAAACACACAAGCACAACAGAAACACGCGAAAATTTATAAACTGCCAGATTTTTCACAGTAGCAGTGGGTTTTTTCTTGCAACAAAATGTCTCTCCTCTCCTCCTCTGTCCTCCATTGATTTTATTTTATTTTATTTTATTTACACCTGCGCAATGATGGGCTGGCCGAGTGGCCAGCCATGTGGGAGTGGACAACCATGCAAATTTTTGGAGCCATCCCACCAATCGCATGGCCACTTGGTCATGGAGACTTCTGGGATGTGCCAAAAAGCCCCCTAAAACCTGCCCTAGCCCCCCTAACCCTAACCCTAACCCTTGACTCCGTACCCATACGTCACAGACTGTCTTCTTAGTGGGTCAGAGAGGCACCCAGAGGTGCAACCCACTAGCCCACCGTAACCTTACCCGTCACTAGCCTAACCCTAGCCCTTGCACTAACCCACCTTAACCCTAAGCCAGATCTACTTGCTTGCATTGCACTACACGCAGCAAGTACAATTCCCTTCTGTGTGAGACATGGTGGTACGAGAGCCTTAGTTAGGCATCTCACTATGGCTCTGGGTTCAGTGCCATCCACTAGTCTTCACAGTCACTGTCTGCACATTCTGTTATGCAATATCCATATGGCTATTGCATAGCATTTTGCAGCAGCAGCAGGTGAGGAGGGGAGACCCCCATGTTGAGGGGTCTCTTGGAGCCTGCTTCCCCTTCCTAGTGGGTGAGGATAGGAGGCATCCACGGGTGCCTCCAGGAGCCCACTTTCCCTTATAGCAGGCCAGAGGAGGCACCTACCCCACAGAGGTGCCTCCAGGAGCCCGCTCCCCCCCCCAAAAAAACCAGTACTAACGACAACGAAAAAACGAAAAAACGAACCGACTAATTTTTGCGAATTTTCGCAAAAAACGGAGACGACCCGAAACGGAACTGGCCCCTAACGACAACTCGATTTTTTTTTCCAAGTCGTGCCCATCTCTATTTGAAAGGATGTCATATTGAAGAGGGAACAGGTTTGTTTTCCATGGCTTCAGAGACTAGGACTCTGGGCAATGGTTTCAAACTACAGGAAAAGATTGAACATTAGGAAGAACTTCATGACAGTTAGAGCTGTTCGGCATAAGTGGAAGATGCTGCCCCACAGGAGGGTGGTGGAGTCTCCTTCTTTGGAGGTTTTTAAGCAGAGGCTGGATGGCCGTCTGTCGGAAATATTGTGATGTTCCTGCATGGCAGGGGGTTGGACTGGATGGCCCTCCTTGAGGTCTCTTCTAACTCTATGATTCTATGAAAAGACTAAAAGATAGATAAACAGAGAGGAAAGAGGTCAGCTAAGTGGCCCATCCTTGGTCCTGGTCTTATTCTTGGTATATAATACGGTGGCCAAGTATTCAGTGACCGAGACCGTTAATTCAGAAGATTTGTCCTCTAGTAGGTGCTGGGTTATGCTCTCTGGGGATCCAGAAAGGTTAGAAATGAACAGGGTCGGAAACCGAAGGCGGATCTTGTGATGAGTGGGGCAGGAAAGAAGAATATGGGAGGTTGAATCAGCAGGTTCCAGTAGACCATGTTTTGCATAGTCTGTTCTCAAATGGTCCATTCTAATTTCTTCCTGAGAGAACAGCTGAAGGAAGGATGTTCCATCTGGCAAGCATGAAAGCCTGGTGCTGGTAAGGATTAGAGATGGGCACGACTCATCGAAATTTTCGTTTTCGTTTTCATTTTTTCGTTTCGTTCCGCAACGAAAACGAAAACAAAAAATTTTTCAGAAGCAAACCGACAACGGAAACGAAACGAAAAATTTTGCCGTGTTTTTCGTTTTCGTTACGGCAGACACATTGCATTGAAAAGAATGCTAACGAAATGAAAATTTTTCGTTTTCGTTTATGTTTTTTCGTTTCGTTTCGTACGAAAACGAAAACGAAAAATGTGCAAGAAAACCCTCGAAAAACGAAAACGAACCGAAACGGACCCCCCTAAACGAAAAACGAAAAACGAAAAATTATTTTTTTGAGTCGTGCCCATCTCTAGTAAGGATTAATAAGGTGTTCCATATAGTTCGCTCCTAGACCATAAAAACGAGGGGAACAGGTTGAATTGAGCCTAGCTGCAATGGACTGGCTCTCTATATCCCAAATTCTTTGGCACACAATTTTAAAGATTTGGGATTCTTCAAAGAGTCTAAATTCATTCCAGTGTAGTCAATTTTATGCTGGATATGTTGGTAATACTTTTTGATACGTTTTTGGATTCTGATTTTTGCATCTTAGAATAGAAAATAAAGGACAACTTTTGTAAGGTTAAGATGACCTCCTGTTTTGAAAAGAACCCAAGAGTAAATCAGAAGGTGAAGATGTTGTGGAGGATTTTATCTCACAGAAAAGGGATTCTCTTTACTTTTGAAGTCGGCCAGCGCAACGCTTTTTGATTTACCGTGCAAGTGTCCACCACCTCTTTAATCCCACTTGTTGGAAAGAATTGCTTGGAATGTGCATACTCACGGTGGTGTACTTCAATATTGTCATCTGACGATGAAAGCCGACTTGGATTCTTTGTAAGGAGAAAAATATTTTTAATAAATAAATTAGAAACCAGAAGGGAAGGGCAATCTGCTTCTGAATATCCTGTACCTGGAAAACCCTGAAATCATCATAAGTCAGATTCAGAATTGATTTGATGGCATGTTATTACTGTTGCTGTTTATATTTTAGACTGCACCGTATTATGCCAAGTGAGAGAGTCTGCAGCTGTGGTCTAGAGCATAAATCCTGAAAACAAAATAATGAGTGTTTTTAACCCGGTCTTCAGCCCGAAGGCCTGCTGGAGTGGCTTACTAGTAATCAATCTGTAAAGAAGACAATTGAGATAAGCTCTTAATTGGACCCTCAATGAAGTGTTGTTGGGGGGGGGGATAAGGAATGGGGCTCGTTTGAGTGATTCATCCTCGTTAAAATCATTGGCTTGGAGAAGGCAGGCAACAGAAGCAATGAGGGCCGTGTGAACCAATGGAGGCAAACAGAGTTTATGTTTCAAGGATAGAGCCGAATAAAAGCAATTGCGCAAGGAGAAATGAACGGTTAAAGATGGAGGGTTTAAGGATTCCAACACATTTGTGTTGGAAGGAAAGAGAAAGAATGAACTCTTCCCTATTAAAAAGCATGGTGTGAAATAGTGAGATTGCAGCTTTCATGATGGTGATGACCAGGTCAGATGATTGCAGTATAGAAATCAATTAATCAATCAATCAATCATTAACCAACCAACCAACCAAGTGACCACTAATGACAATGACAGCAGCAGCAGCAACAACAACAACAACAACAACAACAACAAACAGGAATGGTTCAATATAAAAACCCAACAATTAGAAAATAAATTTATTTTATTTTATTTTATTTTATTTTTTATTTACAAAAAAATTAGCTGCCCCACTACCAAGTGGTCTCTGGGTGGCATACAACAATACATTAAAACTATAAAACATTATTATTGTTACACACACACACCCCCAAGGGTGCTGCCTTATCATGGCAGGTGGCTTAACCGCTCCAACAGGTACAACCTTACCAGAGAGGTCTCGACTAAGTGCAACCAACAACCCATGAATCATGGTGAAATATATTATTATTATTATTATTATTATTATTATTATTATTATTATTATTATTATTATTATTATTATTATTATTATTATTATTATTATACAAACAAACAAACAAACATTTGAAAAAAATAAACCACGACATGGACAACACCCGAGAAATGTTTACGGAAAGCACAATGCCGATTCAACATGAGCATGAATAAATCTGGGAACCATTCAGAAAGAAACTTCAGAAGGAGGGAAGACTGAGTGAACCTCGAGCTGGCTACCTGGGACTGCACCTGGGTGATGAGCAGAGCTTTACTTCCAGTGCTGCTGTTTAAACACCGCTCCACGAGGCTCCTTCCTCTCTCTGAGGGAAGATAGGGAAAATGCCTACCAACCGACCGACCGACTGACCGACCGACTGACCTACCTCAGGTGTGATCACAGTGGGATGATGGAATCCAGGATATAAGCACAAAGTTTTAACTTACACCCTGGAATGAGAGCCTGAAAAACAAGAATGGAGACAAGGTGTGTGTGTGTGTGTGTGTGTGTGTGTGTGATGGCTGACACCAGAGACCCTGAAAAGTAATCCTGTTTTCCCCCACCCACCCCTTGTCTCCCCTCTCCCCCACTGCCTGCCTGTCTCTCTCACAGCCTTCCTGCCATTTTTTTTATGATTTGGTGATTCAAGTGTTCATGATTACTTTGCTCAAGTGGCCGACTTCAGATCAATAAATCCTGAAGAAACAATGGCTCTAAAGGGCACCCTTTATGTAGAAGTGCTCTCTCTCTCTTCTCTTCTCTCTCTTCTCTTCTCTTCTCTTCTCGTTCTTCTTTTCTCTGTCTTCCTCCCATGACATTCCCTCATATTTGGGCAGTGGCCCGTATTGGTCACTTTAGAGAACAGAGAATGAGGCCAGCTCAAAGATGGGAGAAGAATTAGAGCCAGAATACAGGGAGGGAGGCTACATTTAGGGCAAGGATGATCATTACATTTCAGTTTAGTTTTATTTGCAACCTTGCATGCAGTGTGTAGCTTGAGAGACCGGGAGGAACTCTTTTTGGGCTGCGGGGATCATATATCCTGCTGCCACCCTTCTTTCCTTCCTGCCTTTGAATCCAAATAGAGCCCCTCCTCCTCTGCTCACTATTCCTATCTCTCTCTTTCCTCGGACGGTGGCAGTCGTTTCATTGCTGTTGATCTTATTGTAGCGTGGGGTTAGTGATTCAGCAGTGATTTCAGCTCAGAGACAAAGCAGGCTGGAGACAGCTTCTAGTGAACAGCTCTTTAATCAAGGAGAGACAAGACTGAGGACTGGGGAGAGGGAGTTACATTTATAGGGGCCAGGACTGGCTAGGAAAAGATACATTTTGGAGGGAACAATTACAAACAATCACAAGGCTGCCTTTTGGCGGGAGCCAATAGGATTGAAGATCCAAATGCAGCAACTATAATCAACCAATAGGCCTGTTCCCTTTTGAACAGGGAGGCAGTTACTTCAACCAGCAATTACAGATCAATACACAACACCCCTCCCCCCCTGGTGGGCACAGCACACGTAATCCTTTAGATATTGTGGGGCCCTGCAACTTCTAGTTGATTTCCTGACTACGGGTGTTGCAGGGGCTTCAGCAGGCAGTGTCTGTGGTGGAGAGTCTACTGTAATCGTTTCGTCTGACACGGAGGGGGTTTCAGACGGCTCAGTGTCCCTGATCTGTTCCTTGGCACCATGAGGACCTGCAGGAGTAGATTCATTTGCTGACGCCACTGGTACTTGCATTCCTGGGGCATCTCCGCTCTGGTCTTGCAGCTGGGACTCATTAATGGGGGTAGTGTCACTCTCAGGCTGCAATTCACCCATACCAGTACCAACTCTACTGGGCGCTCTGCGCCTCAGTTGGTCCACGTGCCTACGCCAGACCCTGCCATCCTCAATGGTCACGTAATAAGAGACTGGCCCAGACGCTCTGGTAATCACCCCTGGCACCCATAGGGGACCTCTGGCATAATTCCTCACCCAGACCAAATCTTCAGGAGCAAAATACCTTGTAGAGTCGCTCTCTGCCTGTGGAGGTGCTCTAGCCTTGCGGTTTGGCATTTTGTCTGGGTGGACATAGTCCAGCACCGTCACCAGCCTTCTACCTAGAAGCAGCTCTGCTGGCGACTTGCCCGTAGTAGTACACGGCGTCGCATGCTGCAAGAACAACATTTGGGCAATGCACGTTGACCAGTCACCCTCCATCAAGCGTGCAAGGGATCCTTGGGCTGTCTGCACCATGCGCTCAGCCTGCCCATTGGATGAGGGATGAAAAGGAGCTGAGGTGACCCCTCTTATGAAATTATCAGCCAGAAATGCCCTGAATTCTTGGGATACAAAGGCTGCTCCATTGTCTGAGACAATAGTCTCGGGCAACCCATGGGTTGCAAACAGCTGTTTCAGCACCTTGATGACTGCAGCTGACGACATGCTGGGAACCATAGCCACCTCTAACCATTTAGAATACACATCAACGATAACCAAAAAAACCTTTCCTTGGAATGGCCCAGCAAAATCTAACTGCAGCCGGCTCCAGGGAGTCCGGGTCTGCTCCCACCAGTGGACTGGTGCTCTGGCCACTTCTGGGCGTACTTCCTGACATGCCTTGCATGTCCGTACCCATCGTTCAACCTCTTGGTCCATCCCAGGCCACCATACATAGCACCGGGCCAGCGACTTCATCCTGACCATTCCCGGATGCCCCAAGTGCAGTGTATCCAGAACCCTGTTTCTCAGTAGTGCTGGGATGATTACCCTGTCTCCCCATAGGAGACAGCCCTTATGCAGGGATAGCTCATATTGCCTTGTTGCATATAGTCTAAATTTTTCCTCATGCGGGCCACCTGGCCATCCCCTCCCCACCCAAGTGAGCACACGGGAGAGAGCGGGATCTTTCCTTGTTCTCTCAGCTATTTCAGTGGCAGTTACAGGGCCCCCCGAAAGTGTTTCCAGCATCATCACTCGTTCAGCTGGGGCAGGATCTGCATCGCACACACCAGGAAGGGGCAAGCGACTTAGTGCATCAGCATGGCACAACCTTTTCCCTGGAACATGGGTCAGGGTGTACTGGAACCCATTCAGGAATATAGACCATCGCAGCATTCTGGGGGAGAGAATCTGCGGTGTCTGTTTGTTCGGGTGGAACAATCCTAACAGAGGCTTGTGGCCAGTTTCAAGGAAGAAGTGGCGACCGTATAAATAGTCATGAAACTTTTTAATCCCTGCCACTATTGCCAGGGCTTCCTTGTCAATTTGTGCGTAGTTGCGCTCCGTTGGCGACAATGTACGAGAATAGAACGAGATGGGCTTTTCTGACCCATCCGCTTCCCTATGGCTCAGCACAGCTCCCAGCCCATACTGAGAAGCATCACATGCCAGAACAAGAGGTTTCGACTCGTCATAATGAGCAAGGACGCTCCTGCTAGTCAGCATGCCCCGCAAGGTGTCAAAAGCCTTCTGCTGTGCCTGAGCCCAATGCCACACACTCTTTTTCTTCAATAGTTTATGCAACGGTTCCGCTATTGAAGCTTTTTGAGGTAGGAATGAATGGTAAAAGTTAATAAGTCCTAGGAATGACTGTAACTCCGTCTTGTTCCGTGGGCGTGGTGCCTCAGTAATGGCTTTAATTTTAGAGTCAGTGGGGTGGATTCCCATTGCATCAATTTTAAACCCACAAAAATCCACAGATGGCACCCCAAAACTGCATTTTTCCTTTTTCAGATGCAGCCCCACCACCTTAAATTTGAGTAACACAGCACGGATACACTCCACTAGTTCCTGGGGGTCTTTCCCAGCAATCAGAACATCATCAAAAAATGGCAAGACCCCTGGCAGACCCCTTAACAGGCGCTCCATTAGCCCTTGAAAAATTCCTGGAGCCACACAAATTGCAAACTGTAACCTGTTCACTCTGAAAGCCCCTTTGTGCGTTACGATCGTTTGTGCTTCCGCAGATTGCGGAGTCATTGGCAGCTGTTGGTAAGCTTGAGCCAGATCAAGTTTGGCGAAAAATTTCCCCCCAGCCAATTTTGCCAACAGCTGTGAGACAACTGGAATGGGGTATGAATTTCCCCTGAGTGCCTTGTTGATGGTACATTTGTAGTCTGCACAAATCCTCACTTCCCCATTCGCCTTAAGGGGTGTGACGATAGGAGTCTCCCACCTAGAAGAGTCCACAGGTGAAAGAACTCCCTGTTTGACCAATTTGTCCAGTTCCGCCTCAATTTTGGGTTGCAGTGCAAAAGGCACTCGCCTTGGCTTGAGTCAGATTGGAGCCACCCTGGGGTCCAGCTCAAAGTCAATTGGAGGCCCTTTATAACAACCCAGTTTTCCACTGAAGAGTTCAGCAAATTCTTGGCCTAATACCTCGCCCAACTCTGGGGAAGTTTGGACTGAGTTGACCCCTGATAAACTCAGCCCCAAGGCAGGAAACCAGTCAGTACCCAAAAGACTGGGGCGACTCCCCTGTGCAATCACCAATTGAAGCACGGCCTGTTTCTCCCGGAATTGTACCCTCACCGCACACATTCCTAGAATGTGGATGCGGCCAGCCGTGTATGATTGCAAGGTTGCTGGGAATGGTTCCAGAGAGGGGAACGTACCCCCAGGAAAGAGCCCCCTTGCAGTCCGGTCTGAGACAATGGTGAATCCAGATCCGGAATCCACCTCCATGTCGCACGGTCGACCTTCGACCTTTACTCTGATGGATGGTTTGCCCTGCGCCGGAAACTGCACAATCTCTCCGTTGATCTCTCTGAGATCATTGCAGTCGTCCAGGAGATGAGTCGTGGTGGATGATCTGCGAGGCGTTGATCTAGGTGATTCCGTTGTTGCAGCTGCCACTGACCGACAGACCCGGCCGATGTGTCCTGTCTTACCGCAAGCCCTGCACGTAGCATCACGAAAACGGCAGCTCTTCCGCTTATGGTGTCCGCCACAGCCTGTGTAAGCGCCTCGGCGATCTTTGGGCCATGCATTCGCCTGACGCACCAACTCGACACCCCGGACTGGGCTCTGGCTTGGACTAGCCTCTGGCTCATCCATGGCATGGGCAGCCTCTACCCGCAGCTTTGTGGTCTTGCCACTGGCATTGAGCTCTTCCTGCTCATAATTCTCTGTGGCAGAGGCCTCTTTCAAGGCGGAGGCAAGGGTGACATCTTCCTTTGCCACAATGCGCCGTCGGGCTTTTTTGCTGCAGACCCCCCCAACAAATTGATTCAAGAGAGTGTCTTCAAGATTTGGGAAGCCACAGTGCTGAGCAAGCTCCCGGAGTCCTGCCAGGAATGCAGCCACAGATTCTCCGGCTTGCTGCTGCCTTTTCTGGAACTCCATCCACCAGGCCATCTGGGTTTTGGTAGGTGCCAAGTGGCTTGTCAGCCCGGCGAAAATATCTTTGAGTGCTGTCTCCCTCAGCTTTGCTGGGGCGAGCAGCGCCTTGGCCAAAATGAAGGTCTCCCGCCCACAGCAACTCAGGAACGTGGCCCTTCTTTTGCTGGCATCTGTGATTCCTTGAGCCACCACGAAGAACTCAAAACGCTCAACATCGTCCTCCCAAGTGTGAGGCTCGGACAGCTGGAAGGGCTCCAAGACCCGTGGACTTTCCATTCTCCAGGCGGGCAGGGTCGTCTTCTAGCCAGCAGGTGAGTCTTGTCTCTGCTGCGATCCGGACTCTGAGTCAGCATGATGGGCCTCTGCTACTCAGCATTCCGGATCCCATCCTCGTCGCCAGTATTGTAGCGTGGGGTTAGTGATTCAGCAATGATTTCAGCTCAGAGACAAAGCAGGCTGGAGACAGCTTCTAGTGAACAGCTCTTTAATCAGGGAGAGGCAAGACTGAGGACTGGGGAGAGGGAGTTACATTTATAGGGGCCAGGACTGGCTAGGAAAAGATACATTTTGGAGGGAACAATTACAACCAATCACAAGGCTGCCTTTTGGCGGGATCCAATAGGATTGAAGATCCAAATGCAGCAACTATAATCAACCAATAGGCCTGTTCCCTTTTGAACAGGGAGGCAGTTACTTCAACCAGCAATTACAGATCAATACACAACAGATCTGTTCAGCTGGTTGGCCAGGAGGAGTGTAGTCAAGAAGGCAGCATCTGTAAGTCTGCAAAGCCAAGCAGCTGTAGCTCACATTGAAATACATGTTAGTCTTTTAAGGGACTACCGTGCTGTTGTCTTTTTGTTCAGGTTTAAGTTTATTTAGGATTTGTAGCAGCTCATGGGCCCTAGACCCATTATAGAATCGTGAAGTTGGAAGAGGCCTACAGAGCCATTAGGTCCAACTTTGTGCTTAAGGCAGATATATAAACCATAGGATACTTCCCAAGTGGCTGTCCACATTTCTCTTGAATGCCCCTAAGCATGTGGAACCCGGCAACACGAAGAGGGAGGCCAGTGAGATATTTAAGGAATGGTCCCACCAGTTCCACTCCCACCCCACGGGGGATGACTAAAACTGGGGACTAGACATGGGCAAGACCAGAAAAAATGATGTTTCGAGTTTTTGTTTGTCGGAATGGGTCCGTTTTGGGTCGTTTCCATTTGTCGCGAAATTTTTCAAAAATTTGTCATTTCGTTTGTCGTTTGTCGTTTCCACCGCGATTTAGCGCAATTTGACTTCCCCCAGAGCATGGGGCGTCCCGCAATCAGGGCTGGCGCTAGGTGTTTTTGCGCCCTAGGCGGCGGGTGGGGTGGGGGGCCATGGGTGGGCGGCGACAGCGGCAGGGGGGAGGCGCGGACGGGTGAGCGGCCGGGCGGCGGCCGCGGGCGGGTGAGTGGACGGGCAGCGGCGTGGGTCGCAGGCGGCTGGCGGCGCGGGCGGCTGGCGGCGCGGGCGGACGGGTGAGTGGGCAGTTAGAATATCACTTAGGACAGAGGTTCTGTTCTTGGCTTGCACCCCAAATGTGTGTGTGTGCAAGCAAATTGAAGTTGGGAAAATAGAAAATTAATGGTAGTATATAATATATTTTTTAAATAAATCCACACCTCCCACTCCCAGTCGAACCTCCCCCTTTATCCAATATCAGAAAAAAATCCTCACAAACTGCCAGAGAAGAAATAAAGAATAAACTGCTATTCCCTTCAGCAAACAAAGCTGCAGGGAATCAAAGAAATTATTTTCTAAATTCAATTCCCTCCCTGCCTGCCTAACTTAAATCCTAAAGCTTCCAGCCTCCCTCCTCAATCTCGATCGGATCACACCAGCACCAGCAGCCAGCCCTCCTCCCTCAACCACATCCATACACCCGAATGCGATTTCTGGAAGGTGCCTCGGCTTTTTATGCCCTCCGAGACATCTAGAAGTGTCAGTCAAAAACCTGGCGATGCCATTGGTGGAATGGTTCAAACAATTTGCATGGTCCCATCCCATGTCCAGCCCAAATGGGCAGGTCTAAAAAAATTAAAAATAAAATAAAATAAAATAAAATCAATTTGACGTTTTATTGCTATAAAAACCCACTGCTGCTACTATTAAAATCAGGCATTTAAAATAAATAAATTTCACATGTTTCTGTGGTGATTTGGTGTGTTTTTTGACCATGATTTCAAAAGAAAAATTGCAGTTGCCATTTTGGATCCCCCCCCCACCGCATGGCATGCAGCGAGACAGATGACGAGGATGACCCCCCCCCAGCCTGGTGCAAGCAGCCCAGGACAGGAGGGGGGGAAGGCCGGGGACCCCTCCCCCAGAAACCACCCCTCTTTTTTGTCCGGGAGTCAGGTTTTTTTTTTTTTTACTTTTTAAAACTTTTTTTCTGTGCTGCTTGGCATCGCGCGATCGCCGCGATGCCATTAACGACAATGAAAAACCCGACCCAATTTTTCTTTTTTTCGGGTCAGGTTCAAGCTGGAGCGGCGTAATTATCGTTACCGTTTCCGTTACGTAACGGAAACGATAACTGAAAACGAAAACGACAATTTTGCCGCTCCGTGCCCATGTCTACTGGGGACCATTCAGAAAGAAACCTCTGAAGGAGGGAAGACGGCGTGAACCTCGAGCTGGCTACCTGGGACTGCACCTGGGTGATGAGCAGAGCTTTGCTTGCAGTGCCGCTGTTTTAGTTATCTATCCCAAAACACCATACAGGTGTGATCAATTAAGAAAAAGCTTGCCTGCCTGCAGAAGGACAACAAAGAGAGGGGGTCAGGCGGGCCTCCAGTGGAAGGGAGTTCCAAAGTCTGGGAGCAGCCACAGAGAAGGCCCTCTCCTGTGTCCCCACTAGAGATGGGCATGAAACAGAAAATTAGTATTTCGTTTTTGTAGTAATTTTGTTTTGTTTCGTTTGTAACAAATTTTGAAGTAGTTTTGTTACGAAATGAAACAAAATGAAACAAAACGCTATGCTCCCTTGGGTCCTAAAGGACCCAAATGGCAGGGGAGCTTCCTCAAGTGATTTTAGGTACCCTTATGAAATTTGGAAAAGGTTTGGGGATCAGGGTTAGGGTTAGGGTTAGGGTTGGTTAGGGTTAGTATACTCCTAGGAAAAATATTTCTAATTGGAACTGGAAGCCAAGCTGTGGTGGTGTTATCACTCACCTGCAGCTTGGCTTCCGAAGTTCCAAATCCAATAAGAAAGTTTTTTTTTCATAAGAGCCACCCCCTTTGGAGATTCGTAACTCAGCCCCTGACCCCCAAACCATTCCAAATTTGGGGGGCTTACAGTGAAGTGCTTGGGGAACCTCCCCTGTCATTTCCTCTAGAATGAATCGTTTTGTTCTAGAAAGAAGAAAAAAAAGCATTTCATGACAAAACGAAATGAATTGTGTCCTAACATTTCGTTATGTAATAAAGTAATTCGTTACCTAATGAAATGATGAAACAGTGTTTTGTTTTTCATTTTGGGCCCTCTCCTGGGTCTCCAGCAAGGGCAATTGTGCAGGTGGTGGTGCCATGAGCAAGGCCTCGCCTGAGAATCTGATGATCCCTCGTGCAGGAAAGGGAGCACTCCATGCAACAACACTCTGTGTGCATCCATCCAACTCCCTTTGCTATCAGAGAAGGCTCCCCCTGCCCCCCCTTCCCATCAATCTGGCCCTGATGGTTTTTTTTTGTTCATTCCGTGCTACACTTATTCCCAATTATGATTCATTTTCATCCAATTAAGCCCCAGCTCAACTTCAATGCAGTTCTCCAGCCCAATACTCTTAATTAGTTTGCGAAGTATTAAAAGTCAATTTTAATTATTTCCAATGGGTTTCAATGCAATCTCAATTAGGCACCTTATCTGTCTGCTCTAACTGAGAGTTCGTCATCGGGCATCGCTCAACGCCATTCATATGTCTGTCAGTGTTGCTGCTCAAACACTGTCACTCCTGTGCTGTCGGAATTGGTGGGGGCACCACAGAAGCATTTGTGGGGAGGGTAGAATAGAAAACCATTCAACAGAAGTTCACTCCTTTTGATTGCAGATTTTTGTCACCCAACATACTAGAAAGCAGGGATGTTGGCTAGTCTTTGGCTCTGAGTCCCAAGTCTGAATCTGAGTCTTTGAAGCTTCAAGTCAAAGCTTGAGTTTGAAGCTTTGGTATCAAGTCCCAAGTCCAAGTCTTTCATCCCATGTCTCATGTCTTTGAAACCAAGTCCCACATGCCAAGTCTTTGATACTAAGTTTGTGTTTGGAGCATTGGCATTAAGTCCCAAGTTCAAGTCCCAAGTCTTTGGTACCAAGTCCAAAGTTTGAGTTCAGTGGCAAGTCCCAAGTCTTTGGTATCAAGTCCCAAGTCCCAAGTCTTTGGTACCAAGTCCAAGTTTGAATAATTACGATTAAGTTCCAAGTCCGAGTCCAAGTCCTTGCTACCAAGTCTGAGTTTGAAGCACTAGCATTAAGTCCCAAGTCCAAGTTCAAGTCTTGGGTACCAAGTCCGAAGTCTGAGTCAAATGGAAGTCCCAAGTCTCATGTCTTTGAAACCAAGTCCCAAGTCTTTGATACCAAGTCCAAGTGTGAAGCATTGGCATTAGGTCCCAAGTCCAAATTTAAGTCTTTGGTACCAAGTGTGATGCCTGAGTCCAGTGGCAAGTCCCAAGTTTTAGGTACCATGCCCAAAGTCTGAATCTGAGTCTTTGGTCCCAAGCACCAAGTCTAAGCACCAAGTCCCCCACCCCAGATAAAATGGATGTTTTTTTCTGAGTTGCGGGTTGAGCCTAAGTCACTGAAAAAACAAGTCCGAATCGAGTCACTGGCGTGGTTTAAGTCCCACTCAACAGCAAGTCCTGTGACTCAAGTCTTGATCCCTAATAGAAAGCAGCCTTCATCCTGCAATCTGCATGTAAGCAGGACATGTTCCCCGAGCTGAGTACATATTTGTAGGTGATGACTGGCGAATGTCAGAGGCTGATGATCCAAATTAACGGTAGCGAATGAGTGGGAAGTAAACAGAGAACTGGAAGAAATATTTGCAAGTCACTTCTATGCTATTTGTTATAAGTGGAGTTCCAATACCTGTAATAATCAACCACCACTACTCAGAAAAGTGGAGGACTGTTGGCAAGTTGACTGGACCCCAAAATCTCCCCACCCTTGCCTTTTCAAAGTGTTGTGTAGATTGCAACTCTTCGGCTCACTTCCATCGCCAGTGTATCGCGCCTTTTGTAAGAGAGACACCACTTTGCAGTGTGTCTTCTCCATGAGGACTGCCAGCATACTCAAGCATGGAAGATGGCTTGTAGGAATATTTGTTGAAGATTGTATTGCGCAGCAGAATGGCTGTATGACAGTGCGGGCTATGAAAAGCCAGACAGCAGTGTGTGAGAAAGAAAAAAGGCAGGCACAGTGCTGACGCTCTTCACCACAAAAACCGTATTTACAAAATATACACAAGTCCAGCAAAATAGTATAATCACCAGGCATATACATAAGAACATAAGAACATAAGAACATAAGAAAAGCCATGCTGGATCAGGCCAAAGGCCCATTTAATCCAGCTTCCTGTATCTCACAGCGGCCCCACCAAATGCCTCTGGGAGCGCACGAGACTACATATCTGTCTTCTGATACCACTCCCCTCCATCTGGCCCTTGATGTACCCTAGTTTTAAGCCTGGAGATGACACATCTCCATCATGGTTTGTAACCTGTGATGGACTTTTGCTCCAGGAATCTGTCCAATCCCCTTTTGAAGGCATCCAGGCCAGTTGCCATCACCACCTCCTGTGGCAGGGAGTTCCACAGACCAACAACGTGCTGTTCTCACTCTCCCAGCCCTCAATATGAGTGTATGCCCCCTAGTTCTGGTATTTTGTGAGAGGGAGAAGAGCATCCCTCTATCCACTTTACTCATGCCCTGCATTATTTTGTACGTCTCAATCATATTCCCCCCTCGGTTTACTTTTTTCCAGACTAAAGAGCCCCAAATGTTTAGGCTTTCCTCATAAGTGAGGTCCCCCAGTCCAGTAATCATTTTATACCTTGTTGTCATAATCCAGTCCAGTGATCCAATATCTCCAGGAAATCATAGTTCCAACTGTCAGAATAATGAGCTGCTCCCATCCAACAAGACCAACCAAGTACTAACTGCTTATATATCTCTGCATGATGCAACAGTTACTCAGCATATTGAATACTGATTTTGTGCAAAGTTATCCCCTGATTTAACCCACTGCGAAAACATAATTGCTCAGGTGTGTGTCTGTTCTGCATTGCCATTCCCACAATTCATTAAGACAATTCCACATTTCTTTCTGGTCAAATCTTGACAATATTAGTAATTAAGTCAAGGCTGTTTCCTTCTCCACAGTGGGAACTGGGGTCACGATGGTCATTAAGGTCATTAAGAAGCACAAGAAGGTTGATAAGAGATACATACTCTTGCATGGAGAAGCTCCTTGACCACAGCAAAGGCCCAAACGTACATGGTGGGAATACCCCGCCCCAGTCCTTAGAACCTGCTGCTAATCCAGTTTAGTGTAGAGCATTTGTCTGAAGTCTTAAGCTAGATCAGTGATGGTGAACCTATGGCACGGGTGCCAAAGGTGGCACTCGGAGCCCTTTCTGTGGGCACCCAACATCACCCCTTCCTAGCTACCTGCATACAGGTTAAATTGCTGTATTGGCACTTTGCGAAAAAATTAGTGCGTTTTGACTTGCAGCTTGGGCACTCGGTCTCTAAAACGTTCGCCATCACTGAGCTAGATGGTAGAAACAGTAAAATAGGAATGGGTGTATTAAACTAAATACAGATCTCACATGTAGACTGCTAGGTTTTTATGTCTTCCTTTCTATTGATGGAAAGTCTCCATACATTTGTTCAACCATACTTGGTCTTGATGGAGGTGTTGCTGAACTATGGAGTTTGGGGTTTTAATCCAACTGGCGGTTCAACACAGCTGCCTTCATCTCTGTCCAACAGCTGTAGAATGATATAAAAACCATGGCCTGTTTTTAAGCAACAGGACACCGTGGTCAACGTCAAATACAATAGTGGAACAGGTGATACCTTTAGGCTACTATAAAAATAACAAAACATTGCTAATATTTCGGGGGCAAAACCCCCTTCCTCAGAGCAGTGCCAAATAGGTTATAACATGGCAAAAGATGGATTTTGCCAGGAATTATTTCTTAGGTGTAGAGTCCATGGCAAGATGGAAGAAAGCCAGGCAGTGACTTCAGGTCCGGAGCTTGGATGTTCTTGGGCTGCCTCTGAAGTGAAGGGAGGGAGGAGGGAGGTGTTTTTATTGTCCCAGCCTTTCCATAGACATGTCACAACTCTCACGTACATGGTCAATGTGTGTATGAATTTCGGTGCAGATGTCGTGTGATGGGATAGGCGTTGAGCACCTCTCTCTGTGCCTGTGCGAGCCTCTCTTTATTCTGAAAATTACCACTTGCATCTCGGGGGTGGGGGGTGGGGAGCTGGAGAGCCTGCTCAAGCTGAGGATGATTGTTGATGATGCCGTTCTGATGAGGTTCCCGATTCCCAGCCTGGATGCTTTCACTGGAGTCTCCAGGTGGTGATTTATGGCTTTGATTATTCTAGCCACCCGGGTATCTTTCCTGTTATTAATGCCATTGTCATCCTGGTAACTCGCGCCTGCCGGCCAGGTGATGGATTGATCCATCAGGCATTTGGCAAGGGCCGGCCAAGTTGGGGAGGGGGTGGTGGTGGAGGGTTCTGTGTGGGGTCTTTACAGATGGGCTGGTGAGATTTCTTACAGGCAGAACTGCGGGGATTACTCTGCAATCTATTTCCTCTCAGGCTTTTCCATGGCAGGCAGAGAATGTCTGTAAGGGACCCAGAGAAATAAGTCTGATATAAGTAACTCCATGTAAGAGTTTGGAACGGCCTCTTCACCTCCAAAAGCCGGCACCTGTGAATTATAAGCTCTCTCCACGGACCCACACTTTGCATAATGTGGGGAGAATCGGCAATCTGCCACACTGGTTTGGGCTGTTCATTAAAGCAGTCCTTCCAAGGGGTGCTAAAAATGCCAAGAGCATCTGTAAAAATGATTTAAGCTGGGTCGTGTTTGGTGGGTCTGCCGTGGGACTCCTTGCAACCTGGAGTCCTGCCGGTTGTGGCTTTTTAAAAAAGAGCAACATGTGTTGTAAACATATCACAGTGGAAAGATGAACTGCGGCCTGCAAAAACTTATGGAGAACAAAACCTTTTTGTCTTTAAGGTACTGTGAATGCCCTTGCTGATTCCATTAAAAAAATGATGGCCCCTGCAAGGACGATCAACTGCCTTGCAGGGAAGCAAGATTCATTTCTGAAATGCAAATGGAATTGCTTTTTCTTAGAATTATCTTCTAATCCAACTTCTTGGTCCAGATTCCAGATTATAAAAGGTGACCGTGGCCACTGTTAATTGTGTGATGTCAAGTCGCACATGGTTTAAATTGACCCTTTGAATGACTGACTTCCAAAATGCCATGTTTGCAAACGCCTGAATACGCTTTAGCAAACCCTTGAAGTAGAGATGGGCACGAAATGATTATTTTTGTTTCGTTATTCGGTATTCGGGGCCGCGCAGTGGGCGCTGGGAAAAAAGGGGTAAAAATGAATAACAAATTAATGAAACAATGAAATGAATTTTTCTGCAAAAATTCACAAAAAACAAAATGAAACAAACCAACCTCCTTGATGAAACAAAACAAAATGAACCACCATTTTTTTTATTCGTGCTGATCTCTACCTTTAAGGACTCTGTCCATTGTATTTAGACCTCCTCTTTTCCTGTTGCCTGATGGTCATTTCCAGGAAATCCTGGCCTCTCATGATGTACACAAAATAAGACAGGCAGCCTCAGTTTCATCATTGTTGCCTCCAGAGATAGTTCAGGCTTGGTTTGATCTAGTACCCCCTTGTTTGTCTTTCTGGCTGTCTGAGGTTTCCACAAAGCTTTCCTCCAGCACCACCTGTCAAGCCAGTTCCTTCTTTTCCCTGCCAGTTTTCTTTGCTGCCCATCTTTCACATGTATTGGAGGACAATATTTTTGTCTCCGGAGATATTTCACGGTCTAAGATCCACCTGTTCATCTCTTTGGCAGCCCAGGGTCTCCACAAAGCTCTCCTCCAGCACCACTTTTCAAAAAAAAAATCATTTTCCCCCTGTCTACTTTCTTAAGTCCAGCATTCATGCCCTCACACGGCAATCAAAAAGACAGCTTTCACTAGCGATAATGAATACAAGGGTTTGGGTGATCCTAGAATCCTAGAAACACTGTAGGGACCTTAGAGGTCTCCTAACACAACCCTCTGCCCAAGGCAGGAGACCTCATACTATCCTGGATAGATGGCTGCACAATCTTTTCTTAAAAACCTCCAGCGATGGGGCACCCATAACATCGGTAGGCAAGCTGTTCCACTGTGGAATAGCACTTACCGCCAGGAAAGTCCTCCTTCTTTCCAGTTTGGCTCTCCCTTAAGAACATAAGAACATAAGAAGAGCCATGCCGGATCAGGCCAAGGGCCCATCTAGCCCAGCTTCCTGGATCTCACAGTGGCCCCACCAGATGCGTCCAGGAGCGTACGAGACTAGATCTCTGTCTCCTGATCCCACTCCCCTGCATCTGGCCCTTGAAGTACCCCGATTTTAAGCTGGGAGATTACACATCTCCATCACGGTTTGTCACCTAGGATGGACTTTTCCTCCAGGAATCTGTCCAATCCCCTTTGGAAGGCATCCAGGCCAGATGAAATCACCACCACCTGTGGCAGGGAGTTCCACAGACTAACACCACGTTGGGTAAAATATTTTCTTTTGTCTGTTCTCACTCTCCCAACCCACTGTTTGCATGGATTTCCCCTAATTTTGGTATTTTGTGAGAGGGAGAAGTGTGTGGAGGAGTTTCTACCCGTTGGCTCTTCTCATACCCTCAAGTGCCATTGAGAATAATTCAATGCCTCTTCCCTGTGGCAACCCTTCAAGTCTCTTGGTCTTCATCTTGGTCACCAGAATCTTTTCTATCTATCTATCTATCTATCTATCTATCTATCTATTTGATTTATACCCCACCCATCTGGCCATCTGGCCACTCTGGATGGCTTACAATATGATACAGAATACAATCAGATAGAAATAAGGCCAAATGAATGCAACAAAACCACAAAAGCAATAACAACAAATCTTTAAACAAAACAAAACCAACAAGCAAATAGATAAATCTTCATGCCTGCCCTTTCAAGTCGTAAAATGTTGACTTTTGAGAAAAAATGCTTATTGACATATATACGGCGAGTCGAAGAAGCTTTGCTCTTTATCTTAGCTCTCGTCTTCATTCCAGACTTGTGTGATGCATTCTGGATTTTGTGGGTGTAATTTAACTCAGCTGTTTCAGGCTCCACTCTCCCTCCAGCTAACTTTGTCACTCTTCATTCCACAAAGGAGAAGATTTTCCCTCTGTCCGTCGTCTTCAGAGTAGCCTTTCATAGCTAGCAACTTTCCTAATGGAATATTTGAAGGCTAAATGGAGCCACAGGGAACTGTCTCTACATAAAGACGTAGAAAAGATGGACTAGATTCCCTGAGGCGTCGGGGCCATCTTTTGCATCAAATCCATTGTGTGCCTGCGTCAACGGTGCCATGAGTTTGTGGACGGCTTTCAACTCCTTGCCATGATGCTCCTGGCTGGCTCAACTTGCAGGCCGTTGGAGTTGGGGAAGGTCAGATGATGGCAAGTAGCCGACTGAGGCTGGAAGGCCAGAACGGAAGAAGGAAAGAAGGGGAAATGATTATTATTAGGGATGGGCATTTCGTTTAGGAACCAGTAGGTTACGAAACGAACCACACGAGCCCAGGTGGTCCTCGGAACCGGATGATTCACACAAATCCAATTGCTTTAGCTTTTTCTGTCTCACACAGGGTTAAAATCCAATGAGGAAGCATGCTGCAACATCATCTGTGCTAGATCTGTGATGCTGGCCAATCAGGAGCTGTGCAGGGACAGGCATCATCCCGCCTCCCTCTCTGATTGGCCAGCAGCACGAAGCAGGAAAGATGACATCACAGTGTTCTTCTTCGCCTGATTCATAGAATCATTGTGGGGTTGAAAGGGACCTTGAAGGTCTTCTAGCCCAACCCCCCTGCCCAAGGCAGGAGATCTCCTACCATCCCAGACAGATGCCCGCTCAAATTTTTCTTGAAAACCTCCAGCGATGGTGTAAGGAAATTAAGGCTGATAGGACATAGTGTCATTTCTTAATTCTGATATTAGCAGCACAGATTTCACTTTGCAGTAGATGTGAGTGTGCATTTTAGAAATAACATAACTTTCCAGAAGATGCTAACTTTTCAGAGATGCTAGTTGGACAGTTTGCATCATGTGCCCTGCTTCAGGAAGAAAGTTAAGAACATAAGATCATACGAAGAGCCCTGCTGGATCAGGCCAAAGGCCCATCTAGTCCAGCTTCCTGTATCTCACAGTGGCCCCACCAGATGCTTCTGGGAGCACACAAGACCAGATCTCTGTCTCCTGATCCCACTCCCCTGCATCTGGTTCTTGAAGGACCGTGGTTTTAAGCCTGGATATTATACATCTCCCTCATGGTTTGTAACCTGTGATGGACTTCTCCTCCAGGAATCTGTCCAATCCCCGTTTGAAGGCATCCAGGCCAGATGTCATCACCACCTCCTGTGGCAGGGAGTTCCACAGACTAACAACGTTCTGGGTGAAAAAAATATTTTCTTTTCTCTGTTCTTATTCTCCCAGCCCTCAATTTGAGTGTATGTCCCCTAGTTCTGGTATTTTGTGAGAGGGAGAAGAGCTTCCCTCCATCTACTTTACTCATGCCCTGTATAGAATCATAGAGTTGGAAGAGACCTCAAGGGCCATCCAGTCCAACCCCCTGCCATGCAGGAACCCCCATCACAATATTTGCAACAGATGGCCATCCAGCCTCTGCTTAAAAACCTCCAAAGAAGGAGGCTCCACCCCCCCCCTTTGTGGCAGCATCTTCCACTGCCGAACAGCTCTAACTGTAATGAAGTTCTTCCTAATGTTCAAATGGAATCTCTTTTCCTGTAGTTTGAAACTATTGCCCCGAGTCCTAGTCTCTGAAGCCATGGAAAACAAATCTGTTTCCTCTTCAATATAACATCCCTTCAAATATTTAAACATGGCTATCATATCCCCCCTCAGCCTTCTTTTTGAAAGGCTAAACATTCCCAGTTCCCTAAGCCGTTCCTCATAAGACTTTTCCTCCAGACCTTCAACCATCCTGGTCGCCCTCCTCTGCACCCGCTCGAGGTTGTCAACATCCTTTTTAAACTGAGGCACACAGAACTGGACACAGGACTCCAGGTGGGGTCTGACCAGAGCAGAATAGAGTGGCACTATCACTTCCCTTGATTCTAGACACTATGGTTCTGTTGATGCCACCAAGAATCGCATTGGCTTTCGTGGCTGCTGCATAACACTGCTGACTCATGTTCAATTTGTGGTCCACCAAGGCTCCCAAATCCCTTTCCAGCCAGGTATCTCCCATCCTATATCTGTGCAAATCATTCTTTTTTACCTAGATGCAGCACCCTACATTTCCCTCTGTTGAAACCCATTCTGTTAGCTTTGGCCCAGCACTCTAATCTGTCAAGGTCCTTTTGGATTTTCATCCTATCTAGGGAATTAGCAACCCCTCCCAAACACTCCCAGCTCCCCAAGCTGCCACCTGCAAGACATTTCTTCCAAAGCTTTAACCATCCTGATCGCCCTCCTCTGCACCCGCTTGAGGTTGTCAACATCCTTTTTAAATTGAGGCGCACAGAACTGGACACAGGACTCCAGGTGTATTCTGACCAGAGCAAAATAGAGTGGTACTATCACTTCCCTTGATCTGGACACTATGGTTCTGTTGATGCAACCAAGAATTGCATTGGCTTTCCTGGCCGCCACATCACACTGCTGACTCATGTTCATTGTGGTCCACCAAGACTCCCAAATCCCTTTCACAGGTACTATTCTTTTTACCTAGATGTAGCACCCTACATTTCCCTCTGTTGTAATTCATTCCGTTATCTTTGGCCCAGCACTATTAAAAATCCGCCTAACAGTAGCACTATCTATCCCACTTTCTACTAACTTCTTAGCAAGAATATCATGGGTAGAGATGGGCACGACTAGGGAAAATGACGTTTTCGAGTTGTCGTGTGTCAGAGGCAGTCCGTTTCGGCTCGTTTCCATTTTTCGCGAAATTTCGCAAAATTAGTCGGTTCGTTTTTTTGTTTTTTTGTTTTCGTTAGTACTGGTTTGGGGGGGGTAGCGGGCTCCTGGAGGGAGCTGCAGGAGTCAGCCAGAGCCACAAGTGACGGACTGGCAGACTCTTTGCACCCGCTGTGTCTCACGTACTTGCATGTAGTGCAATGCAAGTAGATCTGGCTTAGGGTTAAGACGGATTAGCGCAACGGCTAGGGTTAGGCTAGTTACGGGTGAGGTTAGGGTGAGTATTGGGGTGCACCTCTGGGTGCCTCTCTGACCCACTTAGAAGGACAGTGTACTGGCGTATGGGTTAGTCTTAGGCTTAGGGTTCGGGTTTGGGCTACGATTAGTGGTGGGCTGTTTATGCCCGATTGGCACATCCCAGAAGTCTCTGTGGTCAACCTGGCCAAGTGGCCATGCGATTGGTGGAAAATTTGCATGGTCCACTCCCATGGGCGAGCCCATCATTGCGAATGTGCAGGTGTAAAAAAATAAAATAAAATAAAATAAAATAAAATCAACGGAGACTTTTTTTTGCAAGAAAAACCCACTGCTGCTACTGTAAAAATTCAAGCATTTAAAATAGCTAATTTTCGCATGTTTCTGTGGTGCTTTGGTGGGGTTTTGGGCAACGATTTCAAAAAAAAATATTGCGGTCGCCATTTTGGATCCCCCGCACTGCATGACAAATGGATGCGCCCTCCCAGCCTGGTACCAGCAGCGCAGCAGTAGCAATAGCCAAGGAGAGGGGGGCGGGGAACCCCCCCCCCCAAATAAAACACCTTTCTGGCCTGGTAGGTGCCCTCAGACAGTTTTCGCCTACTTTTAGGGCCGGGAATCGGGGTTTTTTTTTTACTTTTAAAAACTTTTTTTCTGTGCCGCTTGGCATTGCACGATCGCCGCGATGCAAGTAACGAGCACGACAAATCAGACCAAATTGTTCGTTCGTCGGTTCGAGCTCGAATTCTGGTGGAGTAATTCCCGTTACCGTTTCCGTAGAGTAACGGATACGAGTAACGGAAACGGAAACGGGAATACCGCTAAGTCATGCCCATCTCTAATCATGGGGAATCTTATCAAAGGCCTTACTAAAGTCCAGATAAGCAATATCCACAGCATTCCCCTCATCCACCAGGCCTGCAATTGTATCAAAGCAAGATATCACATTAGTCTGGCATGACTTGTTTTTAAGAAATCCATGTTGACTTCTTGTAATGACAGCATTGTTTGTTAAATAATTGCTGACTGTATGACTGTATGTCTCAATTCAAGTTCTCAGTGAAGAGACAAGAACGCCATCATTCAGCTATTCTATCAGCAGCTCATCTTCAGCTATGATTTATAGTTAGCTAGCTTTTAGGGTTAGAATAGCCATTGATCTTTGTAACCAGTTAGGAAAGATTACTTAGACTTTTATTGTTTTGTAGGCAAACACGTTTACATTCTAAGTCTATTAGTTCTAATGCTTATTTTTGAATACTTTTAAAGAATTGTTTTACTTTGCATTTTTGATTAGAAATAAATCTACGTTATATTTTGCTTTTTGGCTTTGCAGGTGTTATTTTTGGATTGATGCAATTTTGGATTTTAAAGAACCCACGGTTTTTCTGCCCGGCTGAAATATATCATTGAAGTGAAAAGGTTCCAGTAAGGAGCCAGGAACCAGTTTGTTTATAGAATCAGCATGTTAAACGGGCACAGATGGAGCACCCACAACATCGGGAGGCAAGCAGTTTCCCTGTTGAACGGCTCTCACCATCAGGAAATTCCTCCTTTCCAGGTTGGCTCTCCCTTGGAGGAGTTTCCATCCACTGGTTCTTGTCATACCCTCAGGTGCCACTGAGAATAAATCCATGCCATCTTCTCTGTGGCAACCCTTCAGGTACAGGAAGATGGCTATCATGTCTTCCTTCCGTCTTCTCTTCATCATGCTAAACATGCTTAGTTCTTTTAGTTGTTCTTCATACAGTTCCTCCTCCAGTCCCCGTACCATCTTGGTTGCTCTTCTCTGCACTTTTTCTAGGGCCTCTGTGTCTCATTCGTCTTGTGGTTACCAGAACTGGACACACTATTCCAAATGTGGTCTCACTGAGGGTAGTATAGAGGGGTACTATCACTCCCTGTGATTTAGATGCTATCCCTCTTTTGATGCAGCCGGGGGCCGTGCTTGCTTTTTTTGGCAGCTGCAGCACATGGCTGCCTCATCCTTAGGTGGTGGTGCACCAGGACACCTGAGTCCCTCTCACCGGTACTCCTGTTGAGCCAGGGACCACCTCTCCTGTACCTGCACATCTGGTTTATCACTGCCTCGTGGCACAGTGGTTAAATGCCTGTACTGCAGGTAAAAACTGTGCTCACGACCTGGGGTTCAATCCGAGGTAGCTGGCTCATGGTTGACTCAGCCTTCCATCCTTCCGAGGTCGGTAAAATGAGTACCCAGCTTGCTGGGGAGGGGGGTGGGATGTGTAACCTGCATAATTAAACTGTAAACCACCCAGAGACTACTTGAAGTGGTCTGGGGCAGTATATAAGCAGAACACTTTGCTTTTTGCTTTGTTCCAGGGATGTACTGCTCTAACTGATGCTTAATCTTTCCGGTACGTCTATCTTGCTTGAAACTCTGTAGGGGACTCTCGGGTACAGTTTCCAGGAATGGAATAATCCCTGCCTCGATTACAAGTTCGAGAGCAATCACCAGGTCCGAGAAGGCTGATCTGTGTATAGAGCCCCGTGGCGCAGTGGTTAAATGCCCTGGACTGCAGGTAAAACTGTGCTCACGACCTGGGGTTCAATCCCAGATAGCCAGCTCATGGTTGACTCAGCCTTCCATCCTTCCGAGGTCGGTAAAATGAGTACCCAGCTTGCTGGAGGAGTGGGGGGCAATGTGTAGCCTGCATTACTGTAATTAAAACTATAAACTGCCCAGAGACCACTAGAAGTGGTATGGGGCGGTATATAAGCAGAACACTTTTCTTTTTAAGTTCAGGACCTGAGTCTCGGGCTTCTTCAGATTTCCTGGCTGCCCTCACCGCTGGGATGGATGACTGAACCGAGGTATACAACATCTCTGGACGGTTTCCATTTCTTCGCTCCAAACTCCAAAGTTGTGCCATTCTGTGGTCATGCATTTTGGCCTTCTCAACCTCCAGCTGCAGCCCGACTTGGGCACTTCGGTTGTTTTGTGTCATGGCAACCTTCTTCTGCCTTGAAGGTGGCGTCACCTGCAGACCTCGAACCACGGAGGTTTCCTCCATCCATTCCGGCTTCTGCTTGGCCTCAGGATCCCTAAACCCTGGGTTTTCATCCGGCAGGCATAATTGTGGACCTGCCAACTTCATAAAGATCAACACTCCGGGGAAACAAATTGCTCCCAACCAGTGCATTTTTCTCCGTTAATGTAACTAAATATCATTCTCAGCCTCCTGCTTAGCTTCGCAATTGGAATCCACGGGAGGCCCAGGCGTGGCGGTGGAAAATCCATTATGTGATTCCACCCATCTCTACTTAAGCTGCTTTCCCCTTCAAGCCAACTCTGCCTGGCGCAGGAAGGGGACACGTCTGGGTGCCGGGGGCACCTGCCTTTGATTTAAAGCCTGACATTTCTTCCTGGTCTGTGCCCTGTGTGAGGTCTGGACGCCGGAGCCGGGTGCTGGCAGAGATGGATCATGTTTGCTGTGCAATGCAGCCTGGGGCTTGTTTCTTAGATACACATCTATCTATAGAAGCCCACATCCAGGGACATCTTTCCTCTTAAGCACCGATGTCTTTTCTCTTGATGTTTTTCTAACAAAGGAATGACGTCCATCCCGCCCTCTTATTTTAACTTTCATAATGCACACAGGGCTTAAGTGCATTCTTCCATTCACTAAAGTGCATTTCAGCAGCCATTTGCATGTGTTTTGAATATGCAAATATCCCCTCAACCAATGGATCCACCCCCATTTCTCAACCAGAGGGGGAAGAATTGCACATTCTTCCTGCCCTGTGGACAGAATTTGTTGGTTTGTTTGTTGTTTGTCCTATTTGTTTGTGTTGGTTGTTTGGTTTTACTCCAACTTTCTCTTTAAAAAGGACTCAAGGCACCTTACAGGATTAAAACATAATATTTAAAAATAGTGAGTGTACAGATATTGAAAAGGAACATGCAAATCGACCTCAGAGGAATGGTAAGTGAAAGCAATACAAATAAACAAAATGCCAGTGAACGAAACAAGGCAAAGCAAGAGCAAAGCAAAATGTTCTGCTTATATACCACCCCATACCACTTCAAGTAGTCTCTGGGCCGTTTACAGTTTTAATTACAGTAATGCAGGCTACACATTGCTCCCCCCACCCAAGCAAGCTGGGTACTCATTTTACTGACCTCGGAAGGATGGAAGGCTGAGTAAACCTTGAGCCGGCTACCTGGGATTGAACCCCAGTTTGTGAGCACAGTTTTCCCTGCAGTGCAGGCATTTAACCACTGCGCCATGGGGCTCCAATGAGACACACACATCCATTGTTTTATTTAAAAAGCCACTCAGCCAGCCAGCCAGCTATTCAGGGAAAGCCTGACTAAGGAAGGTCTTTGCCTGCTTGCAGAAAGACAGCAAAGATGGGCCCAGCCAGTCCTCCAGTGGGAGGGAGTTCCACCGTCTACAGAGAACGCCCTCTCCCGCATCTCCACCAAAGGCACCCGTGAAAGTGGCAGGGTTGGAAGGAAAAACACTCCACTGATTATCTTGGCCTCCAAGCCGGCCCATAAAGGGATACATGGTTTTTTGAGACCGTACGATGCCAGCCACATGGGCTTTGGGATTTAAAAACTGGCCCCTCCCACATATCAGTGCCAGCATCCTGTTTGCTGGCTGCCAGGGCCACTGCAGATGGCGACTGCAGCAATGAAATAAAAAGACGCCTGCTTCTTGGGAGGAAAGCAATGGCAAACTTAGATAGCATCCTAAAGAGCAGAGACATCACTTTGCCAACTAAGGTCAGGATGGTTAAAGCTATGGTTTTTCCAGTAGTGATGTATGGAAGTGAGAGCTGGACTATAAAGAAGGCTGATCGCCGCAGAATTGATGCTTTTGAGCTGTGGTGCTGGAGGAGAGTCTTGAGAGTCCCCTGGACTGCCAGGAGATCAAACCTATCCATCCTGAAAGAAATCAACCCCGAATGTTCACTGGAAGGACAGATTTTGAAGCTGAGGCTCCAGTACTTTGGCCACCTCAGGAGGAGAGAGGAGTCCTTAGAAATGTCCCTGATGTTGGGAAACATGGAAGGCAAAAGGAAAAGAGGACGGCAGAGAATGAGATGGTTAGACGGTGTCATTGATGCAACCAAGATGGATTTGACCAAACTCCGGGAGGCAGTGGAAGATAGGAAGGCCTGGCGAGCTCTGGTCCATGGGGTCATGAAGAGTCGGACATGACTGAACGGCTGAACATGTACAACAACAAAGGGCCACAGCTCCGCAGAGAGGGCAATCTGGCTTTCAGGCATGCAGGATAGAGACCTCCCCCATTCAGTCCAACAGAAACACCCTCTGAGCAAGACGCAATAAGGATTGCCTGCTGTTACCTCGATCCCACCATTTGCTCACCCTATCCAGGGTTTCCTAGGAACAGGAGACTCAGATGTGATTTCTCTGTCACTGCTTCTGGGGCTGCCCTGGGACTGCGTCGCTTTCTCACGGTTGGTCTAGGCTGGCTCTTCTCTGAGGAGGACCAGAGGGGAATTCTCCCAAGTAGAGATGGGCATGAAGTGAACTTTTAGTTCATTTTGTTATTCGTTATTTGTTTCGTTATGTAACAAAATGAATAACAAACCTAGGATTAAAATATAAGCAAAACGAAACAAAATGGGAAAAAAATGGTTTGTTACAGTTCAGTTCGTTAATGGTGGCGCATTAACGCCTATTAGGTTTATGCCAGTGATTTAAAACATCTAAAAATGTGTTTTTAAAGAGATTGTTTTTCTTTTTCTTTTTTTAAGGTGACAAAATCGCTGCCACATATGTTGAATGGCAGAGAATCACAGTGTAGACTGTCATTTTAAAGGCATAAAGACATTCTGAAACTACTTAAAAATCCAGCAAAAATTATTTTTTTATTCCTGATAATACCTAGCCGGGGGGTGGGGTGGTGAGGAGTGCTTAAAACGTCAATTTATGTTTTCTCAGATACTTTTTTTTTGTTTTTGTTTTTTTGAATGTTTTCTGTTTGGTCTGGGGAGTGGGACGCCCACGCATGGTCAAATAAATTAAATGGCGCAAAGTGGGTAAAAATGAATCGCGAACCAACGAAATGATTTGGTTTTTTGGAAAAATTCATTAAAAACGAAGCGAACCAAACCAAACTGAAGCCTTAAATGAACCGAACTGAACTGAATCGCCATTTTTTGGTTCGTGCCCATCCCTACTCCCAAGATTTTGCTAAGAAACTCCTAACCTTGGACTTCACAACCATCTCTAGTTTATCGACTCATCCAGCTTGAGCATGACACGGAACATGGGGAAGAGATTGCTGTAGGGTGGACTTTGTAATCTAGAGCCTGTTTGGCCTGTTTCAGTTGTTATCCGGATGTCTCCAGGTTGATTCTTGATAAGTATAGTCCCCCCTTTATCCTTCTCATTTTCATGGCATGCCCTCGGGCTGTGGGTCACCAGATGTTCCTGGACGGCAACTCCCAGAAATCCTGGCCAGCTCAGGTAGAGATGAAGACTTCTGGGAGTTGCAGTCCAGGAACATCTGGGGACCCTCCACAGATTGAGAACCGCTGCCCTAGGGGGAGAGACTGGAATAAATGGGCACATTTGGAGTTGAGAAAAGAAGACTGAGGGGACATATTCAGAAATACCAGCGGCAGGACGTGTAATAATGGGTGCAACCTACAGGAAGCCAGATTTTGGCTGAAGATCAGGAAAATATTTAGAGCAGTACTGGGCGTTTATACATGACCCCTAAGCTCCGCTGCAAATGGCTGCAAGCTCGGGAGCTTAAAAATGTTTCCCCACCAACTACGGAGTTTGCAGACAATTAAGTGCGACCCCGCCCACCTAAGCACGACCCAGCGCACTTTTCTTGTACCTGCTCTTGGGAGGTGAAAAATATTTGATGCGGATGTGCTGGGCTCTCCTCGCTTCTTTTTGTTTTTGTTTTCTGCCTCCCGCCCCTTTAAGAGGAACCAGGAGGTGACCGGGGCAGCGTCCACCAACACCGGGAGGTAAGGCTTTATTCTTCTGTCCCTTTTTTTCCTCCCTCCCCTCACGCAGCCGGCAGCCAGGAAGTACGGAGGGGTGGAGATGCACGAAGAGCGACAAACCCCTAAGATCTCTGGTCCGAATTTAAGGGGCCAGCGGATCTTAGGTGTCGTGTAAAAAGGCCCACTGTTAGAGCAGTACGACAATGGAACCCATGACCGCTGGAGGCGTTCAAGGGAAATTAAGCAATCACTGTGATTTCGATTCCTTCCTGGAGCAGTAGGTTGGACTACTGAGTTGGCTCCTTCCATCTCCGTTACTCTTTGATCATCTCAGGCATGATCAAGAAAAGTCTTTCTGAACTGGAAACTTTTGAAACAATCTGCTAGTGGGATGATATAGTCTCAAGAGATGAGCCAAAGCTCCAGCTTGGACCAAAGTGCATATTCTCTTGGCTACATTGGTGTTCTCTAAGAAAGAACCATCAACATGTTTCCCACACTCCAGACTGGCTAGATGGGGCAGCCACCATACTGTTCAAATCCCGTACAACTCCAAGTTGAGGCAGACTGATCTAGGTAGAAGGTAGCTGTGGGTGATTTGTAAGACTGAAGACCTGCAAGGGACTCAGAGCTCAGGTGGGTTGGTGGGACCTCCAGGCAACTATGAAATATAAAACACAGGCAGATCCCCTTAAGAAGGAATCTTGCCCACCTTGATCTCAGTTAGGAGGAGTAGAGGAGGATCCTGCAGCCCACAGACCTCATCCCTCCTGCAAAGTTCTCACCCCCTAAGGGAAAATAATGTGGAATGACATGAATCAAAATGAGCTATCTATTCCCATTTAAGAAAACAACAGAGAATTGCACCTCAAGGATCTTGTCTTTCCTTCTTTTTGAGAGAGAGATAGATAGATGATAGATAGATAGATAGATAGATAGATAGATAGATAGATAGATAGATAGATAGATAGATAGATAGATAGGAAGGAAGGAAGGAAGGAAGGAAGGAAGGAAGGAAGGAAGGAAGGAAGGAAGGAAGGAAGGAAGGGAAGATAGATAGATAGATGTTGAAAAACAGCACAGCCATCTCCTAGAAAGGATGTGTATGTGTCTCTCTAAGTGTGTCCCGTTCTCAAGGAGAAACCAAGGACAGGCGAGCATCTGGATGTCGTAGTTGAAAAGTAGAGCTTCTAAAGGTCAACCGTGGTGGCCACTGATGGTGATTTCTCTGTAATGAAGACAAATCTTTCCAAGGTGCTTCTACTGTGGGACGCATTCCTTTTGACGCACTTTCCCCTGAACTACGTGCATGGAAGAGCTCATAAGAAAGAGAGGAAGGCCCTCATTCTTCCAAGGACTGTCTGTCTTGTCATCCTGACCACCGTATCACCCTAAATATGTCTGGCGCAAACCATTGTGTAGGGGAGAGGGGGGCAATATCTGAGCCCTGGCACACCCCCTTTTAGGGGTCCACCACCCACCACCTCACGACGCCTCCTCCTCCTCCTCGACGCATTACGAATCCCCCCTATTATCGGCCTTTATCTCCGAGCGAGAAGGGTTATTTCAATTTTAAGCGGGGACGAGCAATGCAAAGGAAAATGTAATCAAGAAGCTGGAGAGGTGCTATTTAATGCCAACATGACAGATGCTTCAATTAGAAAGACAGGCTCCGCTCGGCCCAAAATAGATAAAGATGAAATTTTTATAAGATTGTGCTGTGGGGTGTTTATGGCCCTGTACGCTCACCAGCGTTCATTACGCAATAAATTCAGAGGGAGAACTCTCTTCCTCACGAGGGGGAGGGCCTTACACAGGCTTGCCAATATGGGTGGATCTCATAACAACCACACACCCAAAGCCCCGTCTCTTCCAGAGGCGTAGCCAGGATTGGGAGCGCCTGGGGACAAAGTTTGTTTTTTGCACCCTTCCTGCCTCCCCACATCACACCCATCCAGCAACGGAGGGGCTGAACCCTGCGGGCGTGGGGTGAGTGTGCGCTCACATGCGCATGGACAGACAGGCACATGTGTGTGAGTGCTCGCAGTAGTGCGTGTGCATGCCTTACACCTCTCCCACCAAGGCGAGGAAGAGAAGGAGGAGGGCGCCGCGGCCACCACGCTCCTGCCTGCCTGCTTTGCTGAGTGAGCGGCGGTGGCGGAGGTGGTGCCATCACCAAGCCTTAGGGAACGGACTGTTGGGCAGCGGGAGGGTGCATGGCTTCCTCCTCCTGATTCCCCTCCAGGCTCCCCCAGATTGCTGCACTGGGGGCAGATGTACCCTTCTGCCCCCCCCCCCCCGATACGCCCCTGAAAGGCTAAAACATTTGGGGCTCTTTAGTCTGGAAAAAAAGCACCTGAGGGGGGATATGATTGAGACGTATAAAATTATGCAGGGCATGAATCAAGTGGATAGAGGGACGCTCTTCTCCCTCTCACAAAATACCACAACTAGGGGACATCCACTCAAACTGAGGGCTGGGAGAGTAAGAACAGACAAAAGAAAATATTTTTTCACCCAGCGTGTTGTTAGTCTGTGGAACTCCCTGCCACAGGAGGTGGTGATGGCATCTGGCCTGGATGCCTTTAAAAGGGGATTGGGCAGATTCCTGGAGGAAAAGTCCATCACAGGTTATAAACCATGATGGAGATGTGTAATCTCCAGGCTTAAAATTGGGGTACTTCAAGCACCAGATGCAGGGGGAGTGGTATCAGGAGACAGAGATCTAGTCTCATGTGCTCCCAAATGCATTTGGTGGGGCCACTGTGAGATACAGGAAGCTGGACTAGATGGGCCCTTGGCCTGATCCAGCCGGGCTCTTCTTATGTTCTTATGTTCTTATGCCCATTTCCCCCCAGTCTTTCCCCTTAGGTCAGTGGTTCTCAACCTGTGGGTCCCCAGATGTTCCTGGACTGCAACTCCCAGAAGTCTTCATCACTTGCTGAGCTGGCCAGGATTTCTGGGAGTTGCCATCCAGGAACATCTGGGGATCCACAGAGAACCACTGCCCTAGGACATGCCATGAAAATACTGTCGGACACCCAAACTCACAGGATCAGAATCTGCGGTTCCACTTATCCATGGCTGGAATATATGAAAAATATTACAAGAAAAAGCCTCCAAGCAATAAGCACTTAAATGGTGTATTTACTCAGACTGGCCTCTTGAGGAAGCCAGAGACCATGCTATGAATTCTTGTTGCTGATTAATAAAAGCGGACGTGTCCACGAAACATTACATTAAAATAGGAAAGTTAGTCTTTAAGGTGCCACATGGTTTTTTTTCTTTCGCTTTGTTTTAGTTTTCCTTTGATTTTTTTGCCTAATAACAAAAAGAGTTGCAGAGCTAGAAGTTTCTGGGTAAAGATCCATACATATTTGAACCAAATTACAAAACAGAACATAGAATTTAGGCCAGAATTATTTTTATTAGGTATGACATCAAATTTAATGACAATACAAAACAACTACTTAGTCCTGCACATAATAGAATCATAGAATCATAGAGTGGCTAGACTCATTTGGGCCCAATTTTGGAAAAATGACATATATATATATATCAGAAGAAATGATAATAAATAAAATACTTGACTGCGCAGAAATGGACAGACTAACCTACAGACTAAAAGAGAAAGAGGATTGTAAGTTTTTTGAATCCTGGAATGCTTTCTATGAATGGTTATATATAAGAAATAGGATAGTGGAAGAGGAGATATGATTCTGTATTGTTATATAGATGGCTAGAAAATATTAACCTATCTTGCACTGTATGCAAATATAAATATTGTTAATATACACCTCCTTTTTAGATGGAAATAAAATTATATTTAAAAAAAAACAAAAAAACCCCAAAGAGAGTGGCATCTGTCATTGTTTTTTTTTTTTAAGGTTTGAAGATAAGGTCATCAAACACACCTTTCAGAAATGGCAAGACTGTGTGTGGGGGGGGGGAAGCTTCTCAAGTTTAGTCTCACTCTGGCTTTGCTTGCTTTAGGGAAAAGTCTTGTTTGCTGCAGAAAGCACAACACACTGTCCTTCCTTCTGGGACGTAGACGTGGCATCTGGTGGACTTCTGATGCATCTCTGTTTTTATGCACAGGCCTTTTTGTGGAAATCCTAATTAGGGTGGGGGAAGGAACTGTTTTTCTTGCCCTTGAGCTGGAAGAATGCAATCTCTTGAGGCCCGAAAATTCCTTATCAAGGGGTCCCATTCCATTAATTATACAGGGTAGTCAAAACCTAGAGAGATTGTGAGGAGCTCCAGAGGGATCTCTCATAAGAACATAAGAAGAGCCATGCAGGATCAGGCCAAAGGCCCATCTAGTCCAGCTTCCTGCATCTCACAGCGGCCCCACCAGATGTGTTTGGGAGAGCATGAGACTAGATATCTGTCTCCTGATACCACTCTCCTGCATCTGGCCCTTGAAGTACCCTGGTTTAAACCCTGGAGGTTACACATCTCCATCATGGTTTGTAACCTGTGATGGACTTTTCCTCCAGGAATCTGTCCAATCCCCTTTGGAAGGCATCCAGGTCAGATGCCATCACCACATTGTGTGGCAGGGAGTTCCATAGACTTACAACGCGCTGGGTGAAAAAATACTTTCTTTTGTCAGTTCTTACTCTCCCAGCCCTCAATTTGAGTGTATGTCCCCTAGTTCTGGTATTTTGGGAGAGGGAGAAGAGCTTCCCTCTATCCACTTTACTCATACCCTGCATTATTTTGTATGTCTCAATCATATCCCCCCTCAATCGCCTTTTTTCCAGACTAAAGAGGCCCAAATGTTTTAGCCTTTCTTCATAAGGGAGGTGCCCCAGCCCAGTAATCATTTTAGTCGCTCTCTTCTGCACCTTTTCCAGTTCCACTATGTCTTTCTTGAGATGCGGTGACCAGAATTGTACACAATACTCCAGGTGGGGCCTTACTATTGTTTTGTATAATGGCATTATAATGTTGGCTGTTTTATTTTCAATCCCCTTTTTGATAATCCCTAGCATGGAATTGGCCTTCTTCACTGCTGCCACACATTGGGGAGACACCTTCATGGAGCTGTCCACCAACACACCAAGATCTCTTTCCTGATCCGTCACGGATAACTCAGAGCCCATGAGTTGATAGATGAAGTTTGGATTTTTTGCCCCAATATGCATTACTTTACATTTGGTTACATTAAAACGCATTTGCCATTTCTCAGCCCATTCCCCCAGTTTGGAGAGATCCTTCTGGAGCTCTTCACAATCTTCTCTGGTTTTTACCACACGGAAAAGTTTTGTGTCATCGGCAAACTTGGCCACCTCACTGTTTATCCCTGTCTCCAGGTCATTTATGAACAGATTGAAAAGCACCGGTCCCAGGACAGATCCCTGGGGCACACCGCTTTTCACTTCTCTCCATTGTGAAAATTTCCCATTGACACCTACTCTTTGTTTCCGGGATCTCAACCAGTTCTCAATCCATAAGAGGACCTGCCCTCTTATCCCCTAACTGTGCAATTTTCTCAGCAGCCTTTGGTGAGGGACTGTGTCAAAAGCCTTTTGAAAATCCAGATAGACTATATCAACCGGTTCACCCAAATCCACGTGCCTGTTGACCTTTTCAAAAAATTCTAAGAGGTTTGTCAGACAAGATTTACCCTCACAGAAGCCATGCTGATTTTCTCTCAGCAAGGTTTGTTCTTTTATGTGTTTTAAGATTTTCTCTTGGATGAGGCTTTCCACCATCTTCCCTGGGACAGATGTAAGGCTAACCGGCCTGTAGTTTCCTGGGTCCCCCCTCCTTCCTTTTTTAAAAATTGGTGTGACATCTGCTATCCTCCAGTCCTCCGGCACTGTGGCCGTTTTAAGAGACAAGTTGCATATAACCGTTAAGAGATCTGCAATTTCATTTCTCAGTTCCCTAATAACCCTTGGGTGGATGCCATCTGGGCCAGGTGACTTGTTAATCCTCAATTTATCAATTAGTCCTAAAACCTCCTCTCTTTTAACCTGTATTTGATTTAATTCTTTAGTCAAGAGGGGCGGCTCAGGCAGCGGAATCCGCTCAAGGTCCTCTGTCGTGAAGACAGACGCAAAGAACTCATTCAATTTCTCTGCAATGTCCAAGTCTTCCTTAACCTCCCCTTTTCCTCCCTCACCATCCAGAGGGCCAACTGGTTCTCTGGCAGGTTTTCTACTTTTAACATATTTAAAGAAGCTTTTATTATTACCCTTTATATTGCTAGCCATGCGTTCCTCAAAGTCTTTCTTTGCCTCCCTTATCATTTTCTTACATTTCTTTTGCCAGAGTTTGTGTTCCTTTTTATTTTCCTCATTTGGGGAGGATTTCCATTTACAGAAGGACCTCTCCTTGCGCTTTAGAGCCTCTCTAACTCCACTCGTTAACCATGCCGGTGTCCTCTTGGACTTAAATGAGCTCTTCTTTCTTTGTGGTATGCACTTGTGCTGGGCCTCTATTATTGTTGTTTTAAACAGGCTCCATGCACTCTGAAGAGATTGGATTCTTCTAACCTTCCCCTTCAGTTTCTCTCTAACTAGTTTCCTCATCTGAGGGAAGTTTGCCCTTCGAAAATCAAGGGTTTTTATGTCTGATTTGGTTGACACTCTTCCTCCGACATGCATGGCAAAGGTAATAGCAGCATGGTCACTGTTCCCCAGAGGCTCAGTGACATTCACACCTCTGACCAGGTCCTGAGTATCACACAATATTAGATCCAGAGTTGCCTGCTCTCGGGTGGGCTCTGTGACAAGTTGCTCTAAGGCACAGTCATTCAGCAAGTCGAGAAACCCAGTTTCTCTTTCTTGCCCAGAGCTCGCATTGGCCCAGTCAATGTGGGGATAATTGAAGTCTCCCATGATTACTATCCTATCCCTTTTAGCCACTTCCATGATTTCTCTCCTCATTTCAAGGTCCCCCTCAAGTTTCTGATCTGGTGGACGATAGAATACTCCAACGATCACATCACTCCTTGGACCTGGTAGTTTAACCCACAGTGATTCTATGGTGGAGTCAGGCCCTCTGTCAATCTCCATTCTGCTGGATTTTACCCCTTCTTTGACATAGATGGCCACTCCTCCTCCAACCCGCCCCCCTCTATCTCTTCTATAGAGTTTATAGCCTGGGATTGCTGTATCCCACTGGTTCTCCGCATTCCACCAGGTTTCTGTTATGGCTATTATATCAATGTTATCCCTAGCTGCCAAATGTTCAAGTTCTCCCATCTTTGCTCGGAGGCTTCGAGCATTGGCGTAGAAGCACCTGTACAGTGGGTCCCGCAACAACAGCTGCTGCCTTGTTCTATTCGCCCCACAGCTTTTATTTTCAGTAGATGAACTGTCACATTCAGTTCTCCCGGTGCTAATACCTATACCTGCTATGTCTTCTCTATGTGATTCTCTACCCTCTCCAACCTCATTCCCCGAGGATGAGGTGTTCCGAACCGGATGCCACTCGGCTCCTGTCGGCTTTCCCCCAGTTATCAGTTTAAAAGCTGCTCTGCTGCCTTTTTGAGGTTGAGTGCCAGCAATCTGGTTCCATCATGATTCAAGTGCAACCCATCCCTCCTGAACAGGTTTGGCTTGTCTCAAAATGTTCTCCAGTTCCTGACAAATCTAAAGCCCTCCTCTTGACACCATCGCCTCATCCACGCATTGAGGCTTCTGAGTTCTGCCTGTCTGGCGGGTCCTGCACGAGGAACAGGTAGCACTTCTGAAAATGCTACCTTGGAAGCCCGGGTCTTCAATCTTCTACCTAGCAACCTGAATTTGGCTTCCAAGACTGACCGCTTGGCCTTCCCGACATCATTGGTACCGACGTGTACCATGACCACTGGCTCCTTCCCAGTTCTCTCTAACAAGCTATCTATATTTCTGGTGATGTCTGCAACCTTTGCACCCGGCAGGCAAGTGACCATACGGTTATCATGCTCCTCACAAATCCATCCCTCCGTATTTCTAATTATAGAATCCCCTAGTACAATGAGCTTCTCTCCTGCAGCCTGGTCATCAACATGTACCTGATCTTGTATCTCATCAATAGTGATGAGGGAGAGATCCTCCGGTGGAACCAATTCTTCCTCTATGTGTGCCTCATGAGGTGTGCTGAGGGAAAGAGCTTCAAACTGATTGTGCAAGATGAGACTCTCTGAGCGATGCCTTGGCCTTCTACTCCTTTGAGTCACATTCCTCCACCCATCCACCTCCTGAGTTGCGGGAGTGACTTCCTCCTCTGAAGTTTGCCCTGTCTCCTCTTGGACCTGAGTAGTCTGTTCCGCTCTGTCCAGGAACCGCTCTCGAGACTGGGGGAGTGGGCAAACCAGTGGCAAATGAGCTTCAACATCAGTAAGTGCAGAGTGATGCACGTTGGGAGAAAAAATACATTTATAAACTGACAGGGTCACTCTGCAACAAACCAGGAAAGGGACCTTGGTGTCCTGGTGGACAGCTCAGTGAAGGTGTCAACCCAGTGTGCCGTTTCTGAAAAAAGCAAACTCAGTGCTAGGGATCATTAGGAAGGATATAGAAAATAAGTCAGCAAGTGTCATTTTTCCTCTTTATAAATCTATGGTGAGGCCCCATCTGGAGTGTTCTGTACACTTCTGGTCCCCATACCTCCAGAAGGATATTATGGAACTGGAAAAAGTGCAGAAGAGGGCAACTAGAATGATTCGGGGACTGGAACACCTTCCTTACCATCTGAGGCCGCAACTGCTCGGCCTCTTCACTCTTGAACGACGGTGCCTAAGACCTGATTGAAGTCTATAAAATCATACACGGTGTGGACAACGTAAATAAGGAAAAACTGTTTTCCCTATTGCACAACACTAGAACTAGGGGGCACTCCATGAAACCTTTGGGTTCTAGATCTCAAACAAATAAGAGAACGTCCTTTTGCACCCAGAGGATCACTGGTCTCTGGAACTCCCTGCTAGAAGAAGTGGGGACAGTGGTCAGCCTTGACAGCTTTAAGAAAGGACTGGACAAGTTCGTGGAGAACAAGGGTATCCATGGCTATCATGATGGATGCCTAAGGACAACCTCTGGGTTGGAGAGATTTAGGCAGGATATCTCTCGGTGCCATTTGCGGGGAATCGAAAGCAGATGAAAACATCTGCATGGGAATACCCTGAAGCAAATGGTGAGCCGCTGTGTGAGGCAGAGCGCTGGACTGGGTGGGCAATGGCTTGTCCTAGCAAGGCTGTTCTTATGCCCTTATGTTTTTCTCTGGAGAGAACTTTAGGCTGTGCTGAGCATTCTTCTAAACTATTCAAGCAGTACGGCAATGGAACCCCTGACCGCAGGAGCTGGTGAGCGCTCTAGCACTGCAAGGCATTCAGGAAAAAATAATAATAATGGGACAGCTGTCCATCAGATCAGCTTTGATTTGTATTCCTGCCTTGAGCCAGGGGGGTTGGACATGATGGCCTTTGAGGCCCCTTCCAACTCCACGATTCTCTGAATCTAGGATTTTTTGGACCCCGGTTGTTGGTTGGCGTTGGGGTGCAGATGGACAGTGGTTGCTGTTCTCATAAGAACATAAGATCATAAGAAGAGCCCTGCTGGATCAGGCCAAAAGCCCATCTTGTCCAGCTTCCGGTATCTCACAGTGGCCCCACCAGATGCCTCTGGGAGCGCACGAGACTAGATCTCTGTCTCCGGATCCTGCTCCCCTGCATCTGGCCCTTGAAGTATCCTGTTTTTAAGCCTAGAGATTACACATCTCCATCATGATTTGTAACCTGTGATGGACTTTTCCTCCAGGAATCTGTCTGATCCCCTTTTGAAGACATCCAGGCCAGATGCCATCACCACATCCTGTGGCAGGGAGTTCCACAGACTAACAACATACTGGGTAAAAATGCATTTTTCTTTGTCTGTTCTTACTCTCCCAGCCCTCAGTTTGAGTAGATGTCCCATAGTTCTGGTATTTTGTGAGACGGAGAAGAGCATCCCTCTATCATCCACTTGACTCACGCCCTGCATTATTTTGTACTTCTCAATCATCTGCCCCCTCAGGTGCCTTTTTCCCAGACTAAAGAGCCCCAAATGTTTTAGCCTTTCCTCAAAAGGGAGGTTTCCCAGCCCAGCAATCATTTTAGTCGCTCTCTTCTGCACCTTTTCCAGCTCCACTCTGTCTTTTTTGAGATGCAGTGACCAGAATTGTACACAATCCTCCAGGTGCGGCCTTGCTTCTCTTAAGCTTGCCATGAGTAGCTCCTAAGAAGTAAAGTTCCCGATGACAAGCCAAGGGGATTCAAACAGCCCCCCCACCCAGTGAGTTCTCTCTGTCAAGTCCAAGGCGATCTTCAAAAAGCCTGATCTGACCAAGGTTGCAGCCTCCATCACGAAGGCGACAGACGCCCTGCCGTTCGGGCTGCCTTGCCCAGACGCTTAATCCCGCTTAGGGCCTCTCGTGGTGTAGACAAGCCAGCTGTGTTCCTAATCGCTCTCGAAAGTGGTCCTTAATCCTCCTGTTCTGTTACTAATCACTCGCCGAGAGAGAGGTCGTGGAAACCTCCACGAAGGAGGCGATCCTTCGGTCACCTCTGAAGGATTCTTCCTCTCTGTGAATTTTGAAGGGTTAACCCTTAATTAATACAGACATGACACCAATGGTGAGGATTTAAGTTTTGCCCGATGCTTCTTTGACTTGGGCTTCACTGCAGCCCTTTATGCACCCTCCCCGCTTGGACCGCTCCGTTTCCGATGACGAACAATGTTCCGCTGCCTTCTCTTGCAATGCCAGTGACCTCCTTTCCTGCCTTTCTCAAACTTCTGACTAATCTCATCTGTTAATGACTTTCCCTTTCCTTATATTGTTATTATTCTTATTACTATCTTTTAAATCCAAGATTATCTGTCTAGGCAGATTAAGGAAGCCTCCTTGGATGATAAGATTACAGCTTTTCTTAGGCCATCTTCAGATAAACAAAAAAAGGAGAAATCCATTCTTGAAAATATGATATCTCACCTTCTATCCCAGCAAAGATCAGCCTGTGTCCCCTTCAAGGCAGTCTTTTTGATCTTACTTATTTTTAGGAGTGTTAATCATTGTGTCGCACAGGATGTCAGAGTGTTCTGAAACTAGTGAAGCTTTATGGCACTTCACTCCACCTCCCCCCCCATGTTGAAATAAACCCTATTACACACTGGCATTTTTCTTCTTAGAATAAGCAATATGCATTTTCTGAGCTTGTAGAAGCTAACTGGCTACATCTCTGCACAAGTCACTGAAAAGCAGCAGTGGACGGTGTGTGTGTGTGTGTGTGTGTGTGTGTGTGTGTGTGTGTGTGTGTGTGTGTGTGTGTGTCCTTCTCACTCGTAGACTTTGGAGGGCTTCTTGGTCAAAATATTTTCCCTGACACTATTTACCCCCACTGGGAAAAGCTCCCTCAAGACTCCTAGAGGCTAATTTTAAAGAATAGTAGAAGCTGTTTGGGGACCACAAATATGCTAGAATTGCCCTCCACCTCTATAAAGCATCAAGTGTTTTTTTAAAAAGCTAATACAGTAGGAGCCCACTATCCACTGATTCAGTTATCCACAGTTGGCAGAGAAAAATAATAATAATTCAGCAGCTGCAAAGCAAGCTACTGTCACAAAAAGCAGGTGTAAAGCAAGCTAATGTCACAAAACAGGAACCATAATGGAAGCTACTGTCATAAAACAACAGTTTGGGGAATTTTGGGGGTGTTCACTCTTATCCATGGTTTTCATTATCCATGGGAAGGCCTGGAACCAATCTGCAGTAGATACCGTGGTCCTACTATATTTGAAAAAATATAAACCTTATCAGTGTCCTTGTTCCACTAATGCTTATTGTTATACTGCAAGGCTTCTTAAAAGCCCTGTGCATAAATGCATGCCCATCTGGGTCTATGAGATTGCAGCTGTGACGTTGCATGGCCAAGCAAATCAACCTTCTATGAGGCCATTCTAAACAAGAAGGCAGCCTAAACAACAAAAAGAAGAAAATTATTCATTAAAAAAAAAAACAGCCCTGACAATCGTAGAATCATAGAATCCTAGAGTTGGAAGAGACCTCAAGGGCCATCTAGTCCAACCTCCTGCCATGCAGGAACCCCCATTTACAATTACGTGGAGTGAGAAGTAGTTAACTCAGGGGTCCTCAAACTATGGCCTGCGGGCTGGATCTAGCTCACTAGGGTCCTGAATCTGGCCCTCTGGCCATTGCAGAACTGCCCCCCCCCCGTTTAAAAAGTTTGAGGACCCCTACTCTAGGATTCCAGGGGTCAACGATCCTGCAACCCGCTCTCCACAGCTGGCATGCTACAGGTGTGCAGCTCCTTCTCTGACTCAATCTCCTTCTTTGCCCCCCTTTCCCCGCTCACTCATCGGCAGACGGACAGAGGGCAATTCCCTGCACTCCTTCCTCCATCCCTCCTGCTGGCTCTGGACCACCACGCCCTCCTGCCTGCACACCCGCTGCCGGGGCAGCTCCCTCTCGGCCATGAGATGGAGGCGACCTGGGATCCTGCTGCCCAGGTAGTCAGTGCAAACCCTACTTCTCCCGGTGCAGGGGCGGCGAGGCCCTGTGAAAGGCACTTTGCTCTGAGGAGTGGCCCAGGGCCTAAGGAGGGGGAAGTGGTGCAGCCCTCCAGCTGGGCTCCAGGGCCGGGGCTTGTGCCCACCCACCCACCTATCCTCTCTTCATAATAACCTAAGAAGAGCCTTGCTGGATCAGGCCAAAGGCCCATCTAGTCCAGCTTCCTGTATCTCATCAGTGGCCCCACCAAATGCCTCTGGGAGTGCACAAGACTAGATCTCTGTCTCCTGATACCACTCCCCTCCATCTGGCCCTTGAAGTACCCTGGTTTTAAGTCTAGGAAATGACACATCTCCATCGTGGTTTGTAACCTATGATGGACTTTTCCTCCAGGAATCTGTCCAATCCCCCTTTGAAGGCATCCAGGCCATATGTCATCACCACATCCTGTGGCAGGGAGTTCCACAGACTAACAACGCGCTGGGTGAAAAAAAAATATTTCCTTTTGTCTGTTCTTACTCTCCTGTCCCTCAATTTGAGTGTATGTCCCTCTAGTTCTGGTATTTTGTGAGAGGGAGAAGAGCGTCCCTCTATCCACTTTACTCATGCCCTGCATTATTTTGTACGTCTCAATCATATTCCCCCTCAGGCGCCTTTTTTCCAGACTAAAGAGCCCCAAATGTTTTAGCCTTTCCTCATAAGGGAGGTGCCCCAGCCCAGTAATCATTTTAGTCACTCTCTTCTGCACCTTTTCCAGTTCCACTATGTCTTTTTTGAGATGTGGTGACCAGACTTGTATACAATACTCCTGCCTGGGCTGGGGCTTCTCTCTATTAAAGGGATGTGTGCGTGCATGATCCCTGGTGCTCTGCACAAGCTCAGAGGGCCGTGCGTGCCCGGGGCAGCAACAGGTGGAGCTCTGTAGCCTGGCATATGTCTCTCACCCAGACTTTCACCTACTTGGGGCTTGGGTTTGGATATAAAAGGATTTTTTTTTTTGGTAAAAGAACAAAAAGGACAAAAGGGGCCGACTGATTCGGGGCTTCGGGGGACCTACTATATTATACTCCCCATGCAGGAAAAATAGGGAGGCTTTACACCTCAAGGCCAGATGTTTGGCATATCTTTTGAGAGCAAGAAGACACACGTTTCTCAAACCCCTGGTTTTGCACAAAACCCTTGCATTTTGTGCAAATGCAAATGGATTTTTTTTTTTGCTAAAATACAAAGTTTGGGCACAAGCAGCAAATATTTATTTCCTGCACTTATATACCGCGCCATTTCCCGGAGGACTCTGGGCGGTTTACAAAAAAGACCAGTAAAATACAATTATTAAAACGAATAGTAAAAGCACGGGCGGGAGAACAGCGATAGGGCACTAGTCAATAAAAAACCCTCAATAAAGGCAGCAGGCAAGGGAAAGAAAAGAAAGGAAAATAAAAATAAAAATATGTGTTGAACAGTAGAAATGCACCAAAGCATGCCTAGCAACACTCAGCAGGGGTGGAACTTTGGGGCGGGGGCAGGGATTCATTTCCAATAATGAGAATAAAATAAAATAAACAACTACTGAGATCTTTCCCTTTGGTGTCTGCTTCTCTTGTACTTGCAAGGAGGTTTTTCTTTAGGCTGTTTATTTGTTTTTCTTTTAAAAACTTGCAAATTTATCCATTGGGAAGTATGCCTGATAGCTCAGTGGTGTAGGTCCTTGTCTGCAGAGCCAAAGGTTGGGAATTTGATTCACACCCCCAACTCCAATGGGCCTCCTTCACAAGGGATGGGCTGGATGAATCAGAGAGTCAGTTCGAGCTCTGTGGTTCAGTGATCCTGATTTAATGGAGTCCTGTAACAGGGACGCTGAACAAACTGCAAGGAAGGCTGCGAGGGGGTGGGTGGGTGGGTGGGAACAAATTTGAGCAGTCCTTAGCCGTTTGTCCTTTGCCATTACAAAATATCTTGTAGATTGTTGTTGCTTCTCAGTTTGGGTGTTTATGCACGACCCCTAAGCTCAGCCGCAAATGGCTGCAAGGTCCGGACCTTAAAAATGTTTACCCACCAGCTCCGGACTTTGCAGACAATTAAGTGTGACCCCGCCCACTTTAGCACAACCAAACAGCAGTTTTCTTGTACCTGGTCTTTGATGGTGACAAATATTTGATCCGGTGTAAGGATAGTGAGTGCGGGGCTCTCCTGGCTTCTGTTTGTTCTTTTTTTGCGCCCCGCCCCTTTAAGAGATCTGAATGCTGCCCGGAACAAAACGGAGGTAAACCGGCATTCTTTTCTTTCTTTTTTCTCCCTCCCTCAGGCAGCCAGCAACCAGGAAGTGCGGAGGGGGGTGGGGACAGAGGAAGAGCGAGGAACCCCTAAGATCTCTGGTCCGAATTTAAGTGGCCAGAGGATCTTAGGGGTCGTGTAAAAAGGCCCTTTGTTTCTCAATGAAGTGTTTTTTATTCCTGCCAAGCTCCTTTTTTTCTCCTGAGAAGACGGGGCAGCTTCCAAATTCATATTTTGGTGCCGTTTTCTTATCAGCAATAATGCAGTACAGTAAGACACCCCCTCCCATATCTGTTGGATCACTATCCACAGTTTCACTTATCCGCCCTCTGAACAAATCAAAAATATAAAAATAAAACAACCCCCCTTAGAAATATACATTTTCACAATGCATTTATCAGAACCAGCCACTAGAGGGAACCAGAGACCACGTCATGTATGCCTGCTGAATAGAGATGGGCACGAATAAAAAAAAATGGTGTTTCGTTTGTCGTTTGTCGTTTAGGGGGTCCGTTTCGGTTCGTTTCCGTTTTTCATGAATGTTTGCAAAAAATTCGTTTTCGTTTTCGTTCGTTTCGTTACCGTTTCGTTACCATTTAATTCATTTTTTGTGATTTTTTTTAGCATGTAAAGCAGTTCAATGTATTGCCGTAACGAAAACGAAACAGACGACAAAATTTCTGGTGTTTCTGTTCGTTTCGTTTCATTTTGGAGACAAAATTCATTTGTCATTCTATTAAGTAACGAAATGAAAAAATGAAAACGGAAATGAAAAATTGTTCGTTTCGTGCCCATCTCTACTGTTGAAGAAATACATAGCATGGTCCCTGGCTTACTCTATAATTGCAGAAGTTTGGTGGCCCTCCAAACTTCCCTACTGCATAGGTGCATGATATCCACAACAGCTTTTTAATAACTCCATCTCTGTCTCTCTCTATGATCCACCAGGACTTGTGTCTGCGTACCATCAAAGAAGGTCTAGGGATAATCAGAGAGGGGAAAACAATTCTGTATAATTTGATCTTTCACAGGCTGAATATTTTGTGAATAGGGTTTCTACCCCCCCCCCTTATTTTTTGTTTAAAAAAAAAAGAGACAATCTTGCATGCACTGCAATCCTATACGGCTGATTCCCAGCTTTGATACTGAATGGCGTAACTACAGTGGGACCCTGTATCCACGGTTTATTTATTTATTTATTTATTTATTATATTTATACCCCGCTTATCTTCCTTGCGGAACTCTAAGCGGCTTACAGTGAGCGACATGCGCCAAATAGACAAAAAATTGCAATCAAATATAAAACAACAAAACATAGAGTAAACAGTTAAAAACCCAAGAGCCTCCAGCGGGCCAAGTTGGCATCATAAAACTTAAAGATCAAGCGAGCATGAAAAAACAACAGCACTAGGCAAATAATCAACTAAGCAGAAACATTGGTCGCTTGGTCATAAGAAGATGGCGGGGAGGGGAAAAAAAGGAAATAAATTAGTTAGGGCTCGCCAAAGGCCTCTCGAAACAGATAAGTTTTTAAAGCTTTTCGAAAGGCCAGTTTCACTTATCCATGGCCTGAAATCATTTAAAACGTAAAATTAAAATGATACAGTTACCAGAACTTGCTACATGTAAGTTGTAGTATCTACTCGCTACTAGAAGGAGCCAGAGACATCACAATTTATATATATATATCTGATCCCCTGCGTATATTGTGGTCCTACTATAGTCATTTCTGTGCCTGGAAGATGTTTTCCATTCCATGTGTTCCTTCTAAAACAAGAGCACAGGAAAGGAGAAATGCTTTCTAATGGGGTTTGGAGACGAAACCATGAGACCAATGAAGGTTCACCAAAGGGACCAATGAAGGTGCTTTGTAGTGAGCCAAGCACCCTGATTCATCTAGCCCAGCCTTGCCTGCTTTGACCGGCTGTGGTAGCTCACCAGGGTTTCGGGCTGGATTCTTTCAGTGACGTACCCTGACATCCTTGGTGGTCTCCCAGCCCAGGACCCCCCCAGGACCACGCCACCTTAGCTTCTTGAGTCAGACAAGACCCAGTCTGCCACATAGGTTGGGCATGTGGAAGGAACACAGCAATTTAAAAGAGGACTTTTAGTTACTGATCTGAATTTTGATTGTCTTTCCACCAGTATTCAAGCAACAGGACCCCAGCTCAGATGCCCTCACACTCCTGAGTGTGTTTTCACCTCTCAACCTTCCTCTGATCTGCCATCTCTGTGGATTAGCAATTCGAAGCCACCCTTAATCCATCTGAAACCATTATGTTAATGCATTTATTAATCACTTTTAATGTGAGGCAAGCATCTGTGTGAGCTTCCTGTGGAGAGGGAGTGTGTGTGTGTGTGTGTGTGTGTGTGTGTGACAGAGAGTATCAGACAGAGATGCCAAAATGTTCCTTAAACCACACCAAATAATAATCTCCCCTCTGTGTGTCATGTTTAATATTCCTGAACAACAACAACGAGGTTTTATGTTTGGACAAACCTCTGAGAGTCTGTTTCCACACAGTCGTTGGCTCATGATTACCAAAGGGGTTTAATTATTCCAAATGAGCTCATCTTGTTTCTGGAGACTTGACAGAGACGAAGCAAATGCTGCCACATTTACCTTCATCCTGGTCATCTCCCAAAATATCATGGATGGAGAATAGTACCTATGAAAGGGATCTGGGAGTCTTGGTGAACCACAAATCGAACATGAGTCAACAGTGTGAGGCGGCGGCCAAGAAAACCAATGTGATTCTTGGTTGCATCAACAGAAACATAGTGTCCAGAGCAAGGGAAGTGATAGTACCACTCTATTCTGCTCTGGTCAGACCCCACCTGGAGTACTGTGTCCAGTTCTGTGCGCCACAATTTAAAAAGGATGTTGACAACCTCGAACAGGTCCAGAGGAGGGTGACCAGGATGGTTAAAGCTTTGGAAGAAATGTCTTATGAAGAGTGGTTCGGGGAAGGGACTGGTTTGTTTTCCATGGCTTCAGAGACTAGGACTTGGGGCAATGGTTTCAAATTACAGGAAAGGAGATTCCATTTGAACCTTAGGAAGAACTTCATGACAGTTAGACCTGTTCAGCAGTGGAATAATATGCTGCCCCAAAGGAGGGTGGTGGAGTCTCCTTCTTTGGAGGTTTTTAAGCAGAGGCTGGATGGCCATCTGTCAGAAATATTGTGATGGGGTTCCTGCATGGCAGGGGGTTGGACTGGATGGCCCTTGAGGTCTCTTCCAACTCTATGATTCTATGATTCTGTGACTTCCGGCCAGTGCTCCATTGAGTTCCACGGGGGGCAGAATTGAACAGCCGGCCGTGGGAAAGCACAACATAAATGGTGGCCGTTGTTATCTCAAGAGGAGTTCCAGTGTGGTGGAGCTAAGGTGAGACCCCTCTTCAGTAGAACCCTACTTTGGGATTGGAGGATTATTGACCAGCACATTTGCCTTTTGTTCAGAGAGAGAGAGAGACATCACAAAGAGGCAGAGCGGTGAACAAGAATTCCTTCTGTGGCCCGAGACATGAGAGATAAAATATTAGCTGGAGTGGTCTTGTGCCAGTCGACGAGAGTAAGAAAATGGTGATCGATAAATGAGTCCGGGATGAAAATGGAGCCTGGTCTGGCAACAGGGAGAATGCTTCTCCTCATCACAGATTTTTATCTTTCTGACAAATTGAGAGCACAATCAATTCGTCGCCACTTCAAAGTGCATCTCCCTAGCCGGTATCGTTCTCCTTTGGATGGAATACAAATGAAGAGGAGAAAACATGAGACATGCAGATACCTTTGAACATTTTCAGTCCTTATACCAGTTATTCTCAATCTGTGGGTCCCCAGATGTTCTTGGACTTCATCACTTACTGAGCTGGCCAGGATTTCTGGGAATTGCAGTCCAGGGACATCTGGGGACCCACAGGTTGAGAACCACTGCCTTACGCAGTCATTGGGGGTGAGAGAAGAACCTCTTTGGTGGTGCCCACTGGGACTCTGGCGTTGCATCCCAGGACAACAGAAATTTCGAAGCCAGCTTATGTCGCTGTGGCTGTGTGACGGTTGGGCATAGAAGCTATGGCTGTGGCAACTCAATGTCCATGGGCCGAATGGGGATGGGAGATTTCTGGGATGGAGGAAGGGGCAACACTCCAAGCATGGGTGGAAACCCATCAGAGGGAGAGCCATCCTGGAAAGAAGGAGGAACTTCCTGACAGTGAGAGACATTAAACAGTGGAACGGCTTGCTTTCCAATGTTGTGTGTCCCCCATTGCTGGAGCTTTTCAAGAAGAGATTAGACATCAATCTGTCCAGGATGGTATGTGGTCTCCTGCCTTGGGCAGGGCGTTGGAATATCATAGAATCATAGAATCATAGAGTTGGAAGAGACCTCAAGGGCCATCTAATCCAACCCCCCTGTCATGCAGGAACCCCATCACAATATTTCTGACAGATGGCCATCCAGCGTCTGCTTAAAAACCTCAAAAGAAGGAGACTCCACCACCCTCCTTTGGGGCAGCATCTTCCACTGCCGAACAGCTCTAACTGTCACGAAGTTCTTCCTAATGTTCAAATTGAATCTCTTTCCCTGTCGTTTAAAGATCTCTAAGGTCTCTTCCAACCCTACAATGATTCTGTGATACAGGAAGCTGGACTAGATGGGCCTTTGGCCTGATCTAGCATGGCTCTTCTTATGTTCTTATGCTATGTTCTTATGGCTCTATGATTCATAGTTCAAGAGTGCAAAGGTACCGCAGGGTGTAAAAAAGAAGCGGGGACATAGATATGGTGTTAGTCAGGTAGGTGGAACATTCAGAATGGAGAATTATGGCACGGGCAGTCCCCAAATCCTGGAAAAAATATCATAGAAGGCAGGACAGGAACAAATTTCAAAAAGATCTTGATAAGCTTGGCCACTGGGTTGAAAACCACAGTGGGATAAGTGTAAAGTTCCAGGCACATAGAGTTTTGAGAAAAGAAGACTGAGCGAAGATGGGATGACACTTTTCAAAGACTCAAAAGGCTGTCATGCAGAGGAGGAAATTATGATGGAGATGTGTGTCATCTCCAGGCTTAAAACCAGGGCACTTCAAGGGCCAGATGCAGGGGATTGGTATCAGAAGACAGATATCTAGTCTCATGCTCTCCCAAACGCATCTGGTGGGGCCACTGTGAGATACAGGAAGCTGGACTAGATGGGCCTTTGGCCTGATCCAGCAGGGCTCTTCTTAGGTTCTTAGGTTCTTATGAGATCCAGTTCCTTACAGTCACCCCAGAGAGCAAATGATGGCATAATGGGTTATAGCTACAGGAAGCTAGGATTGGCCTGAATATCAGGACTGTTAGAGCAGTGTGATGACAGAACCCAGGCCCTCAGGAGGTGGAGAGAGCTCTGATGCTGGAGACATTCAAGAGAATATCGGGCAACAATCCGTCCAAATTTGATTTGGATTCCTGCGTTGAGCAGGGGGCCTTGGAGTCCCCTTCCAAATCCAGCATTTGCTATTGTATAGGAGCTGTCCAAGGTACTGAACCTATTTGTGTGTGTGTGTGTGTGTGTGTGTGTGTGTGTGTGTGTGTGTGTGTGTGTGTGTGTGTGTGTGTGTGTGTGTGTGTGTGTGTGTATGATTCAGCACCTCGTCTCTTTAAAATCCTGAAGGAAACACGGAGCTGATTTACCATCGGAAAACGGAGTCAGTGCTTGTATGAGTTTTACTTATGCAAAGATGTGCATTCATGTGCAGAGCCAGAAACCAAAAATAAAATAAAATAAAATAAAATAAAATCTGTAGCCTACCAGCACTGGTATAGCAGCCAGATTGGGTCTGGTTACAGGGATTCCCTTCCCTTATTTTTCCCCATCTTCCTGAAATTTATAAATGCATTTATTCATGATTATTTTTACCCCACCTTTCTCTTTGGAAAAGGACCCAAGATGCCTTACAGCAGTGGCATCCAAACTTTGGCCCTCCAGATGTTTTGAACTACAACTTCAACAGTCCTTTGTCATTGGCAATACAGGCTTGGAATTCTGGGAGTTGTGGCCCAAAACATCTGGAGAGCCAAAGTTTGGACACCCAAGCTTACAGTAATGAGGGACAATATACAGTCCAGTAACATTAAGACACATTCAAGTTTAAGAACAGGGAATTTAGGGGTATCTAGGCTAAAGGATGAGTCCAGGAGTTTCCCCAAGCTGTGCAGCTCTTTTTTTCAATTTGAGGGTGGCCCCATCCAGTACAGGTTGCATCCCTAGCCCCTGTTCTCCCTTTAGACTGACCAGCAGCACCTTAATTTTAATTTGTTCATCCTCATTCCTCATTCAGTTCACTACTGCAGCTAAGAACTCATGTAAAGTCAAAATGGCAGCTCTCTTAGTATCCCAAGGTGATGAGAGGTAGAGTTTGGTCTCATCAGCATACTGGTGGCACTTAAACCCAAAATTCTTGATAATCTCCCCCAGTGGTTTCATATAGATGTTAAATAACATCGGAGACAGAAAAGAACCCTGGGGGACTCCATAGGTCAGCAGTCTTGGTGTAGAAACATGAATCACCTAACACCAATTGCTGTGCCCTTTCCTGCAGGAGGACTGGAGGACTGCCCCCAATTCCCATTTCAGAGAGACAAGCCAGGAGGATGCTGTGGTCTATAGTGTCAAAAGCATCTGAGAAGTCTAGTAAAACCAAAAGAGATACAGATCTCCTATCCATTTCCCTGCATAGGTCATCTACTAATGCACCCAGTGCCGTCTCAGTCCCATAGCTGGGCCTGGAGCCAAACTGAAATGAGTCCAGGTAGTTTATCTCATCCAGAGTGGCAAGGACATAACCCGTTCTAGTATTTCCCCCCAAGAATGGGATATTTGATACTGGTTGTTGGATCTAAGGAGGGCTTTTTAAACAATGGTTTTATTATTGCCTCCTTTAAGCATGCTGGAATCTTGCCCTGTTGCAAGGAGGCATTCAATACTCTTCCTAACCAGTTTGCCATACCTTCTCTGGCAGATTTTAGGATCTTTGAGGGGCAAGGATCCAGCAGACATGTGGTATCCCTCACCTCCCTTAACATCCAGCTGTAGGAGATGAAAGTCATCAATTAATACAGGAAAGGCCGGGGGCACGGACATTTTATTTACCGGATCTGTTCAATTTTGCCTGAAAAGTGTTGGGCAAATTCTTTGCAGTGAGTTACAATGTTCTCCGTGTCATCTACCCATGGGTCAGCATGTAGCAGACTTTTGACGATTTGGAAAAGCTCCACTGGGTGATTTGGTGCTGAATCAATAATGGTAGAGAAAAATAATTTCTTTCCTGCCTCCACTGCCTTGGAATAAGCCTTCCAAAGGCCCTTCGCTGGGAGGAGCACGGCATGGGAAGAGCCGAAGACGAGAGGTTGGGAAGGGACCCATCTATTTAATTCCTCCCAGCCGGCACTCTGGATTCAAATGGTTCTCATTAAGCAGAATGCAGCAATCGGAGAGCGCTCGAGGCAACAAACTGACAGACCGAATGCCTCATTTTCACATGGTGACAGACAGATGCAAACGACGTTCGGCGGGAGTCATAAATGAGCGGCAGCCGGTTGTGGGCTTTGCACTTTGTCAAGAGACTGCAACGGCCAAGTTTGCTCCGTGGGAAGGTGAAACACCCTCCTTCCCTCCCTCACTAGGGTTGGCACACAGTTATCTATCTCTCTGTCCAGATCCTTTCCAAATCTTAAGAAACTCTCCTTACATCTTGCCTGTCTTCTCTATGCCCAGACATTGCTTGCCCAGTAAATCAACCAAGCTCCACTCAAAATTATGTAGCGAGAAACCTGGTGTCTGGAACTTACATCTATGCGACCAAATGCAAGCATATCCTTCAGGAGGTGAAAAATATTTGCAAATGGCTTTTCCCCCCTCCGAGAGGCAGCCTGGCTGTCTCCACTAGAGATGGGCACGACTTGAAAAAAATTTTTTTTCGAGTTGTCGTTAGTCGGGCCGGTTCCGTTTCGGCTCGTTTCCGTTTTTTCGCGAAAATTTGCAAAAATTAGTTGGTTCGTTTTTTTTCGTTTTTTTCGTTGTCGTTAGTACTGGTTTGGGGAGGGGGTAGCGGGCTCCTGGAGGGAGCTGCAGGAGTCAGCCAGAACCACAAGTGACGGACTGGCAGACTCTTTGCACCCGCTGTGTCTCACGTACTTGCATGTAGTGCAATGCAAGTAGATCTGGCTTAGGGTTAAGACGGCTTAGCGCAACGGCTAGGGTTAGGCTAGTTATGGGTGAGGTTACGGTGAGTATTGGGGTGCATCTGGGTGCCTCTCTGACCCACTTTGAAGGACAGTGTACTGGCGTATGGGTTAGGCTTAGGGTTCGGGTTTGGGCTACGATTAGTGGGCTGTTTATGCCCGATTGGCACATCCCAGAAGTCTCTGTGGTCAACCTGGCCAAGTGGCCATGCGATTGGTGGAAAATTTGCATGGCCTACTCCGATGGGAGAGCCCATCATTGCAAATGTGCAGGTGTAATAAAATAAAATAAAATAAAATAAAATAAAATAAAATAAAATCAACGGAGACTTTTTTTTGCAAGAAAAACCCACTGCTGCTACTGTAAAAATTCAAGCATTTAAAATAGCTAATTTTCTCATGTTTCTGTGGTGCTTTTTTTTGGGTTTTGGGCAACAATTTCAAAAAAAATATTGCGGTCGCCATTTTGGATCCCCCCCACCGCATGGCAAATGGATGCGCCCTCCCAGCCTGGTACAGTCAGCAAAACCTGGCCATGCGATTGGTGGAATGGCTCCAAAACTTTGCATGGTCCACTCCCATGGGCGAGCCCATCATTGCGAATGTGCAGGTGTAAAAAAATAAAATAAAATAAAATAAAATAAAATCAACGGAGACTTTTTTTGCAAGAAAAACCCACTGCTGCTACTGTAAAAATTCAAGCATTTAAAATAGCTAATTTCCGCATGTTTCTGTGGTGCTTTGGTGGGGTTTTGGGCAACGATTTCAAAAAAAAAATATTGCGGTCGCCATTTTGGATCCCCCGCACTGCATGGCAAATGGATGCGCCCTCCCAGCCTGGTACCAGCAGCGCAGCAGTAGCAATAGCCAAGGAGAGGGGGGCGGGGAACCCCCCCCCCAAATAAAACACCCTTCTGGCCTGGTAGGTGCCCTCAGACAGTTTTCGCCTACTTTTAGGGCTGGGAATCGGTTTTTTTTTAACTTTTAAAAACTTTTTTTCTGTGCCGCTTGGCATTGCGCGATGCAAGTAACGAGCACGACAAATCAGACCAAATTGTTCATTCGTCGGTTTGAGCTCGAAGTCTGGCGGAGTAATTCCCGTTTCCGTTTCCGTAGAGTAACGGATACGAGTAACGGAAACGGAAACGGGAATACCGCTAAGTCGTGCCCATCTCTAGTCTCCACATGTCCAGTGGAGCAGCTGTTGACCTCCACCACATGTCCTCCTCGTTTCCAGCAGGCAAACAGGAGACAATGGAGCACCTTCCTGTATTTTGTCCAACAGTTGTGCTTGCCGAATACCGAGTGGAGTTTTGTTTCCAGGATACTAAAGCCCGCCCATGGGAACTGACAGAAAGACGAGGTGGCTTGTCAAAAAAGAGGCTGGCAAGGCAACGGAGTCGTCTGCTTTTTAAAAGTCCAAGCAACAAGCCCCAAAGTAATCTGGCTGAGTTTACAAACAAACGTGAAAGCTCCCACCCGGAGAGAAAAATCTCACTGTCTTTGGAGGTAAACTAGAGAAATCGATTGGAGAGAAGCACAGAGAATGCCATCTTGAATATCTGTGAATAACGCAGAATATCTGTGAAGACACCGGCCAACCAGGCAGTGGTTCATAGTGGTTAGAGAACTCAATTGCTGTTCTAATGCAGCTGCAGGAGAGCCTTGATTTGATTTACTAGAAATACCATTCTATGAAGACCTTGACCCTGTACTATTAGAAGATAAATATCCTTCTATCATTGTGGCTGTTGCTAAAATGGTCACTGCTATTCTAAACCTCATGCTATTTGAGTTTTGTATTTTACTGCTTTTGTCATCTAAGGGAGAAAGGAAAAGGATGAGCATTCAAGGAAGGCCAGCTCATTGATCTGGCTGTATCCCTCGGCCTCAAGCTTGTTAAGATCAAATGCCTCGCTTACATTGAAAGCCCTGTTAGGGCTCTATACGTCAATTCTGTGAGATACGTAAGGGGTGGCTTTACCGGTTCTACTTCCCCAGTGAGCTTCCATGGCTGAAAGTGACGAGGTGAGCTTCTATGGTTGAGTGGGGATTCAAACTCGGTTCCCCTCCTTACACTCCTCAGCTGGATTTCTGGCAGAGATGCTCTTTGAAGGGTTAAAAGAGAGCTGCTAATAATTTTCCTCACCTCTGTATCTTGCATTTAGCATGCTTAACATCCAAGACGCTCAGGCAACGCCAACACGGGAGAGAAGAGGGGTGACTCGTGAGGAAAATATCCAATCCTGATTTGACCCCAGGTCAGCCCAAAATCACATCAATGTTAGTTTAATTGTGAATGCTTGCCGTCACATCTGACAACCGCTTTTTGCTTTGTCTGTATTTGAACAGATGTTTGTTCTTTCAGAAGGACAGGTGCAAACATCAGCACTTTTCTAAGTGCAGGAATTTTTTCATCTTCCTTGCCTCTCGCTTGTTCTGCTTTTTCTTTACTCTCATTTCTGTGCAATCCTTCTGCCATGCCTGTCCTGGATGCCTTCAAAAGGGGATTGGACAGATTCCTGGAGGAAAAGTCCATCACAGGTGACAAACGATGATGGAGATCATAGAATCATAGAAGCATAGAAGCATAGAGTTGGAAGAGACCTCAAGGGCCATCTAGTCCAACCCCCTGCCATGCAGGAACCCCCATCACAATATTTCCGACAGATGTGTCATATCCAGGCTTAAAACTGGGGTACTTCAAGGGCCAGATGCAGGGGAGTGGTATCAGGAGACACAGATATCTAGTCTCCTGCGCTCCCAGACCCATCTGGTGGGGCCATTGTGAGATAAAGGAAGCTGGAGTAGATGGACCTTTGGCCTGATCCAGCAGGGCTCTTCTTCTGTTCTTATGTTCTTATGACCTGTCAGTACTCTAAAACTGGACCCACCATGAGCCAAAGTGTGTGTGTGTGTGGGGGGGGGGGATTGTACACGCCATATATTTTGTGGCTTCCGGGGATTGCCCATCAATTCCCAAAACCCACGACAGTTTAAGGACTGCTGTGAAAGTCTGGTGGGTAGGGAGAGCGGCAAGATAGTGGAGACCACAGATGGTGCTCGAAGCCAAAGGCTGCATCATTTCGTCGCTGGTCTAGTTGCTTAGGACTGGCCTGGCTGAGCAGAAAAATTGCACAGCAGAGATCATGGGGATGGAATCACGGAGTCACAGAACAGTTGAGCTGGAAGGTCCATCCAGAGTGGACCACAGGCTTCCTCACACACTAGCTTCTCCTCCTGAACCCAGGTCCACTGCGATGCTCAGCGACTCACAACTCTGCCTCAAAGGACACCAAAATGAACATATAAAACTGGGAAATCGGAGAGAGAATGCAGTTAGAAATATTTATTTTGGAGCAACGGGTTAAACTTCGTCCCTCCTGATGTTTTGGACCACAGTTCCCAGAATTCTAAGCTAGATTGCTAGTGACAAAGGACTCTGGGAGTTGTGGTCCAAAACATCTGGAGGGCCAAAGTTTGGACATGCCTGGGTTAAAGACACACTTGTTTTTTGAGATAAAATGCATAAAGGGATTTAAATATATATTTAGGTGCATGGTCTCCCATGGCAGATTAATAGTATAGTATAGGCATCCTTCAGTCTCAAGAGACTACGGCATCGTGCTCTGTATAGAAGTCCTAAAGCAGCATCTAGCGTGGCTCAAAAGGCCAATTCAAGGGTGACAATCCCTTCCACACTGAAGACAGAGACAGTCTGTTCCTTTCCCGGCTGCAAGATTTTGCTGTTTCTAGGACTGTCTCTTTTTGCCAGCCTGTTGAACAAGTGTCCCTTCAAATTGTAGAAGACCGTGTGGTATTTTTTTTTCTCCAGACCGAACGAATCAGAGGTCAAGGTTTCCCATCTCTTAAGGTCCATTTCCAAGGTCTTCAGACCTCTCTTGCAGATATCCTTATATTGCAGCTGTGGTCTCCCCTGGGCCGCTTTCTTGGCACTATCTGTAAGTTGAGTCCTGGCAACTGGACTTCTTTTTCTTGAGAGATTGAAATGTTTCGCTGTTCATCCAAACAGCTTTGTCAGTCTGTGTTGGGGATCTTTGTTGGATCGGTTGTTGCAGATGATTTTTAGTTGCTTTAATGAGAGGCACCTCTTGTGTTACTATATGAAAAAACAACACTATTTATTTAACTAGAAGGGAAGGGTACACGGGAGGTTTCTAACTATACCTATTCTAACAGCCATCTTGCTAAGCTAGGAACATGCTTATCTTCTCTCAGAATACAAGGCACACACACTAACTAGACTCCTATCAGAACATTCCAGGTGGTGTGATCTCAACAACCAATAGGCTTTTCTCTTCACATTAAATCCAGCCCATAATACTCTACATTGACAATAACCCTGCAATGGCTGAAATGTAAATCTTGCTAAATATTCCAACAGTCTGCATCACTGCAGTGAAGATTCTGCTCACACCTTGCACTTGAGAATTGCACTGCAAGGATCTTGTCTTTCCTTGTTTTAGACAGGCAGGCAGGCACCATGCAAATAACTCTGCAAACCTGTGTTTGATCTTTTTTTTTCTTTTCATCTGGCACAATTTGACTGCCATTCTTGGACCTTCATCCTGAGCCTTGTTCTCCATCACGGTTGAAATTAAAGTGGCTCAGCAGAGTTCCGCCCTCATAAGCCTTAAATTGGTTGTAAAAAAAAAAAAATGCCTGTTTAGGGAACAATGTAAGACCTGGCATCTACAACCTGCTTAGTCAAGTTGGCAGATTTCAAAGGGATCAAATATTTCTTTTCTCGGCTCACAGCAACAGGAGTGGAAACGTGACATGCTACAGTTTGGGGAAAGACACGTCTTTTGCGTCAAATTGGGGTGAGCATCAATGGTGGATCTCTTCAGGAACTCAGTGTGCTTGGGAACTTTATAAGGTGGCAGAGGTTCAGTCATATGGCTTATTAAGGCCACACCTGGAGTGTTGTGTACAGTTCTGGTCTCCGCATCTCAAAAAAGACACAGTGGAACTGGAAAAGGTGCAAAAGAGAGTGACTAAAATGATTACTGGGCTAGGGAACCTCCCTTATGAGGAAAGGCTAAAACATTTGAGGTTCTTTAGTCTGGAAAAAAAGGCGCCTCGCATGGGGGGGATATGATTGAGACATACAAAATAATGCAGGGCATGAGTAAGGTGGATAGAGGGATGCTCTTCTTCCTCTCACAAAATACCAGAACTAGGGGACATCCACTCAAAATGAGGGTTGGGAGAGTGAGAACAGACAAAATAAAATATATTTTTTTTAAACCCAGCATTGTGTTAGTCTGTGGAACTCCCTGCCACACAATGTGGTGATGGCATCTGGCCTGAGTGCCTTCAAAAGGGGATTGGACAGATCCCTGGAGGAGAAGTCCATCACAGGTTAGAAACCATGATGGAGATGTGTAATCTCCAGGCTTAAAACCAGGGCTCTTCTTATGTTCTTATGTAAAGTGGATAGAGGGACACTCTTCCCCCTCTCACAAAATAACAGAACTAGGGGACCTCCACTGAAACTTTGGGCTGGGAGATTGAGAAGAGGCAAAAGATAATATTTTTTACCCAGTGTGTATTTAGTCTGTGGAACTCCCTTCCACAGGATGTGGTGATGGCATCTGGCCTGGATGCCTTCAAAAGGGGATTGGACAGATTCCTGGAGGAAAAGTCCATCACAAACCATGATGGGGATGTGTAATCTCCAGGCTTAAAACTGGGCTTAAAACAAGGGCCAGATGCAGGGGAGTGGTGTCAGGAGACAGACATCTAGTCTCATGCGCTCCCAGACGCATCTGGTGGGGTCACTGTGAGATACAAGAAGTTGAACTAGATGGGCCTTTTGGCCTGATCCGGCAGGGCTCTTCTTAGGTTCTTATGTTCTCATTATGCGTCCTGCAGTCTGCTAATTCCAACACTTCTCCCTAGCTTAAAGGAAATGTTGATCCAATTTCGAGACCGTCCAGAAGCTAGCAATCAACCAGGAAACATGCCCAATATGATTCGGATCAGTTCGGATTCATCCAAATGGAGAACCCCAACGTCTTTGAACCAGCAAATTTTGGGGTGGCACAACAAACCTCCTTGCTCATTGCCCCACAAAAGCCTGCCCTCTGCCATTTGTATCTCCTCCTAGAATAATTCCCCCCCAGGCAAAAATCTTTGACCTTTATTACAAGAGTTTGAATAAAATCTGCTTGATTAGCATTAGGGGCATAATAGGACCCAATTGTCAGTAATCTGTTCTCCAGTTGTACAATTCTGCACAAACGTGTACACTGAATGTATGGCTCGTTTGCAAAAAGTTCAGAAGTTCATGGTTTGTGGTCCCTGGACTTCCGCGAACCAAGATGAACTGCCTTTTTGGAGGCTCGTTCCCACCTCTGATTCCACCTTGATTTTCAGAAGAAGTCTCTGCTTGTTCCTTTCAAGTGCATCGCACAGCTGCTGCTCGGCAACTCTCTGAAGAACTTACCCTGTTCCTGAGAAGAGTACAGGGAGGAAACCCCCTTGGGTCTTTCCTCCGTCACCCAAAATGTCTACAATGTAGGGAATATTTTTAGCATGAGCCAAAACCCAGAAGGGAGCTGAGTGTCTGCCCACTTTCCCAAGGTTGTCTGCAGCTCCTAAATGTGGAAAGGTCCCTTCGGAAAGGGCAGACACCTCTTTCAGCATCTCCGTTCCCCAGCTGGCTGATTTACAGAATCCCAAAACGATCCCCTTCACCACTTGAGCTTTTTGTGGCCAGTAACCTAGGCAGGGTTGCAAACGGGCAATCACTAAGACGATTCATGGGCTGTAGGGATGTTATGTGATCAGCAAAGATGGGAGGGATGGTTTAATTGGGGCAGTGGGGGTTTGACTGAAGGCATACCGCTCGCCTTCCGTCTTGGCCCCCACAGTCTTGGCAACGTGGGTCATCAAAAAATAGCCTGCCATCCTTTTATTCTTCATATATATATAATTGGCTGGGGCACGAATGAGAGGCTTCTTTTCTTCCGCCCATTCCTTATCTGCTGTTGAGTGGATTCCAACTAAGCTCAGCATGTTTAAATGTTTGAAAGGATGCCACATTGAAGAGGGGACTGGTTTGCTTTCTGTGGCTTCAGAGACTAGAACTCGGGGCAATGGTTTCAAACTACAGGGAAAGAGATTCCATTTAAAAATTAGGAAGAACTTCATGACAGTTAGAGCTGTTTGGCAGTGGAAGATGCTGCCACAAAGGAGGGTGGTGGAGTCATCTTCTTTGGAGGTTTTTAAGCAGAGGCTGGATGGCCATCAGTTGGGAGCAATGTGATGGGGGTTCCTGCATGGCAGGGGGTTGGACTGGATAGCCCTTGAGGTCTCTTCCAACTCTAGGATTCTATGATCCTATGAACCCATTTATTCTAGGGTTTGGTAGCTGCAGGCAACTCAAACTGAGGTCTTCCAGTCCCAATTTTGGCATGTGCTTCAAGACCACCAGGCAGCAGAACCTGGAACCCCATTATCCACCCAATGCTCTTTCTGCAGCATGCCAAGGCATGCCAACTGACAGCCCTTCCTCACCAGATAGGCCTTCTAACCGACCGAAGAACAGCACTGGGTGAGAACTCATGACATTACGTTACATTTCTGGGGTTCTTCCCTGCTCGCATACACACCTACTTGGATTTATCCCTTGCAGATTCCCTTGCTTTTATGTGAGCAAAATATAGACATAGATACCAATAAATGATAAATCCTTTTCTAGGATTACAATTTTGGTTTTATTGGGCCTGGCTGGTTGCCAGGGGTAGATGTTGTTTTACTGTTTCCTTCGGCTAATGGTTTGGATATAAACCCCTTTAGATTGTATTAAAGTGCAATTACTTCATTTGCCTCTGCCAGTGGACATTTATTTGTACAATTAGTAGTGCATAAACCACAATTTTATTACAAAGAGAAATGTTCAGATGTGCTGCTACATCGGAATCTGAACCGGCATCCCCCCCCCTCCCCCGAATGTCCCTTTTAGTGTTCACACCAACTCCATCAACGGTAGTTTGATTCCAAATGGGATCCTTCCATAAAACGATAGAATGGTGAACACGTCCAACCCTCTGCTGGAGGCACGGGCCCAAATCAAAGCAGATCTGACTGACGGCTGACCAATTTTCTCTTCTTACTCGCCTTTGAAAAGATCGTGTTTCTCAGGCACAATTGGTGGTTAAACTGCAGGCTGGAAGTGGAAGGAGAGTCAGGAAAGACCTCTGGGTTAGAGAGATAGGCACAACACTAGAACTATGGGGCACTCCATGAAACTTTTCGGTGCTAGATCTCAAACCAATAAGAGGAAGTCCTTTTTTCACCCAGAGGGTCACTGGTCTGTGGAACCCCCTGGCAGAAGAAGTGGTGACAGCGGTCAGCCTTGACAGCTTAAGAAAAGGATTGGACAACTTCATGGAGAACAAGGGTATCCATGGCTATCATGATGGATGCCTAAGGACAACCTCTGGGTTGGAGAGATAGGCAGGAGATCTCTCAATGCCATTTGCAGGGCATTGTAAGCAGGTGAAGATATCTGCTTGGGAATCCTCTGAAGCAAATGGTGAGCTGCTGTGTGAGACAGAATGCTGGACCGGATGGGCTGTGGCCTGTTCCAGCAAGGCTGTTCTTATGTATGTTGTTAAGCATGAGTATCTTGGGCATTGGTTAGGCCTCATCTTGGGTCCTGTGCCCAGTTCTGAGGAGGGTGACCAGGGTGATTAGTGGGATGGGGAGACTGAAAGAACAAGGCATGTTTATCCTGGAGAAGAGGAGACCTAGAAGAGATAGGAGCATACAGCAGGACCCCGGTATCTTCTGGGGATTGGTTCCAGGCCTCCCGTGGATAATGAAAACCATGGATACGAGAGAACACCTGCCCACCCACACCCCCAAACTGCTGTTTTGAGACAGTAGCTTGCTTTATGGCTGCTGTTTTGAGACAGTAGCTTGCTTTATGACTGCTGTTTTGAGACAGTAGCTTGCTTTACGGCTGCTGTTTGTGACAATAGCTTGCTTTGTGGCTGCTGTATTATTTAATTTTTTCCTTTGCCAACCATGGATAACTGAATCAGTGGATAATGAATCAGTGGATACGGGGGTCCTGCTGTACTTTTCAAAGACTTGAAAGATATACAGATGAGGGACCGGATCTGTTCTCAGACATCTGAGAGTACAGGTGATAGAAGTGGTTTTTAATACAGTCTGTAACCTATAAGCTGCCATTGTAGATAAAATGGCAGTACTTTGGTTCTATCTCTAATTCAGCTCTGTGTCCTTTAATTCACCCCTCTCCCTTCACTGAACTGTGACTCAAAGCACTACACTTCTCCCCCAAGCCTGTGTCATGAGATACCAGGCCATAAAACTGCTGGACAAACACTTATCTGTGTGGGAAGACCACTGGTAAAGGGGGTCCGCAAGAGAGATAAGCAAGACATCCATTGAAGCATCGATTTATCGCTAGAGCTGTCAAACGCTCTCGGCTGCGAAGCGCAGAGTTCCGAGAACTGCAGGACAGGTGGCGCCAACGGGCAAGATTAATAGTATCCTCTGTGTGTTTCCTTTGACAATTGATTTGTAACTAGGTGATAACAATGTATCCTTTGTAGTTTCTTTGTTGTTTCGTGGGCGATTTACGGCGTCCAGATGCATCCTTGTTTATTCTGATAAAGGGGGAGTACTGAGGGAATGTTTCCTATAAAGTCTATAGAGTTTCTTTGCTCATTGCCCCAGTTTTCCGACTGAATTCGGCTGGGCACCTCGCTGCAGCGAATTAAAGCCTTTTCTCCGTGCCTTTGAACCTTGGTGTGTTTCTTTCATCTCTCGGCTCCCGTAATAGCGGCAAGGTAACCCGGGGTGTAGCTTTCATCTGGGGGCTCGTCCGGGATTGCCCTCCATTTTGGAGCGAGGGGCCAAGCCAAGCGGTTCCGAACAGCCAGCGGTGGACGAAGAGCTCCAGTGCACACCTTTCCATTTGAAAAGGGGAATTTTTCGTTCAACGTGGTGGCGGAGACGGTACCGCTCGGGGAGAAAACGCTGGCCGGCCGGAGAGGGGACCTCTTGAGAGATTTGGTAAGATATGGGACCGGTCCAGTGTGGGAAGAGAATTTGTCTCTAGTTTCTTAATTTTGGGGTTGAGCTCCTGGTGTGTAAAAGGGTAACAGAACGACGGTTCTGAGGTTTTTGGGGGAGGAGAGGAGCAGTGCTCTGATATCCCGCGTGTAATAAGGGAACCCATTTGGTGTGGACAGTGAGAAGGAGCTCTCAGCTGTCAAAGTAGACTAGCAGAAAAAAGGTTTTCAATAGGTAGGGGGATCCAGACTAGGTTGGGAGGCGGTTTGAAATGTGGGTAATTTGTGTGGTCACTGACCCAATGAATGTGTGAATGCGTGGAAGGTCGGAGTTTAGTATCTCCTTGGCCGAGCGACGTCTGGATTGTGCATTTTCTGTCTGTGGGCGACCCAGCAGATCACAGTCAGTATCGAGTGTTGTGTGTATGAAAATTGTTTAAAGAGTATAGGAGCGGGTCAAGTGGCATTGTGTGGGAGAATGTAGGAACACAGTTTAAATAAAATCATTAAAAACCATGGGGCAAAACTCCAGCAAACCCACAACTCCATTAGACTGCTTCCTTTTGAATTGGCACACGGCCACCAAGAATTATGATTTTGGCATCAAAATGAAGAAGGAAAGAATGGAGACTTTATGTCAAATAAAGTGGCCAGTGATGCAAATGGATTGGCCGGCTCAGGGGACCTTCAATGAGAGTATTATTAGGCAACTGTGGTTAAAAATTCTTAAGAACTGCCCTGAACACATTCCCTACATTGAGGTTTGGAAAGGAAATGTGAAGAAAAATCCCTCGTGGATCCAATTCTGTAGAGAATTGCCACCACAGGCTAAGTTGTTAGCCCTAAAGAAAAAGGAGGCAACTTTAGAAAGTCGCCCTGAAGATTATGATGTTTTTACCCCACCGCCTCCTTACGCCACAGTCATCCCTCCAGGGAATCCGGTGGTCCCCCCGCAGCACCACCTCCTCCAGGTCCAGCGCCCGCTTCCCCTCCAAAGGCACCCCATGTAGATGGTAATCTTCCCATATCTAAAGATCTTCCACAACCAGGATCTTCTGGCAAGTTTCCTAAAGATGAGCCTGAAGCAGGGAAAGGAGCCCCTAAAATAGATGAAGGAGATGAAAAGGATGATGATGATGATGAGGAGAGCGAGGAGGAATTCCGCCATAGAATAAAAGGAAATGTTGAATGGGGCGAAGCGGACCATCAAAGAGTGGCTGATTTAATTAAGAAATGCCGGGAATCAGTGATGGAAGTAGGAAATTATGCATTGGAAGCGGCAGGGGAACGAAACTGGGCAAAAAGACAGCGATATCTCTTAAGGGCATATGATGCAGCAAGGAGACATGAGGAATTCCTTGAGAAAAAGAGAATTGAGGAGCAGGCAAAAGTCATGCCTTTAAGGCGAGTGTACGACCCCTTGCCCCAAAATCAGCAGGGTCCCCGCACATATTCGATGCAGCACGTCCCGTTTACCTCAAGTGACATTATAAATTGGAAAAACACCCTACCAAGCTTAGAGGATGACCCTGACAAGAATTTTGAATCTATGTCCAGTATTTTCAATGTGTACATGCCCACTTATGAGGATGTGCAGCACCTTGTGAGAGGCTTATTTAATTCAGAAGAGACCCGGAAGATTTTCGAGGAGGCTAGGAAATCCCGCATAGCTTTGGGGGACACTCCTGCACAAGCGGAAGCTGCTGTTCCGACAAATACTGCACCAGATTGGGACTATAATGCAGATGCAGGGCGCACTGCTTTAAGAAATTATCATACGGCAATACTTCAGGGCATCAGAGCAGCTGGCAGGAAAAAGATTAATATGTCAAAAGTGAACGATATAGTGCAAAAACAAGATGAGTCCCCAGGAGCTTTTCTGGACAGATTGTATCAGGCATTTAGAAGATATACTCCCATTAACCCTGAAGATCCTGGAATGGAGAATATAGTAAAGACAGTTTTTATAGCTCAATCTGCTCCAGATATTCGAAAAAGAATTCAGAAAGAGGCCAATTTTATGGGACAAACATTGCAGTGGATGCTCCAATTGGCGCAAACTAAATTTAATAACAGGGAGGAAGATCAAAGTTGCCCAAAAGGTAAAGGACAGACTAAGAAAGTGATGGCTCTGAATCACGTCCCCGAGCCCCGCAATTTCAATGCCCCAGGGAACCGGCGTGGGCCATTATTAAAAAATCAATGTGCACTATGTGGACAGACTGGACATTGGCGTAGAGATTGTTATAGGAACCCCGAAAATCAAAGGCGAGGAGGCTTTAATCAAGGTCCACGCCGCCCCTAGCAGCCACCGGCTTTTGAGAGGTATTCAGTGCCCGCTTCATCCGGCTTTAATCAGCCAGGAAATCGACAGTCAGCGCCTGGCCCCTTAAACTATCAACAGCAGAGGAATTTCCAGGTGAATCAAGGACAAGCTAGCCAATTTCAGCCCGCAAGTCAAATTCAAGCGCCATCAGCTCAGGCTCAGCAAGCGCCCCAAAGAGGACAGGGTCCAGCTTGGACCCCACCATACCAGAACATGATGGTTCTGGAAGAAGACGTCCATTATTGAAGGTTCCCGTGAGCCCTTGGTCAGTGTTCCCGTGAGCCCTTGGTCAGTGTTCAAACCGGGAACGAATCTGTCAAATTTATCGTGGATACGGGAGCTAGGCACTCAGTGATTCCTCAGCTTGTTAAACCCATAGACAGGGCTCTTTCAATTAGCGTAATGGGAACCACAGGAAAGGCGCAGCGCGCTTATTTCATGCAGCTTGTACAGTGCAAACTAGGGGGCCAGATTGTCCAGCACAAGTTTTTACACATGCCAGATTGCCCTATTCCTTTGATGGGACGAGATCTGCTGTTTAAATTAGGAGCTCAAATCACCTTCACTCCCAAGGGAGAAATTCATTTGACAACTGATAACAAGGAACCAGAAGGTGAAAAGTGCTTAGAATATCCCTTAAGAGAGAGATGGCGTTTGATGGTAGTTCAAGAGGAGCCAATCCAGCTGTCTCAAGATTTCCTGGACAGAGTTAACCCTGAGGTGTGGGCAGAGGATAATCCCCCAGGCATGGCACGGAACATTCCTCCCATAGTTGTTCAACTCAAGCCATTTGCAGGTCCAGTTTCAGTGCCACAGTATCCCATCGGGAAAGTTGCAGCAGAAGGAATTTGGGTCCACCTTAAGAGACTGATAGATTATGGCATCCTTGTTCCGTGTCAGTCACAATGGAACACTCCTTGTTGCCGGTTCGAAAACCGGATGGGACATTTCGCCCGGTGCAGGACCTCCGTTTGGTGAATGAGGCTATCGAACCTCTTCATCAGAATGTTCCGAACCCTTATACAATTTTGAGTCTGATACCACCAGAAGCAGCCTATTTCACAGTTTTAGACTTGAAAGATGCATATTTTTGCTGCAGGTTAGCGCCACAGAGTCAGCACATCTTCGCTTTTCAATGGGAGGACCCCCAAACAGGCACAAAAACTCAATTCAGATGGACCCGTTTGCCTCAGGGGTTCCGAAATTCCAGTACGTTGTTCGGGGGGGCCCTGGCGTCAGATCTTGCCAATTTCCCCCGAAAACCTGGCCAAATAGTCCTGCAATATGTAGATGACATTTTGGCGGGAGCGGAAACCAAAGAAGGCTGTGAGCAGCTCACAATTGATCTTTTGAACCATTTAGCAGCAGCAGGTTATAGAGTAACCAGAAAGAAAGCCCAAATTTGCCAAAAATCAGTGCGGTACTTAGGTTTTGACATTTCCCAACAAAGACGCCAACTTCGCGATGAGCGGAAGCATTCAATTATTCAAATCCCTGAACCAAGAAATAGGAGAGAACTCAGAGGATTTTTGGGAGCAGCTGGGTTTTGCTGCATCTGGATTCCAAATTTCAGCCTTTTAGCAAAACCTCTGCATTTAGCCACAAGAGGAAAAGAAAGTGATGAGTTCCTGTGGGGTCCAGAACAAAGAGAGAGCTTTAAAGCAATCAAACAGGCTTTAGTAGAGGCGCCCGCTCTTGGTCTCCCGAATCCAAAAAAGCCTTTTAATTTGTATGTTGATGAGGAAAATGGAGTTCCAAAAGGAGTGTTGTGTCAGAAATTAGGAAGTTGGCAGCAACTAGTAGCTTATCTATCGGAGACATTGACCCCAACGGAGCAAGGACTTCCGTCCTGTATGCGTGGAGTTGTGGCGCTGGCAGTGCTTTTAAAGAAAGCGGATAAATTCACTTTCGGACAATCCACAGTGTGTATCACAAAGCATGCAATTCTACCCTTGTTAGATGCCAAAGGAGGCTATCACTTGTCCCAGACTGCCATGATGAAATGTCAAAAATTATTTTCAAGAGCTGGTCTTACATTCCAGACAACGGAGGGTTTGAACCCGGCAACCCTCCTCCCCTCACTTTGGTTCTATCTCTAATTCAGCTCTGTGTCCTTTAATTCACCCCTCTCCCTTCACTGAACTGTGACTCAAAGCACTACACTTCTCCCCCAAGCCTGTGTTATGAGATACCAGGCCATAAAACTGCTGGACAAACACTTATCTGTGTGGGAAGACCACTGGTAAAGGGGGTCCGCAAGAGAGATAAGCAAGACATCCGTCGAAGCATCGATTTATCGCTAGAGATGTCAAACGCTCTCGGCTGCGAAGCGCAGAGTTCCGAGAACTGCAGGACAGGTGGCGCCAACGGGCAAGATTAATAGTATCCTCTGTGTGTTTCCTTTGACAATTGATTTGTAACTAGGTGATAACAATGTATCCTTTGTAGTTTCTTTGTTGTTTCGCGGGCGATTTACGGCGTCCAGATGCATCCTTGTTTATTCTGATAAAGGGGGAGTACTGAGGGATTGTTTCCTATAAAGTCTATAGAGTTTCTTTGCTCATTGCCCCAGTTTTCCGACTGAATTCGGCTGGGCGCCTCGCTGCAGCGAATTAAAGCCTTTTCTCCATGCCTTTGAACCTTGGCGTGTTTCTTTCATCTCTCGGCTCCGGTAATAGCGGCAAGGTAACTCGGGGTGTAGCTTTCACAGGGCATATAATAATGAGCCCAAGCTGCAGGAAGCCAAATTTTTGATTGAATATCAGGGGGAAACTTCTCAACTCTTAGAGTAGCACAACAATGGAACCAATGAGTTCAGAAGATGGTGGTGACCGCTCCAACACTAAAGGCATTTTAAAGAAAACCAGATGGCCACCTGCCAGATCTGCTCCAATTTGAATTTCTGCCTTGAGCAGGGGGTGGACTTGATGGCTTTGTTGGCCCCTTCCAACTGGATTATTCTATCAGTCCACGATTCTAGCGTTGAGAGTATGTGATACTAGATCCTTCCCCCCCCCACATAATACTACCCACCAAAATGTGGTCCATCTTCATTCTTCCCCTGCATTACACTCACTTTCTCGGCCTCAGCCTGCCCATCGCCAATTTAAAAGCTTTTTGATTAAAGATCCATTAGGAAAGCGTAGTGCCGTGTAAGCACATTCCTGATGATGGAGTCTTTTACCCAGCTTCACCTAATTTCTCTTCCCCCCCATGTGGGAATAGGGTTTGATCTCAATAAGCGAGACCATGGGCGTTCAGCCGAAGGAGAAATTATGGGTTGGCTAGAGCTGTGGAGGCAGAGTGGCTCAGCGGACCAAGGCGCCAAAACAGTCAGCTGCAAAGTCTGCAGCTCGGTGGTTCAAATCCCAGGTGCCACACTACAGAGCGAGCTCCCGCTGTTAACCCCAGCTCCTGCCAACCCTAGCAGTTCGAAGCATGTAAAATGCAAGTAGATAAATAGGCACCGCAGTAAAAAGTGGGAAGGTAAGATAGTGTTTCCATGCAGTCATGCCGGCCACGTGGCCATGGACTTGCACAACACTGGCTCTTTCGGCTTGAATACAGAGATGAGCACCGCCCCCTAGAGTCGGACACGACTAGCACACATGTGTGGGGGGAACCTCTACCTTTACTTTAGAGCTGTGGAGGCAGAGAGACGGTGGCCAAGGGTCTGGAGAGCAAGGGTTCAAAGCTTGGGGTGGCACCCTCCAGTAGGCATCTCCACACACACACACAGAGAGAGAGAGAGAGAGAGAGAGAGAGAGAGAGAGAGAGAGAGAGAGAGAGAGAGAGAGAGAGAGAGCCACCCTTCATCATTGGAGGGCTGTGCTTTTTCGCACCACTCCATTTTCTTACGAAAAATGAGGACTTCTTGGGAAAGCCCTCTTTGTGCTGCCTAAGGACTGAGAACATATCTTTTTCTAGACAGAGGGGTGGGCGGCCCGTGGTACCCTCACCCCATACATCCTAGAGGGCACAGTGGGGGTCCTTGTGATTACATTCAACCCATTGAATAAATGGTCTGTAAATTGCCCTCTCCTCGCCTTCTTGTTTCTGGTCGAGCTTGTGGCTTCCTTTAGGCAGTCAGTTCATCTTCTATTTGGCCTTCCTCTTTCCCTGCTGCCTCCCACCTTTCCCAGACTTCTGGACTTCCCCAGAGAATCCTGCCTGTCCCAAAGCAGGAGAGCCAACGTTCCATCGTTTTTGCCTCCAGAGATAGGTCAGGGCTGATGTGCTCCTGGGCTCGACTTGTCCCTCTTTCTGGCCATCCGGGCATCTCCACGAAGCTCTCCTCCAGCACTACATTTCAAATGCATTTTTCTTCAGCTTTCTTCACCATCCGTCTTTCACACCCGTCTCTGGTGATCTGGTTTTGGTTTTCAAAACCCTCCACGGCCTGGGTCCTGAATACCTGTCGGAGCACATTTCCCAGAGGCCAGACGAGGCCAGGCCCACTCAAATGTCGCAGGCGCGCTCACTCAGGGTGCCCACACCTAGGGAGGCATGGAGGTCGACTACGCGTAACCGCACCTTCTCTTTGTGGGCCCCTCATTATGGAGCCACCTCCCGAGTGAGCTGCGCCTTGCACAGTCCCTGCCCGCCTTCAGAAAGGCTTTGAAAACCTTGCTTTTCAGGGAGGCATATGGCAAACTTTAATTTATTTAATTTTTTAAAATAATTTCCCCCCCTCTTCGCCTGCCCACTGATCCATCTTGCTAGGGTTTTCCCTTTTTTCTGTATTGTAATGCTTTTTAACTGTAAACCGCCCAGAGTTCCATATTGGAAGATGGGTGGTATAAAAATAAAACAAACAAACAAACAAATAAATAAATAAATAAATAATCCGTAGGGGATAGATTTCTATGACATGTCATATTTCCCCCCGCACCTTACTGCACTCTTATGTGGTGTTGGATGTGTTGATGAGTCAACAGATGAGGAAAGGCCAGGTTACCCATCAACATGTTGGAAGTTCCTTGTGGATTTGCACTATCGGTTGCAGAGAAAGCATTACATGTCACAGAAATCCCCCTCGTGGTGATCAGAAATGAGCGTGGATGATCTTCATCTTGTCTCCATTGACTATGATAATGATATTTTTAAAACCCTTCTGACTTATTGGCGACATTCTCCATTTTGCATTAATCACCGAACCAACGTATATAAAATGTTTCACTCTTTCAATTTCTTCTTCGCCAGTGCTAAAGTTGTGCTGGTCTTCTGTAGTTGCAACTAGAGATGGACACGACTCAAAACAACGGTGTTTCATTTGTCGTTTGTTGTTTAGGTGGTCCGTTTCGGTTTGTTTTCGTTTTTCATGAATTTTTTGCAAAAATTTCGTTTTCATTTCGTTACGTAATGAAATGAAAAACGAAAACAAAAACAAAAAATTGCTGTTTTGTTAGCATTCATTACAGTTCAATGTATTTGCCGCAATGAAAACGAAACGCACGACAAAATTTCTGTTGTTTCGGTTCGTTTCGTTTCATTTTGGAGACAAAATTCATTTTTCGTTTCGTTACGTAACGAAACAAAAAAACAAAAACAAAAACAAAAATGAAAAATTGCTCGTTTCGTGCCCATCTCTAGTTGCAACTTTGGTCTTTGTATTCTACTACATTCCTGCTTTGGTAATTTCTTCTTTCACTTTCACTGAAAGCTGTTTCTAGTCAATATTTCGTGGGCAAAGTCGTGGGGATGAAGGGAAGGACATTTTTGAGAAATCTGCAGGGAAAAGTTGCTGCAACCTTTTACTGCCCACTCTTGAAGCTTTCCAGTTCTACATCTGTGCCAGTACCAACTACGGTCCTCACTGGGGCTGCCTGATACAGCCAGAGAAGTTCAACATCTGCTTAAAATGTTTCTAACTGTTCCCTGATATATATGTTATATATATTTGAAAGCTGCCTATTTAAGGCTAGGCTTCAGGAAATTTCATGTTATTTCACACTCCGCAGAGCCAGGAAATTACAAGCTCAGGTGGATTGGGCTTTAACCGACATGCCTTGTGGTCTGGAATGATGTTGTGTAGTGTGATGAGAAGGCGTTTTTTATGATGTACCTCTGTCCCATATACTCCCTAGTTCTCTCTTCTCTTCATAAAAAACATAAGAAGAGCCATGCTGGATCAGGCCAAAGGCCCATCTAGTCAAGCTTCCTGTATCTCATAGTTGCCCCACCAAATGCATCTGGAAGCGCATGAGACTAGATCTCTGTCTCCTGATAGCACTCCCCTGCATCAGGCCCTTGAAGTACCCCGGTTTTAAGCCTGGAGATGACACTTCTCCCTCATGGTTTGTAACCTGTCATGGATTTTCCTCCAGGAATCTGTCCAATCCCCTTTTGAAGGCATCCAGGCCAGATGCCAGCACCACATCTTGTGCCAGGGAGTTCCACAGACTAAATACACACTGGGTAAAAAATATTATCTTTTGCCTCTTCTCAATCTCCCAGCCCAAAGTTTGAGTGGAGGTCAATATTTATTTATTTATTTATTTATTTATTTATTTATTTATTTATTTATTTATTTATTTATTTATAGTATTTTTACCCCATTTTTCTCCTTGGAAAAGGACCCAAGGTGGCTTACAGTTATGAGAGATAATATACAGTCCAGTACAATTAAGGCAGGCAACAGGTCAGAAACACCTCTTTGAACCTGTGATTTTTTAAACAAACCCCAGCTTTCTGCTGAGGCTTCCAAGGCATAAATCATCAAGGCGAATTCCTGGGTTCTTTAAAAATGCCAAACCTTACCAAAGCAAATGATTTCTCTGAAAGCAAAGTAAAAAATATTGAAGGTTTATTTCTAAACAAAAATACATATTAAAATAGATTTAAATAGATTCAAAATAGATTCAAAATGTAAGCATATTTGCCCTAAAAATAAAAAAATACTAATCTAAGTAATCTTTCCTAACTCATATCCATGGCTTATCTAAATAATTATAAACTCTCACTAACGAAGAATCGTGATGAAGCGAAGCAAAAGCTAGGCAGAAGAATATTTATGATGATAATAACAATGGCGAACCTTCTTTCTGTGATGATGAGAAGGTTGGACTCTAAATGCTTAAATTTCAACAGCAAGATGTCCAACCTTCTAGAATATTTATTTATTTATTTATTTATTTATTTATTTATTTATTTATTTATATATGCCGCTGACTACCCAAAGGTCTCTATGTTTTGACAAACTTACACATTCCTTAGATAAAGTCCAATGCAAAGCGAACATTGTGCTGCTAATATCAGACTAAGAAAACAACTCTGTCCTATCATCCTTAATTTCCTTACAACAACAACAACAACAACAACAACAACAACAACAACAACAACAACAACAACAACAACAACAACAACAACAACAGGGTTGAGGAACGTGAGACATTTAAAATAGGCGTTTACCTGTTCCACACCCCCAGGAAGTTTCCGTGGCGCACACATCATTCGAACACTGAGCTCCAGAGGGCTAGCCTGTCACTTTGTCCGCCTCGACCCAAAGCAAACAGGACTTCACAGTCAACCAGCTGCCCTTCTGACTGCCGGTAAAGCCAATTGGGAGTGAAGGTAACATTTCAAAGGGCTTTACTAGGGGAGCAAGGGGACAGCCGTGTGAATCGCAAAGCTCTTTTCTATCAGAGTGCTTGAAAAATCATTCCTTATTCCTCCCTCCCCCAATAAAATTTCCACATATTCCTGAAAAACTGAGAATAATTTGGGCTGGCGTGCTGTCAAGTTCACATCCTCTTTCTCCATTGCTTAATTATGTTATATACCATGTTATCATTATTTTTTAAAATCACTTTCAATTTGATAACTCTCACTAAATGAAACCTCCCAGCTGTGCACCAAACATTTAAATTAACACATCACTGCCTTCTATTTACACTTTAACAGCAAAAAGTTATAAAAAATATTCCAGGGAGAGGATGCTACAAAGCGATGCTTTCCTTGCTCTCCACGTGACGATGCTCCTTTGATTATCAGCTTTTCCAAACATTGATTAGACAGCGATTTTGTCTTGCTGGCTGAGGAAATTGTTATTATTATTTCTTGTTCCAGACTTTCATTGCAATTGGGGAAAGTCTGGCTTGCATGAAAATAGAACTGCCTTCAGGAGATGCATTGTAGCCCTGGACATATCCAAACCCAATGTTGGTGATGCCTTTAAAATCTCAAACAGCGCCAGCTTTCAAGGCACACAGCATTCCTCATCAGCCTGGGTATGACCAAGCAGGAGAGTGGATAAGCGTCCAAAGACAGGGGTCAACATTCAGATCTGAAACCCCTTGTTTTTTCTGTCACCCTGCATCTTTTCAGCTCCCTTTCCATCCCTTCTGCCAACACTAGCCCATCACACCATCGCTAGGAGAAGATTGTTCCACCTGTAGAAAGGGATTTAATGTCTGATCCTGAACCCCCTAGAAGGGGCATGGTGGCTCAGTGGACTAAGGCTTCCGAAAACTGTCGGCTGCAAAGTCGGCAGCTCGGCGGTTTGAATCCCGGGTGCCACACAGCGGAGCGAGCTCCTGGTGATAACCCCAACGCCTGCCAACCTAGTAGTTCGAAAGCATGTAAATGCAAGGAGATAATTAGGTACCACTGTAAAAAGAGGGAAGGTAAAATCAATGTTTCCTTGCAGCCATGCCGGCCAGGTGGCCACGGACTTGCACAACACTGGCTCTTCAGATTGAATATGGAGATGAGCACCACCCCTAGAGTCGGACATGACTAGCAGGCATGTGCATGGGTAACCTTTACCTTTTACCTTTACCTGAACCCCTTATACCGGGAGTTGCGATTGCTGTTACACTCCGAGTTCCAACAGTGAGGGATATAAGAGAAAACAAGAAAGAGAGGGAAAGGGGTAGAGTAGCAACAGGATCAAGGAAAGCAAGACATCGGAAGGATTTTAGAGCACTCTGGTAGAAAAGAGCTTCGTGATTCACATGGCGCTCTCCTTGGTCCCTAATAAAGCCTTTGAAATGTTGCCTTCGCTCTCAATTGGCTTTGCCAGCAGTCATCGTGGAAGGGCAGCTGGTTGTCTGTGAGGTCCTAGGATGCCCCCCTGTTTGCTTTGGGGGTCTTCACTGACCTCTCAACATCTGTCAGACTTATCCATGAAGGAGTAAGGACAAGGAGAGGGGAGAGAGATTTGAATGATGCCGTAATAAGCTACCCCATGGACCACGTAACTGTTTATATATTTAGTCTGTATAATGACATTGTAAATCGCCCAGTGAGTGCTTAAGCACTAAGGGGCGGTATATAAGCAGAACACTTTTTATGATATGAGCCTGCCCAGGTGTTAAAAGATCACCAGGAGAGGCCTTTCTCTCGAACCCGGCACCCTCCCAGGTACTTTGGGTGGGTACCCAGGAGAGGAGGAAGTGCCGTGGCTGTGAGGGGGGGGGTGATGTCATGTGCCCACAGAAAGAGCTCCAAGTGCCACCTTTGGCATCCGTGCCATAGCTTTGCCAACACTGCTCTAGGTAGTTTACCAGTAATTACGCAGGCTACATATTACCCCCCAGGAAGCTGGGGACTCCTTTTATTGACCCGAGGATGGAAGGCTGAGTGAACCTTGAGCCAGCTCCCTGGGATTGAACCTGGAATGCTGCAGGACAGGAGCTGAGCCACCACAAGTAGCAGCAATGTCTCTAGATGGTGCTGTATAAAAACATAACCAATGCATCATGGTTTTTTCAATCTGTTGCTTTATCCATTGTGAGCCAAGGTGGCCTATAAATAGCGGGAAGAATTAAAACCAACCTGAAGGGTGGCTGCAGGCAATGGCCCTTGCAGGTGTGATAAGAACCAATGGGTGGAAACTCATCCAGGGGAATGCCATCCTGGAAAGAAGGAGGAATTTCCTGAAGGTGAGAGCCATTCCACAGGGGAACAGCTTGCCTCCTGATGCTGTGGGTCCCCCATCGCTGGAGGTTTTCAAGAAAAGATTGGACATCAATCTGTCCAGGATGGTATGAGATCTCCTGCCTTGAGCAGGGGGTTAGACTAGAGAGCAAAGCAAAGTGTTCTGCTTATATACCGCCCCATGCCACTTCAGGTAGTCTCTGGGCGGTCTATAGTTTTTAATTATAGTATGCAGGCTACAACTTTGCCCCCCCCCCCCGTGAGCTAGGGTACTCCTTTTACCGACCTCGGAAGGATGGAAGGCTGAGTCAACCTTGAGCCGGCTACCTGGGATTGAACCCGGCCATGAGCGCAGTTTTACCTGCTGGACAGGCATTGAACCACTGTGCTTCCAAGGTCCCTTCCAACCCTACCCTGATTCTAGGAATCAACCCGTGCCGTGCTAGCGGCTGTATCTGCTGTATTCCTCTTTTGATCTCCCTTCTCGTCAATCCAAATAGCTGCCAGTGTCCCTGTAAGATGTGAAGGTTCGCACAGCATGGCTGAAAGGCTCCCGGCGCTGTGCCCAAGGAATGAACAGGGATGGTTTCCTCCACCTGAGACAACCACAGACCCTTCTGGATGCGTCCCATTTGGCCGACGAGGCTGCAGATGCCCAACCCTCAGCTTTCCAGCCCAACGGGGTTCGACAAAAGAAAGTCGGCAGCTGATGCAAGCCGTTGTCACCGGAATTTAACAGAGAGGTGGGGGAAAGGTTGTCGTGTTTTATTGAGTGGAGAGTATGCCACTGGTTCTCGCCCAGCGAAGCAGAGGGCAGACAGAGCGAGAGGGGTCACCTTTCCCTTCAAGCTCTCTTAATCCTTCATCGCCTGGTGGATCTCATTTCTATTTCTTTCTGGGGAGATTTGCTGAGCCAAGCAGCTGTTTGTTCCTTCCTTCCTTCCTTCTGAGGAAGCGTGCCGTTTGTCACACCATCTGGGCTCTCCCTTAATTCCCTCGCCCACATTGCTCCTCATGCACTGTTGGGAACTCTAGGCGATCTAGCTTCCTGAGTCGGGCTCAAAGGGTGGGGAGACCTTGGCCCACGCCAGTTGCCTTTCCTCTTCCACTGGAGGGGAGCCCCTGCTTAGAGAAGCCCCCACAAGCTCACTCAAAGCAAGAAGGAACATTTCTACTATTTTGTAATCTCCTTTGTGTGCAAGCACTAAATTTTATTTAAGATCAATTTCTTTAAAAAGCCATAAAATTCATTTATTTAGCAACCCAAGGCATGGATCCAACAGTAAAACAATGACTCATCCACCCCCTTTCTCATTAACTGGCACTCACAGTCTCAAAGACTTCATTTCATTTACTTACAAATGTGATTATATCAACAACTAGTAATCAACATGACTACTTTTCGAAAGTTCTGCTACAATGTAGCACTGGAAAAGGTGCAGAAGAGAGCGACTAAAATGATTACTGGCCTGGGGCACCTCCTTTATGAAGAAAGGCTAAAACATTTGGGCCTCTTTAGTCTGGAAAAAAGGCGCTTGAGGGGGGATATGATTGAGACATACAAAATAATGCAGGGTATGAGTAAAGTGGATAGAGGGAAGCTCTTCTCTCTCTCTCTCTCTCCCAAAATACCAGAACTAGGGGACATACACTCAAATTGAAGGCTGGGAGAGTAAGAACTGACAAAAGAAAATATATTTTCACCCAGCGCATTGCAAGTCTATGGAACTCCCTGCCACAGGATGTGGTGATGGCATCTGGCCTGGATGCCTTCAAAAGGGGATTGGACAGATTCCTGGAGGAAAAGTCCATCACAGGTTACAAACCATGATGGAGAAACCAGGGTACTTCAAGGGCCAGATGCAGGGGAGTGGTATCAGGAGACAGATATCTAGTCTCATGCGCTCCCAAACGCATCTGGTGGGGCCGCTGGACTAGATGGACTAGATGGGCCTTTGGCCTGATCCAGCATGGCTCTTATGTTCTTATGTTCTATGTTCTAATGTACTCTAATATATATTTTTTTAAAAATGTATTCCTGCATTGAGTAAGGGGTTGAAATTGATGACCTCCTAGTCTCCTTCCAAGTCAGTTATCCTATGTTTCGCTCAACAAACATCGACATTAATAGAATCCTAGAGGGAAAAGAACACTCAGTAGACAGGAGGGGATTTCTTTGAATTCCAACCCAGTTGAGACCTATTGGTGAAAGCTGGGTAGACTGACCATTATTCGCAGCCTAGAAAGGCCCCTTCCAGTCAAAATACATAAAAGGCAGCATACGTGGTTGTAAAAAAAACTTCCTGTGCCCAGGCTGGATTTGGAGCCCGGAACAGGGAACCCCAAACTCAACGGGGTGTAAAGTAAATTATGTGCAAGGGATCTGGAACCAGCACCCGACCCACTCCGAGAACCATGCCAGCAAACAAAGAGAAGCCCCAATGGACAGTCAGGCAGCCCCAAAAGTTGCACATGACGAAGAGTCAACAGCTGTGCCAGGTAGAAGGAAAGGACGAGCAGAAACTACACCAGCCTAAGGCTGCCCAGGTTGACATCTACAGACTCTAGAGAGGGGAAAAGCACTGGGGCAGAAAGGCGGGAACTCCCTTGGAACGTAGAAGCAGAACAATTGGTTAGTGCTCTATAGACTGACAGTCACCCCAGGCCCCTCCAAGCCACACCTCCCAGAGACAGCATGCCAGGTTGCAAATACTCCAGGAAAACAGCATCGGAGTCTTCAAGGTCTCAGTATTTCCCATTGAAGCAAAACAATTTGAGGAGCTGTGTAGCCATCACAAAAGATGGATACAAAATAACAAAACATTGCTAATATTTCGGGGGCAAAGCCCCCCTCCCATGGCTGACAAATCAGGAACTTTTCGTCTTGGCAAGTCACATTGAGGAGAGGTGGGGATGTGTGTACGTGAGAGCCGTGACATGTCTTTGGAAGGACTGGGACAATTAAGAATACCTCCCTCCTTTCACTTTGGAGGCAGCCTAAGAACATCCAAGCTCTGAGTCTCACGTGAACTGCCTGGCTTTCCCCCCATCTTGCCATGGACTCTACACCTAAGAAATAATTCCTGGCAAATTCATCTTTGGCCATGTTATTACCTATTGGTACTGCTCTGTGGAAGAGGGCTTTGCCGCCCCACCCCCGAAATATTAGCAATGTTTTGTTATTTTTATAGTAGCCTAAAGGTATCACCTGTTCCACTTCAAGATCTCAGGGGTACAGTTTGCTGGCCTCGGGGGTCCAGCAGCACGTGGCCCCTTGCAATCCACGGGCAACTGAACACCTTGCTCGTGGACAGAGAAATGAGACTGTCCTCGCCGATTCTCTTCCAACTCTATGATTCTATGATGCAATTCCCACTGGTGGGTAGGCATTTTACCCCTTTCTTTGGCGGTTACTTCACATCCATTTTGTCTCTCTAAGTGTTGCGCTTTGGAGCAGTACAAAAAAATCTTACTTCACATCTGACATGCAACAGCTGAAATTTGTCTCAACCATGCCCCCAGAACAGGTGCTGTACCTGGCGCTGCGGTAGGGTATTTCCTTGTCCCGGTTTGTTCCTGGTTTCTGTTCTGAGACAAGACATCATGAGGTAACAACTGTCACGCAACAAAACATTCGTTTCTCTCCGAAAACTGTCCCAGGTACTGGGTTGGGTGTTACGTTCAAAGTGCCCACCCACCCCACATGATCACCACCACTCCTTGCCCTCCTCCCCTAAATACCAATAAAACAAACCAAACTTCAAAGCCAGGCAAGAGGGGACACCAGAAAGACAATTAATTAGCAAGCAAAAGGAATAAAGAAGAAAGAAAGCCTGAAGGCTATCACCCGTAGCATTCCAATGCGGCCACGTGGAGAAAGTGAAAGCTAGCCAGACGAGCCGCAGACTCCTTCCCTGCCTGCAAAGATTTTGAATTTTTCAGAAGTGAAATATCGAAAAAGAATTTTTAACCTCCCTCCCCCGAAAAAAAAAAAAGGAAAAAGGAAGCTAGACAAATTCAGTGTTTGTCACGGTACAAGACTGTGAGGTAACACTTGTCACGAGACAAGTTGTCACGACCATGGGAACACTGAAACAGGGACAACACCACGTCATTGCAACCAACGCTGTCACGGTACAAAACTAGTCGCGGAACAAAGAAGGATGTGACGTAACCACCTCTCTGTGTCCCTGGGCTTTGGGAGTCCCCTGTTTCTTAATGGAGCAAACAGTTCCTAAGGAAAAATTAAGGGCTTTCTGACCTTGGGTTCACATGTCACCAGTGCATACCTGCTGGCTGAAAAAGAGTAAAGCAACCTTGAATGTACCCAAATTTGTCAGCCAGATCAAAGGAGAACAGAAAAGAGGCGGGTAAGAGGCAACATATCATCTTGAAAAGCAGGCCTCTCTAATTGGCATTGTTACTTGGCTCCGGCGTTTGGAATTAAAATTCCCCTTTCTTCTTTCAGGGATGATGGTTCCTCAAATTCCACAGGTTGAATAGAGTTGTCTGCTGAAGCCCAAAGGATTCTGGGTCATCCTCTCCGGCATTGTTTGGCGAAGAGAGCATCAATCTATGATCCCTTCAGAGAGGGCTGCCTTTTGTGACGAGAAGCATTTATGATTATTATGATTATTAGTCGCACGATGATAAGCCGCCCAATTTGAGAGGCTGTTCTCTTTTGTGTGGCACCAACCCATCTTAATCCGTTAAAGGTCAACGCGTGGACAAAATCATTTCGCTGAGCTGCTTTGGAGATTTTGAGTCCGGCTTTACCCAAAGGGCTGGCAGTCGACAAGACCGAATTTTTTTAAGGTTAATTAACATTTCCAGGGAGTCATGCTGAGAGAGCTGTGTTGTCTTAATGTTCATCTGAAGGCACTTGGTGGACTACCACAGGAATGAAGAAGTTGTGTGGTTTTCTTTTTTGCCATGACTCCAATAGTCCCCCTCCATTCTGCACTCATCTGGAGTTCTGGGTTCCGTTCTAGACACCATGCTTTGAGGAAGGATGCTGAAAAACTGAAGCCAGTTGAGACGAGGGCAAGAAAGATCATCAGGGGTCTGGAAACCAAGCCCTAGAAGGAAACACAGGAAGAACTGGATATATTTAGCCTTAAAAAGGCCAAGGGGGTATAGGATAGCACTCTGCAAATGCTTAGGGAGCTGGGAATGTTTAGTGGCCTTTCAAAAAGAAGACTGAGAAGGGATATGATAGCTATGTTTAAATATTGGAAATGATGTCATATTGAAGAGGGAACAGGTTTGTTTTCCATGGCTTCAGAGACAGGGCAATGGTTTCAAACTACAGGAAAAGAGATTCCATTTGAACATTAGGAAAAACTTCATGACAGTTAGAGCTGTTCGGCAGTGGAAGATGCTGCCACAGAGGGTGGTGAAGTCTCCTTCTTTGGAGGTTTTTAAGCAGAGGCTGGATGGGCATCTGTCGGAAATATTGTGATGGGGTTCCTGCATGGCAGGGGGTTGGACTGGATGGCCCTTGAGGTCTCTTCCAACTCTATGATTCTATGATTCAATTCTATACTTGAGAGGAATTCAGACAGAGGAGGGGGCAGGATCTGTTCTCAGTCATCCCAGGTTTCAGTTGAGTATCAAGAAAAATGTCTTACTCTAAACTGTTGGAAGGGGCCTCTAAGGCCCTTGATTCCAGTCTCCTGTTTAAGGCAAAAAGGGTTTGATAGATGGTTTTCTCTTGAATGCCTCCAGCGTTGGAATGATCACCAATTTATTTATTTATTTTATTTCATTTCATTTTAGAGAATTTTTACCCCACCTTTCTCCTTGGAAAAAGGACCCAAGGTGGCTTACAGTAATGAGGGATAATATACAGTCCAGTACAATTAAGGCTGCTTTTACAGGACCCCTAAAATCCGCTGCAAAATGCTTGGAGACGTGGAGCATAAAATTGTTTTCCCACCAACAGCAGCCTTAAAAAAATAATAAAGTATGGCCACTCCCACTTAAGTGCGCCCCAGCACGATTTACAAGTACCTGGTCTGGAGGAGGTAAAATCCTTGTTGCTGTTCCTTGTTGCTGTTTTAAAGCATCGCATGCCTGGCCTTCCTCTGTTTTTTTGTTTGTTTTTGTTGGGTTCCCCCCCTCCCCCTTTAACAGACAGGAATCCTAACGGGCTGGAACAATTAGCAGGCAGAGGTGAGCCTGCATTTTTTTCTCTCTCCCCTCAGAAGCAATAAAATCAGAGTGTGGGAGGTGGGAACACAGGAAGCAGAACAAAAACCACATTGGGGGGATCTGCATTTAAGTTGCCAGCGGATTTTAGGGGTCGTGTAAAAGCAGCCTAAGACATGTTCAAGTATTGAGAACAGGGAATTGAGGGGCATCTTACAGCTTTAAAAGACAACATTACATTAAAGCTACAAGAGAACGTGAGCAGTTAAAAAGAGAGTAAAATTCCATGTAAAAGTTATGAGTGATGGAAACTAACATTGAAAACATAGTGTCAATGCAACCACGTAGGTTATGAGTTCCATTGTTGTACTGCTGTAACAGTTAATACATTATGGCAAGTGTGGTGTCCAGATGTGGACTCAGTATTCAAGAGAATGCCTATCCAGTGCAGAATAGAAGAGATTTAGAGAGCAGACTACTAGATCGTGATGTTTTTCAGATGTCCTGTTGGCCTCTCCTGTTTGCATGGGAGCCTCTGAGCAACAACCCATTCCAGGGCCTCTATGCAAGGATTATGGGGGACAAGATGTCCTCATAACAGTCCTTCAAAGAGCAGGGATTCAATGAAGATTCCCTAAGTCCCTTTTTTCCTGTAATGAAACGATGTTATTTATTTGGAAATAAACAAGACCCCAGCAGCGGAGGCGGGGGAAGGGACTGGTTCCCTTCCATAAATAAGCCCCACCGACCATCCTCTCTGCCGTGAGTAAATAATGGATTTCCGAAGGGAATTCTCCTCATGCAAAGCTATTTCAATTACCTGGGCGATGGGGGGGAAAGCGTTGTAGGGGGTTAATGCGTCCAGAACTTATTCAAGGCATGCTGTCTTACTGTGCCACAGCCCATTTCAACTCGCATCCATCCAACAGAGAGAAATTATTAAGGAAGCCGAGTGATTGATACTGGAAAGCGGTGACGATATTTAAACCACACGAACACTGCTCCGGGGGCCATGGGTAGCGACGGTTGGCCCATTAGGATGACGCCTCATGACATATGCCTAGCCAGCTGGGATTACATAGATTATTCTTAAGAGACTGTGGGGGACGGGAGGAGGAGAAGGAGGAGGGAGAGTTAGTTGAAGGGCATAGAGTTTTCTTTGGAGACCAGGGTTGAGTCTTAAATGCACTGAGCCAAAGCTGAAGACCCTCAGGGCAGGTAAAAATTCAGCTGCTTCCTCTTCTTCTTTCCTGCTGTGATACCACCCAAAAGGTCCCCAAGGGACCACGAGCCAGCTCCATCTTTTACTTCTGATCCCCTAGGAAAGTCAGGAGAGGCCCCACGTTGGGCGCCAATCTGAGCTTCCCCTGTGGCCCCATCCACGATCTGAGGGCGAGTTTTTGCAGAAGAAGGACCTTTATTAAAGGAAGGAAGGGGAGAAAACAATTTGCCCCACTTTTTTTTTTTTTTACAGAATCAGGTCCAGTGAGACTGTGAACAGTAATAATCCTTGATAGATTTAGGCCAGTGGTTCTCAACCTATGTGTCCCCAAAGGTTCCTGGACTGCAATTCCCAGAAATCCCTTCCAGCACAGCAAGTGGTAGAGGCTTCTGGGAGTTGTAGTCCAGGAACATCTGGGGGCCCACAGGTTGAGAACCACTGATTTAGCTATCAGCAGATATGTAGTCCTTTGCAGACCCTGGACCTCCTGGGCTGCTAACTGGGCCCCTCTGGGCTGAGTGCAGCACAGTTCTTTTTAGACCTAGGCTGGGGGAATGGAAGACGTCCTTGTGGTCTCAGGCCCCTGCTTGGTGGCTGACAAGTCTCCAACTAGTTCCAGCTCCTGCAATGAGCCCCCAACCTAGTCCAAAAGGACAACCCCATTTTATGGGTGCCAGGGAGCTGAGCTACTAAGTTCAACCCATTCAGAAAAACATTGTAGGTAGGAGATGCATCGCCCTTCTGAGATCACACCTCCTGGCCCTTGGTCCTGGACAGGATGAACATTTGTACACACCACTCATGGGCAGTACAGCGGGATGGGGGGCAGAAACTGTTTGGTGAAAAGGCTGAAGGGAAGGTGTGGAGGCAGAGATCAGGCTATGGTAGCTGGAGAACCAGGGCTCAAGGCAGGGGGAGTGGGCACACTGGGCAGGGATTCCCGGTGAGCTTCCTCAGAGCCTCGGTCCAACTCATTTGACCCTAGCCATTTCCTTGGACATCATCAGCAAGGACCAGTCCTTTGCCGAGGGTGGACCAGTCCTCTGCCTCCTGCCAGCATTCCTTTGAACCCTCTCATTCCCCTTGTATTTCAAGCTCAGCCATCCCCAAAGCTGGGCCTCCTTGGGCAGCATTGGTGTTCTCACCAGCCCCACCACAGGAGCCAGGTGTAGCATGTGGAGACAGTGCACCCACTGGACCTGCTGAGGTGGTGCTGGAGGAAATCTTGGCAGATACCCTGGATGGCCAGAAAGACCAACGACCGGGTCCTAGATTAAATCAAGCCTGAACTCTCTCTCCGGAGGCCCACATATTGACACGGAGGGTGTCCTACTTTGGGCATCTCAGGAGAAGGCAGGAATCTTTAGGAAAGGCAACAATACCGGGAAAGATGGAAGGCAGTAGGAATAGAGGAGGATCAAATAGGAGATGGAGCCACTGCCTTAAGGAAGCCACTGAGTTGATTCCGCAGGAGCTGAGCAGGTCTGGTGAAGGCAGTTTGGAGATCACTCGTTCAGAGGGTCACCGTAAGCCAGAGATAACTTGATCACAGATATAACAACATATCTGATCACAGATATAACAACATCCAGAAATAAACTACATTGGAAGGTGAAATCTCCTTTTGGTCATAATGGGTGACCCCATTCTCCATTGGCTGATGGGTTATCTAAGAAATTTATGTGTTGGTACTAGAGATGGGCACCTTATGAAAAACAACATGCTCCTTCATTGTTTTGTAAGCTTTCAAAACATTACAAAACAAAATGGGAAACAGCATTTCGTTATGAAACGAAACACTTCTTTTCCCCTTTGAAAATGGCTCCCTTGTAAAAAGCTACCCACCAAATGTGGTGCCTCTAGGACCCAGGGGAGCCATTTTATAGAGTAGCAAATCATTTATTTATTCTTTCTTTTTTGTTGTGACCAACCCTAGTTGGTACGTGTGGTCAAGTTGCTTCTGGCGGACTCAAGAGCTGAAACCCGATCGTCTCACCTCAGGAAGCCCCGTTTGAATCAGAGGAATGTATGGAGGCGTTGACGGACCTCATCCCCACCGATTCAATGGGCTTACTCTACTTGTGACCTACTGCTAGGTTTCTGCCTATGGATCAGTGACCTCCTTGAATTATCTGATCCCCCTTTAAAACCTTCTGAGGTGGACCTTCTTACATCATCTCCTACTGTCTACCCAGAAAGACTTCTGGTCTTGTCAATCTTGTCCAGCTTTACTGAAATTCTCATGAATGAATCCCTCCTATTTTGCCAACGAACTGCTGAGGTGACACACAACCCTAACATAACCGCCTCCATTTTTCATAGCAATGTCTTCCAACCCAGCGGGCCCCTACACTTGATCAGAAACCCGTCATCCTGTAGGTTGCATGCCCAGTGCTTGTGGATTGTGGGAACTACAGTGTGCTCCCAGAACATTTCTTGTGGCCAAATTCAGGAGTCACTGATTTGAAGGCATGGTGGCTCAGCGGACTAAGGCTCTGAAAACTGTTGACTGCAAAGTTGGTAGCTCGGCGGTTTGAATCCCGGGTGCCACACAGCGAGCTCCTGCTGATCACCCCAGCTCCTGCCAACTTAGCAGTTCAAAAGCATGTAAATGCAAGTAGATAAATAGGTACCGCCGTAAAAAGTGGGAAGGTAAAACAGTGTTTCCTTGCAGCCATGCCGGCCACGTGGCTATGGACTTGCACAACACTGGCTCTTCGGCTTGAATACGGAGATGAGCACCACCCCTAGAGTTGGACATGACTAGCACGCATGTGCAGGGGGAACCTTTACAAAGATGATGACCTTTCCGCCCTTGATGGTCTCCTTGGTTTTCATAGATATTTTCAGGCAGCATTGCAACCAAGATTTCTTAGATCTTCTCACCTGAACTGTTTGCAAAGGAATAAAATATCCAGTGCTTAGGAAAGAGCTTTTTTTCTAGCCAGCTGGTTCCCATAAATGCCGCTTCCTGCATTTAAACAAGAAATCCTAGTGAGGTCTATTGACTCTTCCATCTGTTTCCCAAAAATGAATGCAGACACACATATACTATTCTCCAAGTGCATAATCGCTGAATCACTTAACTGGAGGTAGAAGCCTTGATGAAGGAGTTTTGGGGCAGCCATGGTGACCTTTTCGCTGAAATTTATCAGCAGCGCAGAGGAAATATGACAGTTCTGGGAAATGGTTTGAGACGGCACTTATAGTGTTGAAGAACGGTGACAAATGTGGCTGCAGGGACCCCCCCCCCCAGGAATCGGGGAATAAATGGTAATGCTTTCTCCACTTCTGCCAGATCACCCAAAGGATGCTCTGTTGGCGAGAGCTCCCCTGGGAGACTTATGAAGTTGTGAAGATGAAAGCGGTTAGAGATGGGCAATTCATGCCGGTTTGTGCTTCATAGAAAGAGGTGTTTGGCTCTTAACATAACAACACAAGAGCATAAGAACATAAGAAGAGCCATGCTGGATCAGGCCAAAGGCCCATCTAGTCCATCTTCCTGTATCTCACAGTGGCCCCACCAAATGCGTCTGGGAGTGCATGAGACTAGATCTCTGTCTCCTGATCCCACTGCCCTGCATCTGGCCCTTGAAGGACCCCGATTTTAAGCCTGGAGATTACACATCTCCATCATGGTTTGTCACCTGGGATGGACTTTTCCTCCAGGAATCTGTCCAATCCCCTTTTGAAGGCATCCAGGCCAGATGCCATCACCACCTCCTGTGGCAGGGAGTTCCACAGACTAACAACGCGCTGGGTGAAAAAATATTTTCTTTTGTCAGTTCTTACTCTCCCAGCCCTCAATTTGAGTGGATGTCCCCTAGTTCTGGTTTTTTGTGAGAGGGAGAAGAGGTTCCCTCTATCCACTTTACTCATGCCCTGCATTATTTTGTATGTCTCAATCATATCCCCCCTCGGGCGCCTTTTTCCAGACTAAAGAGGCCCAAATGTTTTAGCCTTTCCTCATAAGGGAGGTGCCCCAGCCCAGTAACCATTTTAGTCGCTCTCGAGCCCCGCCTTCCCCGAGCGGCATCCACTCAGAGGGCTGCCTCTCGGTGGGCACCTGTTGGAGGAGGCGGGGCTTAGAAGCACTGACGTTGGTTGGGATGAAGTACAAACTTGCAGACCCCACTGAAACCATGGTTTCCTGCTCATCTCAAACAGTGACGCTTTCCTGTCGATGAAGATCAACGCACGATGTCCATTGTGGCTTTGGACACTGTCACTAGTTTGGTATTCCTCAGTTTCCATTTGTTCACAGATTCATTTATGGAAATGAAGAAATCGCGGTGAGGTTCTGGGCTAGACTGGACATCTGGTACAAAAAAAGTTATCAAAAGGATTCTCTGTTCTCCTTGAGAACTCATGTCTTCACATCCAGGCCGAAGGTCCAGTGCTTCTGCTCCATCGTGGCCTCTCCAACGTGCACAAAACGAGGATATATTTTGTGCAAAAACTGGTGCTTTGGCTCAACACCGTGGCTTTTCCCCATTTGTGACGCTCGTAAGAGTCAGGGACAGGGTGTGGGTGGCAAGATGAAATAGGAAATACACCCAAACTCATGTTTTGTGGCAGTATTTGTGAGGCAAGGGCAAGTGATGCACACAGGACTCCACAGGGGTAAAGCAAAAATGAAAAAGCAGCAAGGCAGGAACCTTCAGGAGCACACAGGAGTCTTTGGAAGCAAGGCAGGGATGAACAAGGGGCAAGGCAGAGGCTTACTGGAACACACAGGTTTCTTTGGAAGCAAGGTAGGAAGGTAGGAACCTTCAAGAGCACACAGGAGTCTTGTTGGTTCTCCTCGCCCACCTGCATGGAAAAGAAAAGCACGCCACGGGGCAGTGGTGCCTGTTCCCTGACTTCACAAAAGTTGCCCCTCTTTCAAAGAGGAGCCAAGATGACGGAGAGTGTCTCTCTGCTGGGCAAAGAGAAGCGAAACAGATCTCTCCCCCCTCCAATTTCCCCTCCCTCAGAGCCAGCTGAGATGCTTGGACTTCTTCTCTGAAAAATGGGATTCCTTAGCAAGCGATGGCTGGTTTTTCAGGGATGGGGCTCCCTCCCCCTCCCCCCCGCTCCAAATTTCCTTTGTGGAGATGAATGGTCTCTCTTTCACCAGTCACGTTTGTTCCCGAGGTTGGTTTAAAAGCAGATAATATCGGAGCTGAGAAGTGCCTTGACTTGGCAAAGGTTTTTGTTCTTGCCAGCTGGAGGGTAGTGAATGCGAGAATTCAGGGTTTTTTTACACTGAGGTGTAAGGTTTTCTTTCTTTCTTTCTTTCTTTCTTTCTTTCTTTCTTTCTTTCTTTCTTTCTTTCTTTCTTTCTTTCTTTCTTTCTTTCTTTCTTTCTATTTCTCTTCACTCCTTCCTTCCTTCCTTCCTTCCTTCCTTCCTTCCTCTCTTTATTCCTTTATTCATTGGTTGGTGGGTTGGTTTGTTCCTTTGTTCCTTCCTACCTTTTTCTCTTCCTTCCCCCCTCTCTCTTCCTTCCTTCCTTCCTTTAGTTTCACATTTTTTGATCAGTCAGTAGATTAGAAGTGGGGCTTGTAACAAGGCACCTGTGTGACAGGGCGATGTGAGTTTGGCATCACTTTAACTATTCTGGCTCCTTCTTACAGAAATGTGGGGTTTATATGTGGAGGGACTTGGAATTTCCCACTGTGGGAATGCCTTCAGTGGCATTATAGATCAAACACCGAATATTAGCCCACAGTGTGATGCGGCTGCAAAAAAGTCCAATATGGTTTAGGCTGCATGGACAGACACTATGCTAGTTAGGCCTCATCTTGAGCACATTGTCTAGTTCGAAGATCTCCCTCCCTGAAGATCTCAAAACCCAGAAATAATAGCATGGGCACAGACAAGGTTTGGGTTAGAGTAACTCCAAAAGAATCAAAGCAAAGTGTGTTCTGCTTATATACCGCTCCATACCACTTCAAATAGTCTCTGGGTGGTTTACAGTTTTAATTACAGTATGCAGGCTACACATTGCCCCCAACCCAAAAGCAAGCTGGGAACTCATTTTACCGACCTCGGAAGGATGGAAGGCTGAGTCAACCATGAGCCTTCTACCTGGGATTGAACTCCAGGCCATGAGCACAGTTTTAGCTGCAGTGCAGGCATTTAACCACTGTGCCACGGGGCTGCTAAAAAAATAATAATACAAACACAGGGGAGGTCACTGTCCCAGAGCTTGGAAAGTTACCTTTTCACATGATAGCTTCGATCATCTACTTAGCTAGCAGCATCCAAATCATCTTAATCTTAATAGTTATTGCAGAGGTGGAAGGGAAATATGGATTATCATCAAGCCAAGACCCTGTCAAGGAAGTACAGTAGGCTCTCCAAACAGATGCCTACATCAAGGGTGGATCAGGCCCTGTGTGCATCCTTATTAGAGCAAGGATTAGGTTGGGGTCCAGGGAACATGTATAATGGACAGGTCTAATCTAATCTAATCTAATCTAATCTAATCTAATCTAATCTAATGCAATGCAATGCAATCCAATCCAATCGATCTAATCATTTTAGACCTGCAGAGCTGGAAGGGACCTTGTAGGTCATTCAATCCAACACCTGTCAAGGAGACCCAAGTAGGGAATTGAACGCACCCCCAGACGCCTAAACCCCTGAGCTATCGAGTAGCCTTCTGATTTGGGAACAAACCCTTTCCTGTTTTTAAGCCCATCCATTTAGGCCTAGGGCAGAAGGCAAGACCATCTGTAGCTTCCACGGAAGCCCCTAAGGCTGGTTCTACCTCTACAATGTGGGGTGCTACATCTAGGTAAAAAGAATGAATTGCACAGATATATGATGGGGGACACTTGGCTGGAGAATAGTATCTGTGAAAGGGATTTGGGAGTCTTGGTGGACCACAAATTGAACATGAGCCAGCAGTGTGGCGCGGCGGCCAGGAAAGCCAATGCAATTCTTGGTGGCATTAACAGAACCATAGTGTCTAGATCAAGGGAAGTGAAAGTACCACTCTGTTCTGTTCTGGTCAGAACCCACCTGGAGTCCTGTGTCCAGTTCTGTGCGCCTCAATTTAAAAAGGATGTTGACAACCTCGAGCAGGTGCAGAGGAGGGCGACCAGGATGGTTGAGGGTCTGGAGGAAATATCTTACGAGGAACGGCTTAAGGAACTGGGAATGTTTAGCCTCTCTAAAAGAAGTGTGAGGGGGGATATGATAGCTATGTTTAAATATTTGAAAGGATGTCATATTGAAGAGGGAATATGTTTGTTTTCTATGGCTTCAGAGACTAGGACTCAGGTCAATGGTTTCAAACTATAGGAAAATATTGAACATTAGGAAGAACTTCATGATGGTTAGAGGTGTTTGGCAGTGGAAGATGCTGCCCCAAAGGAGGGTGTTGGAGTCTCCTGCTTTGGAGGAGGTTTTTAAGCAGAGGCTGGATGGCCATCTGTCAGAAATAGTGTGATGGGGGTTCCTGCATGGCAGGGGGTTGGACTGGATGGCCCTTGAGGTCTCTTCCAACTCTATGATTCTGTGATTCTAAGCTACCCAGGAGGTGAACTGAAAAGAAAAGGGACAGCTAGGATGAGCAATCCAGGCGTAGATCTGGAAAAGCCAATGTGTGTGTGTAGGGGAAGCTACCAACTACTCAGTTCAGATAACTGGCTAGAATTTTATTTTATTTTATTTTGGGTTGTCTGTTGTAAGGCAGATGTGATGAACTTCAGTTCTGATGGAGGAAGGCATCAACTCTGTGATGGAAGGCCTCTAACATTTAAAATTAGAGCACCAGGAGGGAAGATGTTGCCTCACGTTGAGAGTGGTCTTTGCTCTTTATTGATTCTGTATTGGTTGAATGCTGTATCGACTCCTGGAGCTGTAACTGTAGCTAAATGGTCTAACTAATGAATCGAGGGGGGTACATAAATTGTGTGTGTTGGCTTCAGGCGAAAATTCGGTAGCAGAACACGTCACTTTCAGACACAGAAGTCGCTCATCTGCTTGCATTTCTCATTCAGGGATGTTAACTTCTCAAGAGGCACAGTGCACATACACTGCTTGGTTGTATCAGGTTGATCCCACTTTAACTGCTACAAAATCCAAAGAATCTGCAGATCCCAGAGGGTCACAGAAGTATTTGCTAGGGAGTGTTTGTGTATTCCTACAAACCATGTTCCCAAATTCTGAGATCTTTTCTAGTCTTAAATGCTGTTTAATCCAACTTTGAACATTATATATAATGCCCGTCCGTCCATCCATCCATCCATCCATCCATCCATCCATCCATCCATCCATCCATCCATCCATCCATCCATCCATCCATCCATCCATCCATCCTTCCTTCCTTCCTTCCTTCCTTCCTTCCTTCCTTCCTTCCTTCCTTCCTTCCTTTGTATTCTTGAAGGCTTTGATGACTGAGATCTGATAGTTGTGAGTTTTTCTGGCTGTTTGGCCATGTTCTCGAAGTTTTTCTTCCTGACATTTCGCCAGACTCTGTGGCCAGCATCTTCAGAGGGCAAGGAGCTCAGGGAACTAGGAGTTCTCTCTGTGCTCTGGGGTTTACAGTGAGTGAGACTGTGGTTTTAAAGTTGCGGGAAAGAGGAAACAGGTCTCACTCACTCTATACCCCAGAGCACAGAGAGAACCCCTCCTTCCCTGGGCTCTTTGCCCTCTGAAGATGCTGGCCACAGAGTCTGGTGAAACGTCAGGAAGAAAAACTTCCAGAACACGGCAAAACAGCTTGAAAAAGTCAAAACAGCTTTCCTTCCTTCCTTCCTTCCTTCCTTCCTTCCTTCCTTCCTTCCTTCCTTCCTTCCTTCCTTCTATGGTGGTGAGAGGCATCTTATATAAAGAGACTAGAATTAAAAAGATAGTAAGTTAAACATAAAAATGTAAACCAATAACTAATTAAAATATCATCAAATAATTAAAAGCAAGTGAACATTAAAAAATATCTTAAACTTTAAAAACACATGCATCTTTTTACTTAATATATGCCTTTTGCTGGCAAGCGATTTACCGAACATAATTTTTTTGCAACTTTTTTTAAAAACAGGAGAATTTAAGAGATGTGCAAATTCCACCGGGAGGCTAATGTTTGAAATATGTATTTGTTCAAAAGTGTGAAATTAGAGCCGTTGGCCATCCACCCCGCCCCCCCCCCCACACACTGTCTGGTTTGGAACCAGGTGTGTTTATATGAAGGACTGAAGAACCCAGGTGAAATATAGACTGTCAGCAACACTGGACGGGCTTCCAAAAACCCATCCGTTGCATGAATGCATTTTCTTCGGGTTTTCCCCAAAGAATCATGTTTTATTTTTAGCAGCATTACACAGGAATAACCCCCCCCCTCCAAGAACTTTTTAGACTGGTATTTGCCACCCCTGGCTGCATGAAAGCTAATTTTAAAAGAGTTGGATTCTTGGAAAGTCATTATTCTGTAAAGAGAAAGAGAGGGAGGGAGGGAGGAGACTACGTGGATATCCAATTTCGAACATCTCCAGGAGAGCTGCTTAGGGATGGCTTCAGAGAAGATTTTTTGTATATATTTTGTTTTCTTCTTGGGTGTTTCCAGTGTTTTGGATTTACCAGTTCTTTTTCTGGGAAATCGTCTTTCGGGTTTTGTATTTGTGCTTTCTTGTTCATGTTTCTGGCACTCAAAAAAGTTCAAGAGCTCTCAAAAACTATTCCAATTCGTGGAGAGGAAAGTCGACGGACGATCAACCTCACCCAATTATTATCGGGGAAAGAAACAGTGGATCACAGGTCACACGGTCCTCTGACCTATGGACCCCGCTCCATGGAAGGAAATAAAACAGTTAACGGAAAACCCACCAAAATATACAATCACCACCACCACCACCTTAGAACTGTAGAACTGGAAGGGATACCAACAGGTGCCGTCCCTGTAAAAAGCAAAGTGTTCTGCTTATATACCGCCCCATAGCACTTGAAGCACTCTCAGGGCAGTTTACAATTTAATTATGCAGGCTATACTTTGCACACACACACCCCAGCAAAGCTGGGGACTCATTGTACCGACCTCAGAAGGGATGGAAGGCTGAGTCAGCCTCGAGCCGGCTACCTGGGATTGAACCCCAGGTCATGAGCACAGTTTTACCTGCAGTACCAGGCACTGAACCACTGCACCAAGAGGCTCCTAAAGGAGGCACAAGTGGGGAATCAGCCAAATGCGTAAACCACAGCTCTCCAGCAGTTCTACCATTAACAGGACTAAATTAACAAATCCACAGACTCAAGTAACCAAAGGGGGGATTAAAAATAAATAAATCCTAAAATAATTGAGTTGAGAGATATCACAGATGGTTGTCCAATTTTCTCCTGAATGCCTCCGGTGCTGGAGCCTTCAATACCCCCCCCCCCACCCCAAGGTCATGGGTTCCATTATTGTACTACTCGAACAGTTAGGAATTTTTTAATATATATCAGCTGAAAGCTGGTTTCCTGTAACTTAAGCTTAAGCCCATTCTTTCATGTCCCACACTCTGGGATGATTGAGAACAGATCCTACCACTCCTCTGTACGACAACCTTTCAAGTATTTGAAAAATTGTGATCATGTCTCCCTTCAGTCTTCTTTTAGAGAAAAGCCAGGGGGCAATCGGGCACGATCACAGAGCACGGTTCATTGGGATGAACCATTGATTTGGAATAAGGGTGGCAGAAATGGACAATTTCTTCCTTCTGATTGCCCTCCCTGCTGTTCTGTTCTTGGTGTGCATTGCCCAGTTATTCAGAAATTAAAACTCTGGTGCAGTTGGTCCAGCTCCTGGGATGAACACCATGTGAAACTATGGAAACCACGGGCTAAGTGTTTGCTTTCACTGGGGTAAGGTGACCGAGATGATTATCTTTGCTCTAGTTCTTTTCCATTTTTATGGGGCTTCTGCGGGAGACCACCTCACAAGATTGTGGCCAAGCAATAAATAAATAAATAAATAAAAGAAATAAAGAAATTAAAACAATACAACCTTCAGCCAGATCTACTACTCTTTATGTTTTTACCAGCTGAGTGAAATGGACTGGAAAATTGGTCTTGTTTTCCAGAGACACGTCAGAGACATTTTTGTTGAGAGAGGCATTTTAAGGGATTTTTATCTTCATGCCTTTCGAAGCCGCAGAGTTCTGCTTGCAGACCCTCGAAAATTTCATCAATGAATGTAGGGGTCACGCCTGTAAGACCATCGTCCTCACAGCATGGATTCTTTCCTGCATCACCGACTTGATTATTACATGCTTTTGCTAGTTCTATCACACCTGCTACATTGATTTCTAAGACGGTTACTTCACGTCCATTCTCATCCCGGGAGGAAGTTCGTTGCGTGTTGATGTTGGTCGCGGTCACGTGGTCTTCTTCCGGTTCTGTCCCTATTCCCGTGTACGTATGGGTGTGATGGATGATACAGGCATGACTGTTACTGCACGTCCTTGTTCCGTGTTGAGATGTGAAGTTCCATGCCTTTGTTCTCCATTTTTTTTCAGCCCGACCTTCCATTTTTCAATGTTTTGATTCTCTGAAGCCTTGCCTTCAATGCGTTATGGAGCTAAGTTTGAGGCATTTATCTTTTAATCTCTCTGTACTGCGTTGCTGACTCCATAGGGAATGTAATGGCGAAAGGCACTTCACACTCCTGCCACTAGATGGAGAATGGCACGTTGCGTGACGAGCCTTACCTCACGACCACTTGTCTTGGAATGAGAAGCGTGACGAGCAGATTCCCGAGGCCAGGGAGGGGAATCTCTCATCCTGCTTAAAGCACAGTTCAGGGAGTGTGGTCGGGATGAACTCCCCTCATCCTGCAATGGACGTGCGGTTAGATTACTTTGTACCGGTCCCAAGCAGGACCGCAAACAGTGATGACATGGACGTGAAGTATCAGCCTAAGTGGCAGTTTGCCCGTTGGGTTGAAGATTATTAACCATTCATGACAACATCATTTCAGGATGAGATATTTATGTTTTCAGGACTACAAAGCCCACAATTATCCATCTGGGGAGTTCGATCTAACAGAGAGACATTTCACAGACACCTCAGTGTGGCTCACTTGGGAGAATAGCCTGAACTGGAAGGCTTTGAGGCTGAGCTAGGCTGGATGGGAGCTTTCTTTCAGAGAAGGAAGCTTTTAAAGGGGAAAAAATGTATTTCCATGATATAGATACCAAAACTAGCCATTGAATGGTGTAACTACTGTAGAACCCATGTATCCACAGTTTCACTTATCCACAATCTGAAAATATTCAAAATATTAAAAGCAAAATCCCAGAAATACGTATTTCAGTGATGTAGTTGCCATAACTGGCCACTAGAGGGAACCAAAGACCATTGGATTGGGTCCTCTATAGCCCATGGGCATTCATTCACCTCCACCTTCACTTTGTTTAGTGCCTGTTCCTGAATAGAGGACGGTGGGCGTTGTAGTTCTAAACATTTGGATAGCATCGGGCTACTTAAATGAAAGCGATAACAACCACATGGAATTTCCACGGAAGCAAGCCGTTGGGGGGAATTAATCTCAGATGTGTTGTCCACTCCAAAGCAGCTCTACTCACCAGTAAGTCTCATTTCCATTAACATCCCTCACTGAACAAATTTGCTCAGGACTGCAGGCTTGGTCTGCCATTATTTATTTATTTATTTATTTATTTATTTATTTATTTATTTATTTATTTACAAAAGGCTCTGGACACTTTCCTTGCAAAGTATAAAAGGAAATCCTTACATTAAATCGGTTTTGTCCGGGACCAGCCAGGGGACACTAACTGAGATTGCACTTGCTATTATCTGTGGTTTTCAGCCCCACCGTGAATGGCTTGGGTTTCCCCCCATGCCAGATCCACCATCTCCTTCGGCCTCATGGCATGGCTGCTGCCTCTCCTGCTTTGGGGCAGCCTTCAGAGGACAACACATACCCCCTCGTTTTCCTGAATTTTAGTGCCAAAGGCTGGAAGGGTGTACATTATTCGCTCAAGGAAGCGGGATGTTGTGTGTCTGGAGCAGATTGAGGGAGCAGCCCTCCCGTCTGTTCAGCTGGGAAGCCGGCCACGCATGGATCTCCTTTTGTTCAGGGATGTTAAATCAAATGGCAAAAGAGACCCTTTGCTCCAGCAGGAAAGTTTCGGGAGGGAGGAAAGGGTGGGGAACCATGTCAAAAACATCCCCCCGCCCCGAAACCTGTTTGCTCAACCTCCAAGTCTCAAATGTCGATTTGGAGCGGGACAGACGAGAGCGAGGGAATTAATTACCGGAGGAAAGGGGTCTTGGCTGAACAGCATGTGTTGGCTTCCCCTCTCAGCGCTACTCGGATTCTTGGCGGCTTCCCTGAAAACATGAACTCGCTGCAGTGACAAAGGCCGACCCGATGGCGGAAAGCACACGAAAAAGAATGAGTGAGTTGTCATAACTGAAAGCATGGCAAGGCCTGTCATTGAGATCGGTGGTAGGAGATTTTACACCCAGTTATGATCACAACATCACTGGGGATAAGGGTCTAAACCTTGGACTCCCTCCCTCCCTTTCTCTCCCTTTCTCTTTATCTAGAAAAAAAATATTTATCAATATTTAGGGTGTGTTCACATGGAGTGAGGGAAGAATCCTAGAATCCTAGAGTTGGAAGAGACCTCAAGGGCCATCCAGTCCAACCCCCTGCCTTGCAGGAAACCCCATCACAGTATTTCCGACAGATGGCCATCCAGCCTCTGCTTAAAAACCTCCAAAGAAGGAGACTCCACCACCTTCCTTTGGGGCAGCATCTTCCACTGCCAAACAGCTCTAACTGTCATGAAGTTCTTCCAAATGTTCAAATGGAATCTCTTTTCCTGTAATTTGAGACCATTGCCCCGGGTCCTAGTCTCTGGAGCCATGGAAAAAAAACCAGTCCCCTCTTCAATATGACATCCTTTCAAATATTTAAACATAGCTATCATATTCACCCCTCAGCCTTCTTTTTGAAAGGCTAAACATTCCCAGCTCCCTAAGCCATTCCTCATAAGACATTTCCTCCAGATCCTCAACCATCCTGGTCGCCCTCCTCTGCACCCGCTCGAGGTTGTCAATACCCTTTTTAAATTGAGGTGCACAGAACTGGACACAGGACTCCAGGTGGGGTCTGGCCAGAGCAGAATAGAGTGGGACTATCACTTCCCTTGATCTAGACACGATGGCTCTGTTGATGCAACCAAGAATACCAAGATATAGCATCATGGTTACCCTAAATCCCCCAATTCAGGGCCTAATTACACAGTACATTTGAATTGTTCCTTTCTCCTCCTTTTTAATATCAATCCATTTGTACTGTATATGTTGTTTGTATAGATTGTCATTTGGCATAGAAATCATGGGGCCTGTTCACATGGCTGTTAGTGCAATCAATATATTTCTTGCTCACTGTACTGGTTCTATAATCTACACATGACATCTTATACCAGGGGTGTCCAAACCCTTTGAAAGAAGGGCCAACTTTGAAGTGAAAATGTGTGGGGCCCGACCATTCAGCCTCATTTGGCCCCCGGGCTGGACTTTGGACAAGCCTCTAAGACATGCAAGGAGGCAGGGAGGATGCTACATCAACGGAGCCAGGGGTGGGTAGATTGGGCAGGTGGCTTGGGGGGGGGGATGGACGGAGGCAGGGAGGGCAGGCAAACCATAAAACTGCAAGCTGACATCTCCATCCAGTATGGGGAGAGGCCAGCTGGCAGGGATGCATGACAGGCTGAGCCGGTGGGGAGAAGAGGCTGCGGGCTGCTTGAAATTTGAAAAAATAGGTTACAGGCGATACCTTCATAGGCCGCTATTAAAAATAAAAAAGGATCATTGCAAGCTTTCGAGTGCAGTCAATCACTCTTCTTCAAAGCAGGTCCCAGAAGTTCAGACATGGTGAAAGATGTTCTTCACCAGGAGGTTACTTTTAAAGTCCTAATTTCGATGATGTTCTTAAAATCCATGGCTAGATGTTGTTGTAGCCAGGACAGGAGTCTTGTTGGAGGCAAGCAGGGCAGTTGTAAAAGGCTGTTTCCTTAAGTCACACCCCTGTTCTTCAAACAAAGAAACATGGGTCATATTTGGCCCTCGGGCCTGGCTTTGGACATGCCTGTCTTATACTATCTATTCTTCCATTTGTGTTCTGGGTCCCTTAAAATTGTCTTTTGAAACCAGACCAGACCAAACCAAAACAGAATAAGTGATCTATCGCTATTTTCTTGTCACATCCATCTGTGAGTGAATGTGCCTCTTGATCCTTATAATCATAGGTGACTCGAACACAAATGTTAATTGTACCCATTGGTTTGGAGATGCCAAATAAAGCAGACCAGCCTCTTAGGACCCCCTTTCTTTTTAAACCCACCGGGTTGTGCCTCCCAAAGGTGATGGCTGGGTGTCTCCACCAGTAGCCACTGGCTGCTTGGACCCCAGGGCCATGGATAAGGTCTACGTCTCTCGAGATCAACACAGTGGCAATTACGGGACTTCCAGCTCTTTTGCAAATCCGCACGTTGGTGGCTAAACTATGGTGATCTCTAGGGAGGGAAAAGCCTTGGTGATTACTGGTGTGTTCCCGGGCTTTGCTTCTTCATCCTTGCTAAAGCTCTTAGGCCCTCTTTAATCCTCTTGGCCTGCATCTGGAGTCTCCTTTCTCCTAGAGGGCCTTCCTTTTTTTAGCTCGGGATTTTCATGCCAACGTCTTCCAGGATTGGCCTTTTTTCAAGCCAGAGTATTTACTGGTCAATAGTGCTCCAGAGGTATGTTCTCGTTATTGCAGGATTTGGAATTTGAACTCCACGGACTGGCCACTCACTCTATCCCCCAGAGCACAGAGAGAACTCCTAGTTCCCTGAACTCCTTGCCCTCTGAAGAGGCCGGCCACAGAGTCTGGTGAAACGTCAGGAAGAAAAACTTCCAGAACATGGCCAAACAGCCCGGAAAACTCACAACAGCTATCAGATCCTGGCCGTGAAAGCCTTCATGAATACATCATGCCTTCATTTCAACTGTCACACAGAGACATCCACCATGGCTGAACATCTGGGCTCTGAATAACCTGACCTCCTTTACCCAATGGACCTGATGTTTCAGAAAAAAACACCCTCTCACTACTTGCTTGTTTGCTGTGATCGCGGGCCAAAAGCACCAAAAAGCACCAGTGGCGAAAGAGGCAAAAATGAATAAAAAACAAAAATAAAAACAAAACGGATCATGACCCGTCGGTTCCTTCCATTCACTTGTGCTTCCTCTGGCCAGACCGTCCGAAGTTCAAAACCCTTCTGTGTCTTCTTGAAAGGTCTGGACTCCATGATCCATAGGGTGCCTTACAGCTCTTCAGTTTGATGATGATGATGATGATGATGATGATGATGATGATGATGATGATGATGATGATGATGATGATGATGATGATGCCAAATGACAGAGCTCGGGAGTAGGGCATGAGCAGTTTACATGACAACTTCATGAAGTTGGGAATAATGAAAAACATCAGTTAACTTCCAAAAGTTACTCTTCTTAAGGGCCCCTAAAATGTTTCTAGAAGATTGCTCAAGCTTTATGTCATTCTCTGGAAGTTGAGTCATGGCTACTGGACTTCTTTTTCTTGAGGGATAGAAACGTTTCGCTGCTCATCCAAACAGCTTCATCAGTCTGAATACAGCTAGTGGAGGACTCGCACTAGCTGTGTTCAGACTGATGAAGCTGCTTGGATGAGCAGTGAAACATTTTTATCCCTCAAGAAAAAGAAGTCCAGTAGCCATGACTCAACTTCCAGATAAACTCACCCGGATGACTGAGAATCTTCACAGATTTATGTCATTCTGTTTTTAATCCTAAAGAGTTTTTATGGAAAGTAATTTAGACGTATAGGATCATAGGATAGGCTCTGATCCACTGAACGACATTATACCAGCACATATGCTGTAAGGCTACAATTTTTGTTTCATTCATTCAAGAAACGTTTAATGGCATAAAATAGATTAAAAACAAAGGTGTCCAACTGTGGAACAAAAAACTAAAAGATCGATAAATGAAGGGATGAAAGAGGTCAAATTAGTGGCCCATCCTTGGTCCTGGTCTTATTATTAGTATATATTACAGTGGCCAAGTGTCAGCCACTGAGACTGTTAATTCAGAAGATTTGTCCTCTAGTAGGTGGTGGGTTATGCTCTCTGGGGATCCAGAAAGGTTAGAAATGAACGGGGCCGGAAACCGAAGGCGGATCTTGTGATGAGTGGGGCAGGAAAGAAGAATATGGGAGGTTGAATCGGGAGGTTCCAGTAGACAATGTTTGTATAGTCTATTGTCAAATGGTCCATTGTGATATCTTCCTGAGAGAAGAGCTGAAGGAAGGATGTTCCATCTGACAAGGATTAATCAGGTTCACCTGGAGTCCTGTGTCCAGTTCTGTGTGCCTCAATTTAAAAAGGATGTTGACAACCTCAAGTGGGTCCAGAGGAGGGAGACCAGGATGGTTGAGGGTCTGGAGGAAATGTCTTATGAGGAACGGCTTAGGGAACTGGGAATGTTTAGCCTTTCCAAAAGAAGGCTGAGGGGGGATATAATAGCTACTGTATGTTTAAATAGTTGAAAGGATGTCATATTGAAGAAGGAACAGGATTGTTTTCCAGAGCTTCAGAGACTAGGACTCGGGACAATGGTTTGAACATTTGAACATTAGGAAGAACTTCATGATGGTTAGAGCTATTCGGCAGTGGAATATGCTGCCACAAAGGCTGGTGGAGTCTCCTTCCTTGGAGGTTTTTAAGCAAAGGCTGGATGGCCATCTGTCGGAAATATTGTGATGTTCCTGCATGGCAGGGGGTTGGACTAGATGGCCCTTGAGGTCTCTTCCAACTCTATGATTCTATGATTCATATAGTTCACTCCTAGTTCCAAAGTTGGTGTCAAACCATAAAAGCGAGGGGGAACAGGTTGAGTTGAGACCTGCTGCAATGGACTGGCTCTCAATATCCCAAATTCTTTGGCGCACAATTTTAAAGATCTGGGATTCTTCACAATTCCTTAAACAGTCTAAATTAATTCCAGTGTGCTCAATTTTAAGCTTGATATGTTATTTATTTATTTATTTATTTATTTATTTATTTATTTATTTATTTATTTATTGCATTTACACCCCGCTTATCTACAATGTGTACTCTAAGCGGCTTACAAGGCTGCGATAGCCACACAAATTACAATGGTGCACAGACAGGACGGGTGATAGTAACACTAAACAAAAGTTAAAACCTTATGGCACCTCAATAACTAAACAGTGGTAAATAAAAACAAGTAGCGATGGCGGGGAAAAAAAAAAATTAGTTAAGAATCGCCAAAGGCCTCCCGGAAAAGATAGGTCTTTAACGCCTTCCGGAAGGCCAGCAGGGACTCTGCAGAGCGCACTTCACTGGGGATGGAGTTCCAGAGGCTGGGGGACGCCACTGAGAAAGCCCGGGTCCGAGTACTCGTCCTCCGGGCTTCACGAGGAGTGGCGACCCGAAGCAAGTGCGCTCGCGCCTGCCGAACGGGACGGGCCGAGGTTGATCGCTGAGCGATACGCTCTGCCAGGTAGTCCGGTCCCAAGCCATGGAGGGTTTTATAAACTAAAACCAAGACCTTGAATCTAATCCGGGCTGCAACGGGCAACCAGTGCAGACGGGCCAGGACTGGGGTGATGTGGTCATAGCGATGCACACCAGCCACCAGCCTGGCCGCTGCATTCTGTACCTGCTGCAGGCGCTGGAGAAGAGTCAAGGGCAACCCCATGTAGAGGGCGTTACAGTAGTCCAGCCTGGAGATCACCAGAGCTTGGACCACTGTTCTCAGAGAGTTCGCATCGAGGTACGGGCGGATCTGGGCGATCCGACGGAGATGGTAATAGGCGGACCTGGTCACCGATGCCACCTGGGACTCCATGGTGAGCGCCGGGTCCAGGAACACACCCAGATTCCGCACCCTCTCCGCGAGCTGCAGGGAAACTCCCCCCAGACAGGGGAGAGGGCCACCGTACCCCGACGGCGAGCTCCCGAAGAACATAACCTCCGTCTTCTCGGGGTTGAGCTTAAGCCTGTTCGCCCCAGTCCAAGCCAGTACGGCCTCCAGGCACCCGTCGAGGACCCTCACAGCTTCCACAGCAGAGGTGGTAAAGGAGAGATAGAGCTGTGTGTCATCAGCGTACTGATGACAGCAGACTCCAAAACTCCTGATGACCCCCGCCAACGGCCTTACGTAGATGTTAAACAGCATGGGGGACAGAGACGACCCCTGTGGAACCCCACAAGGGAGAATCCAAGGGGCCGATAACTCCCCCCCCATGCTGCACGTACTGTGGGCGGCCCTCCAGGAAGGAACGGAGCCAACTGCGAGCAGTGCCTCCGATTCCGACCTCAGAGAGCCGGTCCAACAGGATACCGTGGTCGACAGTATCAAAGGCCACTGACAGATCCAGGAGGACCAACAGGGTAGAGCAACCCCTGTCGGCCACCCGGACAAGGTCATCTTGCAGGGCGACCAAAGCTGTTTCGGTACCCCGGCGGGGCCTGAACCCGGACTGGCATGGATCGAGGCACTGCCGATCCTCCAGGTATGACTGCAGCCGGACCGCCGCCACCCTCTCGATCACCTTGCCCATAAACGGGACGTTAGCGATTGGGCGATAATTTGTTAAATCGTCCACCACCAGGCCAGGTTTTTTCAGAATGGGCTTTACCACCGTCTCCTTCAGACGAGAGGGAAAGACCCCCTCGCTGAAGGAGGCGGTGGCGATGGCAGAAGCCCATTCGGCCATAGTCCCTCTGGCAGCTCTAATTAGCCAGGCAGGGCAAGGGTCGAAAGGGGTGGAGGCAGGCCGGCAATGCGCCATGGCCCTGGAGACCTCGACAGCAGAAACAGGCCCAAGCGCATCCAACCGAGGTGACGAAGGCGGACCAGCAACTGGGGATGGCGGGGCAGGACCACTGCAACCGGAGTCAAAGCCGGCACGGATGGCCTCTATTTTAGTTCGAAAAAAGGCTGCAAACTGCTCACTACTGAAATCAGTAGGAGGAGGCCTAGCCAGGCTAGGATTGCTGAGGTCCCGAACCACCCGGAAAAGCTCCGCCTGGCGGTTCGAGGCCTCAGCAATTCTCAGGGAGGTGAAAGATGTTCTGGCCTCCCTGATCGCGTCTGGAGACGTAGGAGGCCCTTAATAAATCATACACAGTAGTAGGGAGTTGGAGTCAACATGGAAATGGAGGTGTACACAGGAAAAGGCATCTATGCATATAAGTAAAATGCATACAACGAGCGGCTTGAGGATGGTGAACCAGGTCTGTGTTAACTTCAGGATTTTAAAGGAGCTATCCAAAGCGCTGAACCACGCAACCCTCCCTCTGGGTTGAGCACCTTGGACAGTTCCTTTAAAAAAGCAGAATAACTGAGTATGAATGCCTCCAATATGGGAGTGCTTCATCACCTTCCGAGCTGATGGGTTCCCTTGTTGTACTGCGCTAATTGTTAAGACACTTTCCTGATACTCAACTGAAATCTGACTCCCTGCATCTTCAGCTTTCCTATGTGCCCTGGAATCTGGGATGATGGAGAACAGACCCAGCCCGCCTCTGCATGGCAGCCCTTCAGGTCTTTGAAAAGTGGTCTCCTACCTCCCCCTTATTCTCTCAAGGCTAAACCTATCCAGTTCTTTCAGTCTTTCCTTAGAGCAGGCATGCAATAGAATCATAGAATCATAGAGTTGGAAGAGACCTCGAGGGCCATCCAGTTCCACCCCCTGCCACATACAGGAACCCCCATCCCAAGTACCCCCCAACAGATGGCCATCCAGCCTCTGCTTAAAAACCTCCAAAGAAGGAGACTCCACTACCCTCCTTTGGAGCAGCTTATTCCGCTGCCGAACAGCTCTAACCACCATGAAGTCTTTCCTCATGTTCAAATGGAATCTCTTTTTCTGTAGCTTAAGACCATTGCTCCAAGTCCTAGTCTCTGAAGCCATGGAAAACAACTCTGTTCCCTCTTCAATATGACATCCTTTCAAATATTTAAACATAGCTATCATATCCCCTCTCAGCCTTGATTTTGAAAGGCTAAACATTCCCAGCTCCCTAAGTTGTTCCTCGTAAGACATTTCCTCCAGACCTTCAACCATCCTGGTCACCCTTCTCTGGACCCTCTTGAGGTTGTCAACATCCTTTTTGAATAGAGGCACATAGAACTGGACACAGGATTCCAGGTGGGGTCTGACCAGAGTAGAACTTCAGCCCTCCAGATGTTTTGGACAACAACTCCGAAAGTCCTTTGCCATTGGAAATCCAAGCTTAGAATTCTGGGAGTTGTGGTCCAAAACATCAGGAGGGCTGAAGTTTGGACATGCCTGCCTTAGAGGGTTGACTCTCTAGACCCCGATTATCCTTGTTGACTTCCTCTGAACTGGCTCCAGTTTGTCGGCATCCTTCCGAAAGTGCGGTCTCCAGAGGTGGAGAATCAGAGGATTTTACTGAGCAAACTGAGAGGTGATGAATTCGCTGTAGATAATTCAAATGGTCTATGAAAGCTTGATGATATATCCACACATAGCTTGGCCTTCCTGAGCAGAGGGCTTGAACTCAGGGTTTATTTGGAGCATCACAAGATTCCTTGGCTGCAGATGACGTCTCCAGTCTTTAGACTGGAAAAATGGTGCCTGGGGGGGGGATATGACTGAGACATACAAAATAATGCAGGGCATGAGTCAAGTGGATAGAGGGACGCTCCTCTCCCTCTTACAAAATAACAGAACTAGGGTACATACATTCAAATTGAGGCTTGGGAGAGTGATAACAGACAAAATATTTTTTTTTACCCAGCGTGTTGTTAATCTGTGGAACTCCCTGCCACAGGATGTGGTGATGGCATCTGGCTTGGATGCCTTCAAAAGGGGATTGGACAGATTCCTGGAGGAAAAGTCCATCACAGGTTACAAACCATGAGGGAGATGTGTCATCTCCAGGCTTAAAACCAGGGTACTTCAAGGGCCAGATGCAGGGGAGTGGGATCAGGAGACAGAGATCTAGTCTCGTGCACTCCCAGACCCATTTGGTGGGGCATTTGATGAGATACAGGAAGCTGGATTAGATGGGCCGTTGGCCTGATCCAGCAGGGCTCTTCTTAGCCCAGCCACCGCGGAAGGGAAGCGGAGGAGGAGGAGGAGCCGCCGCCGCCGCCGCGATGCCCTCGGAGAAGAGCTTTAAGCAGAGGCGCACCTTCGAGCAAAGAGTTGAAGATGTGAGACTGATCCGAGAACAGCATCCAACAAAGATACCAGTAATTATTGAAAGATACAAGGGAGAGAAGCAGCTTCCTGTTTTGGATAAAACTAAATTCCTAGTCCCAGATCATGTCAACATGAGTGAGCTGATCAAAATTATCAGGCGTCGACTACAGCTGAATTCCAATCAAGCTTTCTTCTTACTGGTAAATGGACACAGCATGGTGAGCGTCTCAACACCAATTTCAGAGGTGTATGGAAGTGAGAAAGATGAGGATGGATTCCTGTACATGGTCTATGCCTCTCAGGAGACATTTGGCATGATCTCCTCTGTGTAAACCCTACCCAGTGGCTTGTAGCCTAGGATAGTTTTTACCCCTTCCGACAAAAGGGAAAAGAAGGAATGCCACCAGACTGCTTACCATAGTTGTGATTAGCAGGTGTTCCCATCATACTTTGCTTTTCTTTGTGAATATTGGGATTGCCAGTATGGACAAGCAGCCCAGCTTCATAGACCTGCTTCAAATTCACACAGGCAGATTGGCTTTTTAAAATCCTCTGGAATTTGACGGAAACCATACCATGTGTGTGTTACGTTGCCAATAAAGGGGCGTTTCTTGTCACTCAGATCATAGAAACTGGCCTGAATGTGAAGTAGCAAACTATACTTCTGTGTGACATCTCCTTCTGTTGAAGTTTTGCTTTAGCTCCTAAAATGTTTTTAGGAAGGAAACAAACAGGAGCACGACCTGCTTGCTTTTAAACCCATGGCGCATTGTGATACGTCAGTGGATAGGAGGGGGAGGGAGGAATAATTCTGGTATTGCTACTTTAGATGATAACATCAGATTGCTATTTATTACCATATATCAAATGCCACAGCTTCAGTCTAGTTTTAGGAAGTGTATACTTTAAAGCTAGATTATGTATGATGTAACAGTTATCTAGGGGGGGGGGACCCGTAGCCTAATAAGGATATGTTGTATTATGTCCTACACTTCTTCAAGGCTTTCTCTATTAAACACATCACCATCCTTGATCAAAGAAGACATGCTGTTGTCCTTTAGATAGTATGTGAGAGAGCTTGACTGAAAAGGGCGATTTTGAAAGAGAGAGAGAGAGAGAGAGAGAAAGAGAGAGAGAGAGAGAGAGAGAGAGAGAGAGAGAGAGCAGGTTCACTGTAAAGTTTATTAGTTTATATGTATGAAGCACAGTAATTTTCTACAAGTCCTTAACTGATGTTGAAAAAGATGGAATAGCTTTTGTATCGTGCCCTTAGGAAAAAACTGGGTTTCTCTCAATATGACCTGCAAATGCAAAGCATGCCCTTTTGGTTTAGACTGGCAATGTTTGGTTAACAAGAGAAACCAAGGGTTCGGTCACTGATCCCTCATGCCAAGGGCATAGGAACTAAATCTGAGCTTTGTTGTAAATGGGTATTGTCCTATGCAAAAAGAATAATTCAGTAAAGTGGCTAACACAAAAAAATGAAATGTACTAAATATGTCCTTGTACATGTATATTCATGTCTGAGAATTTAGTTATTTTTATAGCAAGCTTCCACTAATGAGAGATAAGAGCAATGCTTAGTTCTGCCAGGCTGTAGTCCCTCATTAAGTGATGCTGTTTGTTCCCTTGCATGCATTTGTTCAGTGCTTGCTTCTGCTTGTTGCAATAGTCACTGTAAGTTTTCACTTCTCTGTAAAAGTGTTAACCTCTTCAGCTGGAGATCTTCAAGACAGCCATCTGTCTAACTGATCTATTACTGATGCTTGTACAAATGTTTTTTTAAACGCTAATATGGATGAGGGCTCTTCTTATGTTCTTATGAGGCAAATAAACTTGACGCCTTCTCCTCTTGTTGACCTTTCTTTCCAGTTCGCAGAAGCCGTCTCTATGGAAAACTAACATTCTTTCGCTTTAGGAAGCAAACTGCACCCTCACATACACCAAGCACGAAACATCCAGCTTTGATTTAAACACACAAGACAACCCGCCTCGGATGCTTCGAGTCCTTAGAGGTCCATGCAACTAAGCAACAGCGAATGCAGTTTCCCAGAATTTCCATTATTTCGAAAAAAATAATGTTCTTGGAAATCTGTGGTTCAAGTTATTAGAATGTATATTTTCCTTTATAAGCAAGGACCAACAAACAAAACAAACAAACAAACATACAAACAAAAGTGTCCTCCCCCCTTTGTTTCTTGCCTATGAGACTAAGTCAGGTCAGGATCTGCATTGCCACAAGTGAGAAGATGCTGTGATTTGTCCTCCTCACTGTGGGATTGTGAAATAAAGGTTTGTTTCAGTGTAAGGTACAGAAAGGAGGATTGCTTTGTGGAATGTAGCAATTAAAATGTTGGTGAGTTGTATGTTTGTGATTTTACTTTTGTGCTGTCTCTCTGTTTCTCCCCCCCCCATGTGTGTGTGTGTGGGGGGGTTGCCTTAGAGACAATAATTACAATAATTGATTAGGAAATGACTCATTGGAATGGTTATTGGAACATACATTATCAAATGGAGAACAAAGCTTTTCTCCTCTCAAACAGTATTGTCACCTTCAGAGTCTTAAACTAATGTTCCCACATTTCAGGCATCTGCTGAGTACAGTTTTTCCACCCAACACAAAACCTGTCTGGAACAAAAATATGTTTTCCAAATAAATAATTCCTTATTGCCTGTGGAGGGCTTTATCAATGGGTCCAAAATGAAGCCACAGTTTGCTGACGGGAATGGGTTACAGAGATCAAATTACATCCCTATTAAAGCAGCCCCACTGGCTGCCAATCAGCTACCGGGCACAATTCGAGGTGCTGGTTTTAACCTACAAAGCAGTAAATGGCCTGGTTCCAAACTACCCCAAAGGTCGAATCTCACAGTATGAACTGGCTCGGGTGCTAAGGTCATCAGGAGAGGCCTTCTCTCCATCTGACCACCCTCACAGGGACATCTCAGAAGAACACATGAAAGGACCTTTCTCTGTTGCTGCTCCCAGACTTTGGTGCACTGGTGGAAAGCGCAATGAAATTGTCTACCCAGTGTGTGGCAGCGGTGAAGAAGGCCAATTCCATGCTAGGGATCATCAAAAATGGGATTAGAAATCATAGAATCGTAGAGTTGGAAGAGACCTCAAGGGCCATCCAGTCCAACCCCTGCCATACAGGAACCCCCGTCACAGTAACCCCAACAGATGGCCATCCAGCCTCTGCTTCAAAACCTCCAAAGAAGGAGACTCCACCACCCTCCTTTGGGACAGCAGATTCCACTACTGAACAGTTCTAACTGTTAGGAAGTTCTTCCTCATATTTCAAATGAATCTCCTTTCCAGTAGTTTGAAGCCATTTCCCCGAGTCCTAGTCTCTGAAGCCATGCTATACTTCCTTTTAGTGGCTTTCTGTTTTCAGAATAAACCGTGATGAATAACCTTTGCATAACTTTTTATTTCCCTTAGTGATCACTGTGGAAGTTCCCTCTATGAAACAGAGGAAGACATTCAAATCTCATTTATGGCTGTCCTTGCAGCTAGGTTCTCAAAGGATCCAGAAGCTTCAGGGAAGCCTGGAGGCCCATTGGAATGAGTCCAAAAGGAAACCATTGGGTCTCTCTTAGGACCACTGGCACCCCCCACCTTTCTTATTACTCTTCCTCCAGACATGATGGGAAGGGTCCTGGACGAACCCCCAAGACAATGGTTGCCCAATGAGGTCAGTGTTGTGCCAATCTGGGGCCCCGTGTTTCAAGGGTCTTTGTGATGCAAGCCTGGTGCCAGGAGAGGCTGGGTTTCAGCCCTGGTGAAGGTTTGACCAGCCTCAGGTGGATGGCAGGATGTTGTTCTGGATCCTGTTCGTTCTCCTGTTTTCGCTGGGGATCCTCTGGGTGTTCCTGAATCAGGGACGTGTCCCAAGGATCAGGAATCATGCCAGAAATGACCAGGCGAGATCACGGATCCCTGAGATCCTTTGGTCCATCTTTTATTTCTTTCTTCATGGACTGCCTTCCACTTGGTTCCAAGCGCAACCTCCACGGAGGCAGCGCCCACGGATGGCACTCAAGCCCCCACTCAGGTGATCCTCTTTTCTTCCACCCCTTTCCCTCATCCTCCTGAGCCCATCTCAGCCCCTGACGTTGGCTTTCAAAGAAGCCTCCTGGCCCAGCAGTTCAACTGCAGGGCTACAGCCCAAACGCGGCTCCCGACGTGGGGTCAGTCCCAGGGAGATGCTTGAGGTTCCGTCTGCAGAATATTTTCCCCTTTCATTAATGCCAAAGCAATATAGAGAGGTCCCCAAAGACCTCTACAACTATTTGTGTCTCTCCAACTCTTCTGGAGACCTCATTCCTCCCTCTCAGGCATTATGGATTCTGACCTCCCTCGGAAGAGGAGCCCAGAGCCCGGCGGCCATGTGTGGGGTCCTTCAGAGGGTCAGCAGAGGGTCCCTGGAAAGAGTTCTTTTGGGGAGCTTCAGGGGGGAACCCCATGTAGGGCCCTGATCCATTACTGGCTGCTGTTCTGCTTCTGATCCTGTTCCCTTCCCCACAGGGTCACCACCTCCGCCTCTACAGACACCCCTCAAAACATCCGGCGCCGTTCGGCCCTCTCCACCAAAGAGGCATCAAAACCAGCGCCCCCAAATCCTCACGACTTGGAAAGCAAAACCACCTGTTTCCTGAAACGGAAAAAGCAAGAGCCTCCCAGGTGGCCATTCTTTAGGAGAGATCGGGAGAAGCCTGGTCCTTCACCACCTGCCCGGAAGGCCATCTGCGTGCCCCCAAAGCCTCAAAAAACCACCCGTTCTCACTTGCCCTCCAAACCTGAACTCGTGCAAGCAGGGCAAAGCCCCAGGGCCACTGCGCCTCCTTCCGAGCTCTCCCATCTCACCCCCTGGGAGCGTCTCTTGAGGCTCGGGCACCCCTGGCTAAAGGTAGAGGGTGGCCGGCTGAAGCCAGCAGACCCTCCCAGAAGACAACGGCCCATAATCCTCCTCCGAATGCCACGTGTTCTGGGACAACTGCAGGACAGGCAGGAGTCCCACCAGAGACACACAGAGCCACCCATTCCAAAGAGGACGCACTGGGTGAACAACATTGAGGGCCCTCCACATCAAAGACCAAGAGCCACCCGAATCTATGCGAAGCCATGGCTTCCAAACAAGCCCAGGGTCCAAAATAATGTGCCATGCCACAATGCCCATGGAGGCACTGGAGGAAGCCACGAGAACACCATGGCTGACAACAGGCCTAGCTGTGAAAAGGAAGGTGGAAGTACAAGGAGCCCTGAGCCCCCTATTCTGGAGAAAAGTCACCACAGCCCAAATCCGGAGCTGCAGGATGATGGCCACAGAAGCGGTGAGAAGAGCCATGAGCCCTGTATACTGGAGAAGGGTCGTCAAAGACTAAATCAGGAGCCACGGCGTCATGGCCACCAAGTTGCTACAAGGAGCCCTGAGCCCCATATTCCAGAGAAGGGTTACCAGATACAGAGTCAGGATCCACAACAGAGTGGCAACAGAGGCAGCAGAAGGAGCCCTAAACCCCGATTTCCGAAGAAGAGTCGCCTCAAAGCAAGTCAGGAGCCACAGGATGATGGAAACAGAGGCAGCATAAGGAGTCCTGAGCCACATGTTCCAGAGAAAAATAATCAGATACCGAGTCTGGAGCTACGTCATGGTGGCCCTGGAGGCGGCACAGGGAGCCTTGAGCCCCTTATTCTGGAGAGGAGGCAGCAGGCACCGAGTCAGGAAACACAGCAGGATGACAACCGAGTCAGCACAGGGAGCCCTGAGCCCTGTAGTCTGGAGAGTAGTCAGCAGGCGTCGGGTCAGGAGCCACAGCACGACAGCCCCAGAGGCAGCACAGGGAGCCTTGAGCCCCGTATTCTGGAGAGGAGGCAGCACGAACTGAGTCTGGAGCCACGGCGGGATGGCAACCCAGGTGGCAGAAGGAGCCCCGAGCCCCACATTCTTTGTATGGACCACCAGATCCAAAGCCAGCCATCAAACCGTGATGGGCCAAAGGGCCATATCAGGAGCCCAGAGCCCTTTATTCCAGAGAAGATCCACAGGGCACCAAGCGAGGGCTGGCAGAACAAAGGACCAGGCGGCAGCCCCAGGAGGCCCAAGTCCTGTGTTTTGAGGAAGAGGGAGCGGGCACGAAGCAAGGCTCCTCATCAGGATCAAGCAGGGGGCAGTCCAAGTGTTCCTGGTCCTCATATTGCTGGCATCAGGCCAAGGATTGAACACCAGGATCCACATCACAGTGGACAAGGGGCCAAAACAAGAAGCCCTGTGCCCCATATTTCCAGAAAGAGGCATTGGGCCCAATGCGAGGGGCCAGGCCATGATCTACGAGGGGGTATTAGAAAAAACCTAAATCCTTCTGTTCCGGCGAAGATGCCCCGAACACAAATCAAGGGGCCACGGCACAGGAAAAAAGGCCGCAGGTCAAGGAACCACAAGCCCTGTATTTTACAGAACAGCCCCTGGGGACAAAAAAAGAGGCCAGAGCATCCTGGCCACGGAGGTGCCACAAGGACCCCTGACCCCCACCAGATGCAATGGGAGCCCTCAAACCATGATGGGCAAAAGGTCACTCTCAGAAGCCCTGTGGCCCATCTTTCCAGAAAGAGGTATTGGGCCCAATGCGAGGGGCCAGGCCACGGTCTACAAGGGGGCATTCGAAGGAGCCTGGAGCCTTTTGTTCCGGAGAAGATGCCCCGCACAGAAACCGAGAGGCGAAGGCGGAGCAGAAAAGGCCGCAGGGCAAGGACTGGCAAGCCCCGTAAATTACGGAACAGTCCATGGGGACCAAGGAAAGGGCCACAGCATCATGGCCACGGAGGCAACAGAAGGAGCCCCGCATCCCGTAGTCTGGCCCAGGGACACCAGAAACCAGGGCAGGAGCTACAGCAGCCTGGCCACGGCGGTGGCACCAGCAGCCCTGCGCCCCCGATGTCCCGTAAGAGGCAGTATGCTGTAGTCAGGGAGCCGCAGCCCGACAGCCAAGGGGAGAGTGCCAGGAGCCAAGGAGCCCCCACTCCAGGGAGGAGGTGCCGGTCAGCCAGCGTGAAGCAACGCCATGGCGGCTCTCGGAGGAGGACCCGATGAACACGGCCCAAAACATCACGGGCTGCCCCCTGAGCCCACTGGATGACCTCGCCAGGGACACCTCTCTTAGGAAAATCATCAGGGACGATTCGCACCCCGGGAAACACTTTGTTACTCTCCCACCCTTGGGCAGGAGATATAATAGCATAGTATTATTATTATTATTATTATTATTATTATTATTATTATTATTATTATTATTATTATTATTATTATTGTTGTTGTTGTTGTTGTTGTTGTTGTTATTGTTGTTGTTGTTATTGTTATTGTTATTGTTGTTATTGTTGTTGTTGTTGTTGTCATCGTCAGTGAGGGGCAACAGCACAACATTCAAGGGGACAACGCAAGGATCCCAGAGCGACGTAAGGACCCCAATGAGCATCCTCACTCAATCCAAGAGTCCTCCAGCCAAGTTAGGAAGCCCCGGGTCAAAGTCCTTGGCCCTTCCTGGAACAATCAGGGGCCCTAAGGGCAACCCAAGGGGCCAGTGCTACCAGGAAGTCCCCTCGCTCACATCTTTAAAATGCCCCATTGCGCTACCCAAGAACCTGTTGCCTTCCCTGGTCGAGGGGCTCCCGTCCCTCTTTCCAGATTGCCCATCCCACGGCCTGACGATCCTTTCAAAAGGGGCCAAGGGAAAGGGAGACGGCCGGAGGCAGACCCTCCTTCGACCAAGTTGGAAAGTGGCCATGGTACTCACACAGCCTACAGCCCTTGGCTTCCCCTCCATGTAGCTCAGATGAAAATGTTTCCTGAAATATTGTATATGCATGTTTGTTTGTTTGTTTTTTAGGACCTTTAGAATACACTCTCTGTATTGTTGACCAGTGTGTCTTGTTCTTTTTCTTACGTGGAAGGGGACTCGGTGATCTTGGGTGCCTTCCGAAGACCACATGGTTCTCCTGGAACCATGGCTTGTGTCTTGACCCCTTCCTTCAGGAGAATGTTGGGGAAGAGACCAAACTGAGGGGAGGGGGTGGTCCAAGGGCAGTAAGTACAGTGAGATGTCTAGCATCCCATCAGTGGGTTTTTTGCCAGGGATGTTTTGGGTCCAACCCTTGATGCAAGCATCTTCCACACCTCTCTGCACCTCCACTTCCTAGGATCACCAGAGCTTCCCTCTGCCCGCTTTGGGTTGGGTTGGGGCTTAAGTCCCACTTTCTCCCCATTTGAGGAGGGAAAAGGAGAAGCAGGTGATGGAGCCTTGATGGTCCCCTGAGGACAGTAATTGAACTCCACAAAATCGCATAGGAGGCAAACCTTTCCAGTGGCCCAGTGGCCTTGCTGGGAGGTCTGCCTTCTGGAAGGGGCAGATGGTGGTGGGGAATGCTGAGAGTTCAGCCTAAACGCTGCCCTTGTCTTCTGGGCAAAGGCTGCAAAAACTTCCGTGGGTTCCAAGAGGACACTTGGAGAAAGACCATCCTCCAACGTCACCTGCTGAAAGCGAGGCCCCTTGGGGCAGGACCTAAGAAGCAAAAGGAGGAAGGGATGGTTGTAGCTGATCCTTCCGGACCACATGCATGGGATGGGGCGGAGGGAGGCGCAGGAAGCAGAAGAGGGCTTTCTCGGAAGGATCTTGGAAGGGAATAAAAGAGAACGGCCATGTAGAGAGTCAAGCCAGAGCTCTGTTGGTCCCGGCTGGGAAAGGAACACCGGGAGCTGCTTGAGAGATGCCCCTGAGTCGGCCACTGAGTCTCCCAATTTCCCACCCCCGCCCAATTCAGGGGGAGGGTCTCAGCTGCCTCTTCTGGGCCAACACAGCTGGCTGGGCAGGGCCAGTCCTTGAGGGGTTGAAAGGCCTCGACTGCAGTGAGATTTCAACCCATCCCTGGTTGGCTTCGGAAGGAGGGAAAGACTCGGTGAAGGAACACGGGTTGAGCCAGCAGGCATCACTGGAATGGGGGGGGGGAGGAGGGCAAGGAGAAGACAGCAAAGGTGCTGCCTGTATTCCCTGCAGAGGGGCCAGGAAATGGACCGTTGGATGGACGGACGGACGGACAGAAAACACGTTTATCCCACCTTTACTCTTTGAAAGGACCCAAGGTCTTATGAGGAACAGCTTAGGGAACTGGGAATGTTTAGCCTTTCAAAAAGAAGGCCGGGGGAGGGGAGATATGATAGCTATGTTTAAATACCTGAAAGGATGTCATATCAAAGAGGGGACTGGTTTGTTTTCCATGGCTTCAGAGACTAGGACACAGGGCAATGGTTTCAAACTGTAGGAAAAGAGATTCCATTTGAACATTAGGAAGAACTTCCTGATGAGTAGAGCTGTTCAGAAGTGGAATATGTTGCCCCAAAGGAGGGTGGTGGAGTCTCCTTCTTTGGAAGTTTTTAAGCATGGACTTGGTGTCACAAAGAGTTGGTCACGACTGTAATGACACAGCACACCCAAGTAGAGGCTGGATGGCCATCTGTCAGAAATATTGTGACAGGGTTCCTGCATGGCAGGAGGTTGGACTAGATGGCCCTCGAGGTCTCTTCCAACGCCAGGATTCTATGATTCTATCACCCCACCTTGGAGGGACCTTGGAGGTACAAAGGACCCCTCCCTACAATGCTCCCCCCCCCACAAACTGCTTACACATCCTTTAGAGAAGGAGTTCCTCCTGGTGTTACCAGTCAGGATAACCTACTGCAAGGATGGCCCTGAATGAGATTGGAATGCCTTCCTCTGTTTCATAGAGGGAACTTCCAAAGCAATTCCTAAGGGAAATAAAAAGTTTTGCAACGGTTGGCAACTCAAAGCAAAGATAATATGGCTTCAGAGACGAGGATTCGGGGAAATGGTTTCAAAATACAGGAAAAGAGATTCCATTTGAACATTTGGAAGAACTTCATGACAGTTAGAGCTGTTTGGCAGTGGAAGATGCTGCCCCAAAGGAGGGTGGTGGAGTCTCCTTCTTTGGTGGTTTTTAAGCAGAGGCTAGATGGCCACCTGTTGGAAATATTGTGATGGGGGTTCCTGCGTGGCAGGTGGTTGGACTGGATGGCCCTCCTTGAGGTCTCTTCCAACTCTAGGATTCTATGAGGCAGCTTACAGTGTTGAAGAACAATTTATTTATTTATTTATTTATTTATTGGGCTTATATACTGCCTGTCTTCCCGGTGGAACTCCGGGTGGTTTACAACATAAGAAAATGCTAATGACAACTATTGAGTTAAAACAATATACAAAGTTGGAGACAATTAGTGTAGAGTAGTTAGGAAGGAATGTGAAACCCGACAGTCACAGCTAAGAACAAGAAGCAAACAAATAAAAAGAAATAAAATTCAAAACGGAAACACACAAGTAGGATTAGAAATGCAGCCCCAGCAGTATTGCATGACAATCTGTCGAACAGGCACATAAGGAGCCGCCGGCTACTCAGGGAAAGCATGCCGGAAGAGAAAGTCCCCATTGCCTGCTTGTAGGAGGGCAGGAGACATGGGGCCAGGCTGGCCTCCAGTGGGAGGGAGTTCCAGAGGCTGTGTCTCCCGCGTCCCCTGCATCCCCACCAGATGCACCTGCGCTGAAGACCTTTGCACATAAGCTGGCTCCTCCTGGGAGATACACTCCTGGAGGTGTTTTGCACCCTGTCCATGTGGGGCTTTTGGACCTGCTGGCCCTTCCTGAGACTTTCCGTCGGCATCCCCACGTGGGTCGTGTTACAGTGATCCAGCCGGGAAGGGACTCGGGGGCCGGTGTCCCTGGGGCCAGAGCCGATCTCTCCGGAAAGGGACGTACCTGGCAGCGCCCTCGTTTTCATGGTGCAAAGGCCCTCCTGGCCACGGCTGAGACCTGGGGGAATCCAGCGGCACCCCGAAGCGGCCCACCTCTTGTTTCCTTGGAGGGGCCTCCCATCCCATAGAGAAGCTCCATCCCTGTCCCCCGTTGTCCCTCTGATCCAGCCCAAAGTGCCTTGTCTGGGATGGCATGTCAGGTTGCTGTTCGCCCTCGTCCAGTCCAGTGATCAGGAGCTAAAACAGCCCCCTTGGATCCAAGGGGCCCCGGAGAGACCAAGCGGAGTGTCCAACACACACTGTGTGTCATTCAGGGTCTCCTGTGGCTCAAGGGTTGCGTGGATGAGCAAGGCTCGGAGCACAACATTGGAGAAGGGAACCCATGGGGCTCCTCATTGCTTCATAACAGCCTGGAGCCGGGATCAGGCTTGCGTCTGCAGGCGGAGGAGGGCATTGGGACAGGTTCCCCCCCCCCCCCGAGGCTGGTTCACGAGAGGTTTCACCTATGGAAACATTGGTTCACCCCAGTGTTTTGAATTTTGAGGAAATTTAGACCTATACGGATATTTTAGATAGAGAACGTAGATGAAAAGCGTAAACGAGACCTTGTAGACCAGGGCTGAGGTCTATCTTTGTTTCTCTTCAACTGGAAAATGGAAGATGAGCCAGTGACAGAAATAACAGTTCAACGGGTGAAAAATTGTGGGCAAAACAGTGAACTAGAGAACTGGCAAATGGATAGGCTTACTTTGGAGATTAAAGAGGAGGAAGATTCAGAGTGTTTTAAAATGTGGAATCTGTTTTATCAAGGGTTAGAAAAGAGAAGCAGAGACTAAGGCTGTCATTTGTTTTAACGAATACAAACAGCACCCATGTAAAACAATGTTTATAATAAGCATGGAATGATTTATTATTTGGAAATTACTACTACTACTACTACTACTACTACTACTACTACTACTACTACTAATAATAATAATAATAATAATAATAATAATAATAATAATAATAATAATAATAATAATAAATGGCTTGGTCTCCATTAGGAACACTGGAAATCCCCCACCCCTTTATTGTTCTTATTCCTAATCCAGGCGGGAAGGGAAGGGGGTCCCTGCAGAACACCCAGACAAGGGTTGCCCAACTGCCAGCAACTGCCAACCCACCCGAGTTCCAAGGACCCTGGCTTTCCGTTGAGCTGAAGGTCTCAGAAGCCTCAGGTGGACATCAGGATGATGATGCTCTGGATCCTGTTGGTTCTCCTGTTTCTTCTTGGGACCCTCTGGGTGTTCCTGAGGAAGGAACGTGTCCCAAGGGCCAGGAACCACTCCAGAAATGACCGGGCAAGATCGGGGATCCCCACGATCCTTCGGTCTGCCTTTTCTTTCCTTCTCCTTGGTTGGCCTCCCACTTGGTTGAAGGCTCTCTCTCGGAGAAGGCAGCGCAGGTGGACGAGACTAAAGCCCCGACTCAGGTGATCCTCTTGTCTTCCACCCCCTTCTCCTCATCCTCCTGAGCCCATCTCAGCCCCTGGAGTTGGCTCTCAAAGGAGCCTCCTGGCCCAGCGGTTCAACTGCAGGGCTGCAGCCCCAAACTCTGCTCCTGACCTGGGTTTAATTCCAGGGAGCCAGGTCCAGGTTCACCTCTCTCCTTTACAGAGTAAAACCAAGATTGGTGAGGGGGGGATGTATAGCCTGCAGAATTCACCTGTAAACTGCCCTGAGAGGGGCCACAAGTGACCAGGGTAGCCAAGGATTAAAGTGTCAAGAACCTCTAGAGAAACACAAATATTGGCAGAGGTCTTTTTGGACCGTCTATTGCTTTGGCCTTAGTAAAGGGAAAGGATTGTGCACCTTTCCAAGGATCAGAACTCTTTTGGAAGAGGAACAGGATGGGGTAAAAGTTGGGAAAAGGGATGATCCCTTTGAATGATCCCAGCGGAGATCAGACCTTTTCTGTCTAGTGGTCCTGCATTGTTTTTTTAATTAGAGTTTTCTTTTTTTAAAGGCCAGTTTTAATTTAAGATCCATGCTGGATCAGGCCAATGGCCCATCTAGTCCAACTTCCTGTATCTCACAGTGGCCCCACCAGATGCGTCTGGGAGCACATGAGCCTAGTTATCTGTCTCCTGATCCCACTCCCCTGCATCTGGCCCTTAAAGGACCCCGATTTTAAGCCTGGGGATAACACACATCTCCATCAGGGTTTGTAACCTGTGATGGACTTTTCCTCCAGGAATCTGTCCAATCCCCTTTTGAAGGCATCCAGGCCAGATGCCATCACCACCTCCTGTGGCAGGGAGTTCCACAGACTAATAGTATGCTGGATAAAAAAATATTTTCTTTTGTCTCTTCTTACTGTCCCAGCCCTCAATGTGAGTGTATGTCCCCTGGTTCTGGTATTTTGTGAGAGGGAGAAGAGAGTCCCTCTGTCCACTTTACTCATGCCCTGCATTATTTTGTACATTACAATCATATCCCCCCTCAGGTGCCTTTTTTCCAGACTAAAGAGCCCGAAACGTTTTAGACTTTCCTCACAAGGGAGGAACCCCAGCCGAGTAATCATTTAGTCACTCTCTTCTGCACCTTTTCCAGTTCCACTATGTCTTTTTTGAGATGTGGTGACCAAAACTGTACACAATACTCCAGGTGAAGACTTACTCTTGTTTTGTACAATGGCATTATAATGTTGGCTGTTTTAATTTTCAATCCCCTTTTTAATAATCCCTAGCATGGAATTGGCCTTCTTCACTGCTGCCACACATTCGGGAGACACCTTCATGGAGCTGTCCACCAGCACACCAAGATCTCTTTCCTGATCCGTCATGGATAACTCAGAGCCCATGAATGGATAGATAAAGTTTGGATTTTTTGCCCCAATATGCATTACTTTACATTTTGCTACATTGAAATGCATTTGCCATTTCTCAGCCCATTATCCCAGTTTGGAGAGATCCTTCTGGAGCTCTTCACAATCTTCTCTGGTTTTTACCACACGGAAAAGGTTTGTGTCATCTACAAACTTGGCCACCTCACTGTTTATCCCTGTCTCCAGGTCATTTATGAACAGATTGAAAAGCACCGGTCCCAGGACAGAGCCCTGGGGCACACCGCTTTTCACTTCTCTCCATTGTGAAAATATCCCATTGACACCTACTCTTTGTTTCCGGGATCTCAACCAGTTCTCAATCCATAAGAGGACCTGCCCTCTTATCCCCTGACTGTGCAATTTTCTCAGCAGCCTCTGGTGAGGCACTGTGTCAAAAGCCTTTTGAAAATCAAGATAGACAATATCCGCCGGTTCACCCAAATCCACATGCCTGTTGACCTTCTCAAAAAATTCTAAAAGATTTGTCAGACAAGATTTACCCTTACAGAAGCCATGCTGATTTTCTCTCAGCAAGGTTTGTTCTTCTATGTGTTTTAAGATTTTTCTCTTGGATGAGGCTTTCCACCATCTTCTGGCTTGTAGTTTCCTGCGTCCCCCCACCTTCCTTTTTAAAAAATTGGTGTGACATCCACCCTCCTCCTCAGGCAGCATGGATTCTGAACTCCCTCAGTAGAGATATTAAGTGCAGGGCAGCAGAGCCTGGGGGCCATGGAAAAGGGTCCCTGGAAAGAGGTTTTTGGGGGGCTCTTGGCAATATCCCCCCAGAGGGCCCTGGTTCCATTCTGATTCCAACTTCTTTCTGTTCCCCACAGGGTCACCTCAGTGGAAGCATCTCTGAATGTCCTGCGGCATTTGGCTCTCTCTGCCAAAGAGGCTAGGCAATCATCACCCCAAAATCTTCTGGCCTTGAAAAACCCAAAGGCCCATTTCCGGGCAGGAAAGGAGCAAGAGCGATCCGGGCGGCCACTCACGAAGAAAGATCTGGAGAAGCCGCGGATGCCTGTTCCATCTCAAGCTCCCATGAAGGCCATCAGGGTGCCACCAAAGCATCCAAAACACACCACTTCACGCTTGCCGGCTTCACCTGATCCTCTGCGACCAGCGAGCATAGTGAGGAGTCCCAGATCAGCGCCCTCAAATCCTCTGGCCTTGGGAAGCCTAAAGGACTGTTTCCTGACAGGGAAGGAGCCGGAGCGTCCCGGGTGGCCCCTCAAGAAGAAAGATCTGGAGAAGCCGCCAACGCCTGTTCCTTCTCAATCCCTCTGGAAGGACATCTGGGCGCCACCGAAACCTGCACAGCACACCACTTCACACTTTCTGGCCCCACCTGATCCCGTTCGACCAGGGGAAGGACTCACTGCCATGGATTGTCCTTCGGAGCTCTACCACCTAAACCTGTGGGACCGTCGCTTGAGGATCGGGCCCCAGAGGCTATGCGTAGAGGCAGGCCAGCTGAAATCAGGTGCAGCGACTAACACCAGGGGCCACAACTCCACAAATATGAGGGCAACACAACACCACTACAGCTCAGTGCTCCGCCCAGTGGGCCCAAGGAGAATAGCTAGGAGCCCCAAATCAGCACCCCCAAATTCTCTGGCCTTGGGAAGCCGAAAGGGCTGTTTCATGGCAGGGAAGGAACAGGAGTGTCCTGGGGAACCCCTCACCAAGAAAGATCTGGAGAAGCCGTGGACACCAGTGCCTTCTCAAGCCAAAAGGAAGGCCATCTGGGTGCCCCGAAAGTGTCCAAAACACACCACTTCTCACTTGACGGCTTCACCTGAACCTGTGGGACCAGTGGAAAGACCCGGGGCCACGGCCTGCCGTTCGGAGCTCCCCCACCTGACCCCGTGGGACCGGCCCCTGAGGATCGGGCCCCGATGGCAATGTGTAGGTGGCCGGCTGAAGCCAGGAGAGCCACCCACAAATCGAAGACCCCTCATCCTACTCCGACTGCCACGCATCCTGGGACAACTACAAGAAAGGCACGAATTCCACTGGAGACACTAAGAGCCACCCATTCGAAATAAGATTGACTGGGTGCGTATGGAGAGGCCACCAAGGGAAAGACCACGATACACAAGGTCCATATAAATGTGCCACAACAGCACAGCGGCCACGGACCAGCTGAGGTGGAAAGGTCCATATTAGATTCTGGTGACCACGAACACAGCTGTCAAATGTTCTGAACTTTCCTCTTGGGTCCACGCCTCCCACTGCAAGAAGGCCCCAGCTCCTCCTGATGCGTCTTCTGTTCCAGACCCTCTTTTTTCAGCTCCTGGTGGTTCTGCAGTTTCTAACCACTCCAACATGGCCAAACTACCGCCGTCTGCTGCGGACAAGCCCTATTGTTTATGGTATTCCTCCGGTTAAGTGATCCTGGTGCAATCTCACTAACAGAACTGTTACCACTATGGCTCCTGACCCTTGGCAGTATTTGTACTGTCTGTCAGTTCAGGAAACTGAAAGCAAGCACTCTCCTCCCAATGTTCACTAGGCTAAAAAGTGGTACAGCCTTGGTTGTTGCTGGATAACTGCTGCAATATCCACCACAGTCTTAACGATGAGGGAAGTGGTTACTCAGAACAGAATTGTTTTGGACACAATCCTGGCTTAAAATGGTGGGGTGTATACACACATATTGGAAAAACGTGCTGTTTGTGGATTCCTGAGGGAACAAAACCTCTGCCAGGCAACATGGAACACATCAGGAAAACTGTTTCTGATTATTAGAAGACTTCAGAAACAGTAATAGGTACAATCTTTGATCACTTATTTTCACGCCTCTCTACTGGCATTGGAGGCTGGACAGTTCGGGTGATTTTAATTATTATTGGTCATCCTTATCCTTATGGGAATCACCTGGTTATGTGCTAAATTATTAATTGTAAAAACGTGCAACACTTACACACCTCCACCTGTCCGCACCAGCCAACTGTGCATGATTACATCAGACACTGAGGATCACAACCAGCCAGATGTCTTAGTCTGTGTAGGGTATCTCAATTTACAGCCATAACAGTGCACTATCTTCATTCATTCAAAACATACCGCAAGGTACTAGTGTAAAAGATACTGATAGCATGTATATGTCTCGGAATAGAGTCCAGTCCCTGAAGAAGCACATGTTAAAGAAGCAGAGAAGCCAGAGCACTGAGCGTATGTAATTCATTTTAAATGAAGCTTAGGGGAACTTAAATTCCTTTTAGCTAAGTAACGTAGTTAAAGTTTTTTTATAGTATTTTTATAGTAGCTTAAAGGTATCACCTTTTCCACTTTTGTAGTAAATGTAGTGACCGTTGAAAAGGATCTTAAATCCTCAACAGAAATAAGCTTTGCTTTTCACTCAGAATATGTCCTCTCCATATAGCAAGTTTCCGTTCCTTGAAAGGAACAACCGAGGGAGAAATCATAATAATAAATTTAGGTGCTTAAAACATATTTTAGATGCGTAAAGAATATTTTCATTATTGTTTTATAAACACAGTTAACAGCTAATTAATGTAGAATAGAGTTGCTAGTTAATGGTTTGTGTTTTCTCTTTCTGTACAAAACAAAACAACCCCCCCCCCCCCGAAAGATCTGTTTATAGACACTTGCCCAATGTGGTGACATAGAAGTTGTAGTTAGACACAGGTTCGACTCTTGATCATTTCATATCAACCAAAGACGAACTTTGAAGCAAGCAACTAAAAGATTCTGGAACATGGGTAAAGAATATTTAAAGGGGTGTCAAATGTCGTTGGGTGGCTGAGAATCATTGTCACTACTACCGTTAGTGGTGCCTTGGCTTTCGGTCCTAAATAAATAGATCTTATTTGTTATCTGTCCTGTCCTAATCTTTGTAATAATACTGTAAATAAAGCGTTTTTCAACTTTACAATTGCACCATGGCAGAGCGACGAATGTTCCGTAATAACAATTTATCACCACTTCCTAGGACCGCCAGCGCTTCCCTCTCCCAGGTTTGCGTTGGGTTTGGCCTTGAGTCTCCCTTTCTCCCATGTTGGGAGGAGAAGGGAGAGGCAGGGGGTGGATCCGTCCCCAGAGGAGCCTTGGTGGCCTCTTTAGGAATTGGACTCCACAAGATGGGCTGGAAGGCAAGCCGTTCTAGTGGCCCAGTGGCCTTTTGGGGTGTCCTGCCTTCCAGAAGGAGCACATGGTGGTGGTGGGCAACGCTGAGAGTTCAGACTAAACGCTGCCCTGGTCTTCTGGACGAAGGCTGTAAAAGCTTCCAAGGGCCAAGAGGACAACTGGAAAAAGACCACCCCATCCTCAGACATCACCTGCAGAAAGTGCGACCACTTGCAAAAGGAGGAGTGATGCTTACAGCTGATACTTCCAGACTATGCACTTTCATTTCCTAATCGGTCGATCGGGAGATGAGGCAGCTGCATTTGTATGTCTGATGCCCAAGGCACGCAGTGCTGAAAGGTTTGCATGCCCAGAAGGACAATGTAATGGGGGGAAATAGTATCCCTCGGAAATGCTTTGGTGTTTTTTTTTTAGGAAGAACGGGTTGAGAGAACTTCGGCCTCAGTCACTTCACCTCTAAGTTTCCTGTCTGCACATCAAAGGGGCGTGGGTGGACGAGAGGACCCTCCTGCTCCCTCCAAGCTCTATCGCGATGGGATCTAAGGACTCCTCTCCCCCCCCCCCCCCGGTAGAGTATCCTATGACTGAAGGCTTCCTCCGTGGTGAGAGCCCTGCCTTCCTGGAAGGGCAGAGGAGAGGCTGCCCCTGATCGAGCTCCTGCCCCTGACACCTTATGTGGACCTTCCCTCTGCCAGGCCAGCTCAGACACACACACCCCTCCAGCACCATCTTCTGCTTGGGCTGGCCCTGGGTTCAAGGTATTTTTAGAGTATTTCTTTAACCCCACCTTTCTCCTTGGAAAAGAACCCAAGGTGGCTTACAGTAAAGAGGCATAATATAGAGTCCAGTACAATTAAGATATGTTCAAATATTTGACAACAAGGAATTGAGGGACATCTTACAGCATTAATATACAACATTACATTAAAGCTGCAAGAAAATGTGAGTAGTTAAAAAAATTTCCATGTAAAGTTATGAATGATGGAAACATAGTGTCAGTGCTATCACACAAGTTTATAAGTGGTTATAATAAACACACACTCTATCAGATTAGATAGATTCATATAAAAGTCACATAATAGGTAGTCCATCATTCAGCAAAAGCTTGCCTGAAGAGAAAGGTCTTTGCCTGTTTCCGGAAAGACATCAGAGACGGGGCAGTCCTGGCCTCTAGTGGATGGAGTTCCAGAGTCTGGGCACAGCAGCCATGAGTCTTGGTGGACCACAAATTGAACATGAGTCAGCAGTGTGATACGGCGGCCAGGAAATCCAATGCGATTCTTGGTGGCATCAACAGAATCATAGTGTCCAGATCAAGGGAAGTGATAGTACCACTCTATTTTGCTCTGGTCAGAACACACCTGGAGTCCTGTGTCCAGTTCTGTGCACCTCAGTTTAAAAAGGATGTTGACAACCTCGAGCGGGTGCAGAGGAGGGCGACCAGGATGGTTGAAGGTCTGGAGGAAAAGTCTTATGAGGAACGGCTTAGGGAACTGGGAATGTTTAGCCTTTCAAAAAGAAGGCTGAGGGGGAATATGATAGCTATGTTTAAATATTTGAAAGGATGTCACATTGAAGAGGGGGCTGGTTTGTTTTCCATGGCTTCAGAGACTAGGACGTGGGGCAATGGTTTCAATCTACAGGAAAAGAGATTCCATTTGAACATTTGGAAGAACTTCATGACAGTTAGAGCTGTTTGGCAGTGGAAGATGCTGCCATGGAGGGTGGTGGAGTCTCCTTCTTTGGAGGTTTTTAAGCAGAGCCTGGATGGCCACCTGTCGGAAATACTGTGATGGGGGTTCCTGCATGGCAGGGGGTTGGACTGGATGGCCCTCGAGGTCTCTTCCAGCTCTAGGATTCTATGTTTCCACAAGAATCATAGAATTGGTTTGGGTCTAAAAACACAAACTTCACTTACCCTTGCCTGGAGGACACACTGAAAGGAAAACACAAGGGTCTCGAGAGGAGCCGGAAGAAGGAGATCTCCTAAAGAGTCATGAGAACATAGCATAAGAACATAAGAAGAGCCATGCTAGATCAGGCCAAATGCCCATCTAGTCCAGCTTCCTGTATCATAGAATCATTGTAGGGTTGGAAGGGACCTTTGTGATCTTTAAACTACAGGAAAAAAGATTCCATTTGAACATTAGGAAGAACTTCATGACAGTTAGAGCTGTTCGGCAGTGGAAGATGCTGCCCCAAAGGAGGGTGGTGGAGTCTCCTTCTTTGGAGGTTTTTAAGCAGAAGCTGGATGGCCATCTGTCGGAAATATTGTGATGGGGTTCCTGCATGGCAGGGGGTTGGACAAGATGGCCCTTGAGATATTTTCCAACTCTATGATTCTATGATTCTATGATTCTATGATTCTATGATTGTGTCTTGACCCCTTCCTTCTGGAGGGTGTTGGGGAAGAGACCGATCCGAGGGGTGGTGGTGTCCAAGGGCAGTAAGTACAGTGAGATGTGTGGCATCCCATCAGTGGGTTTTTGCCAGGGATGGTTTGGGTCCAACCCTTGATTCAAGCCTCTTCCACACCTCTCTTCACTTCTGCTTCCTAGGATCACCAGAGCTTCCCTCTCCCAGTCAACTCCTGGGTCAAGTCAGAGCTCACGAGGTCCCACCTCGGAAAGGACCACCAGAGTCTTGTTGGCCACTGGCTGTGGAAAGGACCACCTGGAGGGAGGAGGCTTCCTGAGGAAGGCACCCCTGGAGTGGCCCCTTTCCCCCAATTCAGGGGGAGGTCTCAGGTGGCTTTTCTGGGCCAACATGGATGACAGCAGCGGGAATGGGGAGGCCTGGAGCTGGAGCCGAGGGTTGCCGGCCACCCTCACAGAGCCGATTCAACAGTCCTTGGAGGGCTGAGAGGCCCCGACCCCAACGGGATTTCAGTCCATCCCTGGTTGGCTTCAGAAGCAGGGATGGCCAGGAGGAGGAACATGGGTTGAGCCAGCGGTCATTGCAGGCATGTTGGGAGTGAGAAGAAGACAACAACCGTGCCACCCATATTCCCTGCAGAGGAGCCAAGAGATAAGATAAAAAGAGATAGAGAGAGGGGGGAGGGCACACAGTCTTGAAAGAGTTCTATGCAGAGAGCCAAGTGAAGGGGAGGCAGTGGTTTGTTGATTCCTTCGTAGAGATATGTTGCCGCTATGATACCCCAAAGGAGGGGGATGGAGTCTCCTTCTTTGGAGGTGTTTAAACAGAATCTGGATGGCCATCTGTTGGGAGTCCTGTGATGGGGGTTCCTGCATGGCATGGGGGTGGGACTGGATGACCCTCCAGGTCTCTTCCAACTCTAGTCTTCTATGATTCGATGACCTCGCTGGTCCCACCTTGGAGGGACCTTGGAGGTACAAAGGATCCCTCCTTCCAAAGCTCTCTCCACCACCACCACCACCACCTCACTGCTCACAGATCCTTTAGAGAAGGGATTCCTCCTGGGTTACCAGGAAGGACGAGGTGGTGGGATCAGCCAAGATGGAAGAGGGATGAAAAAAACTGTACGTTTAAGGGAACGTAAGAGAAGCAGAACTCTCTCAAGGGCCAAAAGCTTCCTACGCTCACCACAGTGTACCTTCGTCTGCCTTTGGCCAACCGGGCGGCTTCCGTTTCCTGATCGGTCCATCGGGAGATGAAGCAGCTTCATTTGTGGAGGACAGAGCTCAAAGCCAGTTTTGGTTTGATGCAGGAGAGCCTGAGATCAGGCTGTGAGGCCTTATATCAGTGTTGGCGAACCTATGGCACGGGTGCCAAAGGTGGCACTCGGAGCACTTTCTGTGGGCACCCAACATCGACCCTTCACAGCCACCTGGATTCAGATTAAATGGCTGGTTTTGGCACTTTGCAAAAAAAAAAAAAAAAGTGGGTCTTCAGTCGCAGTTTGGGAACTCGGTTTCTAAAAGGTTCGCCATCACTGACTTATATCAACTTAGGAGTTCCCAAATCCTTCCCCAACAAACTAGCCCTTTTGCATAAAAGTAAGGAGGCTTGTTTCTTCAGAAAAAAGTATAAAGGAATAAGTTTGCTCAGAATCTCAATTTGTATCAGCAGGCTTGCTTAGTTTCATGACAAAGTTGATAAAGTAGAGAAGAAGAGTCCAGGAAAATACGGTCCTTTGTTCTGTACCTACGGGGTGAGGGGAGAACATCCTTCTCTCAGGTGGGAGAAAGCTGGACTGAAGCCTAAATGGCTCCGCACTACAAAGTCCATGCGGTCAGTAGAGGGAGAGGAAAGGCTCATCATTGGCAAGCCCTGGGGAAATTCAACTCCCTTGATGCGTGAACTATACCATTCCAGGGAGTGCCATGCAGAACCCCCTCCCACAGGCAACAGGCAGTTGAAAATCAGCACGATAGATTGGTTTGCCCAACAATTGGCATGTCTGATTCCCGAGGCACAGAGTGCTGAAAGGTTTGCTTGCCGAGGAGGACAATGCAGTGTGTGTGTGTGTGGGGGGGAGAATAGTCTGAAACGCTCCCAACAGCGTGCCTTCGTCTGCCTTTGGCCATCCGGGCGGCTTCCGTTTCCTGGTCAATCCGTCGGGAGATGAGGCCCCTTCATTTGTGTTGGGCAGAGCGAAAAGCCAGTTTTGGTTTTGTGCAACAGAGCCTAAGATCAGGCTGTGAGGCCTTACGTCAACTTAGAAGTTTCCAAATCCTTCCCCAGCAAAGCTAGCCCTTTTTCATAAAAGACAAGAGGCTTGTTTCTTCAGAAACAAGTATAAAGAAATAAGTTTACACTCACAATCTCATTTTGTATCTCAGGTGGGGAGAAGCTGGACTGAGGCCCAAATGGCTCCACACTACAAAGCCCATGCGGTCAGAAGAAGGAGAGGAAAGGCGTGGCATTGGCAAGCCCTGGGGAAATTCAACTCCCTTGATGCGTGAACTATACCATTCCAGGGAGTGCCATGCAGAACCCCCTCCCACAGGCAACAGGCAGTTGAAAATCAGTAGTGTGTGTGTGTGTGTTGCCGGGGGGGGGGGGAATAGTCTCCCTCGGAAACGCTTTGGGGTTTTTTTGGAAGAAGGGTTTGAGAGAACTTCGGCCTCAATCACTGGACCTCGAGATTTGCGGTCTGCACATCAAAGAGGCGGTGGTGGAGAGAGGACCCTTCTGCTCCCTCCAAGCTCTATCGCGATGGGATCCAAGGACCGCCTCCCTTTGAAGAGCATCTTCTGACCGAAGGCTTCCTCCATGATGAGAGCCCTGCCTTCCTGGAAGGACGGGGGGGGGGGGGAGAGGCTGCCCCTGATCGAGATCTCGGAGCCCCCCCTCCAGCCCCATCTCCTGCCTGGGCTGGCCCTGCGCCCTGCCTGTCATGAGTCCTGGACACCCACCGCCTGCAACCTGGAAGTGGGGTGTTTTGGGTAATTCGTTTACTCTAAATAACAGATGGCACTTTGCAGAGAAACTCAAAGGTTTATTTTTCGAAGCTGCAGCAACGAAGAGAAACGCCATCCAGACTGAGGTCTCTGCCCTTGCATTTTGAAACTATGTATTTATTCCCAACGCCTGGGTCCCCCCCCCCTCGACCTCTGGTCCAATCCTGGGCCCCAGAAAGCTCACATGCTACCTATCACAACGCGACAACACAACACCCTCCCAAATAAGTACATACATTATTTAACATGGGTTATGCCCCTATTAATTACTGGTCCATGCACTTTGAATTAAACTATCCTAAAATTAGACCTTAGCTCCCATTTTCTGGTTATTACACAACCCCAACACCACTAATAAATTTTAACTAGCTCCTTATCTATAATGGGGCTTGGGAGTTGCACAATTCGAGCATGTGGCTATGCCTGCAAAGACCTGGGTTCAAATTCCTGATCGGGTATGGAACTCCTCCAGCGACCTCCGCAGTCTACCATGGCTCGGCTGACTCCTCCTCGTAGGGTTTCTGGTCAGGATCCAGAATCCCTATTTCCTTAGGGGAACTAGGAGGGAAATGTATCGAGCCTCCGGGCCTCAGCATCCAAGCGGGTGGCTCCAGCTCTGGTCTTCCTTCTCGGCCAGGCTCCCTGATGCCCAGGGAAGGACCCGGTTCCAGTTCCGTCCCTGCCTGGCCTCCCTCGGGGCCCCGGGATCCTGCCCTGCCCTGGTTTGCTCCAAATGGCTCCGGACTCTTGTTGGCTGAACTCCTTGGACGTGGTCCTTCCCCATCAGGACTGGGACTCCGGGTCTGGGCGAGGGGGCCCTTGGTGGGCGGATTCTGGCCACCTGGCTCTGCAGCCTGGCCTTGGTCCAGGTCTTGGTGCCTTTGCCGAAACCTTCACAATGTAGAGACGTCTCAGTTTGCAAGGGGTGAGGGGTGGGTGCCTGCCAGGCCGGCCTTCCTGCCCTTGAGAGGGTCCTGGCCCCTCTCCACCGGGAGACCCTTCTGGCCTCCAAAGAGATCCTTCCCTAGAGGAGGAGGGGATGTTCCCCTCTGGAGGCTTGGCCTTCTGGGTCGAAAGAGGCCCTCCTGGCCAAGGCTGTCCTTAGGAGACGGATGGCTCTCGGGGAGGGACTGAGCTCCAAAAGGTCCCATCCATAACAACTGCCAGGCTCAGCTCTGACAAGCCAACACAGCACCTCCGGTTAGGTTGTTCTCTCTTCCTGTTGCACCTCCTTCCTAGAAAGGTTGCCCTTTCCATCCAGTCCAGCTCAGATCTTCCAAAATCCTAGCTGTGGCTTCCTTGATTGGATTAACCCATCTCATCTTAGATCGTCCTCATTGTCTACTGTCCCGCCCATTTCCCGAGCCATATTCAGTCTATTCCCTGGTCCCTTCTGCATCTCCCTTCTAGGTGCCTGGGAGGCTCAAGTCAGGCATTTCCATTCAAGGGAGTGTTCAGGCTCGACTCCATTAAGGACCCCCCCCTTTCTGTTTTTCTGCCCCAGCACGATCACGAGTTGAGGGGGCAAGACTGAGGAGAGATATGACAGCAGGGTTCAGAGAGAGTCATAGATTCCTAAAGTTGGAAGAGACCTCAAGGGCCATCCAGTCCAAACCCCTGCTATGCAGGAACCCCATTCATCACAGTAACCCCAACAGATGGCCATGCAGCCTCTGCTCCAAAGAAGGAGACTCCACCGTCCTCCTTTCTGGCAGCATCTTCCACTGCCAAACAGCTCTAACCATCAGGAAGTTCTTCCTAGTATTAAAATGGAATCTCTTTTCCTGTAGTTTGAAACCATTTCCCATGTTGTCTGTAAGAGCAGACAAAAGAAAATATTTTTTCACCCAGCGCATTGCTAGTCTGTGGAGCTCCCTGCCACAGGTTCTGGTGATGGCATCTGGCCTGGATGCCTTCAGAACGGGATTGATTAGATTCCTGGAGGACACTTCTCCATGATGGAGAAGTGTCACCTCCAGGCTTAAAAACGGGGTACTTCAAGGACCAGATGCAGGGGAGTTGTAGGAAGAGACAGAGATCTAGTCTCGTGCACTCCTGGACACATTTGGTGGGGCCACTGTGAGATACAGGAAGCCGGACTAGATGGGCCTTTGGCATGGCCCAACAGGGCTCTTCTTATGTTCTTATGTTCTTAGGTTCTTATGTTCTCTTTATTTTAGTTGCTTCCAGTTTCCAGAATAAACCATGATGAATAACATTTGCAAAACTTTTTATTTCCCTTAGGGATTGCTTCGGAAGTTCCCACTATGAAAAAGAGGAAGCCATTCAAATCTCATTCAGGGCCGTCCCTGCATTTCGGTTGTTCTGACTGGTTCTTGAAGGATCCAGAAGCTCCAGGGAAGCCTGGAGGCCCATTGGAACGAGTCCAAAAGGAAACCATTGGGTCTCTCTCTTAGGACCTCTGGCACCCCCCACCCTTCTTATTAGTCCTCACCCAGACAGGAGGGGAAGGGTCCCGGCCAAAGACCCAACAATGGTTGCCCAAGGAGGAGAGAGGTGGTGCCAATCAGGGCCCCCGTGTTTCAAGGGTCTTTGTGATCCAAGCCTGGTGCCAGGAGAGGCTGGGTTTCAGCCCTGATGGTGAAGGTTTCTCCAGCCTCAGGTGGACGTCAGGATGCTCTTCTGGATCCTGTTCGTTCTCCTGCTTTTCCTGGGAACCCTCTGGGTGTTCCTGAATCAGGGACGTGTCCCAAGGATCAGGAATCATGCCAGAAATGCCCAGGCGAGATCACGGATCCCTGCGATCCTTTCGTCCATCTTTTCTTTCTTTCTCCTTGGACCGCCTTCCACTTGGTTCCAAGCCCAACCTCCAAGAAGGCAGCGTCCACGGATGGCAGTAAAGCCCCCACTCAGGTGATCCTCTTTTCTTCCACCCCTTTCCCTCATCCTCCTGAGCCCATCTCAGCCCCTGACGTTGGCTTTCAAAGAAGCCTCCTGGCCCAGCAGTTCAACTGCAGGGCTGCAGCCCAAACGCGGCTCCCGGCTTGGGGTCGGTCCCAGGGAGATGCTTGAGGTTTCGTCTGCAGAATATTTCCCCCTTTATTAATGCCAAAGCAATAGAGAGGGGTCCCCAAAGACCTCTAGAAATATTTGTGTCTCTCCAACTCTTCTGGACACCTCAGTCCTCCCTCTCAGGCGTTATGGATTCTGACCTCCCTCGGAAGAGGAGCCCAGAGCCCGGAGGCCATGTGTGGGGTCCTTCAGAGGGTCAGCGGAGGGTCCCTGGAAAGAGTTCTTTTGGGGAGCTTCAAGGGGAACCCGTTTGGGGTCCTGATCCATCTCTGGCTTTTGTTCTGCTTCTGATCCTGTTCCCTTCCCCACAGGGTCACCACCTCCGCCTCTACAGACACCCCTCAAAACATCCGGCGACGTTCGGCCCTCTCCACCAAAGAGGCATCAAAACCAGTGCCCCCAAATCCTCACGACTCAGAAAGCAAAAGCACCTGTTTCCTGAAAGGGAAGAAGCAAGAGCCTCCCAGGTGGCCATTCTTTAGGAGAGATCGGGAGAAGCCTGGTCCTTCTCCAGCCGCCCAGAAGGCCATCTGCGTGCCACCAAAACCTCCGAAAATTACCCGTTCTCACTTGCCCTCCAAACCTGAACCCGTGCAAGCAGGGCAAAGCCCCAGGGCCACTGCGCCTCCTTCCGAGCTCTCCCATCTCACCCCGTGGGAGCGTCTCTTGAGGCTCGGGCACCCCTGGCTAAAGGTAGAGGGTGGCCGGCTGAAGCCAGCAGACCCTCCCAGAAGACAACGGCCCATAATCCTCCTCCGAATGCCACGCGTTCTGAGACAACTGCAGGACAGGCAGGAGTCCCACCAGAGACACACAGAGCCACCCACTCCAAAGAAGACGCACTCGGTGAACAACATGGAGGGCCCTCAACATCAAAGACCAAGAGCCACCCGAATCTATGCGAAGCCATGGCTTCCAAACAAGCCCAGGGTCCAAAATAATGTGCCACGTCACAATGCCCATGGAGGCACTGGAGGAAGCCACGAGAACACCATTGCTGACAACAGGCCTAGCTGTGAAAAGCAAGGTGGAAGTACAAGGAGCCCTGAGCCCCCTATTCTGGAGAAAAGTCACCAGACCCCACGTCCGGAGCTGCAGGATGATGGCCACAGAAGCGGTAAAAAGAGCCATGAGCCCCGTATTCTGGAGAAGGGTCATCGAACACTAAATCAGGAGCCACCGAGTCATGGCCACCAAGTTGCTACAAGGAGCCCTGAGCCCCGTATTCCGCAGAAGAGTTACCAGATACGGAGTCAGGATCCACAACAGAGTGGCAACAGAGGCAGCAGAAGGAGCCCAAAACCCCGATTTCCAGAGAAGAGTCACGTCAAAGCAAGTCAGGAGCCACAGGAGGATGGCAACAGAGGGAGCACAAGGAGCCCTGAGCTACATGTTCCAGAGAAAAATAATCAGATACCGAGTCTGGAGCTATGTCATGATGGCCCTGGAGGCGGCACAGGGAGCCTTGAGCCCTTTATTCTGGAGAGGAGGCAGCAGGCACCAAGTCAGGAAACACAGCAGGATGACAACCGAGTCAGCACAGGGAGTCCTGAGCCCTGTAGTCTGGAGAGTAGTCAGCAGGCGCCGGGTCAGGAGCCACAGCACGACAGCCCCAGAGGCAGCACAGGGAGCCTTGAGCCCCGTATTCTGGAGAAGAGTTACCAGATACGGAGTCCACAACATAATGGCAACAGAGGCAGCACAAGGAGCCCTGAGCCCTGTGTTGTGGAAAGGAGGCAGCAGGCACCGAGTTTGGAGTTACAGGACGATGGCCCTGGAGGTGTCTCAGGGAGCCTTGAGCCCTGTCTTCCGGAGAGGAGTCAGCAGGGACTGAGTCTGGAGCCACAGCAGGATGGCAACGCAGGCGGCAGAAGGAGCCCCGAGCCCCACATTCATTGTATGGGCCACCAGATCCAAAGCCAGCCATCAAACCGTGATGGGCCAAAGGGCAGTATCAGGAGCCCAGAGCCCTTTATTCCGGAGAAGATCCACAGGGCACCAAGCGAGGGCTGGGAGAATAAAGGACCAGGCGGCAGCCCCAGAAGGCCCAATTCCTGTGTTTTAAGGAAGAGGGAGCGGGCACAGAGCAAGGGACCACATCAGGATCAACCAGGGGGCAGCCCAAGTGTTCCTAGTCCTCATATCTCTGGCATCAGGCCCAAGATCCAACACCAGGGGCCGCACCACAGTGGACAAGGGGCCAATACAGGAAGCCCTGTACCCCGTATTTCCAGAAAGAGGCATTGGGCGCAATGCGAGGGGCCAGGCCATGATCTACAAGGGGGCATTAGAAAAAGCCTCTATCCTTCTGTCCTGGCAAAGATGCCCCGAACACAAATCAAGGGCCCACGGCAGAGGAGAAAAGGCCGCAGGGCAAGGAACCACAAGCCCCATATTTTAAAGAACAGCCCATGGGGACAAAAAAAGAGGCCAGAGCATCATGGCCATGGAGGTGCCACAATGACCCCTGACTCCCACCAGATGCAATGGGAGGCCTCAAACCGTGATGGGCAAAAGGTCACAATCAGGAGCCCTGTGGCCCATGTTTCCAGAAAGAGGCATTGGGCCCAATGCGAGGGGCCAGGCCACGGTCTACAAGGGGGCATTCGAAGGACCCAAGAGCCTTGTATTCCGGCAAAGATGCCCCACACACAAAACAAGGGTCCACGGTGCTGGAGAAAAAGCCGCAGGGCAAGGAGCCACAAACCCCATATTTTACAGAATAGCCCATGGGGACAAAAAAAGAGGCCACAGCATCATGGCCACGGAGGCAACAGAAGGAGCCCCGCATCCCGTAGTCTGGCCCAGGGACACCAGACACCAGGGCAGGAGCTACAGCAGCCTGGCCATGGCGGTGGCACCAGCAGCCCTGCGACCCCGATGTCCCGTAAGAGGCAGTATGCTGTAGTCAGGGAGCCACAGCCCGACAGCCAAGGGGAGAGTGCCAGGAGCCAAGGAGCCCCCACTCCAGGGAGGAGGTGCCGGTCAGCCAGCGTGAAGCAACGCCATGGCGGCTCTCGGAGGAGGACCCGATGAACACGGCCCAAAACATCACGGGCTGCCCCCTGAGTCCTCTGGATGACCTCGCCAGGGACTGCTCTCTTAGGAAAATCATCAGGGACGATTCGCACCCCAGCCAACACTTTGTTACTCTCCCACCCTTGGGCAGGAGATATAGTAGCTTATTTATTATTATTATTATTATTATTATTATTATTATTATTATTATTATTATTATTATTATTATTATTATTATTATTATTATTGTTGTTGTTGTTGTTGTTGTTGTTGCTGCTGCTGCTGCTTTGTTTTGTTTTGTTATGTTGTTGTTGTTATTATTATTATTATTATTATTATTATTATTATTGTTGTTGTTGTTGTTGTTGTTGTTGTTGTTATTGTTTTATTGTTATGGTTGTTGTTATGGTTGTTGTTGTTATGGTTGTTATTGTTATTGTTTTGTTGTTATTGTTATTGTTGTTATTATTATTGTTGTTGTTGTTGCTGCTGCTGCTGCTGCTGCTGCTGCTGCTGTTGTCATCGTCAGTGAGGGGCAACAGCACAACATCCAAGGGGACAACGCAAGGATCCCAGAGCGACGCAAGGACCCCAATGAGCATCCTCACTCAATCCAAGAGCCCTCCAGCCAAGTTAGGAGGCCCCGGGTCAAAGTCCTTGGCCCCACCTGGAAAAATCAGGGCCCCCAAGGGCAACCCAAGGGGCCGGTGCTACCAGGAAGTCCCCTCGCTCACATCTTTAAAATGCCCCGTTGCGCTACCCAAGAACCTGTTGCCTTCCCTGGTCGAGGGGCTCCCGTCCCTCTTTCCCGATTGCCCATCCCACGGCCTGACGATCCTTTCAAAAGGGGCCAAGGGAAAGGGAGACGGCTGGAGGCAGACCCTCCTTCGACCAAGTTGGAAAGTGGCCCTGGTACCCACACAGCCTACAGCCCTTGGTTTCCCCTCCATGTAGCTCAGATGAAAATGTTTCCTGAAATATTGTATATGCATGTTTGTTTGTTTATTTGTTTAGGACCTTTAGAATACACTCTCTGTATTGTGGACCAGTGTGCCTTGTTCTTTTTCTTACGTGGAAGGGGACTCAGCGATCTTGGGTGCCTTCTGAATACCAGACGGTTCTCCTGGAACCATGGCTTGTGTCTTGACTCTTGACCCCTTCCTTCGGGAGGGTGTTGGGGAAGAGACCAAGCTGAGGGGGAGGGGCTGGTCCGAGGGCAGTAAGTACGGTGAGATGTCTGGCATCCCATCAGTGGGTTTTTTGCCAAGGAAGGTATGGGCCCAACCCTTGATTCAAGCCTCTTCCACACCTCTCTGCACCTCCGCTTCCTAGGATCACCAGAGCTTCCCTCTCCCAGCCAACTCCTGGGGGTCGTCAGAGCTCAGGAGGTCCCACCTCAGAAAGGACCACCAGAGTCTTGTCGGCCACTGGCTGTGGAAAGGACCACAGGATGATTCCTGAGGAAGGGACCCCTGGAGCGGCCCTTTTCCCCCAGTTCAGGGGGAGGTCTCAGGTGGCTTTTCTGGGCCGATCCTAGAGCAGATTATTAAACAGTCAGTGTGCAATTATTTAACAAACAATGCTGTCATTACAAGAGGTCAACCCGGGTTTCTTAAAAACAAGTCATGCCAGACTAATTTGATCACTTTCTTTGACAGAATTACAGGCCTGGTGGATGAGGGGAATGCTGTGGATATTGTTTATCTGGACTTTAGTAAGGCCTTCGATAAGGTTCTCCATGGTATTCTTGCTAAGAAGTTAGTAGAAAGTGGGATAGATAGTACAAATGTCAGGTGGATTTGTAATTGGTTGACTGATCACACCCAAAGGGTGATCATAAATGGCCTCTCTTCAGCTTGGAGAGACGTGACCAGTGGGGTGCCCAAGGGTTCTGTTCTGGGTCAATATCTTTATTAATGACTTGGAGGAAGGAATAGAGAGTATGCTAATTAAATTTGCAGATGATACCAAATTGGGAGGGGTTGCTATTTCCCTAGAGGAAAGGTTGAAAATCCAAAAAGTGGTGGCTCTCGGAGGAGGTCCCAATGAACACCGCACAAAACGTCACGGGCTGCCCCCTGAGTTCACTGGATGACATCGCCAGGACCTCTGCCTTAGGAGAGCGAGGAAAATCATCAGGGACAATTTGTACCCCGGCCAGCACTTCTATACTCTCCCACCCTCGGGCAGGAGAAACAGTAGACTAGCCAGTCATACACACAGGCTAAACAATAGGTTGTTTATCATCATCATCATCATCATCATCATCATCATCATCATCATCATCAAAGGATCCCTCCTTCCAAAGCCCTCTCCACCACCCCCACCACCTCACCGCTCACAGATCCTTTAGAGAAGGGGTTTCCTCCTGGGTTACCACCAGGAAGGACGAGGTGGTGGGATCGGCCGAGATGGAAGAGGGATGAACAAAACTGTACGCTTAACCCACACTAGGCAGATGGCCATATTTATCAACTTGTTAATCCAGCGACGCAGGCCACAGTTACTCAATGGGCCTTTTGCTTAACACCCCCAGATATAGTCTGTTTATTCTGGATGGTCTACTACGGTCGACTATAGCTGGATAAATATAATGCTTCATGGAAACATCCTCTAGCTCTCGTCTTCTTACAATTTACCTATATTCCCTCTACCCTTTCCGGTTATTTGAGTAATACTGGCTGGGCACGCACACTCCCATAATTGTGTGTTTTTATTATCGACTGTCCATTGTCTATTTTATGTATTTATTTGATGCCAATAAAGGTGTCTGACTGACTGGCTTAACGCACCGTAAGAGAAGCAGAGCTCTCTCAAGGGCAGAAAGCCTCGTCCGTTCCCAACAGCGTGCCTTCGTCTGCCTTTGGCCATCCGGGCGGCTTCCGTTTCCTGGTCAATCCGTCGGGAGATGAGGCCCCTTCATTTGTGTTGGGCAGAGCGAAAAGCCAGTTTTGGTTTTGTGCAACAGAGCCTAAGATCAGGCTGTGAGGCCTTACGTCAACTTAGAAGTTTCCAAATCCTTCCCCAGCAAAGCTAGCCCTTTTTCATAAAAGACATGAGGCTTGTTTCTTCAGAAACAAGTATAAAGAAATAAGTTTACACTCACAATCTCATTTTGTATCTCAGGTGGGGAGAAGCTGGACTGAGGCCCAAATGGCTCCGCACTACAAAGCCCATGCGGTCAGAAGATGGAGAGGAAAGGCGTGGCATTGGCAAGCCCAGGGAAATTCAACTCCCTTGATGCGTGAACTATACCATTCCACGGAGTGCCATGCAGAACCCCCTCCCTCATGCAACAGGCAGCTGGAAATCAGCACAATAGATTGGTTTGCCCAACAATTAGCATGTCTGATTCCCGAGGCACAGAGCGCGGAAAGGTTTGCTTGCCGAGGAGGACAATGTAGTGGGTGTGTTTGTGTGGGGGAATAGTCTCCCTCGGAAATGCCCTGGGGGGTGGGGTGGGGGGTGGAAGAAGGGTTTGAGAGAACTTCGGCCTCAATCACTGGACCTCAAGGTTTGCGGTCTGCACATCAAAGGGGTGGTGGTGGAGAGAGGACCCTCCTGCTCCCTCCAAGCTCTGTCGCGATGGGATCCAAGGACCGCCTCCCCTTGTAGAGCATCTTCTGACCGAAGGCTTCCTCCACGATGAGAGCCCTGCCTTCCTGGAAGGACGGGGGGGGGGGAGAGGCTGCCCCGATCAAGCTCTTCCCCCCCCCGACACCCTGCGTGGACCTTCCATCAGCCAGGCCACCTCAGACCCCCCCCCCAGCCCCATCTCCTGCCTGGGCTGGCCCTGCGCCCTGCCTGTCATGAGTCCCAGACACCCCCGCCTGCAACCTGGAAGTGGGGTGTTTTGGGTAATTTGTTTACTCTAAATAACAGATGGCACTTTGTAGAGAAACGCAAAGGTTTATTTTTCGAAGCTGCAGCAAGAGAGAGAAACGCCATCCAAAATGGGGTCTCTGCCTTTGAATTTCAAAATGATGTATTTATTCCCGATGCCTGGGTCCCCCCCCTCGCCCTCTGGTCCAATCCTGGGCCCCAGAAAGCTCACATGCTACCTATCACAACGCGACAACACAACATCCCCCCAAATAATTACATGCATTATTGAACATGGGTTATGCCCCTATTAATTACTGGTCCATGCACTTTGAATTAAACTATCCTAAAATTAGACTTTAGCTCCCATTTTCTGGTTATTACACAACCCCAACACAACTAATAAATTTTAACTAGCTCCTTATCTATAATGGGGCTTGGGAGTTGCACAATTCGAGCATGTGGCTATGCCTGCAAAGACCTGGGTTCAAATCCCTGATCGGGTATGGAGCTCCTCCAGCGACCTCCGCAGTCTACCATGGCTTCGGCTGACTCCTCCTCGTAGGGTTTCTGGTCAGGATACAGAATCCCAATTTCCTTAGGGGATCTAGGAGGGAAACGTATCAAGCCTCCTGGTCTCAGCATCCAAGTGGGTGGCTCCAGCTCTGGTCTTCCTTCTCGGCCAGGCTCCCTGATGCCCAGGGAAGGACCCGGTTCCAGTTCCGTCCCTGCCTGGCCTCCCTCGGGGCCCCGGGATCCTGCCCTGCCCTGGTTTGCTCCAAATGGCTCCGGACTCTTGTTGGCTGAACTCCTTGGACGTGGTCCTTCCCCATCAGGACTGGGACTCCGGGTCTGGTCAAGGGGGCCCTTGGTGGGCGGACTCTGGCCACTTGGCTCTGCAGCCTGGCCTTGGTCCAGGTCTTGGTGCCTTTGCCGAAACCTTGACCTGTCATGACATGTCGGTTTGCAAGGGTTGAGGGGTGGGTGCCTGGCAGGCCGGCCTTCCTGCCCTTGAGAAGGTCCTGGCCCCTCTCCAGCTGGAGACCCTTTTGGCATCCAAAGAGATCCTTCCCTAGAGGAGGAGGGGATGTTCCCCTCTGGAGGCCAGGCCTTCTGGGTCGAGAGGGGCCCTCCTGGCCAAGGCTGTCCTTAGGAGACGGATGGCTCTCGGGGAGGGACTGAGCTCCAAAAGGTCCCATCCATAACGACTGCCAGGCTCAGCTCTGACAAGCCAACACAGCACCTCCGGTAAGGTTGTTCTCTCTTCCTGTTGCACCTCCTTCCTAGAAAGGTTGCCCTTTCCATTCAGTCCGGCTCAGATCTTCCAAAGTCCTAGCGGTGGCTTCCTTGATTGGATTGACCCATCTCATCTTAGATCGTCCTCATTGTCTACTGTCCCGCCCATTTCCCGAGCCATATTCAGTCTATTCCCTGGTCCCTTCTGCCTCTCCCTTCTAGGTGCCTGGGAGGCTCAAGTCAGGCATTTCCATTCAAGGGAGTGTTCAGGCTCGACTCGATTGAGGACTGTGACAACACCCTTAGAAGCTAGAGCCATGAATATGTAAATTGACAACCAATCCTAGCAGGAGGGCGGGGGATTTGGGTCCTATAAAAGGGCGGAGCCAGCCAAGGGAGAGGAGAACCCGAGTAATAGCTCAGTCAGAGCAGACTAACATCTAGGCCAGTGGTGACGAACCTTCGGCACTCCAGATGTTTTGGACCACAACTCCCAGAATTCTAAGCATGCGTTGCCAATGACAAGGGACTGTGGGAGTTATGGTCCAAAACATCTGGAGTGCCGAAGGTTCGCCACCACTGATCTAGGCTGCATGGTTTATTGGTGTAGTAGCAGGTTAAGGTCTGGAAGACTTGTATGAATATAGGCTATATTGAAGGCAACGCTTAACAACAACAATCATTGTTGTGTGTGTTTGTTTTATTAATAAAGTTTATTCAGATTTTAAATCTGAATAAACTGAGTCCGTTTACATCCATAAGAAGACATAAGTTTTAATGGTGGCAGCATTACTGAAAAGAAACTGTCATAACTGAGTTTTTATTATCCAAATTAAAAGTTATAATTAATGGTTGAGCACAGAATTGTGTGTGGGAAGTGATAGAACGTCACAATTGGTGGCATAGCGGAGGGCTTTTCGAAAGTAATCCAGTGAGCCTGAGGGAAAAGTCACCAGCCAAAATATTTAACCTGTGCCCTGAAAAGTTCTGTCCGGAAGATGGGCGGTATAGAAATATAACAAACAAATAAATAATAAATAAATAACTGAAACCTGAAGCTAGAAAGAAGAAGCCTTTAGTGAATGTTAACTCTCTAGTATTTTATTAGTGAGTTCTGTGCCAGTTCCTGTAATTAGGGTTAGGGCTGAAAATAAGGGGACTCTAATTTCAGTTCTTGAAAGCCCTGAGGGAATTCAGAACCAAACCCTTCAGTGCTATCTTGATTTCTGTGTGTGTGACTGACTGCCAGTGTCTGAGAGCCAGGGCTCTAAAAGAGAAGGGAGTCTGTCTAGACCAGGCATGTCCAAACTTTGGCCCTCCTGATGTTTTGGACCACAACTCCCAGAATTCTAAGCTTAGACCACCAATGGCAAAGGACTGTGGAAGTTGTGGTCCAAAACCATCTGGAGGGCCATAGTTTAGACATGCCTGGTCTAGACAAAACTCAAAGTCACCTGTGAGAGAAATCTGAAAGGATAGACAAATTCTACAGTGGTTCACTAATAATATTTATTTTATTTATTTATTATGGCGCTTATATACCGCCTGTCTTCCTGGGGGGGAACTCCGGGCGGTTTACAACAAGTTAAAAGAAAACAAATTAGAAGTTACAAAACTAATAGGATAAGCAGATAAACAACAGTTGCAGGAGATGGCGATGGTGGGGAAGAAAGAATTAAAAGAATTATTTAAAAAAAACTCATCCAAATGCCTCCCGGAACAGAAGAGTTTTCAAAGCCTTCCGGAAGGCAGGCAGGGACTCTGCTAGGCGTACGTCTGCTGGAAGATGATTCCATAGCGTTGGGCCAGCCACAGAGAAGGCTTGAGAGCGAGTGGAAGTTCTCCGAGCCTCCCTGGGCGTGGCCACGCGCAGCATGTGCGCCCGCGACGACCTAGTCGGACGGGCCGAAGTTGACCGCTGGTCGATTCGCTCTGCCAGGTAGCCAGGTCCTAGGCCATGGAGGGTTTTGTAAACCAAAACCAGGACCTTGAATCTAATTCGGGCTGCAACGGGTAGCCAATGCAGGCGGGCCAGAACCGGTGCACACCCGCCACCAGTCTGGCCGCCGCATTTTGGACCCGCTGTAGGCGCCGAATGAGAGTCAAGGGCAGCCCCATGTAGAGCGCGTTGCAATAGTCCAGTCTCGAGACCACCAGCGCCTGGACCACTGATCTAAGGAAGTCCCCATCCAGGTACGGGCGAATCTGGGCGATTCGGCGAAGGTGGAAAAAGGCAGCCCTGGACACGGCGGACACCTGAGCCTTCATGGTGAGCGCCGGGTCCAGGACTACTCCCAGATTCCGGACAGAGTCCGATGGCCTGAGGGAAACACCCTCCAAGGTGGGAAACGGGCCGCCGTAGCTGGATGGGGAAGCCCCAAAGAACATGACCTCGGTCTTATCGGGGTTGAGTTTGAGCCTGTTAGCCCTGGTCCATTCCATGACTGCACCCAAGCACCGATCGAGGGTCCGGACAGCCTCATCTGCAGCGGTTGAAAAGGAGACATAGAGCTGCGTGTCATCAGCGTACTGATGACAGCAGACTCCATGTCCCCTAATGACCTCCGCCAGCGGCCTGATGTAAATGTTGAACAGCATGGGAGAGAGGGACGACCCCTGTGGAACCCCACAAGGGAGTATCCAAGGGGCCGACAACTCGCCCCCATGCTGAACCTGCTGGGGACGGTCCCCGAGGAAGGACCAGAACCAACTGTGAACAGCGCCTCCAATCCCAGCCTCGGAGAGCCGATCCAGCAGGATACCGTGGTCGACGGTATCAAAGGCCGCTGACAGGTCCAGGAGCACCCCCTGTCGGTCCCCCGGAGGAGGTCATCTTGCAGAGCGACCAAGACTGTCTCGGTCCCCAGGCCGGGCCTGAACCCAGACTGGAATGGACCCAGGATATGCTCACCCTCCAGATGTGTTTGAAGCCGGATCGCGGCCACCCTCTCGATCACCTTGCCCATAAAGGGAACATTAGCGATCGGGCGATAGTTGGTTAAATCGCCTGATGCTAGATTGGGTTTCTTCAAAATGGGCCTTAGCACAGTCTCCTTCAGGCGAGAGGGAAAGATCCCCTGCCTGAAGGAGGCTGTGGCGATGGTAGATGCCCATTCGGACATGTTCCCGCCAATGGCTTTCATGAGCCATGATGGGCAAGGGTCGAAGGGGGTGGACGCGGGCCAGCAGTGGGCAATAGCCCTGGAGGCCTCAAGTGAGGTGACAGGCCCAAACTCCACCATGCGAGGAGACCGAGGGGGCACAGCCGTCGGGGGTGCCGAGAATGGGCTAGAGCAACAGGGTTCAAAACCGGTACGGATGGCCTCAATTTTTGATCGAAAAAAGGCTGCAAAATGCTCACTACTAAAATCAGTAGGAGGAGGCCTAGACAGTCCAGGATTAGTGAGGTCACGAACCACACGGAATAACTCCGCTTGACGGTTCGAGGCCTCACTAATTCTCAGGGTGATATAAGATCTTCTAGCCACCCTGATCGCATGGACATAGCGCCTGGACTGTGCGATGACAGCAGCCTTCTTAGTCGCTGACCGGTCCTTCCTCCAGCTGCGTTCCAGCCTCTTCCATTCTTGCTTCATCGCCCGAAGCTCATCCGTGAACCACGGTGAGGGACGGGCTCGGCAATGGATGAGGCACCTAGGGGTGATCTGGTCGACGGCCCAGGGATGTTTCGTCAAACCATTGGTCTACCATGGAGTCTACCAGATCGTCAGCCAGTCCGCCGGGAGGCCCTCCGAAGACTTCCCGAAACCGATCAGGGTTAAGGAGTCTTCGGGGGCAGGCCCAAACAGTTGGCCGAAGGTCCCCGCGGGGTGGGGCGGCGATTGATACAGAGAAAGACAACAGGTGATGGTCCGACCATGACACGGGTGTGGGAACGATGTCCCACACCCTCAGACACGAATCCTCAGACGTGGAGGAAAATACCAGATCCAGGGTGTGTCCAGATCTGTGGGTTGGGCATAAAACATGCTGGGACAGGTTCATGGAGGTCATGGATTCCATGAAATCCAGAGCAGCACCAGACAGGTCACCGCCAGCATGCACGTTGAGGTCACCCACCACCAGAAGGCGGGGGGTTCTCAACAGGGCAGCGGCGATGAACTCTGTGAGCTCTGGTAGGGATTGTCCTGGGTTGCGGGGAGCACGGTAACCGAGCACAATGCCAAACCTGTTCCGCTGCCCAACCAACAGATGGACACATTCCAACCCTGGGATCACCAACGTCAAGGCCCTACTGATTTGAATAGTATCCCTGTAAACAATGGCCACCCCACCCCCCTTACGACCCTCCGATCTTCCCACCCCCTGTACCAGGAACCCAGGGGGGCACAGCAGGGAGAGGGACGCCCCCCCTCTGCACCCACCCAGGTCTCGGTGATACATGGGATGATGGTATCATGAATGATGGGTATCTTGTTATGGACCGACCTGGCGTTCAACAGGATGCCGGAGAGATCAGAGGCGCTGGCGGAGTGGCTCCGAGGCACATGACAGTGAGCTGAGGGATCAGAACGGGGGACAGGTGCAAGATGCCTGGCCCGAGTTCTTCTTAACCGACTAACCCCCCAGCCCCTAGCATACCGACCACGGCTCGACACGACAGATATGGTGGTCCCTGCCTGCATGGTGGAGAAAAAAAAAACTATAGACAAGAGTAAAAGAAAATAAACAGCTACACAGCAATCAAATTCAAAATACAGGCAAAATATACAACAGTGTAACACAATACTCAGCAAGTAAAATATAAAGTAAAGCAAGCAAGTAAACTAAAAATAACAGGTGAAAGGTAGTAGGCTCACGTAGGCTGCTGATGGAAAACCAGGGGGAGAGGGAAGGGGGGGAGAGGGGGACCAGCCAACTACAGTGGCTGCCATCGGAGGCAAATCCGCAGCCTACGAAGGCTGTCGGAGCCTCCCCAAGCAGCCAAGATAGCGGCTCGGCCCCCTCTCCGTTGGAAAGAGCGCGCCAAGGCAGGTGTAAACTGGTACCAGGATGTAGCGGAACTCGGTAAGAGCAAATAAACCTAGAACAGGATTACTTCTACACCTCCCGTCAGAGTCTCAGAGAAGGCCTGCCGGCTAGATGACTGATTGGCGGCAGCAACGAGTGCAGCCACGAGGTTGAAGCCCGCCTGATGGTAAATTCCGGGTGGGTGGGGGCGAAGGGGTGACAGCACAAAAGCGGCCTCCAGCTGCAAGAAAGGCGATATACATCGGGGTCCGCATGATGGTTGCAGCGGAGAAGGTGGTGAGATCCGGCGGAGGGGGGGCCAAGAGCAGCGGCGGCGATGGGCGATGGGGGAGGCTGCTTGTGGTGTGCCAAAAACAGTAAAGGTTTATACACGGAAGTCCCTGAACTCTGAACTGAAAACACAGTACAGTGGTACCTTGGACAAAGGAATTAATTTGTTCCAAATGAAATTATGTTAAGCAAATTTTCCTTTATACAAACTCCCATGGGAATGCATTGAAAACGGTGAAATCCCATTTTTATGTTAAGAACTTAAGAACATAAGAAGAGCCAATGCTGGATCAGGCCAAAGGCCCATCTAGTCCAGCTCCCTGTATCTCACAGTGGCCCCACCAGATGCGTCTGGGAGCACACGAGACTAGAGATCTGTCTCCTGATACCATTCCCCTGCATCTGGCCCTTGACGGACCCTAGTTTTAAGCGTCGAGATGACACATCTCCATCATGGTTTGTAACATGGGATGGACTTTTCCTCCAAGAATTTGTACAATCCCCTTTTGAAGGCCAGATACCATCACCACCTCTTGTGGCAGGGAGTTCCACAGACTAACAACGCGCTGGGTGAAAAAATATTTTCTTTTGTCTGTTCTTACTCTCCCAGCCTTCACTATGAGCGGAGGTCCCCTAGTTCTGGTATTTTTTGAGAGGGAGAAGAGCGTCCCTCTATCCACTTGACTCATGCCCTGCATTATTTTGTGCGTCTCAATCATATCCCCCCTCAGGCGCCTTTTTTCCAGACTAAAGAGCCCCAAATGTTTTAGCCTTTCCTCATAAGGGAGGTGCCCCAGCCCAGTCATCATTTTAGTCACTCTCTTCTGCACCTTTTCCAGTTCCACTATGGTTTTTTTTGAGATGCGGTGACCAGAATTGTACACAATCCTCCAGGTGTGGCCTTAGTATTGTTTTGTATAATGTTGGCTGTTTTATTTTCAGTCCCCTTTTTGATAATCCTTAGCATGGAATTGGCCTTCTTCACTGCTGCCACACATTGGGTAGACACCTTCATGGAGCTGTCCACCAACACACGCTAGATCTCTTTCCTGATCCATCACGGATAACTCAGAGGCCATGAGTTGATAGATAAAGTTTTGATTTATTTATTGTTTTGCCCCAATATGCATTACTTTACATTTGGCTACATTAAAACGCATTTGCCATTTCGCAGCCCATTCCCCCAGCTCTTCACAATCTTCTCTGGTTTTTACCACACATTCTCCCCATAGGCGATTATGTTAAGCAAATTTCCCCTATCTCGAGAATTTTTAATGTTGTACAGATTTTATGTGATACAAACTGTTTGTTATACAAGGGTCCACCGTATCTGGTGTTTAAGTCCAGCAGCCAGATAATAAAAGTTGCTGAGACAAATGTCCTGTGGTGTGGACCTAAAGCATTTGCCCTAGAAATTGAGGGTGGCTTTCGAAGGAGGTCTGGAATAATGCCCTGGTTTACAAAAAGGAAGGAAATTTCTGAATTTAAAAGGTCTCTCTGTGTGTGGTGCAAATAACATACCTCACGAAGAGATAAAACCCTGAGGGGATTTATGGCCGAGTGGTTCTCAAGTTAAAGCAAAACACGAGTTGGCTGCTTATAATAAATTACAAAGGGACAGTGAATGGGTAAAGGCCAGAAAAATTAAAAGATAGAAAGAAGAGAAACATTGTTTAAATCTGTGACTTTTAAACACTGAGATAGTAGTGAAGATTAGAGATGGGCACGACTTGAAAAAAAAAATTTCGAGTTGTCGTTAGTCGGGCCGGTTCCGTTTCGGCTCGTTTCCGTTTTTCGCGAAAATTTGCAAAAATTAGTCGGTTCGTTCGTTTTTTCGTTGTCGTTAGTACTGGTTTGGGGAGGGGGTAGCGGGCTCCTGGAGGGAGCTGCAGGAGTCAGCCAGAGCCACAAGTGACGGACTGGCAGACTCTTTGCACCCGCTGTGTCTCACGTACTTGCATGTAGTGCAATGCAAGTAGATCTGGCTTAGGGTTAAGACGTGTTAGCGCAAGCGCTAGGGTTAGGCTAGTTACGGGTGAGGTTAGGGTGAGTATTGGGGTGCATCTGGGTGCCTCTCTGACCCACTTAGAAGGACAGTGTACTGGCGTATGGGTTAGGCTTAGGGTTCGGGTTTGGGCTACGATTTGTGGGCTGTTTATGCCCGATTGGCACATCCCAGAAGTCTCTGTGGTCAACCTGGCCAAGTGGCCATGCGATTGGTGGAAAATTTGCATGGTCTACTCCCATGGGAGAGCCCATCATTGCGAATGCGCAGGTGTAAAAAAAAAAAATAAAATAAAATAAAATAAAATCAACGGAGACTTTTTTTGCAAGAAAAACCCACTGTTGCTACTGTAAAAATTCAAGCATTTAAAATAGCTAATTTCCGCATGTTTCTGTGGTGCTTTGGTGGGGTTTTGGGCAACAATTTCAAAAAAAATATTGCGGTCGCCATTTTGGATCCCCCCCCCACCGCATGGCAAATGGATGCGCCCTCCCAGCCTGGTACAGTCAGCAAAACCTGGCCATGCGATTGGTGGAATGGCTCCAAAACTTTGCATGGTCCACTCCCATGGGTGAGCCCATCATTGCGAATGCGCAGGTGTAAAAAAATAAAATAAAATAAAATAAAATAAAATAAAATCAACGGATACTTTTTTTGCAAGAAAAACCCACTGCTGCTACTGTAAAAATTCAAGCATTTAAAATAGCTAATTTTCGCATGTTTCTGTGGTGCTTTGGTGGGGTTTTGGGCAACGATTTCAAAAAAAATATTGCGGTCGCCATTTTGGATCCCCCGCACTGCATGGCAAATGGATGCGCCCTCCCAGCCTGGTACCAGCAGCGCAGCAGTAGCAATAGCCAAGGAGAGGGGGGCGGGGAACCCCCCCCCCCAAATAAAACACCTTTCTGGCCTGGTAGGTGCCCTCAGACAGTTTTCGCCTACTTTTAGGGCCGGGAATCGGGTTTTTTTTTAACTTTTAAAAACTTTTTTTCTGTTGCACTTGGCATTGCGCGATGCAAGTAACGAGCACGACAAATCAGACCAAATTGTTCGTTCGTCGGTTCGAGCTCGAAGTCTGGGGCAGTGATTCCCGTTACCGTTTCCGTAGAGTAACGGAAACGAGTAACGGAAACGGAAACGGGAATACCGCTAAGTCGTGCCCATCTCTACTTCCAAGGGCCAAGAGGACAACTGGAAAAAGACCACCCCATCCTCAGACGTCACCTGCAGAAAGTGCGACCACTTCCAGACTATGTACTTTCATTTCCTAATCGGTCCATCGGGAGATGAGGCAGCTGCATTTGTATGTCTGATTCCCAAGGCACGCAGTGCTGAAAGGTTTGCTTGCCCAGAAGGACAATGTAGCGGGGGGAAATAGTCTCCCTCGGAAATGCCTTGGGTTTTTTTCCTTTTTTTAAGAAGAAGGGGTTGAGAGACCTTCGGCCTCAGTCACTTCACCTCTAAGTTTCCTGTCTGCACATCAAAGGGGCGTGGGTGGACGAGAGGACCCTCCTGCTCCCTCCAAGCTCTATCGCGATGGGATCTAAGGACTGCTCTCTCTCCCCCCACCCAGTAGAGCATCCTATGCCAAAGTGACAGTTAGAGACAAAGTAACTGCCAGCAACCCTCAGCTGTAGGCTTGAGGTAAAGTTAATATAGTGACACAGTTACCTCAAACAGCTGAGAGCCAGTGTGAAACTTCTTTCCCTTAAAACCATAAAGAAAGCACACATAAGAAAAAAATAATTTATGTCTATTCAAAAAGCATATACCAAGAAAGGAAAGAGGAAAATGGCAACTGAGGAAGCTGTGCAGGTAGAGCCACAGAAACCCTCTGAGGGAACAAAAATTCAAAGTGAGGCAGAAAACATTGACAGAGCCCAGAGTCTTGAAAGGTGTCGGTTGGAACAGAAGTATAAATTACAACAATTAAAACTAGAGAAGGAAATGGAGAGAAAGAGAAAAAGCCAAACAATTACAAATAGAGAGGTCCAATGTAAACTACATCATTCAAGATATAGAAGGGGGAACACGATTAGTGCACATAAATGTCTTAAAACCTTATTATACCAAGAGTGAAATAAAATTGGTTATGTATGCTATGAAAGAGGTTAAAGATCACAGCCCTGAGTTATTATACTGGGAGCAACGAAGAACAGAAGATTATAACCCTGAAGCAGTACACTACAGCCCACATTTAACCCCTGAACAAAAGTCAGAGATGCAAGCACTATTACACCAGTATAGACGTTTATTTACATCTAATCCCGGAAGAGCGAAAGGAGTGAAGCATAGGACAGATACAGGAGATACTGCTCCTATAGCTATGTGACCATATAGAATTACAGAAGCCTATGTGGAAAAGGTGCAAAATGAAATTGAAGAAATGTTACAAGCTGGGATAATAATTCCCTTGAAAAGATGCTGGGTGGCACCAATCGTATTGGTGGATAAACCAGATGGCACTGTAAGGTTCTGCGTGGACTCTTGAACGTTAAACAGTGTGACCAAGCCTGGTGCATACCCAATGTCAAGGCTAGTTGACCTGATTGAGAAGGTTGGAAGGTCTAATTACAACAGCTGCTCTGACCTGAGCCGAGGTTACTGGCAGATCATGATGGGCCCAAAAGATCAAGCCAAAACAGCTTTCTGCAGCCGCATAGGCCTATTTGAATCCCGTGTGATGAGTTTTGGCCTGAGGAATGCTCCAGCCACATTTCAGCGGCTAATAGATCAAATGCTGCATGGACTGAATAAATTTGCAGTGGCCTACCTAGATGACATCACGGTGTTCAGTGAAACCTGGGAAGAACCCCTCACCCATGTGAGCCTCATACTACAGCGGATCCAGGAGACCGGGGTGACGATAAAAGCATCCAAGTGGCAAATAGGACAGCCAGAGATCAACTACCTGGGACATGTCATGGGAAGAGGCAGGATCAAACCCCTCCAGAGGAACATCGACGCGATCGACCTGTGGCCGAGACCCACCACCAAAAAGGAGGTCAGATCTTTCTTGGGACCTGCCGGTTATCACAGCAGGTTTATCCCACACTTTGGCACGATTGCAGCACCACTGACAGAATGGACTAAAAAGAAGAATAGCTCAATGTCATACAGTGGTCGCCTGAATGCCAAGCTGCATTTGAAAGACTGAAGCAAGCTCTAACTTCAAAGCCAGTCTTAACAGCACCGGACTATGACCGAGACTTTTGGATTCACACTGATACTTCCGGAATTGGACTTGGTGCAGTGTTATGCCAAGAAGAGAAGTCAGGACTTTTAAAACCGGTAGTGTTTATGAGCAAGAAACTCCATATTGGTGAATGTCATCTCTCAACAACAGAGAAAGAATGTTTAGCTATTATCTGGTCTGTGAATAAATTGAAACCATATATATATATATGGGGAGAAAGTTTATTTTGTGTACCGATCATTCTCCATTAATATGGTTGAATAACATGAAAAAGCACAATAGCAAATTGCTAAGATGGGCTTTACTGCTACAAGACTACAATTTTGAATTAAGAAAAATAAAGGGAATGGAGAATTCTGTGGCGGATGCCCTTTCAAGGAATCTGATTGATGGTAAGAATTAAAATGTGAAAACATATATATGCTTTCATGCCTTGTAACTCAATTTTAAGTGAGCAAACTGTTAAAGTTTACTCCCTTAAAATTTCGTTATAAGGGGGGAGGAATTGTGACAACACAGAAGCTAGAGCCATGAATATGTAAATCGACAACCAATCCCAGCAGGAGGGCGGGGGATTTGGGTCATATAAAAGGGTGGAGACAGCCAAGGGAGAGGAGAACTTGAGTAATAGCTCAGTGAGAGCAGTCAGTTGAATTGGCGAGAGAGTTAACATCTAGTCTATATGGTTCATTGGTGTAGTAGCAGGTTAAGGTCTGGAAGACTTGTATGAATATATGCTACATTGAAGGCAATGCATAGCAACAACAAACATTGTTGTGTTTGTTTTATTAATAAAGTTCATTGAGATTTTAAATTATTACATCTGAGTCCATTTATATCCATAAGAAGGCATAAGTTTTAATGGTGGCACCGTTACTGAGAAGAAACAGTCATAATTGAGTTTTTAATTATCCAAATTAAAAGTTATAATTAATGGTCGAGCATAGAATTGTGTGTGGGAAGTGATAGAACGTCACAAGGAAAAAAACCCTCCTTTTCTATGTTTCTGGCTCTCTTTAGGATCACCAGATACCAAAGGAGTTGATGGGGCAAGTTTAGCCTAGAGAAAGGAAGAGTGAGGGGAGAGATGACATCAGGGTTCAGAGAGAGTCATAGACTCATAGAGTTGGAAGAGACCTCAAGGGCCATCCAGTCCAGCATCCTGCCATGCAGGAACCCTCAGCACAGTCCTCCCAAGAGAGGGCCATCCAGCCTCTGCTTAAAAACCTCCAAAGGAGGAGACTCCACCACCCTCCTGTGGGGCAGCATCTTCCACTTATGCCGAACATCTCTAACTGTCATGAAGTTCTTCCTAATGTTCAAATGGAATCTCTTTTCCTGTAGTTTGAAACCATTGCCCCGAGTCCTAATCTTTGAAGCCATGTTATCTTTGCTTTTAGTTGCTTTCTGTTTTCAGAATAAACTATGATGAATAACCTTTGAAAAACTTTTAATTTCGCTTATGGATTGCTTTGGAAGTTCCCTCTATGAAACAGAGGAAGACATTCAAATCTCATTCATGGCAGTCCTTTTAGCTGGGTTCTCAAAGGATCCAGAAGCTCCAGGGAAGCCTGGAGGCCCATTGGAATGAGTCCAAAAGGAAACCATTGGGTCTCTCTAAGGACCCCTGGCACCCCCCCCACCTTACTTATTACTCCTCCTCCTCCAGACAGGATGGGAAGGGTCCAAGTCAAAGACCCAACAATGGTTGCCCAAGGAGGAGAGAGGTGGTGCTAATCAGGAGCCCCGTGTTTCAAGGGTCTTTGTGATGCAGGCCTGGTGCCAGGAGAGGCTGGGTTTCAGCCCTGATGGTGAAGGTTTCCCCAGCCTCAGGTGGACGTCAGGATGCTCTTCTGGATCCTGTTCGTTCTCCTGCTTTTCCTGGGGACCCTCTGGGTGTTCCTGAATCAGGGACATGTCCCAAGGATCAGGAATCATGCCAGAAATTACCAGGCGAGATCACGGATCCCTGAGATCCTTTGGTCCATCTTTTCTTTCTTTCTTCGTGGACTGCCTTCCACTTGGTTCCAAGCCCAACCTCCAAGGAGGCAGCATCCACGGATGGCACTGAAGCCCCCACTCAGGTGATCCTCTTTCCTTCCACCCCTTTCCCTCATCCTCATGAGCCCATCTCAGCCCCTGACGTTGGCTTTCAAAGGAGCCTCCTGGCCCAGCAGTTCAACTGCAGGGCTGCAGCCCAAATGCAGCTCCCAAAATGGTGTCAGTCCCAGGGAGATGCTTCAGGTTCGGTCCGCAGAATATTTTCCCCTTTATTAATGCCAAAGTAATAGAGAGGGGTCCCCAAAGACCTCTACAATTATTTGTGTCTCTCCAACTCTTCTGGACACCTCAGTCCTCCCTCTCAGGCATTATGGATTCTGACCTCCCTCTGAAGAGGAGCCCAGAGCCGGAGGCCATGTGTGGGGTCCTTCAGAGGGTCAGTGGAGGGTCCCTGGAAAGAGTTCTTTTGGGGAGCTTCAAGGGGAAGCCAGTGGGGGCCCCTGATCCATCACTGGCTTCTGTTCTGCTTCTGATCCTGTTCCCTTCCCCACAGGGTCACCACCTCCGCCTCTACAGACACCCCTCAAAACATCCGGCGCCGTTTGGCCCTCTCCACCAAAGAGGCATCAAAACCAGTGCCCCCAAATCCTCACGACTCGGAAAGCAAAACCACCTGTTTCCTGAAACGGAAGAAGCAAGAGCCTCCCAGGTGGCCATTCTTTAGGAGAGATCGGGAGAAGCCTGGTCCTTCTCCAACCGCCCAAAAGGCCATCTACGTGCCACCAAAACCTCCGAAAATTACCCGTTCTCACTTGCCCTCCAAACCTGAACCTGTGCAAGCAGGGCAAAGCCCCAGGGCCACTGCGCCTCCTTCCGAGCTCTCCCATCTCACCCCCTGGGAGCGTCTCTTGAGGCTCGGGCACCCCTGGCTAAGGGTAGAGGGAGGGCGGCTGAAGCCAGCAGACCCTCCCAGAAGACAACGGCCCATAATCCTCCTCCGAATGCCACGCGTTCTGGGACAACTGCGGGACAGGCAGGAGTCCCACAAGAGACACACACAGCCACCCACTCCAAAGAAGACGCACTGGGTGAACAACATGGAGGGCCCTCAACATCAAAGACCAAGAACCACCCGAATCTATGCGAAGCCATGGCTTCCAAACAAGCCCAGGGTCCAAAATAATGTGCCACGCCACAATGCCCATGGAGGCACTGGAGGAAGCCACGAGAACACCATGGCTGACAACAGGCCTAGCTGTGAAAAGGAAGGTGGATGTACAAGGAGCCCTGAGCCCCCTATTCTGGAGAAAAGTCACCAGACCCCACATCCGGAGCTGCAGGATGATGGCCACAGAAGCGGTGAAAAGAGCCATGAGCCGTGTATACTGGAGAAGGGTCATCAAACACTTAATCAGGAGCCACGGAGTCATGGCCACCATGGTGCTCCAAGGAGCCCTGAGCCCCGTATTCCGAAGAAGAGTTACCAGATACAGAGTCAGGATCCACAACACAATGGCAACAGGGGTGCCACAAGGCGATCTGAGCCCCGATATCCAGAAAATAGTCACCGCACACCACGTCAGGAGCCACAGGAGACTGGCAACGGAGGCAGCACAAGGAGTCCTGAGCCACATGTTCCGGAGAAAAATAGTCAGATACCGAGTCTGGAGCTACGTCATGATGGCCCTCGAGGCGGTATAGGGAGCCTTGAGCCCTGTGTTCTGGAGAAGAGTTACGAGATACGGACTCAGGTTCCACAACACAGTGGCAAGAGAGGCAGCAGAAGGAGCCCTAAACCCCGATTTCCACAGAAGAGTCGCCTCAAAGCAAGTAAGGAGCCACAGGAGGATGGCAACGGAGGCAGCAGAAGGAGCCCTGAGCCCTGTGTTGTGGAAAGGAGTCAGCAGGCACCGAGTTTGGAGTCACAGGACGATGGCCCTGGAGGTGTCTCAGGGAGCCTTGAGCCCTGTCTTCCGGAGAGGAGTCAGCAGGCACTGAGTCTGGAGCCACGGCGGGATGGCAACCCAGGTGGCAGAAGGAGCCCCGAGCCCCACATTCTTCGTATGGGCCACCAGATCCAAAGCCAGCCCTCAGACCGTGATGGGCCAAAGGGCCATATCAGGAGCCCAGAGCCCTTTATTCCGGAGAAGATCCACAGGGCACCAAGCGAGGGCTGGCAGAACAAAGGACCAGGCGGCAGCCCCAGGAGGCCCAAGTCCTGTGTTTTAAGGAAGAGGGAGCGGGCACGAAGCAAGGCACCTCATCAGGATCAACCAGGGGGCAGTCCAAGTGTTCCTGGACCTTATATCGCTGGCATCAGGCCCCAGATCCAACCCCAGGGGCCGCACCACAGTGGACAAGGGGCCAATACAGGAAGCCCTGTGCCCCGTCTTTGCAGAAAGAGGCATTGGGCGCAATGCGAGGGGCCAGGCCACGATCTACAAGGGGGCATTAGAAAAAGCCTAGATCCTTCTGTCCCGGCAAAGATGCCCCGAACACAAATCAAGGGCCCACGGCACAGGAGAAAAGGCCGCAGGGCAAGGAGCCACAAGCCCCATGTTTTACGGAACAGCCCATGGGGACAAAAAAAGAGGCCAGAGCATCATGGCCATGGAGGTGCCACAAGGACCCCTGACTCCCACCAGATGCAATGGGAGCCCTCAAACCATAATGGGCAAAAAGTCACTCTCTGGAGCCCCGTGGCCCATGTTTCAAGAAAGAGGCATTGGGCCCAATGCGAGGGGCCAGGCCATGGTCTACAAGGGGGCATTCGAAGGAGCCAAGATCCTTCTGTCCCGGCAAAGATGCCCCACACACAAAACAAGGGGCCACGGCGCAGGAGAAAAGGCCGCAGGGCAAGGAGCCGCAAGCCCCGTAAATTGCAGAACAGTCCATGGGGACCAAGGAAAGGGCCACAGCATCATGGCCACAGAGGCGGCACAAGGAGCCCCGTGCCCCATAGTCTGGCCCAGGGACACCAGACACCAGGCCAGGAGCTACAGCAGCCTGGCCACGGCGGTGGCACCAGCCGCCCTGCGCCCCCGATGTCCCGTAAGAGGCAGTATGCTGTAGTCAGGGAGCCACAGCCCGACAGCCAAGGGGAGAGTGCCAGGAGCCAAGGAGCCCCCACTCCAGGGAGGAGGTGCCGGTCAGGCAACGCGAAGCAACGCCATGGCGGCTCTCGGAGGAGGACCCGATGAACACAGCCCAAAACATCACGGGCTGCCCCCTGAGTCCTCTGGATGACCTCGCCAGGGACTGCTCTCTTAGGAAAATCATCAGGGACGATTCGCACCCCGGCCAACACTTCGTTACTCTCCCACCCTCGGGCAGGAGATATAGGAGCATATTATTATTATTATTATTATTATTATTATTATTATTATTATTATTATTATTATTATTATTATTATTATTATTATTATTATTATTATTGTTGTTGTTGTTGTTGTTGTTGTTGTTGTTGTTGTTATTGTTATTATTATTATTATTATTGTTGTTGTTGTTGTTGTTGTTGTTGTTGTCATCGTCACTGTTGTTGTTATTATTATTATTATTATTATTATTGTTGTTGTTGTTGTTATTGTTTGTTTGTTGTTGTTGTCATCGTCAGTGAGGGGCAACAGCACAACATCCAAGGGGACAACGCGAGGATCCCAGAGCCAAGCGAGCATCCTAAAATAATGCAAGAGCCCTCCAGCCATGTTAAGAGGCCCCGGGCTCAAAAGTCCTTGGCCCCTCCTGGAAAACTCAGGGCCCACAGGCCTTGGCTTCCCCTCCCTATAGGTCAAATGAAACTGTTTCCCGAAATACTGTATATGCATTATTGTTTGCTTGTTTGTTTGTTTAGGAGTTTTAGAATACACTCTCTGTATTGTTGACCAGTGTGCCTTGTTCTTTTTCTTACGTGGAAGGGGACTCGGAGACCTTGGGTTCTCCTGGAACCATGGCTTGTGTCTTGACCCCTTCCTTTGGGAGGGTGTTGGGGAAGAGACCCAGCCGAGGGGGGGGGGGTCCGAGAGCAGTAAGTGCAGTGAGATTTCTGGCATCCCATCAGTGGGTTTTTGCCAGGGGTGGTTTGGGTCCAAACCTTGATTCAAGCATCTTCCACACCTCTCTTCACCTCCGCTTCCTAGGATCACTAGAGCTTCCCTCTGCCCGCTTTGGGTTGGGTTGGGCCTTAAGTCCCAATTTCTCCCCATTTGAGGAGGAAAAGGGAGAAGCAGGTGATGGAGCCTTGATGGTCCACTGAGGACAGGAACTGAAGCCAAGCCTTTCCAGTGGCCCAGTGGCCCAGTGGCCTTGCTAGGAGGTCTATCTTCTGGAAGGGGCACATGGTGGTGGAGAATACTTTGAGTTCAGCTTGGAGAAAGACCATCCTCCAATGTCACCTGCTGAGAGCGAGGCCCCTTGGGGCAGGACCTAAGAAGCAAAAGGAGGAAGGGATGGTTGTAGCTGATCCTTCCGGACCACATGCATGGGATGGGGCGGAGGGAGGCGCAGGAAGCAGAAGAGGGCTTTCTCGGAAGGATCTTGGAAGGGAATAAAAGAGAACGGCCATGTAGAGAGTCAAGCCAGAGCTCCGTTGGTCCCGCCTGGGAAAGGAACACCAGGAGCTGCTTGAGAGATGCCCCTGAGTCGGCCACTGAGTCTCCCACTTTCCCACCCCCGCCCAATTCAGGGGGAGGGTCTCAGCTGCCTCTTCTGGGCCAACACAGCTGGCAGGGCAGGGCCAGTCCTTGAGGGGTTGAAAGACCTCGACTGCAGTGAGATTTCAGCCCGTCCCTGGTTGGCTTCGGAAGGAGGGAAAGACTCGGTGAAGGAACATGGGTTGAGCCAGCAGGCATCACTGGAATGGGGGGGGGGAGGGCAAGGAGAAGACAGCAAAGGTGCTGCCCGTATTCCCTGCAGAGGTGCCAGGGAATGGATGGATGGATGGAAAACATGTTTATCCCACCTTTACTCTTTGAAAGGACCCAAAGTCTTATGAGGAACAGCTTAGGGAACTGGGAATGTTTAGCCTTTCAAAAAGAAGGCTGGGGGAGGGGAGATATGATAGCTATGTTTAAATATCTGAAAGGATGACATATCAAAGAGGGGACTGGTTTGTCTTCCATGGCTTCAGAGACTAGGACTTGGAGCAATAGACTCAAACTACAGGAAAAGAGATTCCATTTGAACATCAGGAAGAACTTCATGACAGTTAGAGCTGTTCAGCAGTGGAATATGTTGCCCCAAAGGAGGGTGGTGGAGTCTCCTTCTTTGGAGGTTTTTAAGCATGGACTTGAGGTCCTGAAAAGTCGGTCACGACTGTAACGACACAACACACAGAAGCAGAGGCTGGATGGCCATCTGTCAGAAATATTGTGACAGGGTTCCTTCATGGCAGGAGGTTGGACTAGATGGCCCTCGAGGTCTCTTCCAACGCCAGGATTCTATGATTCTATCACCTCGCTGGCCCCACCTTGGAGGGACCTTGGAGGTACAAAGGACCCGACCCTCCAATGCTCCCCACACACACACTGCTTACACATCGTTTAGAGAAGGGGTTCCTCCTGTGTTACCAGTCAGGACAACCCAGCTGCAAGGATGGCCCTGAATGAGATTTGAATGCCTTCCTCTGTTTCATAAAGGGAACTTCCAAAGCAATTCCTAAGGGAAATAAAAAGTTTTGCAACACTTTTTCATCATGGTTTATTCTGAAAGCAGAAAGCAATTCAAAGCAAAGATAATATGGCTTCAGAGACAAGGATTTGGGGAAATTGTTTCAAACTACAGTACAGGAAAAGAGATTCCATTTGAACATTTGGAAGAACTTCATGACAGTTAGAGCTGTTCAGCAGTGGAAGATGCTGCCCCAAAGTAGGGTGGTGGAGTCTCCTTCTTCGGAGGTTTTTAAGCAGAGGCTGGATGGCCACCTTTCGGAAATATTGTGATGGGGGTTCCTGCATGGCAGGGGGTTGGACTGGATGGCCCTCCTTGAGGTCTCTTCCAACTCTAGGATTCTATGAGGCAGCTCACAGTGTTGAAGAACAATATACAATGTTGGAGACAATCAGTGTAGAGTAGTTAGGAAGGAATGTGAAACCCGACATTCACGGCTAAGAACGAGAAGCAAAAAATAAAAAGAAATAAAATTCAAAACGGAAACACACAAGTAGGATTAGAAATGCAGCCCCAGCAGTATTTCATGACAATCTGTCAAACAGGCACATAAGGAGCCGCCGGCTACTCAGGGAAAGCATGCCGGAAGAGAAAGTCCCCGTTGCCTGCTTGCAGGAGGGCAGGAAACATGGGGCAAGGCTGGCCTCCAGTGGGAGGGAGTTCCAGAGGCTGTGTCTCCCGTGTCCCCTGCTTCCCCACCAGATGCACCTGCGCTGAAGACCTTTGCACCTCAGCTGGCTCCTCCTGGGAGAGACGCTCCTGGAGGTGTTTTGCACCCTGTCCATGTGGGGCATTTGGACCTGCTGGCCCTTCCTGAGACTTTCCATCGGCATCCCCACGTGGGTCGTGTTACAGTGATCCAGCCGGGAAGGGACTCGGGGGCCGGTGTCCCTGGGGCCAGAGCCGATCTCTCCGGAAAGGGACGTAGCAGGCAGCGCCCTCGTTTTCATGGTGCAAAGGCCCTCCTGGCTACTGCTGGGACCTGGGGCCTCCAGGAGCACCCCGAAGCGGCCCACCTCTTGTTTCCTTGGAGGGGCGTCCCATCCCATAGAGAAGCTCCATCCCTGTCCCCCGTTGTCCCTTTGATCCAGCCCGAAGTGCCTTGTCTGGGATGGCATGTCAGGTTGCTGTTCGCCCTCGTCCAGTCCAGTGATCAGGAGCTAAAACAGCCCCCTTGGATCCAAGGGGCCCCGGAGAGACCGAGCGGAGTGTCCAACACACACTGTGTGTCATTCAGGGTCTCCTGTGGCTCAAGGGTTGCGTGGATGAGCAAGGCTCGGAGCACAACATTGCAGAAGGGAACCCATGGGGCTCCTCATTGCTTCATAACAGCCTGGAGCCAGGATCAGGCTTGCGTCTGCAAGCGAAGGGCATTGGGACAGGTCCCCCCCCCAGGCTGGTTCACGAGAGGTTTCACCTATGGAAACATTGGTTCACCCCAATGTTTTGAACTTTGAGGAAATTTAGACCTATGCGGATATTTTAGATAGAGAACGTAGATGAAAAGCGAAAACGAGACCTTGTAGACCAGGGCTGAGTTCTATCTTGGTTTCTCTCCAACTGGAAAATGGAAGATGAGCCAGTGACAGAAATAACAGTTTAACGGGTGAAAAATTGTGGGCAAAACAGTGAACTAGAGAACTGGCAAATGGATAGACTTACTTTGGAGATTAAAGAGGAGGAAGATTCAGAGTGTTTTAAAACGTTGGATCTGTTTTATCAAGGGTTAGAAAAGAGAAGCAGAGACTAAGGCTGTCATTTGTTTTAACGAATGCAAACAACACCCATGTAAAACAATGTTTAATAAGCATTTATTAATTGGAAACAACTACAACTACAACTACAACTACAACTACAACTACTACTACTACTACTACTACTACTACTACTACTACTACTACTACTACATAAGCCATTATTTTGGTCTTTATTAGGACCAGTGGAAAATGCCACCCCCCATTGTTCTCATTCCTAATCCAGGCAGGAAGGGAAGGGGGGTCCCTGCAGAACACCCAGACAAAGGTTGCCCAACTGCCAGCAACTGCCAACCCACCCGAGTTCCAAGGACTCTGGCTTTCCGTTGAGCTGAAGGTCTCAGAAGCCTCAGGTGGACATCAGGATGATGATGCTCTGGATCCTGTTGGTTCTCCTGTTTCTTCTTGGGACCCTCTGGGTCTTCCTGAAGAAGGAACGTGTCCCAAGGGTCAGGAACCATGTCAGAAATGACCGGTCGAGATCGGGGATCCCCGCGATCCTTCGGTCTGCCTTTTCTTTCCTTCTCCTTGGTTGGCCTCCCGCTTGGTTGAAGGCACTCTCTCGGAGAAGGCAGCGCAGGTGGACGAGACTAAAGCCCCGACTCAGGTGATCCTCTTGTCTTCCACCCCTTTCCCTCATCCTCCTGAGCCCATCTCAGCCCCTGGAGTTGGCTCTCATAGGAGCCTCCTGGCCCAACGGTCCAACTGCGGGGCTGCAGCCCCAAACTCCGCTCCTGACCTGGGTTTAATCCCAGGGAGCTGGTTCTAGGTTCACCTCTCTCCTTTACAGAGTAAAACCAAGATTGGTGAGGGGGGGATGTATAGCCTGCAGAATTCACCTGTAAACCACCCTGAGAGGGGCCACAAGTGACCAGGGTAGCCAAAGATTAAAGTGTCAAGAACCTCTAAAGAAACACAAATATTGGCAGAGGTCTTTTTGGACCGTCTATTGCTTTGGCCTTAGTAAAGGGCAAGGATTGTGCACCTTTCCAAGGATCAGAACCCTTTTGGAAGAGGAACAGGATGGGGTAAAAGTTGGGAAAAGGGATGATCCCTTTGAATGATCCCAGCGGAGATCAGCCCTTTTCTGTCTAGTGGTCCTGCATTGTTTTTTTTAATTAGCATTTTCTTTTTTAAAATGTCAGTTTTAATTTAAGATCCATGCTGGATCAGGCCAACGGCACATCCAGTCCAACTTCCTGTATCTCACAGTGGCCCCACCAGATGCGTCTGAGAGCACATGAGACTAGTTATCTGTCTCCTGATCCCACTCCCCTGCATCTGGCCCTTGAAGGACCCCGGTTTTAAGCCTGGGGATAACACACATCTCCATCAGGGTTTGTAACCTGTGATGGACTTTTCCTCCAGGAATCTGTCCAATCCCCTTTTGAAGGCATCCAGGCCAGATGCCATCACCACCTCCTGTGGCAGGGAGTTCCACAGACTAACAATATGCTGGATAAAAAAATATTTTCTTTTGTCTCTTCTTACTGTCCCAGCCCTCAATTTGAGTGTATGTCCCCTGGTTCTGGTATTTTGTGAGAGGGAGAAGAGTGTCCCTCTATCCACTTTACTCATGCCCTGCATTATTTTGTATGTCACAATCATATCCCTCTTCGGGTGCCTTTTTTCCAGACTAAAGAGCCTGAAACGTTTTAGGCTTTCCTCACAAGGGAGGTCCCCCAGCCCAGTAATCATTTAGTCACTCTCTTCTGCACCTTTTCCAGTTCCACTATGTCTTTTTTGAGATGTGGTGACCAAAATTGTTCACAATACTCTAGGTGCAGGCTTACTCTTGTTTTGTACAATGGCATTATAATGTTGGCTGTTTTATTTTCAATCCCCTTTTTAATAATCCCTAGCATGGAATTGGCCTTCTTCACCACTGCCACACACTGGGTAGACACCTTCACTGAGCTGTCCACCAAGTCACCAAGATGTCTTTCCTGATCCGTCACAGGTAGCTCAGAGCCCATGAATTGATAGATAGAGTTTGGATTTTTTGCCCCAATATGCATTACTTTACATTTTGCTACATTGAAATGCATTAGCCATTTCGCAGCCCATTATCCCAGTTTGGAGAGATCCTTCTGGAGCTCTTCACAATCTTCTCTGGTTTTTATCACACAGAAAAGTTTTGTGTCACCTGCAAACTTGGCCACCTCACTGCTTTACCCTGTTTCCAGGTCATTTATGAACAGATTTAAAAGCACCAGTCCCAGGACAGATCCTTGGGGCACACCGCTTTTCACTTCTCTCCATTGTGAAAATTTCCCGTTGACACCTACTCTTTGTTTCCTGGATCTCAACCGGTTCTCAATCCATAAGAGGACCTGCCCTCTTATCCCCTGACCGTGCAATTTTCTCAGCAGCCTTTGGTGAGGGACTGTATTAAAAGCCTTCAGAAAATCAAGATAGACAATATCCATTGGTTCACCCAAATCCACATGCCTGCTGACCTTTTCAAAGAATTCTAAAAGGTTTGTCAGGCAAGACTTACCCTTACAGAAGCCATGCTGAATTTCTCTCAGCAAGGTTTGTTCTTCTATGTGTTTTAATATTTTTCTCTTGAATGAGGCTTTCCACCATCTTCCCCGGGACAGATGTAAGGCTAACTGGCTGTAGTTTCCTGCATCCCCCCACCTTCCTTTTTAAAAAATTGGTGTGACATCCACCCTCCTCCTCAGGCAGCATGGATTCTGAACTCCTTCAGTAGAGATATTAAGTGCAGGGCAGCAGAGCCTGGGGGCCATGGAAAAGGGTCCCTGGAAAGAGTTTTTTGGGGGGCTCTTGGCAATATCCCCCCAGAGGGCCCTGGTTCCATTCTGATTCCAACTTCTTTCTGTTCCCCACAGGGTCACCTCAGTGGAAGCATCTCTGAATGTCTTGCGGCATTTGGCTCTCTCTGCCAAAGAGGCTAGGCAATCATCACCCCAAAATCTTCTGGCCTTGAAAAACCCAAAGGCCCCTTTCTGGGCAGGGAAGGAGCAAGAGCGATCCGGGCGGGCACTCACCAAGAAAGATCTGGAGAACCTGCCAATGCCTGTTCCTTATCAAGCCGCCAAGAAGGCCATCTGGTTGCCAACAAAGCATCCAAAACACACCACTTCACGCTTGCCGGCTTCACCTGATCCTCTGCGACCAGCGAGCATAGTGAGGAGTCCCAGATCAGCTCCCCCAAATCCTCTGGCCTTGGGAAGCCTAAATGGCTGTTTCCTGACAGGGAAGGAGCCGGAGCGTTCCGGGTGGCCCCTCAACAAGAAAGATCTGGAGAAGCCGCCAACGCCTGTTCCTTCTCAATCCCTCTGGAAGGACATCTGGGCGCCACCGAAACCTGCACAGCCCACCACTTCACACTTTCTGGCCCCACCTGATCCCGTGCAACCAGGGGAAGGACTCACTGCCATGGATTGTCCTGCGGACCTCTACCACCTAAACCTGTGGGACCGTCTCTTCAGGATCGGACACCAGAGGCTATGCGTAGAGGCAGGCCAGCTGAAATCAGGTGCAGCGACTAACACCAGGGCCCACAACTCCACAACTATGAGGGCAACACAACACCACTACAGCTCAGTGCTCCACCCAGTGGGCCCAAGGAGAATAGCTAGGAGCCCCAAATCAGCACCCCCAAATTCTCTGGCCTTGGGAAGCCGAAAGGGCTGTTTCGTGGCAGGGAAGGAACAGGAGTGTCCTGGGGAGCTCCTCACCAAGAAAGATCTGGAGAAGCCGTGGACACCAGTGCCTTCTCAAGCCACCAGGAAGGACATCTGGGTGCCCCCAAAGTGTCCAAAACACACCACTTCTCACTTGACAGCTTCACCTGAACCTGTGGGACCAGTGGAAAGACCCGGGGCCACGGCCTGCCGTTCGGAGCTCCCCCACCTGACCCCGTGGGACCGGCCCCTGAGGATCGGGCACCACTGGCAATGTGTAGGTGGCCGACTGAAGCCAGGAGACCCACCCACAAATCGAAGACCCCTCATCCTACTCCGACTGCCACGCATCCTGGAACAACTACAAGAAAGGCACAAATTCCACTCGAGACACTCAGAGCCACCCATTCGAAATAAGATTGACTGGGTGCGTATGGAGAGCCCACCAAGGGAAAACCCACGATACACAAGGTCCATATAAATGTGCCACAACAGCACAGCGGCCACGGACCAGCTGAGGTGGAAAGGTCCATATTAGATTCTGGTGACCACGAACACAGCTGTCAAAAGTTCTGAACTTTCCTCTTGGGTCCACGCCTCCCACTGCAAGAAGGCCCCAGCTCCTCCTGATGCGTCTTCTGTTCCAGACCCTCTTTTTTCAGCTCCTGGTGCTTCTGCAGTTTCTAACCACTCCAACATGGCCAAACTACCGCTGTCTGCTGCGGACAAGCCGTATTTTTTTAGTATTTTTATAGTAGCTTAAAGGTATCCCCTTTTCCACTTTTGTAGTAAATGTAGTGACTGTTGAAAAGGATCTTAAATCCTCAACAGAAATAAGCTTTGCTTTTCATTCAGAATATGTCCTCTCCATATAACAAGTTTACGTTCCTTGAAAGGAACAACCGAGGGAGAATTGATCATAATAAATTTAGGTGCTTAAAACATATTTTAGATGGTTAAAGCATATTTTAATTATTGTTTTATAAACATAGTTAACAGCTAATTTATGTAGAATAGAGTTGCTAGTTAATGGTTTGTGTTTTCTCTTTCTGTACAAAACAAAACAAAACAAAACAAAACAAACCCCCCAGAAAGATCTGTGTATAGACACATGCCCAATGTGGTGACAGAGAAGTTGTAGTGAGACACAGGTTCAACTCTTGATCATTTCATATCAACCAAAGACGAACTTTGAAGCAAGCTACTAGAACATTCTGGAACATGGGTAAAGAATATTTAAAGGGGTGTCAAATGTCGTTGTGTGGCTGAGAATCATTGTCACTACTACCGTTAGTGGTGCCTTGGCTTTTGGTCCTAAATAAATAGATCTTATTTGTTATCTGTCCTGTCCTAATCTTTGTAATAATACTGTAAATAAAGCCTTTTTCAACTTTACAATTGCACCATGGCAGAGTGACTAATGTTCCGTAACAACAATTTATCACCACTTCCTAGGACCGCCAGCGCTTCCCTCTCCCAGGTTTACGTTGGGTTTGGTCTTAAGTCTCCCTTTCTCCCATGTTGGGAGGAAAAGGGAGAGGCAGGGGATGGATCCGTCCCCAGTGGAGCCTTGGTGGCCTCTTGAGGAATTGGACTCCACAAGATGGGCCGGAAGGCAAGCCGTTCTAGTGGCCCAGTGGCCTTTTGGGGTGTCCTGCCTTCCAGAAGGAGCACATGGTGGTGGTGGGCAACGCTGAGAGTTCAGACTAAACGCTGCCCTGGTCTTCTGGACGAAGGCTGCAAAAGCTTCCAAGGGCCAAGAGGACAACTGGAAAAAGACCACCCCATCCTCAGACGTCACCTGCAGAAAGTGCGACCACTTGCAAAAGGAGGAGGGATGCTTACAGCTGATACGTCCAGACTATGCACTTTCATTTCCTAATCGGTCCATCGGGAGATGAGGCAGCTGCATTTGTATGTCTGATGCCCAAGGCACGCAGTGCTGAAAGGTTTGCTTGCCCAGAAGGACAATGTAATGGGGGGAAATAGTATCCCTCGGAAATGCTTTGGTGTTTTTTTTTTTAGGAAGAAGGGGTTGAGAGAACTTCCGCCTCAGTCACTTCACCTCTAAGTTTCCTGTCTGCACATCAAAGGGGCGTGGGTGGACGAGAGGACCCTCCTGCTCCCTCCAAGCTCTATCGCGATGGGATCTAAGGACTCCTCTCCCCCCCCCCCCGGTAGAGCATCCTATGACCGAAGGCTTCCTCCGTGGTGAGAGCCCTGCCCCTGATCGAGCTCCTGCCCCTGACACCTTATGTGGACCTTCCCTCTGCCAGGCCAGCTCAGACACCCCCCTCCAGCACCATCTTCTGCTTGGGCTGGCCCTGGGTTCAAGGTATTTTTAGAGTATTTCTTTAACCCCACCTTTCTCCCTGGAAAAGAACCCAAGGCAGCTTAGAGTAAAGAGGCATAATATAGAGTCCAGTACAATTAAGATATGTTCAAATATTTGACAACAAGGAATTGAGGGACATCCTACAGCATTAATAGACAACATTACATTAAAGCTGCAAGAAAATGTGAGCACTTAAAAAGAGTAAATTTCCATGTAAAGTTATGAGTGATGGAAACATAGTGTCAGTGCTATCACCCAAGTTTAGAAGTGGTTATAAACGCACACTCTATCAGATTAGATAGATTCATATAAAAGTCACATAATAGGTAGTCCATCATTCAGCAAAAGCTTGCCTGAAGAGAAAGGTATTTGCCTGTTTCCGGAAAGACATCAGAGACGGGGCAGTCCTGGCCTCTAGTGGATGGAGTTCCAGAGTCTGGGCACAGCAGCCATGAGTCTTGGTGGACCACAAATGGAACATGAGTCAGCAGTGTGATACGGCGGCCAGGAAAGCCAATGCGATTCTTGGTGGCATCAACAGAACCATAGTGTCCAGATCAAGGGAAGTGATAGTACCACTCTATTTTGCTCTGGTCAGAACACACCTGGAGTCCCGTGTCCAGTTCTGTGTGCCTCAGTTTAAAAAGGATGTTGACAACCTCGAGCGGGTCCAGAGGAGGGCGACCAGGATGGTTGAAGGTCTGGAGGAAATGTCTTATAAGGAACGGCTTAGGGAACTGGGAATGTTTAGCCTTTCAAAAAGAAAGCTGAGGGGGAATATGATACCTATGTTTAAATATTTGAAAGGATGTCACATTGAAGAGGGGGCTGGTTTGTTTTCCATGGCTTCAGAGACTAGGACCCGGGGCCATGGTTTCAAACTACAGGAAAAGAGATTCCATTTGAACATTTGGAAGAACTTCATGACAGTTAGAGCTGTTCAGCAGTGGAAGATGCTGCCATGGGGGGTGGTGGAGTCTCCTTCTTTGGAGGTTTTTAAGCAGAGCCTGGATGGCCACCTGTCGGAAATACTGTGATGGGGGTTCCTGCATGGCAGGGGGTTGGACTGGATGGCCCTCGAGGTCTCTTCCAGCTCTAGGATTCTATGTTTCCACAAGAATCATAGAATTGGTTTGGGTCTAAAAACACAAACTTCACTTACCCTTGCCTGGAGGCCACACTGAAAGGAAAACACAAGGGTCTAGAGAGGAGCCGGAAGAAGGAGATCTCCTAAAGAGTCATGAGAACATAGCATAAGAACATAAGAAGAGCCATGCTAGATCAGGCCAAATGCCCATCTAGTCCAGCTTCCTGTATCATAGAATCATTGTAGGGTTGGAAGGGACCTTGGTGATCTTTAAACTACAGGAAAAAGATTCCATTTGAACATTAGGAAGAACTTCATGACAGTTAGAGCTGTTCGGCAGTGGAAGATGCTGCCCCAAAGGAGGGTGGTGGAGTCTCCTTCTTTGGAGGTTTTTAAGCAGAAGCTGGATGGCCATCTGTCGGAAATATTGTGATGGGGTTCCTGCATGGCAGGGGGTTGGACAAGATGGCCCTTGAGATATTTTCCAACTCTATGATTCTATGATTCTATGATTCTATGATTGTGTCTTGACCCCTTCCTTCTGGAGGGTGTTGGGGAAGAGACCGATCCGAGGGGTGGTGGTGTCCAAGGGCAGTAAGTACAGTGAGATGTGTGGCATCCCATCAGTGGGTTTTTGCCAGGGATGGTTTGGGTCCAACCCTTGATTCAAGCCTCTTCCACACCTCTCTTCACTTCTGCTTCCTGGGATCACCAGAGCTTCCCTCTCCCAGCCAACTCCTGGGGGTCAAGTCAGAGCTCACGAGGTCCCACCTCGGAAAGGACCACCAGAGTCTTCTTGGCCACTGGCTGTGGAAAGGACCACCCGGAGGGAGGAGGCTTCCTGAGGAAGGCACCCCTGGATTGGCCCCTTTCCCCCAATTCAGGGGGAGGTCTCAGGTGGCTTTTCTGGGCCAACATGGATGACAGCAGCGGGAATGGGGAGGCCTGCAGCTGGAGCCAAGGGTTGTCGTCCACCCTCACAGAGCCGATTCAACAGTCCTTGGAGGGCTGAGAGGCCCCGACCCCAACGGGATTTCAGTCTATCCCTGGTTGGCTTCGGAAGCAGGGATGGCCAGGAGGAGGAACATGGGTTGAGCCAGCGGTCATTGCAGGCATGTTGGGAGTGAGAAGAAGACAACAACCGTGCCACCCATATTCCCTGCAGAGGAGCCAAGAGATAAGATAAAAAGAGATAGAGAGAGGGGGGAGGGCACACAGTCTTGAAAGAGTTCTATGCAGAGAGCCAAGTGAAGGGGAGGCAGTGGTTTGTTGATTCCTTCGTAGAGATATGTTGCCGCTATGATACCCCAAAGGAGGGGGATGGAGTCTCCTTCTTTGGAGGTGCTTTAAGAAGAATCTGGATGGCCATCCGTTGGGAGTCCTGTGATGGGGGTTCCTGCATGGCATGGGGTTGGGACTGGATGACCCTCTAGTTCTCTTCCAACTCTAGTCTTCTATGATTCGATGACCTCGCTGGTCCCACCTTGGAGGGACCTTGGAGGTACAAAGGATCCCTCCTTCCAAAGCTCTCTCCACCACCACCACCACCTCACTGCTCACAGATCCTTTAGAGAAGGGATTCCTCCTGGGTTACCAGGAAGGACGAAGTGGTGGGATCAGCCAAGATGGAAGAGGGATGAACAAAACTGTACGTTTAACGCACCGTAAGAGAAGCAGAACTCTCTCAAGGGCCAAAAGCTTCCTACGCTGACCACAGTGTACCTTCGTCTGCCTTTGGCCAACCGGGCGGCTTCCGTTTCCTGATCGGTCCATCGGGAGATGAAGCAGCTTCATTTGTGGAGGACAGAGCTCAAAGCCAGTTTTGGTTTGATGCAGGAGAGCCTGAGATCAGGCTGTGAGGCCTTATATCAGTGTTGGCGAACCTATGGCACGGGTGCCAAAGGTGGCACTCGGAGCACTTTCTGTGGGCACCCAACATCGACCCTTCACAGCCACCTGGATTCAGATTAAATGGCTGGGTTTGGCACTTTGCAAAAAAAAAAAAATAGTGGGTCTTCAGTCGCAGTTTGGGAACTCGGTTTCTAAAAGGTTCGCCATCACTGACTTATATCAACTTAGGAGTTCCCAAATCCTTCCCCAGCAAAGCTAGCCTTTTTGCATAAAAGTAAGGAGGCTTGTTTCTTCAGAAAAAAGTATAAAGAAATAAGTTTGCTCAGAATCTCATTTTGTATCAGCAGGCTTGCTTAGTTTCATGACAAAGTTGATAAAGTAGAGAAGAAGAGTCCAAGAAAATACGGTCCTTTGTTCTGTACCTACGGGGTGAGGGGAGAACGTCCTTCTCTCAGGTGGGAGAAAGCTGGACTGAAGCCTAAATGGCTCCGCACTTCAAAGCCCATGCGGTCAGAAGATGGAGAGGAAAGGCGTGGCATTGGCAAGCCCTGGGGAAATTCAACTCCCTTGATGCGTGAACTATACCATTCCACGGAGTGCCATGCAGAACCCCCTCCCACAGGCAACAGGCAACTGGAAATCAGCACGATAGATTGGTTTGCCCAACAATTGGCATGTCTGATTCCCGAGGCACAGAGTGCTGAAAGGTTTGCTTGCCGAGGAGGACAATGTAGCGGGTGGGTGTGGGGGGGGATAGTCTCCCTCGGAAACGCTTTGGGTTTTTTTTGGAAGAAGGGTTTGAGAGAACTTCGGCCTCAATCACTGGAACTCGAGGTTTGCGGTCTGCACATCAAAGGGGTGGTGGTGGAGAGAGGACCCTCCTGCTCCCTCCAAGCTCTATCGCGATGGGATCCAAGGACCGCCTCCCCTTGTAGAGCATCTTCTGACCGAAGGCTTCCTCCATGATGAGAGCCCTGCCTTCCTGGAAGGACGGGGGGGGGAGGCTGCCCCCGATCGAGATCTCGGAGCCCCCCCTCCAGCCCCATCTCCTGCCTGGGCTGGCCCTGCACCCTGCCTGTCGTGAGTCCCGGACACCCCCGCCTGCAACCTGGAAGGGGGTTGTTTTGGGTAATTCGTTTACTCTAAATAACAGATGGCACTTTGTAGAGAAACGCAAAGGTTTATTTTTCGAAGCTGCAGCAAGAGAGAGAAACGCCATCCAAAATGGGGTCTCTGCCGTTGAATTTCAAAATGATGTATTTATTCCCGATGCCTGGGTCCCCCCCCTCGCCCTCTGGTCCAATCCTGGGCCCCAGAAAGCTCACATGCTACCTATCACAACGCGACAACACAACACCCTCCCAAATAAGTACATACATTATTTAACATGGGTTATGCCCCCATTAATTACTTGTTTAAGCACTTTGAATTAAACTATCCTAAAATTAGACCTTAGCTCCCATTTTCTGGTTATTACACAACCCCAACACAACTAATAAATTTTAACTAGCTCCTTATCTATAATGGGGCTTGGGAGCTGCACAATTCGAGCATGTGGCTATGCCTGCAAAGACCTGGGTTCAAATCCCTGATCGGGTATGGACCTCCTCCAGCGACCTCCGCAGTCTACCATGGCTTCGGCTGACTCCTCCTTGGAGGGTTTCTGGTCAGGATCCAGAATCCCAATTTCCTTAGGGGAACTAGGAGGGAAACGTATCGAGCCTCCGGGCCTCAGCATCCAAGCAGGTGGCTCCAGCTCTGGTCTTCCTGCTCAGCCGGCCTCCCTGATGCCCAGGGAAGGACCCGGTTCCAGTTCCGTCCCTGCCTGGCCTCCCTCGGGGCCCCGGGATCCTGCCCTGCCCTGGTTTGCTCCAAATGGCTCCGGACTCTTGTTGGCTGAACTCCTTGGACGTGGTCCTTCCCCATCAGGACTGGGACTCCGGGTCTGGTCAAGGGGGCCCTTGGTGGGCGGACTCTGGCCACCTGGCTCTGCAGCCTGGCCTTGGTCCAGGTCTTGGTGCCTTTGCCGAAACCTTCACAATGTAGTGACGTGTCGGTTTGCAAGGGTTGAGGGGTGGGTGCCTGGCAGGCCGGCCTTCCTGCCCTTGAGAGGGTCCTGGCCCCTCTCCAGCTGGAGACCCTTTTGGCATCCAAAGAGATCCTTCCCTAGAGGAGGAGGGGATGTTCCCCTCTGGAGGCCAGGCGTTCTGGGTCGAGAGGGGCCCTCCTGGCCAAGGCTGCCCTTAGGAGACGGATGGCTCTCGGGGAGGGACTGAGCTCCAAAAGGTCCCATCCATAACAACTGCCAGGCTCAGCTCTGACAAGCCAACACAGCACCTCCGGTTAGGTTGTTCTCTCTTCCTGTTGCACCTCCTTCCTAGAAAGGTTGCCCTTTCCATTCAGTCCGGCTCAGATCTTCCAAAGTCCTAGCTGTGGCTTCCTTGATTGGATTAACCCATCTCACCTTAGATCTTCCTCATTGTCTACTGTCCCGCCCATTTCCCGAGCCATATTCAGTCTATTCCCTGGTCCCTTCTGCATCTCCCTTCGAGGTGCCTGGGAGTCTCAAGTCAGGCATTTCCATTCAAGGGAGTGTTCAGGCTCGACTCCATTAAGGACCCCCCTTTCTGTTTTTCTGCCCCTCTTTACGATCACCAGATACCAAAGGAGTTGAGGAGAGATATGACAGCAGAGTTCATAGACCTCAAGGGCCATCCAGTCGAAACCCCTGCTATGCAGGAACCCCATTCATCACAGTAACCCCAACAGATGGCCATGCAGCCTCTGCTTCAAAACCTCCTCCAAAGAAGGAGACTCCACCGTCCTCCTTTCTGGCAGCATCTTCCACTGCCAAACAGCTCTAACCATCAGGAAGTTCTTCCTAGTATTAAAATGGAATCTCTTTTCCTGTAGTTTGAAACCATTTCCCATGTTGTCTGTAAGAGCAGACAAAAGAAAATATTTTTTCACCCAGCGCATTGCTAGTCTGTGGAGCTCCCTGCCACAGGTTCTGGTGATGGCATCTGGCCTGGATGCCTTCAGAACGGGATTGATTAGATTCCTGGAGGACACTTCTCCATGATGGAGAAGTGTCACCTCCAGGCTTAAAAACGGGGTACTTCAAGGACCAGATGCAGGGGAGTTGTAGGAAGAGACAGAGATCTAGTCTCGTGCACTCCTGGACACATTTGGTGGGGCCACTGTGAGATACAGGAAGCCAGACTAGATGGGCCTTTGGCATGGCCCAGCAGGGCTCTTCTTATGTTCTTATGTTCTTAGGTTCTTATGTTCTCTTTATTTTTAGTTGCTTCCAGTTTCCAGAATAAACCATGATGAATAACATTTGCAAAACTTTTTATTTCCCTTAAGGATTGCTTCGGAAGTTCCCACTATGAAACAGAGGAAGCCATTCAAATCTCATTCAGGGCCGTCCTTGCATTTCGGTTGTCCTGACTGGTTCTTGAAGGATCCAGAAGCTCCAGGGAAGCCTGGAGGCCCATTGGAATGAGTCCAAAAGGAAACCATTGGGTCTCTCTCTTAGGACCCCTGGCACCCCCCCACACCTTTCTTATTACTCCTCCTCCTCCAGACAGGATGGGAAGGGTCCAAGGCAAAGACCCAACAATGGTTGCCCAAGGAGGAGAGAGGTGGTGCTAATCAGGAGCCCCGTGTTTCAAGGGTCTTTGTGATGCAAGCCTGGTGCCAGGAGAGGCTGGGATTCAGCCCTGATGGTGAAGGTTTCTCCAGCCTCAGGTGGACGTCAGGATGCTCTTCTGGATCCTGTTCGTTCTCCTGTTTTCGCTGGGGATCCTCTGGGTGTTCCTGAATCAGGGACGTGTCCCAAGAGTCAGGAATCATGCCAGAAATGCCCAGGCGAGATCACGGATCCCTGCGATCCTTTGGTCTGTCTTTTCTTTCTTTCTCCTTGGACCGCCTTCCACTTGGTTCCAAGCGCAACCTCCAAGGAGGCAGCGTCCACGGATGGCACTCAAGCCCCCACTCAGGTGATCCTCTTTTCTTCCACCCCTTTTCCTTATCCTCCTGAGCCCATCTCAGCCCCTGACGTTGGCTTTCAAAGGAGCCTCCTGGCCCAGCAGTTCAACTGCAGGGCTGCAGCCCAAACGCGGCTCCCAAAATGGTGTCAGTCCCAGGGAGATGCTTGAGGTTCAGTCTGCAGAATATTTTCCCCTTTATTAATGCCAAAGCAATAGAGAGAGGTCCCCAAAGACCTCTACAACTATTTGTGTCTCTCCAACTCTTCTGGACACCTCAGTCCTCCCTCTCAGGCATTATGGATTCTGACCTCCCTCTGAAGTGGAGCCCAGAGCCCGGAGGCCATGTGTGGGGTCCATCAGAAGGTCAGCGGAGGGTCCCTGGAAAGAGTTCTTTTGGGGAGCTTCAGGGGGGAACCCCATGTAGGGCCCTGATCCATCACTGGCTTCTGTTCTGCTTCTGATCCTGTTCCCTTCCCCACAGGGTCACACTCACCACCTCTGCCTCTACAGACACCCCTCAAAACATCCGGCGCCGTTCGGCCCTCTCCACCAAAGAGGCATCAAAACCAGTGCCCCCAAATCGTCACGACTCAGAAAGCAAAAGCACCTGTTTCCTGAAAGGGAAGAAACAAGAGCCTCCCAGGTGGCCATTCTTTAGGAGAGATCGGGAGAAGCCTGGTCCTTCTCCAGCCGCCCAGAAGGCCATCTGCGTGCCACCAAAACCTCCGAAAATTACCCGTTCTCACTTGCCCTCCAAACCTGAACCCGTGAAAGCAGGGCAAAGCCCCAGGGCCACTGCGCCTCCTTCCGAGCTCTTCCATCTCACCCCCTGGGAGCGTCTCTTGAGGCTCGGGCACCCCTGGCTAAAGGTAGAGGGTGGCCGGCTGAAGCCAGCAGACCCTCCCAGAAGACAACGGCCCATAATCCTCCTCCGAATGCCACGCGTTCTAAGACAACTGCAGGACAGGCAGGAGTCCCACCAGAGACACACGGAGCCACCCACTCCAAAGAAGACGCACTCGGTGAACAACATGGAGGGCCCTCAACATCAAAGACCAAGAGCCACCCGAATCTATGCGAAGCCATGGCTTCCAAACAAGCCCAGGGTCCAAAATAATGTGCCACGCCACAATGCCCATGGAGGCACTGGAGGAAGCCACGAGAACACCATGGCTGACAACAGGCCTAGCTGTGAAAAGGAAGGTGGAAGTACAAGGCGCCCTGAGCCCCCTATTCTGGAGAAAAGTCACCAGACCCCACGTCCGGAGCTGCAGGATGATGGCCACAGAAGCGGTAAAAAGAGCCATGAGCCCCGTATTCTGGAGAAGGGTCATCGAACACTAAATCAGGAGCCACCGAGTCATGGCCACCAAGTTGCTACAAGGAGCCCTGAGCCCCGTATTCCGCAGAAGAGTTACCAGATACGGAGTCAGGATCCACAACAGAGTGGCAACAGAGGCAGCAGAAGGAGCCCAAAACCCCGATTTCCAGAGAAGAGTCATGTCAAAGCAAGTCAGGAGCCACAGGAGGATGGCAACAGAGGGAGCACAAGGAGCCCTGAGCTACATGTTCCAGAGAAAAATAATCAGATACCGAGTCTGGAGCTATGTCATGATGGCCCTGGAGGCGGCACAGGGAGCCTTGAGCCCTTTATTCTGGAGAGGAGGCAGCAGGCACCAAGTCAGGAAACACAGCAGGATGACAACCGAGTCAGCACAGGGAGTCCTGAGCCCTGTAGTCTGGAGAGTAGTCAGCAGGCGCGGGGTCAGGAGCCACAGCACGACAGCCCCAGAGGCAGCACAGGGAGCCTTGAGCCCCGTATTCTGGAGAAGAGTTACCAGATACGGAGTCCACAACATAATGGCAACAGAGGCAGCACAAGGAGCCCTGAGCCCTGTGTTGTGGAAAGGAGGCAGCAGGCACCGAGTTTGGAGTTACAGGACGATGGCCCTGGAGGTGTCTCAGGGAGCCTTGAGCCCTGTCTTCCGGAGAGGAGTCAGCAGGGACTGAGTCTGGAGCCACGGCAGGATGGCAACCCAGGCGGCAGAAGGAGCCCCGAGCCCCACATTCATTGTATGGACCACCAGATCCAAAGCCAGCCCTCAGACCGTGATGGGCCAAAGGGCCGTATCAGGAGCCCAGAGCCCTTTATTCCGGAGAAGATCCACAGGGCACCAAGCGAGGGCCGGCAGAACAAAGGACCAGGCGGCAGCCCCAGGAGGCCCAAGTCCTGTGTTTTAAGGAAGAGGGAGCGGGCACAAAGCAAGGCACCTCATCAGGATCCACCAGGGGGCAGTCCAAGTGTTCTTGGTCCTCAGATCGCTGGTATCAGGCCCCAGATCCAACACCAGGGGCCGCACCACAGTGGACAAGGGGCCAATACAGGAAGCCCTGTGCCCCGTATTTCCAGAAAGAGGCATTGGGCGCAATGCGAGGGGCCAGGCCATGATCTACAAGGGGGCATTAGAAAAAGCCTAGATCCTTCTGTCCTGGCAAAGATGCCCCGAACACAAATCAAGGGCCCACGGCAGAGGAGAAAAGGCCGCAGGGCAAGGAACCACAAGCCCCATATTTTAAAGAACAGCCCATGGGGACAAAAAAAGAGGCCAGAGCATCATGGCCACGGACGTGCCACAAGGACCCCTGACCCCCACCAGATGCAATGGGAGACCTCAAACCATAATGGGCAAAAAGTCACTCTCTGGAGCCCTGTGGCCCATGTTTCTAGAAAGAGGTATTGGGCCCAATGCGAGGGGCCAGGCCATGGTCTACAAGGGGGCATTTGAAGGATCCTAGAGCCTTTTGTTCCGGAGAAGATGCCCCGCACAGAAAGCGAGACGCGAAGGCGGAGCAGAAAAGGCCGCAGGGCAAGGAGCCGCAAGCCCCGTAAATTATGGAACAGTCCATGGGGACGAAGGAAAGGGCCACAGCATCATGGCCACGGAGGCAATAGAAGGAGCCCCGCGTCCCGTAGTCTGGCCCAGGGACACCAGAAACCAGGGCAGGAGCTACAGCAGCCTGGCCACGGCGGTGGCACCAGCAGCCCTGCGACCCCGATGTCCCGTAAGAGGCAGTATGCTGTAGTCAGGGAGCCGCAGCCTGACAGCCAAGGGGAGAGGGCCAGGAGCCAAGGAGCCCCCACTCCAGGGAGGAGGTGCCGGTCAGCCAGCGTGAAGCAACGCCATGGCGGCTCTCGGAGGAGGACCCGATGAACACGGCCCAAAACATCACGGGCTGCCCCCTGAGTCCTCTGGATGACCTCGCCAGGGACTGCTCTCTTAGGAAAATCATCAGGGACGATTCGCACCCCGGCCAACACTTTGTTACTCTCCCACCCTTGGGCAGGAGATATAGTAGCTTATTTATTATTATTATTATTATTATTATTATTATTATTATTATTATTATTATTATTATTATTATTATTATTATTATTATTATTATTATTATTATTATTATTGTTGTTGTTGTTGTTGTTGTTGTTGTTGTTGTTGTTGTTGTTGTTGTTGTTGTTGTTGCTGCTGCTGCTGCTGCTTTGTTTTGTTTTGTTATGTTGTTGTTATTATTATTATTATTATTATTATTATTATTATTATTATTGTTGTTGTTGTTGTTGTTGTTGTTGTTATTGTTTTATTGTTATGGTTGTTGTTATGGTTGTTATTGTTATTGTTTTGTTGTTATTGTTATTGTTGTTATTATTATTGTTGTTGTTGTTGTTGCTGCTGCTGCTGCTGCTGCTGCTGCTGTTGTCATCGTCAGTGAGGGGCAACAGCACAACATCCAAGGGGACAACGCAAGGATCCCAGAGCGACGCAAGGACCCCAATGAGCATCCTCACTCAATCCAAGAGCCCTCCAGCCAAGATAGGAGGCCCCGGGTCAAAGTCCTTGGCCCCACCTGGAACAATCAGGGCCCCCAAGGGCAACCCAAGGGGCCGGTGCTACCAGGAAGTCGCCTCGCTCACATCTTTAAAATGCCCCGTTGCGCTACCCAAAAACCTGTTGCCTTCCCTGGTCGAGGGGCTCCCGTCCCTCTTTCCAGATTGCCCATCCCACGGCCTGACGGTCCTTTCAAAAGGGGCCAAGAGAAAGGGAGACGGCTGGAGGCAGACCCTCCTTCGACCAAGTTGGAAAGTGGCCATGGTACCCACACAACCTACAGCCCTTGGCTTCCCCTCCATGTAGCTCAGATGAAAATGTTTCCTGAAATATTGTATATGCATGTTTGTTGGTTTATTTGTTTAGGACCTTTAGAATACACTCTCTGTATTGTTGACTAGTGTGCCTTGTTCTTTTTCTTATGTGGAAGGGGGACTCAGAGACCTTGGGTGCTTTCTGAAAGCTAGAGGGATCTGCTGGAACCATGACTTGTGTCTTGACTGTTGACCCCTTCCTTCGGGAGGGTGTTGGGGAAGAGACCAAGTTGAGGGGGTGTCCGAAGTACGGTGAGATTTCTGGCATCCCCTCAGCGGGTTTTTGCCAAGGAAGGTTTGGGTCCAACCCTTGATTCAAGCATCTTCCACACCTCTCTTCCCTTCCGCTTCCTAGGATCACCAGAGCTTCCCTATCCCGGGTTTGGGTTGGGTTGGGGCTTAAATCCCACTTTCTCCCCATTTCTGGAGGAAAAAGGAGTAGCAGGTGATGGAGCCTTGATGGTCCCCTGAGGACAGTAATTGAACTCCACAAAATCGCATAGGAGGCAAACCTTTCCAGTGGCCCAGTGGCCTTGCTAGGAGGTCTGCCTTCTGGAAGGGGCACATGGTGGTGGAGAACACTTTGAGTTCAGCTTGGAGAAAGACCATCCTCCAACGTCACCTGCTGAAAGCGAGGCCCCTTGGGGCAGGACCTAAGAAGCAAAAGGAGGAAGGGATGGTTGTAGCTGATCCTTCCGGACCACATGCATGGGATGGGGCGGAGGGAGGCGCAGGAAGCAGAAGAGGGCTTTCTCGGAAGGATCTTGGCAGGGAATAAAAGAGAACGGCCATGTAGAGAGTCAAGCCAGAGCTCTGTTGGTCCCACCTGGGAAAGGAACACCGGGAGTTGCTAGAGAGATGCCCCTGAGTCGGCCACTGAGTCTCCCACTTTCCCACCCCCGCCCAATTCAGGGGGAGGGTCCCAGCTGCCTCTTCTGGGCCAACACAGCTGGCAGGGCAGGGCCAGTCCTTGAGGGGTTGAAAGGCCTCGACTGCAGTGAGATTTCAGCCCGTCCCTGGTTGGCTTCGGAAGGAGGGAAAGACTCGGTGAAGGAACATGGGTTGAGCCAGCAGGCATCACTGGAATGGGGTGGGGAGGGCAAGGAGAAGACAGCAAAGGTGCTGCCCGTATTCCCTGCAGAGGTGCCAGGGAATTGACGGTTGGATGGACGGACGGACGGACAGAAAACACGTTTATCCCACCTTTACTCTTTGAAAGGACCCAAGGTCTTATGAGGAACTGCTTAGGGAGCTGGGAATGTTTAGCCTTTCAAAAAGAAGGCTGGGGGAGGGGAATATGATAGCTATGTTTAAATATCTGAAAGGATGTCATATCAAAGAGGGGACTGGTTTGTTTTCCATGGCTTCAGAGACTAGGACACAGGGCAATGGTTTCAAACTGTAGGAAAAGAGATTCCATTTGAACATTAGGAAGAATTTCCTGATGAGTAGAGCTGTTCAGAAGTGGAATATGTTGCCCCAAAGGAGGGTGGTGGAGTCTCCTTCTTTGGAAGTTTTTAAGCATGGACTTGGGGTCACGAAGAGTCGGTCACAACTGTAACAACACAACACACAAAAGCGGAGCCTGGATGGCCATCTGTCAGAAATATTGTGACAGGGTTCCTGCATGGCAGGAGGTTGGACTAGATGGCCCTCGAGGTCTCTTCCAAAGCCAGGATTCTATGATTCTATCACCTCGATGGCCCCACCTTGGAGGGACCTTGGCGGTACAAAGGACCCGACCCACCAATGCTCACATACATACACACACACACACACTGCTTACACATCCTTTAGAGAAGGGGTTCCTCCTGTGTTACCAGTCATGACAACCCAGCTGCAAGGATGGCCCTGAATGAGATTTGAATGCCTTCCCCTGTTTCATAGAGGGAACTTCCAAAGCAATTCCTAAGGGAAATAAAAAGTTTTGCAACAGTTATTCATCATGGTTTATTCTGAAAACAGAAAGCAACTCAAAGCAAAGATAATATGGCTTCAGAGACGAGGATTCGGGGAAATGGTTTCAAAATACAGGAAAAGAGATTCCATTTGAACATTAGGAACAACTTCATGACAGTTAGAGCTGTTCGGCAGGGGAAGATGCTGCCCCAAAGGAGGGTGGTGGAGTCTCCTTTGGAGGTTTTTAAGCAGAGGCTGGATGGCCACCTGTCGGAAATATTGTGATGGGGGTTTCTGCATGGCAGGGGGTTGGACTGGATGGCCCTCCTTGAGGTCTCTTCCAACTGTAGGATTCTATGAGGCAGCTTACAGTGTTGAAGAACAATTTATTTATTTATTTATTTATTGGGCTTATATACTGCCCGTCTTCCCGGAGGAACTCCGGGCGGTTTACAACATAAGAAAATGCTAATGACAACTATTGAGTTAAAACAATATACAAAGTTGGAGACAATCAGTGTAGAATAGTTAGGAAGGAATGTGAAACCCGACATTTACGGCTAAGAACAAGAAGCAAACAAATAAAAAGAAATAAGATTCAAAACGGAAACACACAAGTAGGATTAGAAATGCAGCCCCAGCAGTACTGCATGACAATCTGTCAAACAGGCACATAAGGAGCCGCCGGCTACTCAGGGAAAGCATGCCGGAAGAGAAAGTCCCCGTTGCCTGCTTGCAGGAGGGCAGGAAACATGGGGCCAGGCTGGCCTCCAGTGGGAGGGAGTTCCAGAGGCTGTGTCTCCCGTGTCCCCTGCTTCCCCACCAGATGCACCTGCGCTGAAGACCTTTGCACCTAAGCTGGCTCCTCCTGGGAGATGTGCTCCTGGAGGTATTTTGCATCCTGGCCATGTGGGGCGTTTGGATCTGCTGGCCCTTCCTGAGACTTTCCGTCGGCATCCCCACGTGGGTCGTGTTACAGTGATCCAGCCGGGAAGGGACTCGGGGGCCGGTGTCCCTGGGGCCAGAGCCGATCTCTCCGGAAAGGGACGTAGCAGGCAGCGCCCTCGTTTTCATGGTGCAAAGGCCCTCCTGGCTACTGCTGGGACCTGGGGCCTCCAGGAGCACCCCGAAGCGGCCCACCAATTGTTTCCTTGGAGGGGCATCCTATCCCATAGAGAAGCTCCATCCCTGTCCCCCGTTGACCCTTTGATCCAGCCCGAAGTGCCTTGTCTGGGATGGCATGTCAGGTTGCTGTTCGCCCTCGTCCAGTCCAGTGATCAGGAGCTAAAACAGCCCCCTTGGATCCAAGGGGACCCGGAGAGACCGAGAGGAGTGTCCAACACACACTGTGTGTCATTCAGGGTCTCCTGTGGCTCAAGGGTTGCGTGGATGAGCAAGGCTCGGAGCACAACATTGGAGAAGGGAACCCATGGGGCTCCTCATTGCTTCATAGCAGCCTGGAGCCAGGATCAGGCTTGCGTCCGCAGGCGGAGGAGGGCATTGGGACAGGTTTTGTTTTTCCCCCAGGCTGGTTCACGAGAGGTTTCACCTATGGAAACATTGGTTCACCCCAATGTTTTGAATTTTGAGGAAATTTAGACCTATGCAGATATTTTAGATAGAGAACGTAGATGAAAAGCGAAAACGAGACCTTGTAGACCAGGGCTGAGGTCTATCTTGGTTTCTGTCCAACTGGAAAATGGAAGATGAGCCAGTGACAGAAATAACAGTTCAACGGGTGAAAAATTGTGGGCAAAACAGTGAACTAGAGAACTCGCTAATGGATAGACTTACTTTGGAGATTAAAGAGGAGGAAGATTCAGAGTGTTTTAAAACGTGGAATCTGTTTTATCAAGGGTTAGAAAAGAGAAGCAGAGACTAAGGCTGTCATTTGTTTTAACGAATAGAGATGGGCACGACTTGAAAAAATTTTTTTTGAGTTGTCGTTAGTCGGGCCGGTTCCGTTTCGGCTCGTTTCCGTTTTTCACGAAAATTTGCAAAAATTAGTCGGTTCGTTTTTTCGTTTTTTCGTTGTCGTTAGTACTGGTTTGGGGAGGGGGTAGCGGGCTCCTGGAGGGAGCTGCAGGAGTCAGCCAGAGCCACAAGTGACGGACTGGCAGACTCTTTGCACCCGCTGTGTCTCACGTACTTGCATGTAGTGCAATGCAAGTAGATCTGGCTTAGGGTTAAGACGGGTTAGCGCAAGGGCTAGGGTTAGGCTAGTTACGGGTGAGGTTAGGGTGAGTATTGGGGTGCACCTCTGGGTGCCTCTCTGACCCACTTAGAAGGACAGTGTACTGGCGTATGGGTTAGGCTTAGGGTTCGGGTTTGGGCTACGATTAGTGGGCTGTTTATGCCCGATTGGCACATCCCAGAAGTCTCTGTGGTCAACCTGGCCAAGTGGCCATGCGATTGGTGGAAAATTTGCATGGTCTACTCCCATCATTGCAAATGTGCAGGTGTAAAAAAATAAAATAAAATAAAATCAACGGAGACTTTTTTTTGCAAGAAAAACCCACTGCTGCTACTGTAAAAATTCAAGCATTTAAAATAGCTAATTTTCGCATGTTTCTGTGGTGCTTTGGTGGGGTTTTGGGCAACGATTTCAAAAAAAATATTGCGGTCGCCATTTTGGATCCCCCGCACTGCATGGCAAATGGATGCGCCCTCCCAGCCTGGTACCAGCAGCGCAGCAGTAGCAATAGCCAAGGAGAGGGGGGCGGGAACCCCCCCACCAAATAAAACACCCTTCTGGCCTGGTAGGTGCCCTCAGACAGTTTTCGCCTACTTTTAGGGCCGGGAATCGGTTTTTTTTTTAACTTTTAAAAACTTTTTTTCTGTGCCTCTTGGCATTGCGCGATCGCCGCGATGCAAGTAACGAGCACGACAAATCAGACCAAATTGTTCATTCGTCGGTTCGAGCTCGAATTCTGGTGGAGTAACGGATACGAGTAACGGAAACGGAAACGGGAATACCGCTAAGTCGTGCCCATCTCTATTAACGAATACAAACAGCACCCAGGTAAAATGATGTTTAATAAGCATGGAATGATTTATTAATTGGAAACTACTACTACTACTACTACTACTACTACTACTACTACTACTACTACTACTACTACTACTACTACTACTACTACTACTACTAATAATAATAATAATAATAATAATAATAATAATAATAATGGCTTGTTCTCCATTAGGAACACTGGAAATCCCCCACCCCTTTATTGTTATTATTCCTAATTGAGTCGGGAAGGAAAGGGTCCCTGCAGAACACCCAGACAAGGGTTGCCCAACTGCCAGCAACTGCCATCCCGCCCGAGTTCCAAGGACCCTGGCTTTCCGTTGAGCTGAAGGTCTCAGAAGCCTCAGGTGGACGGCAGGATGATGATGCTCTGGATCCTGTTGGTTCTCCTGTTTCTTCTTGGGACCCTCGGGGTGTTCCTGAGGAAGGAACGTGTCCCAAGGGCCAGGAGGCACACCAGAAATGACCGGTCGAGATCGGGGATCCCCGCGATCCTTCGGTCTGCCTTTTCTTTCCTTCTCCTTGGTTGGCCTCCCGCTTGGTTGAAGGCACTCTCTCGGAGAAGGCAGCGCAGGTGGACGAGACTAAAGCCCCGACTCAGGTGATCCTCTTGTCTTCCACCCCTTTCCCTCATCCTCCTGAGCCCATCTCAGCCCCTGGAGTTGGCTCTCAAAGTAGTCTCTTGGCCCAGCAGTCCAACTGCAGGACTGCAGCCCCAAACTCTGCTCCCGACCTGGGTTTAATCCCAGGGAGCCGGTTCTAGGTTCACCTCTCTTCTTTACAGAGTAAAACCAAGATTGGCGACGGGGGGGGAATGTATAGCCTGCAGAATTCACCTGTAAACCGCCCTGAGAGGGGCCACAAGTGACCAGGGTAGCCAAGGATTAAAGTGTCAAGAACCTCTAGAGAAACACAAATATTGGCAGAGGTCTTTTTGGACCGTCTATTGCTTTGGCCTTAGTAAAGGGCAAGGATTGTGCACCTTTCCAAGGATCAGAACCCTTTGGGAAGAGGAACAGGATGGGGTAAAAGTTGGGAAAAGGGACGATCCCTTTGAATGATCCCAGCGGAGATCAGCCCTTTTCTGTCTAGTGGTCCTGCATTGTTTTTTTAATTAGAGTTTTCTTTTTTAAAGGCCAGTTTTAATTTAAGATCCAGGCTGGATCAGGCCAACGGCCCATCTAGTCCAACTTCCTGTCTCTCACAGTGGTCCCACCAAATGTCTATGGGAGCGCACGAGACTAGATCTCTGTCTCCTGATAACACTCCCCTGCATCTGGCCCTTGAAAGACCCCGGTTTTAAGCCTGGGGATAACATACATCTCCATCAGGGTTTGTAACCTGTGATGGACTTTTCCTCCAGGAATCTGTCCAATTCCCCTTTTGAAGGCATCCAGGCCAGATGCCATCACCACCTCCTGTGGCAGGGAGTTCCACAGACTAATTTGAGTGTATGTCCCCTGGTTCTGGTATTTTGTGAGATGGAGAAGAGGGAAGTCCATCTGTCCACTTTACTCATGCCCTGCATTATTTTGTATGTCACAATCATATCCCCCCTCAGGTGCCTTTTTTCCAGACTAAAGAGCACGAAACGTTTTAGCCTTTCCTCATAAGGGAGGTCCCCCAGCCCAGTAATCATTTTAGTCACTCTCTTTTGCACCTTTCCCAGTTCCACTATGTCTTTCTTGAGATGCGGTGACCAGAATTGTACACAATACTCCAGATGGGGTCTTACTATTGTTTTGTATAATGGCATTATAATGTTGGCTGTTTTATTTTCAATCCCCTTTTTGATAATCCCTAGCATGGAATTCGCCTTCTTCACCACTGCCACACACTGGGTAGACACCTTCACTGAGCTGTCCACCAACTCACCAAGATGTCTTTCCTGATCCGTCACAGATAGCTCAGCACGCCCATGAATTGATAGATAGAGTTTGGATTTTTTGCTTTCCACCATCTTCCCCGGGACAGATGTAAGGCTAACTGGCTGTAGTTTCCTGCATCCCCCACCTTCCTTTTTAAAAAATTGGTGTGACATCCACCCTCCTCCTCAGGCAGCATGGATTCTGAACTCCCTCAGTAGAGAGATTAAGTGCAGGGCAGCAGAGCCTGGAGGCCATGGAAAAGGGTCCCTGGAAAGAGTTTTTCTGGGGGCTCTTGGCAATATCCCCCCAGAGGGCCCTGGTTCCATTCTGATTCTAACCTCTTTCTGTTCCCCACAGGGTCACCTCTTTAGCTTCAGTGGAAGCATCTCTGAATGTCCTGCGGCATTTGGCTCTCTCTGCCAAAGAGGCTACGAAATCATCACCCCAAAATCTTCTGGCCTTGAAAATCCCAAAGGCCCCTTTCTGGGCAGGGAAGGAGCAAGAGCGATCCGGGCGGCCACTCACCAAGAAAGATCTGGAGAAGCCGCGGGTGCCTGTTCCATCTCAAGCTCCCAAGAAGGCCATCTGGGTGCCACCAAAGCATCCAAAACACACCACTTCACGCTTGCCGGCTTCACCTGATCCTCTGCGACCAGCGAGCATAGTGAGGAATCCCAGATCAGCGTCCCTAAATCCTCTGGCCTTGGGAAGCCTAAAGGACTGTTTCCTGACAGAGAAGGAGCCGGAACGTCCCGGGTGGCCCCTCAGCAAGAAAGATCTGGAGAAGCCGCCAACGCCTGTTCCTTCTCAATCCCTCTGGAAGGACATCTGGGCACCACCGAAACCTGCACAGCACACCACTTCATACTTTCTGGCCCCACCTGATCCCGTGCAACCAGGGGAAGGACTCACTGCCATGGATTGTCCTTCGGAGTTCTACCACCTAAACCTGTGGGACCGTCTCTTCAGGATTGGGCACCAAAGGCTATGCGTAGAGGCAGGCCAGCTGAAATCAGGTGCAGCGACTAACACCAGGGGCCACAACTACACCACAACTAGGAGGGCAACACAACACTACTACAGCTCAGTGCTCCACCCCGTGGGCCCAAGGAGAATAGCTAGGAGCCCCAAATCAGCACCCCCAAATTCTCTGGCCTTGGGAAGCCGAAAGGGCTGTTTCGTGGCAGGGAAGGAGCAGGAGCGTCCTGGGGAACCCCTCACCAAGAAAGATCTGGAGAAGCCGTGGACACCAGTGCCTTCTCAAGCCACCAGGAAGGACATCTGGGTGCCCCCAAAGTGTCCAAAACACACCACTTCTCACTTGACAGCTTCACCTGAACCTGTGGGACCAGTGAAAACACCCGGGGCCACGGCCTGCCGTTCGGAGCTCCCCCACCTGACCCCGTGGGACCGGCCCCTGAGGATCGGGCCCCGATGGCAATGTGTAGGTGGCCGGCTGAAGCCAGGAGACCCACCCACAAATCGAAGACCCCTCATCTTACTCCGACTGCCACACATCCTGGGACAACTACAAGAAAGGCACGAATTCCACTGGAGACACTAAGAGCCACCCATTCGAAATAAAACTGACTGGGTGCGCATGGAGAGCCCACCAAGGGAAAACCCACGATACACAAGGTCCATATAAATGTGCCACAAGAGCACAGCAACCACAGACCAGCTGAGGTGGAAAGGTCCATATTAGATTCTGGTGACCACGAACACAGCTGTCAAATGTTCTGAACTTTCCTCTTGGCTCCACGCCTCCCACTGCAAGAAGGCCCCAGCTCCTCCTGATGTGTCTTCTGTTCCAGACCCACTTTTTTCAGCTCCTGGTGGTTCTGCAGTTTCTAACCACTCCAACATGGCCAAACTACCACCGTCTGCTGCGGACAAGCCCTATTGCTTATGGTATTCCTCCGGTTAAGTGATTCTGGTGCAATCTCACTAACAGAACTGTTACCACTATGGCACCTGACCCTTGGCAGTATTTGTACTGTCTGTCAGTACAGGAAACTGAAAGCAAGAGCTCTCCTCCCAATGTTCACTAGAAGAGATGGGCACGACTTAGCGGTATTCCCGTTTCCGTTTCCGTTACTCGTATCCGTTACTCTACGGAAACAGTAACGGGAATTACTCCGCCAGAATTCGAGCTCGAACCGACGAATGAACAATTTGGTCTGATTTGTCGTGCTCGTTACTTGCACGCGGCGATCGCGCAATGCCAAGCGGCATAGAAAAAAAGTTTTTAAAAGTTAAAAAAAAAAAACGATTCCCGGCCCTAAAAGCAGGCGAAAACGGTCTGAGGGCACCTACCAGGCCAGAAGGTTTTTTTTTGGGGGGGGGTTCCCCGCCCCCCTTTCCTTGGCTAGTGCTACTGCTGCGCTGCGCTGGTACCAGGCCGGGGGGGGCATCGTCTCGTCTGCCTTTGCCATGCGGTGTGCGGGCAGGGGGGTCCAAAATGGCGACCACAAATTTTTTTTGAAATCCTTGCCCAAAACCCCACCAAAGCACCACAGAAACATGCAAAAGTTACCTATTTTAAATGCTTGATTTTTTACAGTAGCAGCAGTGGGTTTGTCTTGCCAAAATACGTCTCCGTTGATTTTATTTTATTTTTTTCTTAATTTATTTTTTTTACACCTGCGCAACGATGGGCTGGCCATGGGACGGGACCATGCAAATTTTCGGAGCCATTCCACCAATCGCATGGACAGGTTTTGACTGACACTTCTGGATGTGCCAGAGGGCATAAAAAGCCGAGGCAGTTCCAGTCCGTCACAGTCTGGGCTTGGATCTTGTGGAGGGTGGTCAGGGCTAGATTGCTGCACTCAGTCTAGTTTCGATTTCGCGGTCGCGGTCTCGGTCTCGCTACGCAGGGAGGGAATTGAATTGATTTTAATTCGCAAAACATAATAATTTCTTTTATTCCCTGTGGGGAATAGCAACGCAGTGTTTATTCTTTTTTGTTTTCTGCATTTTTGAGGAAGAGTTCCGTTTTTTATTTGCTTATATTTGCTTCAAGGGGGAGGGAAGATTTGAGTGGGAGCGGTAGGGGAGGGGAGGTGCTGCGGATTTATTTTGAAAATATATTATTTTACACTACCATACCATTTCTTTTGTATCCCAATTTCCCACCAAGTTCATTTACTTGGCCAAGGTCCTTTTACCCTGCGCCTACAGCTTTTTTGCTGCTGTTGCGATTGGGGTTTTGGAAGGGAATCCAGCAACCCTATCCTACCCTAGTAGCAGCTTATAGTTTTATTCCATTTATTTTCTATTCTACAGATTATTAGCAAGTGGCAAGCAACAGCCAAGGTCCAGTAGTACTAGTGCTTAGAAGGGGAGGTTGGAGGCTGTGGATTAAATTATTTTAAAAATATTATACAGAGTACAGACTGAGTACTAGGCAGAGTCTCCCTCGCCAACCAGTGCACTCAAATTTCTCAAACACATTTGTGGCAACAAGGCTAGGGCACCTTCCTCTATAGAACATTTTACAATTTCATTTTACTTAACACTTTATAGATATTCTTTCACTTGTCCAACACCTCATTCATTTTTTTGCAGTCAGGCACTCAAACAAACATTTGTTGAAGGGCAGGCACCCAGCCACCTCTATAGAACTTTTTCTTCAATTACATCTTTGAAGAAGTTACATTCATCTTAGTTACTGTGCATTATTTGTGAAAGTTGGGTGCCGCCAGATTTTGCAAACCCCTTGCTTCTATTAGCTTGGTTTTTGTGCAGTTGTAACTTACATCTGTGAAGAAGTTAAGTTACAGTTCTCCTAATTACACTTGCCCTGTGCATTGTGAAACTTGTTTGCCAGGATTGGCAAACCCCTTGCTTCTACTAGCTTGGTTTTTGTGCTGTTTTTGTGAGTCAACCTCACTCATTTACTCGCCAGTTTGCCACCAGTCTACATACACAATTACATTTTTGAAGAAGTTACATTTCTCTTTGTTACACTTGCCCTGTGCAGGGCATTGAGAGACTTGTTTGCCAGGATTGGCAAACCCCTTGCTCTTATTACCTTGTTTGTTGTGTTGCTGTTGTGTGAGTCCATCTCACTCATTTACTTGCCCCCACAGTCTACATACACAATCCAATTACAACTGTGAAGAAGTTACAGTTCTCTTTGTTACACTTGCCCTGTGCAGGGCATAGAGAGACTTGTTTGCCAGGATTGGCAAACCCCTTGCTCTTATTACCTTGTTTGTTGTGTTGCTGTTGTGTGAGTCCATCTCACTCATTTACTTGCCACCACAGTCTACATACACAATCCAATTACAACTGTGAAGAAGTTACAGTTCTCTTTGTTACACTTGCCCTGTGTAGGGCATAGAGAGACTTGGGTGCCAGGATTGGCAAACCCCTTGCTCCTATTACCTTGTTTTGTTGTGTTGCTGTTGTGAGTCCATCTCACTCATTTACTTACAGTCTACATACACAATCCAATTACAACTGTGAAGAAGTTACAGTTCTCTTTGTTACACTTGCCCTGTGCAGGGCATTGAGAGACTTGTTTGCCAGGATTGGCAACCCCCTTGCTCCTATTACCTTGTTTGTTGTGTTGCTGTTGTGTGAGTCCATCTCACTCATTTACTTGCACAGTTCCTTGGTGCTTTTCTTTACTATCACATTATGCATTCCCTGGCCTGAGCCACAAGAAGTGAGAAAAATGAGGAGGGGTCGCACAGCTAGAGGGCAGGGGAGGGGGACCCCTACTAAGATAAATAGGGGCACGTTTCTGAGGGAAGGGGCAGGAAGTAGTGCAGAAAGTGATACTGGTGCAACTCCCTCCCCGAGTAGCAGTGCCAGTGGCACAAGCAGCACTGTGCCATCGTCTGTCACCGAGGGAAGCATGGATGAGGCATACCAAATCCATCTCCATTACCTGACAGCCCCACCCTTAATCAGCAAGAAGACAAGGGCTCTGATTCTGAAATGGCATCAGAATCAGAATCGGGCTCCTTGTATCTAAACATGCCAGATTGTGAGGACCTGTTGGCAGGGACAGACTTAAGGCAGGCTCCAGGCAGTGACGGAAGGAGCAGCCCTCTTTCCACCCAGAGTACCACCAGTGAGAGCAGTAGTACTAGTCTACTTTCCCGGCAGGGCAGAGGCCACACCAGCACCACAGCAGCGGCAGCGGCAGGCAATAACAGAGGGGGCGTTACTTTCTGTAAGCCACGAGGGTGTCTCTGGGAGCATTTTGAGAACAGCCCCCAAGACGCAAGGATGGCGGTGTGCAAGATATGCGGGGTGGTCTTGCGCAGGGGGAATGACCCCAAACACCTCTCCTCAAGTGGGTTGCGCAGCCACCTGATGAGGAAGCACCCTGGGCCAGAGGGAGGAAGATCTACTTCACTTCCGACCTCTGGACCGGTGGGCACCACGGATACCTCTCACTGACGGCTCATTGGTGGCAACCCAAGGAGGTCCTGGAGCCCCGGTCAGCCCATGAGCAGCTGCAGGGGGAGGCACAAGGCAGCACCCCAAGAGGGTATAGGGTGGTGCTTCTCCAGGCACAAAGCATGGAGGACAACGCCACAGGGATCAACATTGCTGACGTTCTCAAGACAGCAATGCGAGAGTGGGAATTGGGGACAGAGGGACAGGTCAATCGTGGAGTCATGGTTACAGACGCGGGCCGTAACATGACCAACGCGGTTCTTGGGGCAGGGTTCCAGGGCATCGTGTGAGCAGCACACAAAACTGCATCTAGTGGTGGGCGATGCCATTGGCCTGGGTGCACCAAAGGACTCCTGGAGTGAGGGGACCAGGGAGACCAGGGCCTTGCTGGACAAGTGTCGGAAGATCGTGGGGCACTTCGCTCGCAGCGTCAAGGCAGCCAGGATGATGCGTGAGAGGCAGGCGGAGACAAGCCAACCGGAGCACGTCCTGATCCAGGACGTGACCACCCGGTGGAACTCCACCCACGAAATGGTCAAGCGTCTGGTGGAGCAGAAGGAAGTGGTGGAATACATCATGTCAACCACCCCAGTCCTGCATGAGGGGAGGGAATTGGATCTTGGTGCTACCGAGTGGCTCGCCCTCTCCCAGATGGCGGGTATCCTGCAGCCTTTTGAGGAGACCACCCACGTCCTCAGCAGCTACAACGCCAGCCTGGGCCACGTTCTCCCCCTGGTCAATGCCCTTCGCCAACGCCTAGAGACCAGTATCCGGGAAGAAGGCAATCTTCTCCCTAAGAGCAGGGCATTGGCAGACAGGCTGTTGACCGGCGTGGATACCCGCCTTGGCCCACTAAGAAGGGAAAATGTGTACCAGATGGCCTGCCTGTGCGACCCTTGCGTCAAGGGTTCCCTGGCGGCCAGCACTGCTGAACGGAAATCCTGGAAGACGGAGCTATGCCGTCAAGTCAGGGCTCTCTCCGATGAGGGCCAGGAGTTTCAGAGGGCGCACGGAAGCCAGAGCGATGCTGAGGAGGAGTCCTCGCAAGGATCCACATCCCTCTCTACTCCAGGAGCGTTCACCCAGAGACCAGGTTCCGTTCCAGCAGCCAACTACCTGGCCTCTGCCCTAGCCATGGCAGTTTCCTCCTCAGTGGAGGCAAGGGAGGAAGAAGTAACAGACCCCACTCAGACCATGGTGAAGGAGTACATGGCCGAGCCCCTCCAACCCCTCAGCTCGGACCCACTGCACTACTGGGCCAGAAAGGCAGACCTCTGGCCCGCTCTTTCAACTCTGGCGTTGGACCTCTTGTCTATCCCACCCACCAGTGTCCAGAGTGAGCGTGTCTTCTCCCACATGGGAGATGTGCTGAGGCCGCGCCGCTGTCGCCTGGACCCGGAGACGGTGGAAAGGTTGACTTTCATCCGCTTCAACCTTTCCACCTTGGGATTACCCCAACACTCCAAGAACTAAGTTGCTGCCTGTAACCTAACCTCCTGCCTGCAATCCTCCATGCCCGCCTGCAAGCCTGCCTGCCTCCCCTTGGCTCTACGAGCCTGCCTGCCTGCCTGGCCCTGTGACTACCTGCCGACTCCTGTGCCTAATGCCTGCAAAACTGCCTGCTTGACTGCCTGCCTGCCTGCCTACCTGTATTCTCTCACACACACAATTGAAGGGCCCAATTTTTCTAGCCCTGGCCTGTCTCCAAACCAGGCAGGGCCACTCAAAGTGTCATTAGAAAGGGTCTGTCTGTATTGGCCCAATGTTTCCCCTTTTGCCATGGCTGGTCTGAGAGAGACCCTAATACCTGCCTTCCTTGGTGCTTCACACCGTTCCCTGGGGTTTAGGCGCCAATCTGCTAACAAAGTGGTGAGGAAGCACTTTACAACAACCTACCCCAAAGACTGAGTATCAGGGGGCAAGCTCCCCTCCTTACAGCCTTAAAGAAATAGACCCACCCAGTTCTCCTGCTTCCACTCTGTCTCCTTGGTTGCCAAAACCCGGTCTCCTGGGGTGGTGATAGAAACTCTGCCTGCCAAGGCGGAAACAATCCTCCCTACTGGCACTTTGGCTTAGTGCCTTCCCAATCCCTAGCCTTGGAGGATGGTATCCTCTAAGCATGCGCCTAGGCTACACACACATACCTGTAAGCCAGACTAGATGCTTCCCTGCCTGCCCGGCCCTCTGCCAACCTGCCTGCCTGTCAGACTCCACCAGTCCCAGCTTTGAGCATGCCTTCAAGTTGCTTCTCATTCAACCTCCTCCAGTCTGCCCTTCTGGCCTCCCAGTCCCATACTTTGTCATCTGGGCTGGTCTGTGAACCACTAAGAAGGGCTGTGGAAAGGGAAAGACAGGAGCTCCGCTTCGAGTGGGAAGAGGCAGGCCTCTCTGCAGGAAGTGTTGCCGCTGTGTGGGAGTTTTGTCCGCCTCCGCTACCGCTAATTTTCACTCTGAGCTGCAATGCACTGTGAAGGGAGGGACAAGGAAGCCTCCATGTTTGGTTCTTGGTGGATACTCTGACGCACACTGATTGTGTGAGTCTGTAATTCACACAGACCTAGCTCTGTCTCCTCCACCACTCTTTCCACTGGGCTGCCAGCTGTGGCTCACAAAGAAGGGAAACGTCCTTGTTGTGTGTGCGTACTCCTGTCCGAAAGTCCCCTGTGTGGATCTTGGTGCTGTGCTGTGTGACTCATTGTGCGCACACTGTTGGGCTTGGCTAAAGCTAATGGATCTTACTCTGCCTTTTTAATCTCATATAAACTATGTTACATTAATTTATGTAATGATAGCTTTTCCTTTAAAGAACATTCAGAAAAGCTGACTTAATCTGGCTTGACAACTAACCTGAACACAGTACTGTACCTGATGTTCAAGCTAGGCACTCAGTGCTTAAACATTTTATAATCATTTCTGCCCTAACCCCGGAACAAAGGCTGCCGGACAAGAAAAGTTACTGGTTGCAAATCTCGGTTGTGATTGATGATGATGATTGAGTTATGGGAACACTCTTCAGGAACAGCTGGTGGTGGGCTTAGGGTTAGGGTTAGGGGGGATGTTTAGGCCTCCGCTAATCTGTCCTCTGGGCTGCACCACACTGTGTCTCACTAAGAAGGGCTGGAGTGGAATGTACTTGCGCGTACCACAGTTCAGCTCAATAATCGTTTGTTTCTTAGAAATAGAAGAGCCTTTCAGGTGGAAGTTCCAGGCTTGGCTCTTGGAGTTGTGGAACTGCTGTGATTCACTACGAAGGGCATGGAGATGGAATGCCGGCACGGCAGTTAGGAGCAGTCTACCAGCACACAGCTGGGAAAGAAAGTCAGAAAGCTTGGCTTGCTGTCCTTTTGGAAGCCTGTGTGGTCAATGACTCAGACTCACTCTAGCTCTGTGTCTTCTCCCTGCCTGCCTGTCAGGCTCCCCCCACTTCCGGCTTAGAGGAGGCCTTCCAGCCGCTTCTCCTTCACCCTAACAGCATGGTCCAGTTAGTGCTTCAAGTTCAGCCCTGTCGCCACTGCCCTCAACTTGCCCATGCAGCAACCACGGCTGCGCCCGCCTCTTGACGGAAAACCACTTGAAGACCAACTGTAACAGTGCATTCACTCATCAACTATTTTGTTTAGAAGAACTGGTGGACTCTGTCATCCCACATTGGGGGGGGGGTCTTCACGCAGTCTAGGTTGGGAAATCCCTTGGCTGAGGGAGGGGCGATTCGGTGGTTCTCCTTCAACCCCCTCTAGTCTGGCCTTCTGGCCTCCCCTACCCTTCACTCTGGGTTGCACACACTGTGCCTCACAGAGAAGGGCATTGTGCTTGTGTGCTAGAAAACAGCCGTGGGGTGGGCCCGTGATTAGGCAGAACTCTGCCTTGCTCTCCGCAAGGTGGTTGCGCAGCCGCAAGCCGCAAGTCTCGGTCAGACGTCAAAATGCGCGAAATCGCGACAGAAACAGAAACGAAAAAATGAAAAAACGAACCAACTAGTTTTTGCGAATTTTCGCGAAAAACGGAGACGACCCGAAACGGAACCGGCCCGACTAACGACAACTCGAAAAAAAATTTTTTCAAGTCGTGCCCATCTCTATTCACTAGGCTAAAAAGTGGTACAGCCTTGGTTGTTGCTGGATAACTGCTGCAATATCCACCATAGTCTTAACCATGAGGGAAGTGGTTACTCAGAACAGAATTGCTTTGGACACCATCCTGGCTTACATTGGTGGGGTGTATACACATATTGGAAAAACGTGCTGTTTGTGCATTCCTGAGGGAACAAAACCTCTGCCAGACAACATGGAACACATCAGAAAAACTCTTTCTGATTATTAGAAGACTTCAGAAACAGTAATAGGTACAATCTTTAGGTGCTTAAAACATATTTTAGATGCTTAAATCATATTTTAATTATTGTTTTATAAACATAGTTAACAGCTAATTAATGTAGAATAGAGTTGCTATTTAATGGATTGTGTTTTTTCTTTTTGTACAAAACAAAACAAAACCCCCCAGAAAGATCTGTTTATAGACACTTGCCCAATGTGGTGACATAGAAGTTGTAGTTAGACACAGGTTCGACTCTTGATCATTTCATATCAACCAAAGACGAACTTTGAAGCAAGCTACTAGAAGATTCTGGAACATGGGTAAAGAATATTTAAAGGGGTGTCAAATGTCGTTGGGTGGCTGAGAATCATTGTCACTACTACCGTTAGTGATGCCTTGGCTTTCGGTCCTAAATAAATAGATCTTACTTGTTATCTGTCCTGTCCTAATCTTTGTAATAATACTGTAAATAAAGCCTTTTTCAACTTTACAATTGCACCATGGCAGAGCGACTAATGTTCCATAACAACAATTTATCACCACTTCCTAGGACCGCCAGCGCTTCCCTCTCCCAGGTTTGCGTTGGGTTTGGTCTTAAGTCTCCCTTTCTCCCATGTTGGGAGGAAAAGGGAGAGGCAGGGGATGGATCCATCCCCAGAGGAGCCTTGGGGCCTTTTCACATGACCCCTAAACTCCGCAGCAAATGGCTCCCAGCTCCGGAACTTAAAATTGTTTCCCCACCAGCTCCGGAGTTTACAGAAAATTAAGTGCGACCACGCCCACCTAAGCGTGTCCCAGTGCACTTTTCAGGTACCTGCTCTCCGGGGGTGAAAATCCCTGATGCAGATTTAAAGGAGTGAGTCCGGGCTCTCCTCACTAATGTTTGTTGTTGTTTTTGACCCCCTCCCCTTTAAGAGACAGGAATCAGGACGACAACGGGGCTCAGGGCGGCTTCGACCGGCAGACGGAGGTGAGCCTGCATTTTTTTCCTCTCTCTCTTTCTCCTTCCCCTCACACAGACAAGAGCAAGGAAGTGCGGAGGGGGTGGGAACACAGGAAGAGCGAAGAACCCCCGAGATCTCTGGTCTGAATTTAAGTGGCCAGCGGATCTTAGGGGTCATGTGAAAAGGCTCTTGGTGGCCTCTTTAGGAATTGGACTCCACAGGATGGGCCGGAAGGCAAGCCATTCTAGTGGCCCAGTGGCCTTTTGGGGTGTCCTGCCTTCCAGAAGGACCATAGGGTGGTGGGCAACGCTGAGAGTTCAGACTAAACACTGCCCTGGTCTTCTGGACAAAGGCTGTAAAAACTTACATGGGCCAAGAGGACACTTGGAGAAAGACCACCCCATCCTCAGACGTCACCTGCAGAAAGTGCGACCACTTGCAAAAGGAGGAGGGATGCTTACAGCTGATACTTCCAGACTAGAGATGGGCACGACTTGAAATTTTTTTTTCCGAGTTGTCGTTAGTCGGGCCGGTTCCGTTTCGGGTCGTCTCCGTTTTTCGCGAAAATTCACAAAAATTAGTCGGTTCGTTTTTTCGTTTTCGTTAGTACTGTTTTTTTGGGGGGGGAGCAGGCTCCTGGAGGCACCTCTGTGGGGTGGGTGCCACCTCTGGCCCGCTATAAGGGAAAGTGGGCTCCTGGAGGCACCCGTGGATGCCTCCTATCCTCACCCACTAGGAAAGGGGAAGCAGGCTCCAAGAGACCCCTCAACATGGGGGTCTCCCCTCCTCACCTGCTGCTGCTGCAAAATGCTATGCAATAGCCATATGGATATTGCATAACAGAATGTGCAGACAGTGACTGTGAAGACTAGTGGATGGCACTGAACCCAGAGCCATAGTGAGATGCCTAACTAAGGCTCTCGCACCACCATGTCTCACACAGAAGGGAATTGTACTTGCTGCGTGTAGTGCAATGCAAGCAAGTAGATCTGGCTTAGGGTTAAGGTGGCTTAGTGCAAGGGCTAGGGTTAGGCTAGTGACGGGTAAGGTTACGGTGGGCTAGTGGGTTGCACCTCTGGGTGCCTCTCTGACCCACTAAGAAGACAGTCTGTGATGTATGGGTACGGAGTCAAGGGTTAGGGTTAGGGTTAGGGGGGCTAGGGCAGGTTTTAGGGGGCTTTTTGGCACATCCCAGAAGTCTCCATGGCCAAGGGGCCATGCGATTGGTGGGATGGCTCCAAAAATTTGCATGGTCGTCCACTCCCACATGGCTGGCCACTCGGCCAGCCCATCCAATGCGCAGGTGTAAAAAAAATAAAAAAAAATAAAATCAATGGAGGACAGAGGAGGAGAGGAGAGACATTTTGTTGCAAGAAAAAACCCACTGCTACTGTGAAAAATCTGGCAGTTTATAAATTTTCGCGTGTTTCTGTTGTGCTTGTGTGTTCCTGAAGAGTGTTCCCCTCCGGTAGGTGCCCTGCGCCCTTAGTCAAGCAGGCATTTTTCTGCCTGCTTTTTTGGCCCGGGAATGGGTGGGGGGAGAGTTTAAAAGTTTGTTCCTGTGCCGTCCATGCCGCTTGCTTGCGCTTTAATTGCGGCGGCCGGCGGCCGGCGAGACTGGGCTTTTTGCTGGCTGGCTGCGAGCCTGCGGCGAGTCCCACAGAGCAGCCCACTAGGACGGGGGATGGGGGGGAGGCTGGGGACCTCCAGAAACAACCCCTCTGGTAGGTGCCCTGTGGCACGGCAGGCATTTTTCCGCCTGATTTTCGGCCGGGAACCGGGTTTTTTTAACTTTTAAAAACTTTTTTTCTGTGCTGCGTGGCATCGCGCGATCGCGCGATGCAAGGAACGAGCACGACAAATCAGACCAAAATTGTCCGTTCGTCGGTTCGAGCTTGAAGTCTGGCGGAGTAATTCCCGTCACCGTTTCCGTAGAATAACGGAAACGAGTAACGGAAACGGAAACGGGAATACCGCTAAATCGTGCCCATCTCTATTCCAGACTATGTACTTTCATTTCCTAATCGGTCCCTCGGGAGATGAGGCAGCTGCATTTGTATGTATGATTCCCAAGGCACGCAGTGCTGAAAGGTTTGCTTACCCAGAAGGACAATGTAGTGGGGGGAAATAGTCTCCCTCGGAAATGCCTTGTTTTTTTTTTGTTTTTTTTTTTTAGGAAGAAGGGGTTGAGAGAACTTCGGCCTCAGTCACTTCACCTCTAAGGCCGTTACTTCGCGAGCCGCTCGCTTCGAATCGATCGTTTCAGTCCGCACGCTCCTCCTTTTTGGCTGCGATGCCACCCCGACCACGCCCCCTTTACCGTGCTCCAAGCGGGGCGAGTGGTTCCCCTGGCTGCTGCAGGGAATCTTTTCGCTTCGCATCTTGCTTCGCTCCCAACGTCACCTGTGGTCTCGGTTTTTGGCTTTTATTTCAAGTTTTTTTTAAAAATATTCAAACAGGGATATCGATGCATCGCCATATTGTTTCATCGCTTTGCGCTGTTACTTCCTCGCTCGAGTAGGGGCGGCGGCGGCGGCGGCGGTGGCAGCGGGAGCAGGAGGAGCCGCTGCCGCCTCGCCCGGCCAGAGCAGGGCACCCGGGGCAGGCAGCATGCAAGCGGCGGAGGGCGGGCGGCTGTGCCATGCGGGGCTCCCCCCGAGTAGCGGCGGCGGCGGCGGCGGGGGCTGCCAATGATGCCAGGAAACAGTTGAAATCAGTAGAGCCATTGCAACTGACAGTCCAGCATCAGTGCATCGATACGCCGTCGGTAGGAATTTTTTTAAAGGACGGATGGGAAATAACGAACGTTGAAAAGTGGCATGCGAATGCGAAGGGAGCACGTGAGGTTGTGCTCGAATCGGTCCTAAAACTGCAGCTCGTGAGTACTGAGAAACAGGGGCGGGAGCGAAGCGAGAACACGTGACCGCCACGTGACCGCCTCCGAATTCAAATAGAAGGCAATATCGCTGCGGAGCGCCGCGCCTCGTGAAGTAAGGGCCTATGTTTCCTTTCTGCACATCAAAGGGGCGTGGGTGGACGAGAGGACCCTTCTGCTCCCTCCAAGCTCTATCGCGATGGGATCTAAGGACTCCTCTCCGCCCCCCCCGGTAGAGCATCCTATGACCGAAGGCTTCCTCCGTGGTGAGAGCCCTGCCCCTGATCGAGCTCCTGCCCCTGACACCTTATGTGGACCTTCCCTCTGCCAGGCCAGCTCAGACACATACCCCCCTCCAGCACCATCTTCTGCTTGGGCTGGCCCTGGGTTCAAAGTATTTTTAGAGTATTTCTTTAACCCCACCTTTCTCCTTGGAAAAGAACCCAAGGCGGCTTACAGTAAAGAGGCATAATATAGGGCGTTTATACACGACCTCTAAGCTCCGGCGCAAATGGCTGCAAGGTCCGGACCTTAAAAATGTTTACCCACCAGCTCCGGACTTTGCAGACAATTAAGTGCAACCCTGCCCACTTTAGCACAACCAAACAGCAGTGTTCTTGTACCTGGTCTTTGATGGTGACAAATATTTGATCCAGTGTAAGGATAGTGAGGCTCTCCTGGCTTCTGTTTGTTCTTTTTTTGCGCCCCACCCCTTTAAGAGATCTGAATGCTGCCGGGAACAAAACGGAGGTAAGACGGCATTCGTTTCTTTCTTTTTTCTCCCTCCCTCAGGCAGCCAGCAACCAGGAAGTGCCGAGGGGGGTGGGGACAGAGGAAGAGCGAGGAACCCCTAAGATCTCTGGTCCGAATTTAAGTGGCAAGCGGATCTTAGGGGTCGTGTAAAAAGGCCCATAGAGTCCAGTACAATTAAGATATGTTCAAATAACACAAGTTTATAAATGGTTATAAACACACACTCTATCAGATTAGATAGATTCATATAAAAGTCACATAATAGGTAGTCCATCATTCAGCGAAAGCTTGCCTGAAGAGAAAGGTCTTTGCCTGTTTCCGGAAAGACATCAGAGACGGGGCAGTCCTGGCCTCTAGTGGATGGAGTTCCAGAGTCTGGGCACAGCAGCCATGAGTCTTGGCGGACCACAAATTGAACATGAGTCAGCAGTGTCATACGGCAGCCAGGAAAGCCAATGCGATTCTTGGTGGCATCAACAGAACCATAGTGTCCAGATCAAGGGAAGTGATAGTACCACTCTATTTTGCTCTGGTCAGAACACACCCGGAGTCCTGTGTCCAGTTCTGTGCACTAGAGATGGGCACGACCAGAATTTTTTTTTCGAGTTGTCGTTTTTCGGGACAGGTCCATTTCGGCTCGTTTCCGTTTTTCACGAAATTTTTTAAAAAATTGTCATTTCGTTGTGTCGTTTGTCGTTTGTCGTTACCGCCGCCGTGATTTCGCGCGATTTGACATCCCAGCGAGTGGCGTCCCGCCGGCGCTAGGTGTTTTTGTGCCCTAGGCGGCGGGCGGGGGTGGTGGTGGGGCATGGGCGGGCAGCGGCAGCGGCAGGGGGAGGGGCGGGCACGCCGGCGGCGGGCGCGGGTCCCGCAATGACCCAGAGCAGGCGGAAAACACTTTAAACTGACTTGCTGCACAAGACTGCATCGAATAAAGGAATTGCAATTTTTATTGCAAACAAAGTGGGCAGTGCACCCACAGCAGAGCTGCAGGCACGGTATGAAAGGACCTTGGCTTGCCACCAAGCAAATGAAGTGATGCCAGGAACGACAACGACAAATCAGACCCAATTTTTCTTTTTTCGGTTCGAGTTCGAGTTCTGACAGCTTAATTGTCGTTACCGTTTCCGTTACGTAACGGAAACGATATCCGAAAACGGAAACGACAATTTCGCCAAGTCATGCCCATGTCTACTGTGCACCCCAGTTTAAAAAGGATGTTGACAACCTTGAGCGGGTCCAGAGGAGGGCGACCAGGATGGTTGAAGGTCTGGAGGAAATGTCTTATAAGGAACGGCTTAGGGAACTGGGAATGTTTAGCCTTTCAAAAAGATGGCTGAGGGGGAATATGATAGCTATGTTTAAATATTTGAAAGGATGTCACATTGAAGAGGGGGCTGGTTTGTTTTCCATGGCTTCAGAGTCTAGGACCCGGGGCAATGGTTTCAAACTACAGGAAAAGAGATTCCATTTGAACATTTGGAAGAACTTCATGACAGTTAGAGCTGTTTGGCAGTGGAAGATGCTGCCATGGAGGGTGGTGGAGCCTCCTTCTTTGGAGGTTTTTAAGCAGAGGCTGGATGGCCACCTGTCGGAAATACTGTGATGGGGGTTCCCGCATGGCAGGGGGTTGGACTGGATGGCCCTCTAGGTCTCTTCCAACTCTAGGATTCTATGTTTCCACAAGAATCATAGAATTGGTTTGGGTCTAAAAACACAAACTTCACTTACCCTTGCCTGGAGGCCACACTGAAAGGAAAACACAAGGGTCCCGAGAGGAGCTGGAAGAAGGAGATCTCCTAAAGAGTCATGAGAACATAGCATAAGAACATAAGAAGAGCCATGCTAGATCAGGCCAAAGGCCCATCTAGTCCAGCTTCCTGAATCATAGAATCATTGTAGGGTTGGAAGGGATCTTGGAGATCTTTAAACTACAGGAAAAGAGATTCCATTTGAACATTAGGAAGAACTTCATGACAGTTAGAGCTGTTTGGCAGTGGAAGATGCTGCCCCAAAGGAGGGTGGTGAAGTCTCCTTTGGAGGTTTTTAATCATAGGCTGGATGGCCACCTGTCGGAAATATTGTGATGGGGTTCCTGCATGGCAGGGGGTTGGACTAGATGGCCCTTGGGGTCTCTTCCAACTCTAGGATTCTATAATTCTATGATTCTAAGGCCCTTTCATATGTTCCCACATGATGTAGCTGTGAGGGTGGCTGGATGGAGAGAAGGGCCTCTTGTGACGACCTCAACACCTGATACCTAAACTACTAAATTGTCCAGCAATTCATAACAATCACCTAAGATCTCCAGAAGGAACCCTATGGATGATGGTATCCTACTCCTGTCAAGAAGGCACCGAGTACAACTTGAACTTCCAACCACTGGCTCTGCAGCCAGAGACCTCAACCAGGCGCTATCCAGACCGAGGTCCAACAAAGCAAAGTGTTCTGCTTATATACCGCCCCATACCACTACATGTAGTCTCTGGGCGGTTTACAATTTTTTAAATGACAGTGTGCAGGCTACACATTGCCCCCCGCCCCCCCAAGCAAGCTGGGTACTCATTTTACCGACCTCGGACGGATGGAAGGCTGAGTGAACCTTGAGCCTGCTACCAGGGATTGAACCCTGGTCGTGAGCACAGTTTTACCTGCAGGACAGGCATTTAACCACTGCGCCACGAGGCTCTCAACAAGGTTATAGATGGCCAGTTCCTTGAGAGTTAATGGTTGGCATTTTATGAGAGACTCATCAGTGGATCTGCTTATAAGCGTGAAAATGTTAAGGTAAGATAGTGAAGAAGAAAGAATATAATGTGAAGAGGAAATGAATTTAACATCGGTGGAATGGGGAAAGTCAAGGCCTTTGTGAGAAGACGGCAGGGTTCAGTGAGCAGATGGGAGAAATTAACACATTTTGCATCCTGAATGAGATCAAGCTATGAGCGCAGGTGATAAGAAAGCCAGCCACGAAAGGAGCCGAAGAATCGCTGAAGGGAGTTTATAAGGGATGCGGCGTTCTGTTTTGCTATGCTAATAAAGAGATGAAAGCCAGCCGAACAGAAGGATTTGCGGGCGAAAAGCTTTTATATTTATTTCTTTTCCAAGAGTTCTTTGTTGTTGTTGTTGTTGTCGGGTGCCGGAGTTGCAGGGGCTTCGACGTCTAAAAGAATAAGTGCGCTGCCCCGGCCCTGCTCCCGGGGTTGTGAAGTTGAGAAATAAAAGCGCCAAACGACACCCGGCGCTTCGAGTGGGTTGATGAGGAAATTAAAAGCTATAAAATATTTATCAGGTGATGCTTTCGCAGATGCCAGCCCAGGCGTGCATGGCGGGGAGGGGGGACGGGACTGTTCTGGGCACCGTTTGATTCTGTTTTCTCTCTTCCCCTCCTCCATGAAAAAAGACACTTCGAAAACAAACAGGAGCGATCCAGCAAACTGTCACCGCATATGCACAGTTCATTGCCTTCGGTGCACTAATAGTTTGTTTCTTAATATCCGCAGCACAATGCAAGATCTTGGCAGATGAGTTTATAAAATTATGATGATCATTGCTGCTCTGTTGTCTAGCGAGGAAACGGAGCAGATGATGAACAGGGCTGTTTGGCTGGAGACCTCGGTACTTGTTTGCGTGCTGCCTCTCCCAGGGATCGATCACCCAAGCCTCCTGCCCCCCCCCAGACTCTGATGCTGAGGGTGCCCACCTCGGAGGAGCCCAGAAAGTCCACGTCCAGAAGCAGGTCTGGTGGCAGCTTCATTGCAGAATGCACTGTCTGTTGAAGTACACAAGGGCCTCACCTCTCTGACACTTAGAAGCACATAAAAACCTTTCAGGGTAGCATTTCAGCCCCTTCCTGTTGTTATTTTTTCCTCCTCCTGTTCTTTTTATTTGTTGTTTATTGTTTTTCCTCTCTATCGGTCATTGTCATCCTTGCCAATAGGGAACCACCTTGCTCTCTCCTGACTCCACCAGGTAGGACCTGTATCAATGGACTCACATTACGAGAAAGCAGGTTCCCCTGGAGCCTTCAAAAGAACTTAGTTCTTCTTCTTCTTCTTCTTCTTCTTCTTCTTCTTCTTCTTCTTCTTCTTCTTCTTCTTCTTCTTCTTCTTCTTCTTCTTCTTCTTCTTCTTCTTCTTCTTCTTCTTCAAAACAGGTTTTAAACAGAGGTTTGGCGGCCGTCTTACAAGTCGCTGTGTGCCACCTGACATGGCAGGAGTTTGAACTAAATGACCCTCCAATGTGCTGATCCAGTGATTCGATAAAAAAAATGCAGTCCCTTGATGGGTCTCTTTCATATGCCTTGCTCTTGGATCTGTTTTTACCTCCTGGGAGGCAGGCATCTACACACTGGGGACACTCAAAATGAAGGAGAAATTGGTTCCGTTCCCATTGGAAGATGAACTTAGCAAATCCCACACTTTAGACCTTAGTTGGGAACAAAACCCAGTAGGAATTGGGGGAGTGGCGTCCATGCTTTTGACTGGCTGGATAGAGCCAGTGATTCATGTCACTGCTATGAAGCCAGAGTTTGGGAGTTCAATTCCACCACTGTGCCCACCCCCAACAGAATTATTTGCTTATGTGGCCTTGGGTAGGCTACACCTCCACCCAGATTGGGAATGGTCAACTCCATCAGAGTTCTCTATACTTAGAAATCCCCGGAAAGGGCTACCATTGGTCAGAATAAATTTAATGGCATGCAGTGATTATCAGCATTCCATGCTTCTACTCATGTATCCATCTGCCATGGGTGGCTGTTTGCAGGTTGTTTTAAACCAGCTGGAACCCTAGGCGGGAAGAGAGAGAGAGAGAGAGAAGGTGAGGAGGGAAATTTAGAATGTGGAAATTTAGACATTAGAATGCATCTAGAAGGTTTGTATTCATAGAATCATAGAATCATAGAATCATAGAGTTGGAAGAGACCTCAATGGCCATCTAGTCCAACCCCCATGCCATGCAGGAACCCCATCAAAATATTTCCAACAGATGGCCATCCAGCCTCTGCTTAAAAACCTCCAAAGAAGGAGATCAGATCACTGGATTGGATCACAGAATTGTAGTATAGAAAATCTTTCCTTATGATAGCCCAGTGGCTTAGCTTAGGTCTCTGGCTGGGGGTTCAATTCCCCACTGTGCCCCCTTGAGGCAGTCTGGACTTGATGATCCTCCCACCCGCTCTGCTGTTCTTAGGTTATTATTATCATCATGAACAGCCTAAGAGAGTTATACTTGCTTTGCAGTTGATGTGTTATTTATGCACTCCTGCACCCGCTCATGAGTTACTTTGGAACTTTCTGCTTAGAGCTATAAAAGAGAAACCTGTTTTATTATTCAGTGTGATTTGACACACACATATACCGTGTGTGCCAGTGATTCTCTGCTTTCGAAAGCAATATGACAAAGATTCACTCTGCGTTCTGTTTCATGATTTGCCCTCCACTAGCTGATAAAACTGGGGGTGGGGGTGGGGATGTTCTCTGACAACCCCATTATACTCCAGAGAAGACAGGAAGACATTGGCATTAGATAATTTATTAAATAGTTGACAGGGATGTGGGGCTGTTGAGGACAGATGTTGCACAGGGCAGCATGTGTGTGTGTGTGTGTGTGTGTGTGTGTGTGTGTGTGTGTGGTGTCGTTACAGTCATGACCGACCCTTCATGACTCCACGTCCATGGAGTTTTCTCAGCAGGAATACTGGAGTGGTTTGCCAGTTGCTACTCCAGGCGCCTACAGCACCTGGTATTCCCTGGTGGTCTCCCATCCAAGTACTAGCCAGGGCCGACCCTGCTTAGCTTCTGAAATCAGGCAAGATAATCACCTGTTAAAAAATCAAGCTAATCTTAGAACAAAGGCTTTGTCTGTACTGTACGGGATGTATCACAGACCTCTGTACTCCCACTAAGCTCCCACTAATAGCACTAAAGCAGGCATGTCCAAACATTGGCCCTCCAGGTATTTTGGACCGCAACTCCCAGAATTCTAAGCTTAGATTGCCAATGACAATCTAAGCTTAGATTCCCAACTGTGGGAGTTGCAGTCCAAAACATCTGGAGGGCCGAAGTTTGGACATGCGTGTGCTAAAAGCAAAGGGCTGCCTCAGCATGACAAGCGCATTCACAAGCATGGCACACTCATGTTTCCACTGCCAACAACAGAGAGTCAAGTGGAACAAAATTAGAAGTTTAGGTGTACACTGTAGAAACCAGTTCTTTCAAACTTTTCAAACCCCAAGGGAACATTAATACATAGGCAGTGTAAATTTCACATAACACAATTGCTGGAAGTAATTGCACACGGATAACTTTTCCTTAGCAAATTGTACCCACATTGACTATCTACGGCGGTTACTTCACGTCCTACCTTGTTCCGCAATTACATTTGTACCGTGACAACGTTGTTTGCGGTCACCTGGTTTTGTCCCTGTTCAGTCCCTGTTTCCATTTACTCATGGGCGTAATTACTTGTCTCGTGACAACTGTTACTTCACGGTCTTGTTCTGTGACAAATTCTAAATTTGTCTTGCTTTTTAAACCCTTTTTAAAAATATCGCAAATAAAACTTTTTCGATATTTCGATTTACTGGTCTTCTGGGATTTACACGTCAATGCTACAGAATTTTCAGTACTTTCTTTAATAAACATTTGCACTGTGTGGTGTTTCCCATGGGGAAACTAATGTTGAATGACGCTTCAGTTGCTGACAACTAGGTGGACACTGGTTGTTGCGTGACAGTTATCACACGGTCCCTTGTTTTGGAACAGGAGCCGGGAACCAACTGTGACAAGATAATTCCCCAGCCCAGGGGCAGATACGGCTTGTCACGCTCTGTTCCTGGTTCTGGGGACATGGTCGAGACAACTTTTTGCTGTCAAGCTATGGACGTGAAGTAAGTTTTTTTGTACTGGTCCCAAGCGGGACAGCAAGGAGGGATGAACGGGACGTGAAGTAACCGCCTAGGTTTAAATTATAGCAATGAACTCTTACTTTTCAGGAATACAGTCACACACCCCCACCATTTCGCGGTTCAGGTTCTGCAGTCCCACTACACTGCGGGATCACAGTACCTGCACCGCGGGGGGGGGGGATCGGGTCACTGCGCGCAGCCAACCAGCACCTCCAAGAAGCCTCGGAGGCACGCGGGGGGCACGGGGGGGCGATTGCATCGGTCTCTGCCCCCTCCCGGGCCCCTCCAAGAAGCCTCGGGGGTACGTGGGAGGGCGGTGGCGGGAGATCGGGTCGCTCCATGCCGCCCCCGCCCCTCCGAGAAGCCTCGAAGCCACGCAGGGGGGCGGCGGGGGGGTGATAGGATCGCTCCGCCCTGCCCCCTGGGCCCCTCCGAAAAGTCTCGGGGCTATGCTGGGGGTGCAGGGGGGGGCGCAATCTCCATTGAAATGCATTGAGCCAATGTTTTCCAATGGGGAAAATTTTCTCCATTGAAATGCATTGGCAATGCATTTCAATGGAGACGGAGACGGCCCCGGACAAGAAGTCAGATCCCCCTTGCCGGCTCCCCAAGACTTCTCAGACAGGTGCGCGATTGCCCCCACCCACTCTCAGCCCCCCCCACCCGCTTCCGCATATCGCGGATTTTCATGGATCGCGGGTGGGGTGGGTCCCTCACCCCTGCGATCGGCGGCGGGTTACTGTATCTCGAAGATTGGAAAATTCTACAGTGGAGAAAGTTGGATTTTTCTCAAAATGGAATTAAATGTCTCTTGGATTTTTGAAAAGACACCTCTTCCTTGGGACGTGGTATGAAAGCAATGAATCCCAATGTCTAATCAAAGGAAGTGATAGTACCACTCTATTCTGTTCTGGCCAGACCCCACCTGGAGTACTGTGTCCAGTTTTGCGCACCTGAATTTAAAAAGGATGTTGACATCCTTGAGCGGGTCCAGAGGAGGGTGACCAAGATGGTTGAAGGTCTAGAACACTGGTGGTGAACTTTTGGCACTCCAGATGTTTTGGACCACAACTCCCACAGTCCTTTGCCGCTGGCAATCTAGCCTTGGAATTCTGGGAGTTATGGTCCAAAACATAGATCATACAATCATAGAGTTGGAAGAGACCTCAAGGGCCATCTAGTCCAACCCCCTGCCATGCAGGAAGCCCATCACAGTATTTCCAATAGATGGCCATCCAGCCTCTGCTTAAAAATCTCCAAAGAAGGAGACTCAACCACCCTCTGTGGCAGCATATTCCACTGCCGAACATTTCTAACTGTCATGAAGTTCTTCCAAATGTTCAAATGGAATCTCTTTTCCTGTAGTTTGAAACCATTGCCCCGAGTCCTAGTCTCTGAAGCCATGGAAAACAAACCTGTTCCTTCTTCAATATGACATCCTTTCAAATGTTTAAACATAGCTATTAGACATGGGCACGACCAGAAAAAATGACGTTTCAAGTTTTCGTTTGTCGGAATGGGTCCGTTTCGGGTCGTTTCCGTTTGTCGCAAAAGTTTTCAAAAATTTGTCGTTTCATTTGTTGTTTGTCGTTTGTCATTTCCACCGCGATTTAGCGTGATTTGACTTCCCAGAGCATAGGGGTGTCCCGCAATTAGGGCCGGCGCTAGGTGTTTTTGCACCCTAGGCAGCGGACGGGGTGGGGGTGGGGTGGCAGGGGGGAGGTGCGGACGGGCGGTGGTGGCGGGTGGCCATCGGCGGGCGGCGGCTGCAGACGGGTGAGTGTGTGGGTGGGCGGCGCAGGCCGCTGGCGGCTGGCGGCATGGCGGATGGGTGAGTGGGCAGTTAGGATATCACTTAGAGGTTCTGTTCTTGGCTTGCACCCCAAATGTGTGTGTGTGCAAGCAAATTGAAGTTGGGAAAATAGAAAATAAATGGTAGTATATAATATATTTTTAAAATAAATCCACACCTCCCACTCCCAGTCGCACCTCCCCCTTTATCCAATATCAGAAAAAAATCCTCACAAACTGCTAGAGAAGAAATAAAGAATAAACTGCTATTCCCTTCAGCAGACAAAGCTGCAGGGAATCAAAGAAATTATTTTCTAAATTCAATTCCCTCCCTCCCTGCCTAACTTAAATCCTAAATCCTCCAGCCTCCCTCCTCAATCTCGATCGGATCACACCAGCACCAGCAGCCAGCCCTCCTCCCTCAACCACATCCATACACCCGACTGCGATTTCTGGAAGGTGCCTCGGCTTGTTATGCCCTCTGAGACATCCAGAAGTGTCAGTCAAAAACCTGGCGATGCCATTGGTGGAATGGTTCAAACAATTTGCATGGTCCCATCCCATGTCCAGCCCAAATGGGCAGGTCTAAAAAAATAAAAAATAAAATAAAATAAAATAAAATCAATGTGACGTTTTATTGCTATAAAAAACCCACTGCTGCTACTATTAAAATTCAGGCATTTAAAATAAATAAATTTCACATGTTTCTGTGGTGATTTGGTGTGTGTTTTGACCACAATTTCAAAAGAAAAATTGCAGTCGCCATTTTGGATCCCCCCACCGCATGGCATGCAGCGAGACAGACGACGAGGATGACCCCCCCCCCCCAGCCTGGTGCAAGCAGCCCAGGACAGGAGAAGAGGGGGGGAAAGGCCGGGGACCCCCCAGAAACCACCCCTCTGATAGGTGGCAAAGCCTCAGGAAGGCATATTTTCGCCTGCTTTTTTGGCCGGGAGTCGGGGTTTTTAAAAAAACTTTTAAAAACTTTTTCTGTGCTTCGCATTGCGCGATCGCCGCGATGCCACAAACGAAAACGAAAAACCCGACCAAATTTTTCTTTTTTCGGTTCGAGTTTGAGTTCTGACGGCTTAATTATCGTTACCGTTTCCGTTACGTAACGGAAACGATAACCGAAAACGGAAATGACAGTTTCGCCGAGTCGTGCCCATGTCTAATTGCTATCATATCCCCTCTTAGTCTTCTTTGTGAAAGGCTAAACATTCCCAGTTCCCTAAGCCGTTCCTCATAAGACATTTCCTCCAGACCCTCAACCATCCTGGTCGCCCTCCTCTGCACCCACTCGAGGTTGTCAACATCCTTTCTAAATTGAGGCGCACAGAACTGGACACAGGACTCCAGGTGGGGTCTGACCAGAGCAGAATAGAGTGGTACTATTCTGGAGGGCTGAAGGTTCACCACCACTGGTCTAGAAGAACTGTCTTTGCATTACCATCTTGAGCAGTGGTTTGGACTCCATGACCTTATAAGCCCCTCCCAACTCCGTTATTTCATGAGAAGAATGATAACCATGCCTTATTATCTCTGGGGAAAGCAAAATTCCCCATGGCTTGAAAGCTGCAGCTTGCTTTTTATTTATTTATTTATTTATTTATTTATTTATTTATTTATTTATTTATTTATTATTATTATTATTATTATTATTATTATTATTATTATTATTATTATTATTATTATTATTATTATTATTATTATTATTTTTTAGGCGTTAAGAGCAGGGGTCCTCAAAGTTTTCAAACAGCGGGCCGGGCCACCACCCCCCAGACACCACTGGGGGCCGGATTACAGTCCAAAAGCCGCTGCGGAGGCTGGCTTTCTCATAAAACGGGGGGTAGGTAGGGATTGCAATTGGTCCCAGGGGCCAGATTCAGGACCTTGGGGGGCCGCATCCGGCCCCAGGGCCTTAGGTTGAGGACCCCTGATTAAGAGTGAGAGTCGAAAGGAAGGAGCAGAATCCTGACCCAATGGAATCCCAGCTCCTTCATTGGCATGCTCTCTTTTTCGTTATTACGCCAATAACAAAATGGAGCCCGCCGGGAGAGAGTGAAGAAGAGCCGCTGATAACTATAATGAGGAGTTTATTGAGGGTGCTGCCGAAGGAGCAGGCGTTGGCAATCAAAGACCAGGCTCTCTCTCCAGGAGGTAAAAGCAGCATCAACAGTTTCCCAAGCCGGCCGGGGGAGACGCGCCACTGAAAGCCAATAATAGTGCTATTATGGGGGAGCCAAAATGGACTCTTTCGTGCCACCTTTCATGACGGCAGGGCCACGGAATGACACGGGCGGTGCGGGTGCCACTGTCGGAGTGCTATTTGAGCATCTCATCTCCGTTTCGCCTGGGCTTTTGGAGAGGCCAAATTACCTCCTCTGGTTCCCCAACTGGAACTGAGGTGTGCCAAGCACTTTACATGGTTCTTTTCTTTTGGTTTCAACAGAATGCATAAAGTGTGTCTCGATTCCCACCATTATGGGCCCTTCCCCTGTCCTTTCTGCCTAATTTGCCTCCTTCCCTTCCCTCTGAACTCCATATCACCTGAGGAAAGTTACTGTCAAGGCCGCCCATTTATAGTTCACCTTGATTTCACATCACCCTGGTTTGAATAGGCTCATACATTGGGCAGTCGCCTGAATAGACTTGTTAGATGTACAATGTGGGAAAGTACAAAATTATGCAGGGCATGAGTCAAGTGGATAGAGGGACGCTCTTCTCCCTCTCACAGAATACCAGAACTAGAGAACATCCACTCAAATTGAGGGATGGGAGAGTGAGAACAGACAAAAGAAAATGTTTTTTTTTACCCAGCGTGTTGTGATTCTGTGGAACTCCCTGCCACAGGATGTGGTGATGGCATCTGGCCTGGATGCCTTCCAAAGGGGATTGGACAGATCCCTGGAGGACAAGTCCATCACTGGTTAAAAGCCGTGATGGAGATGTGTAATCTCCAGGCTTAAAACCAGGGTCCTTGAAGGACCAGAGGCAGGGGAGTGGGATCAGGAGACAGATATCTAGTCTTGTGCACTCCCAGAGGCATCTGGTGAGGCCACTGTAAGATACAGCAAGATGGACTAGATGGGCCTTTTGGCCTTATCCAGCATGGCTCTTCTTATGTTCTTATGTTCTTGTGTTAAAGTCTCACCCTGGTAACCCTTTCCAACACCTCCCCCAGGAAGGCCACTGCTTTTAAAAATAGTAATAATAAAAATGCTTGCCTGCGTTAAAAAAAAACACCCGGGAAAAATAGTCAACCTCATCCCGTACGTCTGCTTAATCTGCTTTCAATGCTGCCAGATCACGGTGCATATTTTTCCTGGACCTTTGTCAGCGGGGTGACCTCAGATCCTCACTTGCCAGGTACAGGCAGAGGGGTGTGAAGCCAAACCACTTGGAAGCAACCAGGTGGAATGGAGAACATGGAGTGCAGTGATTATCTTGCATCATCAATTAATGCATTAAGCACAGTGAGCGGGGAAAAAAAAATAAGTGTGGAGAAATCAGCGATCTCCGCGTTGCCAAGGTAATTAGCACCCTCAGTGGGACATAAAGAAAACTCGTTTGCATGGTGCTGATCTGAGCTCATAGAATTTCATGACTTGACAAGCGGAGGGTTTTCAGACCGTTTCACAGTTCCTTTGTTTAAGCTTTCAGGAAAGTGGTGTTGGAGCCCAAAGGATACGATGGGGAACGTTGAATTTCTGACTAGTTCCCCTGCAGGTGTAAAATTGGTGACTGCCGGTTCTTTCATGGAAGTTACAGCCGCTCCTGCTCCAAGGGGATCAAGGGGCCAGAATACGTCCCGAGGACAGCAACTGACATTTGTAAGGGGTTTGGAAAACAAGCCCTCTAAGGAATGCTTGGGGGAATGGGGAAGGTTTAGGTTGGGAAAGAGAAGGCTGGAGGTGATCTGAGAGGCATCTTAAAAGATTTGAAGGTGGAGCACACTTGGTTTTTTCAGACTCAGACATATAGGAACTTTGTAAATCACCCAGAGTGGCACAGGTTTCAGATGGTGCAGTATATCAATCAATCAACCAGTGTGTGGAAGTGGTAAAGAAGGCAAATTCCATGCTAGGGATGATCAAAAAGGGGATTGAAAATAAAACAGCCAACATTATAATGCCATTGTACAATACGATAGTAAGGCTGCACCTGGAGTATTGTGTACAATTCTGGTCACCGCATCTCAAAAAAGGCAGAGTGGAACTGGAAAAGGTGCAGAAGAGGGCGACTAAAATGATTACTGGGCTGGGGGACCTCCCTTATGAGGAAAGGCTAAAACATTTGGGGCTCTTTAGACTGGAAAAAAGGCACTTGAGGGGGGATATGGTTGAGACGTACAAAATAATGCAGGGCATGAGTAAAGTGGATAAAGGGAAGCTCTTTTCCCTCTCACAAAATACCAGAACTATGGGACATCCACTCAAATGGAGGGCTGGGAGAGTAAGAACAGACAAAAGAAAATATTTTTTCACCCAGCGCGTTGTTAGCCTGTGGAACTCCCTGCCACAGGATGTGGTGATGCCATCTGGCGTGGATGCCTTCAAAAGGGGATTGGACAGATTCCTGAAGGAAAAGTCCATCACAGCTTACAAACCATGAAGGAGATGTGTAATCTCCAGGCCTAAAACCCGGGTACTTCAAGGGCCAGATGCAGGGGAGGGGTATCAGGAGACAGAGATCTAGTCTGGTCAGATCCCAGACGCATCTGGTGGGACCACTGTGAGATACAGGAAGCTGGACTAGATGGGCCTTTGGCCTGATCCAGCAGGGCTCTTCATATGTTCTTATGTCAATCAATCAATCAATCAATCAATCAATCAATCAATCAATCAATCAATCAATCAATCAATCAAACAAACAAACAAACAAACAAACAAACAAACAGGATCAGAAGAATGACGATGGAAACCTTGACCTTGGGAAGTAGTGAGTGCTCCAATGTTGGAGGAGGGTTATATAAATTTCTCTTGAATCATAATCATCTATTGTTTATGGGCCATGAAGCAAAACAGGGGTGAAAAATAAATAAACTTTAATTTATAAATACTGTTCCTTCTTTTGTTTTTTGTTTTTTGCCCAAATATCCGATTCTAGCATGACTATTTCCTCTCAAGAGCCATCAGTTCTGAAAAATTTAAACAGAGGCAGGTTTTGTGTAAAAGGTCTTGTTTAATGAAAAATAGAATTTTTTGGGAGAGGGTACAAAATATTCACCCCCCCCCAATGACTTCTGATGGGAGGAGGAGGGAACCCCCTCATATTTTCATGGCATGTGGGGAAATATCTAGTGTCAGTTTGAGAATTCTTGCACAGGAACATCTCAGCACGCTGAGAACCATCATCTGTATTCATTACATTCTCGATGACAGTTCTCAAAGCCACACGCTTGAAAAGAAATTTTAAAAGTAGCTGCTCTGTAAAGACCAATTCCAGCATTTTACTTCATCATCAGAAGGAAGTATTTCATAGACCCGATCGTCCTCAGTGGCCTACTGAAGACGAAACCTCCCTACGATACTTGGCATGATGGAAAGCACTCTTAAGAAAAGGTATTGCCTTGACAAAATATATATGACAAGACATACAGTGGTGCCTCGACTTACGAATTTAATCCGTTCTGAATGCATGCTCTTAGGTAGAACTACTCTTAAGTCAGGGTACCTATCTAAAAATTGAAAAAATAAGTTAAAAAACGAAAAAATATTTGTAAGTTGAGTAGACCATATCTAAAATTTGTAAGGCGGCAGTTATAATGGCAACAGTTCTCTGCTCTTAAGTTGAATTGCTCTTTAGTCGAGCTGCTCTTAAGTCAGGGTGCCACTGTATACATCTGGTGCAAAATGACATAGCTAGCACATTGCACCACCTCCCATGGATTATCCCAAACCAGGATGAGGGTGGCTTCATTTCAGAACCTGAAGCCACCGATGGGTTCTTTGCATCTTTTAAAAAGTCCCCCTGGTCCGGAAGCATGCAGATGAGTACTTACTTTGCATCTCAAGGAAAACTGACACTGGAGATATTTCATGCAAGTGACCATGGAGTTGAGATTTTAAAAGTTACTCTACTTGATTTTGGATGGAGGTGGAAAGCCCCTTGGAACTCAAAAACACGGTGTTGAGGTGTCTTGTCATGTTGAGGGATTTAGTGTACACACCCTTTCCAATCTACTATTATAAATATTTGTTTAGACTTCTGTCCTATAAGCCTGGCTATGCCATAACATCTGTACATTTTACTGCAAAGGGAATGTAATCCGAACTCCAAAACTCGGCACCAATATCTGTTCTTGGAGAAAACTACCGCCCAAAGGGATTTCTGAACCTGGCTTCTGTCTTGAAAATCTATGCCAGCATCGCAGTAGACACACAAGGTCTTTAATTAAGTAGAGGATCCAAGATTTTAACAAGCAGGGCTTCTTAGAAATGCCCACAAGGTCATGTTTCCTTGCGGTATGACATGCAAGGCCCCCCCCCTCCTTTGTAACACATTTGCTGTCTCTGCTTGAAAAAATTGTCAGTGTTTGGATGCTGGAGAGCTATCATCCTTGCAAGAGTTAATGCAAAACCTTCTTCAGTGATGGGAAGGATGATTCCACAGAGCACACTCTGATTGGCATTGACGGCCAAGTGCCAGCCTCTGTACTGTAATTTTTACCTGTCTCCCAAGGGGCAAAATGCTGTAGTTCATCCTGCAGTGGACAAATGATTTACTGAAAATACAGCTAGGTGAGAACAGCCCGTTTGATGTCAATATTCCACCATTTTTAGTGATGGACATGAAGCCTGAATTGCAGGAAGATCTATGCTGGGATATGAGATTTGACATGTAATGAGTGTTTGGTCTTTCTTTCTTTCCTTCTTCATTTTTTCTTTTCGGTTAAACATTTCTGTGATCAAAGGATCAATTCATTCTTAGGGTGTATTTCACCAGAACAAAGTTTTTGGCATCTTAAAAGCGTGACATTTACTAGGAAGGAAGGAAGGAAGGAAGGAAGGAAGGAAGGAAGGAAGGAAGGAGTGGATGATGAGAAGGAAGGAAGGAAGCAGTGGATGATGAGAAGGAAAGATGGTATGGGTGATGGTAAGTAAGTAAGTAAGTAAGTAAGTAAGTAAGTAAGTAAGTAAGTAAGTAAGTAAGTAAGTAAGTAAAGAAGGAAGGAAGGAAGGAAGGAAGGAAGGAAGGAAGGAAGGAGCGGATGATTAGAAAGAAGGAAGGAAGGAAGGAAGGAAGGAGTGGATGATGAGAAGGAAGGAAGGAAGCAGTGGATGATGAGAAGGAAAGATGGTATGGGTGATGGTAAGTAAGTAAGTAAGTAAGTAAGTAAGTAAGTAAGTAAGTAAGTAAAACTAAGTAAGTAAGTAAGTAAGTAAGTAAGTAAGTAAGTAAGTAAGTAAGTAAAGAAGGAAGGAAGGAAGGAAGGAAGGAAGGAGTGGATGATGAGAAGGAAGGAAGGAAGCAGTGGATGATGAGAAGGAAAGATGGTATGGGTAATGGAAAGTAAGTAAGTAAGTAAGTAAGTAAGTAAAGAAGGAAGGAAGGAAGGAAGGAAGGAAGGAAGGAAGGAAGGAAGGAGTGGATGATGAGAAGGAAGGAAGGAAGCAGTGGATGATGAGAAGGAAAGATGGTATGGGTAATGGAAAGTAAGTAAGTAAGTAAGTAAGTAAGTAAGTAAGTAAGTAAGTAAGTAAGTAAGTAAGTAAAGAAGGAAGGAAGGAAGGAAGGAAGGAAGGAAGGAAGGAAGGAGCGGATGATAAACAGAGCATCATATTCTTGTCTCAGAATGTCAGCGATACTCTCCCTGTTCCCCAGTGGCATCTTTTATTCCCAACGCTGGCTAGATTGCTGCCCGTACCAGTCTGCAGTGCCACCCATTTGTCCAAGCTGTCCTTTTGACCCGCTTCCATTGAGTCAGAGGTGCTGGCACAGATGGCTGGCTGGGGCCCCAGACTTTCCCTATGAAAACCGCATGAGCGGGCAGGAGAAAAGCCAGAGCCTGCTGGACCGGCTGCTGTCCTCCCCCCTCCCCAGGCCAAGGGAGCGACGGGCAGGCTGAAAATAGCTCCCTGCTAAAAGCCACCAATTGGCTCGGGGAGACTGGAGTGCTCTCCTCCTTAGTACCAAAAATATTTTTTATAAAGTTGTAAAACACATCATTTGGGCTGGTACATACCAGGGCAGTCCTGGGATCAGCATTCTTTTTGCTGTCCATCGCTGCCCCTACAACGTGGAATCTCAAGAGGAGAGCAATCAGGATATAGGGATTATTTGCTGCTTTAGACTTACCTCTCTTCAGCAGAGCGGTACAGACTGTCTTGATCTGACTCCATGAGGAGTATGAGTGCCACCTGGGGAACATGGGAAAGAGAGTGGTATCTTTTTTCTCCCTCTTTGTTGTTGTTCTTGTGTTGTTGTTGTTCTTGTTCTTGTTCTTGTTCTTGTTGTTCAGTCGTTCAGTCGTGTCCGACTCTTCGTGACCCCATGGACCAGAGCTCGCCAGGCCTTCCTATCTTCCACTGCCTCCCGGAGTTTGGTCAAATCCATCTTGGTTGCATCGATGACACCGTCCAACCATCTTATTCTCTGCCATCCCCTTTTCCTTTTGCCTTCAATCTTTCCCAACATCAGGGACATTTCTAAGGACTCCTCTCTCCTCGTGAGGTGGCCAAAGTACTGGAGCCTCAGCTTCAAAATCTGTCCTTCCAGTGAACATTCAGGGCTGATTTCTTTCAGAATGGATAGGTTCGATCTCCTTGCAGTCCAGGGGACTCTCAAGACTCTCCTCCAGCACCACAGCTCAAAAGCATCAATTCTGCGGCGATCAGCCTTCTTTATAGCCCAGCTCTCACTTCCATACATCACTATTGGAAAAGCCATAGCTTTAACCATCCTGACCTTAGTTGGCAAAGTGATGTCTCGGCTCTTTAGGATGCTATCTAGGTTTGCCATTGCTTTCCTCCCAAGAAGCAGGCGTCTTTTTATTTCGTTGCTGCAGTCGCCATCTGCAGTGATCAAGGAGCCCAAGAAAATAAACTCTGTCATTGCCTCCATTTCTTCCCCTTCTATTTGCCAGGAGGTGATGGGACCGGTGGCATGTTTTCTCCCTCTAGTGTTGCATAATTTGCACAATCTGCACATTTTGCAACCTTGCATGCTGCTTTGAGGGGGTTTGGCTGGGAGGGAGCTTTTCAGGCTGGCGAGCGCGAACCAATTGTTACGCTAGGTCAGTGGTGGCGAACCTTTGGCACTCCAGATGTTTTGGACCATATCTCCCAGAATTCCAGGCCTGTATTGCCAATAACCAAGGGCTGTGGGAGTTGTGGTACAAAACATCTAGAGTGCCGAACGTTTGCCACCACTGCGCTAGGTTCAAAGAGAGCCCCCACCTCCCTGCCGGGAGTTGTCCCTGCCTCTCTAATATGTTGGCAGTCAATTAGTCTGTTGCTTCAAGCAGCCGTGTTTGTCAGTTTGCTGTTATCGGTTCAGCTGTAAGAAGTGACGGCTTTGATTTTTTTTTCTACTATGAATGTCTCAGAGTGAGTTATTGAGACGATCGTTGCCAGGTGCTGAGAATAAAAGGGTGGTCAACTCTGGGGAAAGGTGAAGCTCTTCCGCTCGGTGTGTCCCTGCACGACTGCTGTGCTGCTGGCGGAGTTCATCAGAATTCAGTACACTGCAACACACAAAGTGGAAGTCATTTGCCATTGAGAAGCAAGGACCATGGAGGGACATATGGACTAGTTCCCTTCCCCCAAAGTCACACATCTCTCATTCCGCTAATCCTTAAAAAGCCCACGTAACTCAACATTTTGCAAAGGTTATTTGAATTCTTTTGAGGGGAAGTTTGCTTAGGATCGCTGTGTTCACAGGTGGGGGAGATACCGTATAGTGACTAGTGAGCCCTGTAGCTGCAGAGGGTTGAAGACAGGAGTTTGTATATGAAGGTGCCCGATCTTTTGATGAATGTACAAATATGGAGCATATCTTGTATATTTATGTGTTCTATCTATCTATCTATCTATCTATCTATCTATCTATCTATCTATCTATCTATCTATCCTTTCTTGCATATCTATCTATCTATCTATCTATCTATCTATCTATCTATCTATCTATCTATCTATCTATCTATCCCTTCCTTCCTTCCTTCCTTCCTTCTATCTATCTATCTATCTATCTATCTATCTATCTATCTATCTATCTATCTATCTATCTATCTATCTATCTATCTATCTATCTATCTATCTATCTATCTATGTGTTTTGGAGGTGATCATGCAACAGAACAAAGAGCTATGGATCCCCTGTGGGAGAGAGAAGGCCCCTGCCAATCTCTTGAGGGTATATCCAGCACCCATGCACTGAATAAAGGAGAGAAGGTGGTGTATACTCTTTATTTTCGGAGTGAACCATCCTTGTTACCTGGCCCTTGATTAAAACCTGGACAATTTTTGACTATAACCCTACTGATTTCAGATCCAGAGAAGGTCCGGGAGAGAGGGAAAAGATGCATATTGCAGATGCCCAGCCTCCCTGCATTGCCATTTTAAGAAGGCATCAGAGGCCATTGCCCTTTTAAACTTCCTCGCAGACTCCTTTGAGAAACTGAAAAAATGAAATGTATTCATGGAAGGAAGTACAACAGCAACATAGAACAACCAACTCCGTAGAGCATTGCTGTGATTGGGTTAGGGTTAGGGCCTGCACAAGGGATGTGCACTGGCTTCAGAGAAAGTGTACAAATGATATGAATGAGACGTACAAAATAATGCAGGGCAGGAGTCAAGTGGATAGAAGGACGCTCTTCTCCCTCTCCCAAAATACCAGAACTAGGGGGACATACACTCAAATTGAGGGCTGGGACAGCAAGAACAGACAAAAAAATTTTTTTTTTCACCCAGCGCGTTGTTAGCCTGTGGAACTCCCTGCTACAGGAGGTGGTAGTGATGGCATCTGGCCTGGATGCCTTCAAAAGGGGATTGGGCAGATTCCTGGAGGAAAAATCCATCCCAGGTGACAAACCATGATGGAGATGTGGCATCTCCAGGCTTAAAACCGGGGTCCTTCAAGGACCAAATGCAGGGGAGTTGTATCGGGAGACAGAGATCTAGTCTCATGCGCTCCCAGAGGCATCTGGTGGGGCCAATGTGAGATACAGGAAGCTGGACTAGATGGGCCTTTGGCCTGATCCAGCATGGCTCTTCTTAAGTTCTTATGTTTAACAATTTCATAACCCAGTCCTGGGAGAAAGATGGATCAAATGAATGATACCTCCTGAATTTCCCTTCAACTCATTTAAAACATTTCACATAGATTTAAAAACAGGTACAACACATAATATGGCATATAAAATGACTAAAATATGGACAGATTCCTGGAGGAAATGTCCACCACAGGTTACAAAACCATGATGGAGATGTGTGTCATCTCCAGGCTTAAAACCAGGGTACTTCAAGGGCCAGAGGCAGGGGAGTGGTATCAGGAGACAGATATCTACTCTCGTGCGCTCCCAAACACATCTGGTGGGGCCACTGTGAGATACAGGAAGCTGGACTAGATGGGCCTTTGGCCTGATCCAGCAGGGCTCTTCTTATGGTCTTATGTTATATCTCCTGTGAACACACAACAAGCTGAGAAGGCCAAACCTTTACCAAGTGAAACCCCCCCCCCCAATGCTTATTGGTGTTATTTTCACTGACACATTTTTATTGCTTTTGTTCCACTGCTGAATTACGCTTGTAAGGTTTTATATTTCCCACCTCCTCTTTTTTTTTTTTTACCAAGAACCCCTCTTCTTCAAAGCCGAACCCTTTTAACATTGTGGATAACAAAGTTGATTATCCCCCCTCGCACTGAACGATAAAATGTATTTATAGGTTGTCGTATGCTCAATAAGTGAAGCTCCATTCGAGCCGAGGGGATGATTTGCCCCATTTAAAAAAAAAAATAACCCTCAGCCGCTCCAGACTTTCTAATGGAATTTTAAAGTATAACTTAGCTTTTTAAAAAGTTTATTGCCTCTTAATTCATTTGATTGCCTCATTTGAATTTTGCTGACAAGGTGCAAAGCCACTACCTTCCCCGGCTCGATCGTCTGGGCTCCGACAATTTATGGTCCCTTTCAGCTCTCATCAGAACAATTCCTAAACTTTGCATAAATAATACAGGCCTTTTTCAATAACAGCGGAGATAAATTGGCCTTATTTATGCCCCTTGCATCTACCGTGGTTTCAACGTATGGGGCGGGGGAATGTACCACCTTGGAGGTCTTTCTTCATGTCGCGATTTGGCCAGGGAAAGAAGATCACAGAACATGCAAATCTTATGAGTGTTGGCTTCTCGCGTAGCCAAACAAGTGGCAGAACTTCATGACAGTTGGAGCTGTTCAGCAGTGGAATAATATGCTGCCCCAAAGGAGGGTGGTGGAGTCTCCTTCTTTGGAGGCTTATAAGCAGAGGCTGGATGGCCATCTGTCGGAAATATTGTGATGGGGGTTCCTGCATGGCAGGGGGTTGGACTAGATGGCCCTTGAGGTCTCTTCCAACTCTATGATTCTATGATTCTATGATTCTATGATTCTGGGTAGCTGTTAATGAATTGTGGAGGAAGGACCCTTACTGGCTGCCTGAAACCTTCTACAGTAGTTCCCTGCCACATTGCGGTGCATAGATCGCGGTCCCGATAGATCGGTGAAGTAGGCCAATTCCATGCTAGGGATTAGAGATGGGCACGACTTAGCGGTATTTCCGTTTCCGTTACTCGGTTCCGTTACTCTACGGAAACGGTAACGGGAATTACTGCCCCAGACTTCGAGCTCGAACCGACGAACGAACAATTTTGGTCTGATTTGTCGTGCTCGTTCCTTGCATCGTGAGATCGCGCGATGCCACACGCGGCACAGAAAAAAAGTTTTTAAAAGTTAAAAAAACCCGGTTCCCGGCCAAAAAGCAGGCGGGAAAATGCCTGCCGTGCCTCAGGGCACCTACCAGAGGGGTTGTTTCTGGAGGTCCCCGGCCTCCCCCCTCATCCCCCGTCCTCGGCTGCTCTGGTGGGACTCGCCGCAGGCTCGCAGCCAGCAAAAAGCCCAGTCTCGCCGCCGACCGCCGCAATTAAAGCGCAAGCAAGCGGCACGGACGGCACAGGAAAAAACTTTTAAACTCTCCCCCCACCCATTCCCGGGCCAAAAAAGCAGGCGGAAAAATGCCTGCTTGACTAAGGGCGCAGGGCACCTACCGGAGGGGTGGTTTCTGGAGGGGGGGTCCCGCCTCCCCCCCGTCCTGGGCAGCCGGACTCGCGAGTCGCCATCGCCATGCCATGCGGTGCGGGCGGGGGGGATCCAAAATGGGGCGGCGAACGCAATATTGTTTTTGAAATCGTGGTCCAAAAACACACAAGCACAACAGAAACACGCGAAAATTTATAAACTGCCAGATTTTTCACAGTAGCAGTGGGTTTTTTCTTGCAACAAAATGTCTCTCCTCTCCTCCTCTGTCCTCCATTGATTTTATTTTATTTTATTTTATTTACACCTGCGCAATGATGGGCTGGCCAAGTGGCCAGCCATGTGGGAGTGGACAACCATGCAAATTTTTGGAGCCATCCCACCAGTCGCATGGCCACTTGGCCATGGAGACTTCTGGGATGTGCCAAAAAGCCCCCTAAAACCTGCCCTAGCCCTAACCCTAACCCTTGACTCCATACCCATACGTCACAGACTGACTTCTTAGTGGGTCAGAGAGGCACCCAGAGGTGCAACCCACTAGCCCACCGTAACCTTACCCGTCATTAGCCTAACCCTAGCTCTTGCACTAAGCCACCTTAAAGCCAGATCTACTTGCTTGCATTGCACTACACGCAGCAAGTACAATTCCCTTCTGTGTGAGACATGGTGGTGCGGGAGCCTTGTGAAGGGAAGGTATGACCCTATCACTCTCACACTGGTCTCACGTCTGCACATTATGTTATGCAATATCCATATGGCTATTGCATAGCATTTTGCAGCAGCAGCAGGTGAGGAGGGGAGACCCCCATGTTGAGGGGTCTCTTGGAGCCTGCTTCCCCTTCCTAGTGGGTGAGGATAGGAGGCACCCACGGGTGCCTCCAGGAGCCCACTTTCCCTTTATAGCGGGCCAGAGGAGGCACCCACCCCACAGAGGTGCCTCCAGGAGCCCGCTCCCCCTCCAAAAAACCAGTACTAACGACAACGAAAAAACGAAAAAAACGAACCGACTAATTTTTGCGAATTTTCGCGAAAACCGGAAACGACCCGAAACGGGACTGGCCCAACTAACGACAACTCGAAAATTTTTTTTTTTCAAGTCGTGCCCATCTCTACTAGGGATTATCAAAAAGGGGATTGAAAATAAAACAGGCAACATTATAATGCCAATGTACAAAACGATAGTAAGGCCGCCCCTGGAGTATTGTGTACAATTCTAGTCACTGCATCTCAAGAAAGACATAGTGGAACTGGAAAAGGTGCAGAAGAGAGCGACTAAAATGATTACTGGGCTGGGGGACCTCCCTTATGAGGAAAAGCTAAAACATTTGGGGCTCTTTAGTCTGGAAAAAAGGAGCCTGAGGGGGGATAGGATTGAGATGTACACAACAATACAGGGCATGAGTCAAGTGGATAGAGGGACGCTCTTCTCCCTCTCACAAAATACCAGAACCAGGGGACATACACTCAAATTGTGGGCTGGGAGAGTGAGAACAGACAAAAGGAAATATTTTTTCACCCAGCGCGTTGTTCTTCTATGGAACTCCCTGCCACAGGATGTGGTGATGCCATCTGGCCTGGATGCCTTCCAAAGGGGATTGGACCGATTCCAGGTGACAAACCATGATGGAGATGTGTCATCTCCAGGCTTAAAACTGGGGTACTTCAAGGGCCAGATGCAGGGAGTGGTATCAGGAGACAGATATCTAGTCTCATATGCTCCCAGAGACATCTGGTGGGGCCACTGTGAGATACAGGAAGCTGGACTAGATGAGCCTTTGGCCTGATCCAGCATGGCTGTCCTTATGTCCTTATGTCCTTGTTTTTATTTGGAGAGAAGCGACCTGTGCAAGGGCCAAGGGGGGGTGAAAGCACCATGGCTTTCACTCCCTTGGCACTTTCACTTACCCACTCTCACAAGGAAGGTTGCCAAGTCATCCACACATTCTGGATTTTCCTTTACTGGTTAGAGAACCTAACCCCCGTGATAAATGGGAGGACTAAAAAGCCAGTTATTGGGCTGGCGTGGGCCCTCCAGAAGCATGCCGAGAAGTGCTAGCAAATATTGAACGAAATCAGGGAACACAGCACCGAACCCATCCAGTTTGTGCCCACCAACCCCCTTTGACGATGGCTAAAACTGAGAAAAAAGTTTTGTGCACACTTCTCAATCTCTTATTATTTTAACAGAAGGAGGCCAGGCTAAACCAACGGAGAGCAAAGGCAACACACTTTGGGCCTTTATACACGACCCCTAAGCTCCGCAGGAAATGGCTGCAAGGTCCGGACCTTACAAGTGTTTTCCCACCAGCTCCGGACTTTGCAGACAATTAAGTGCGACCCCGCCCACCTAAGCGCGACCCAGCTGCACTTTCTTGTACCTGCTTGAGGTGGGTGAAAATCCCCAGGTCCGGATTTAATCTGGTCAGTGCGGGGCTCTCCTGGCTTCTGCTTGTGTGTTTTTTTGCCTCCTGCCCCTTTAAGAGAAGAGGTGGGAGGAAAAAAAGCAAGCAGAAGAGAAACGGAAGAGAAAGGGATCTCCGGGAAGCTCCTCCAGGTGAGCTGCATTTTTCCCCTCTTTCTCTGGTGGGGAGGAAGGAAGAGCAACGAACCCCTAAGATCTTTGGTCCGAATTTAAGGGACCAGCGGATCTTAGGGGTCGTGTGAAAAGGCCCTTTGTTGAATGGAGCAATACAGAAGAGTCTCCCATCAGGACCGGATTCTGCCTGGACCACCAGGAAGTCATGGGATAGACCTCAAAGCAAAGTAGGAAGATTATACTATATTTGGGGGGGGGAGTTGGATCCGGGAGAAATTTCCTTTTCTTTCTTTTTTTAATCAGTTTAGAACTACAGAGCAGGAACGGACCCTATGAATTACAGAGTTCAGTTCTGGTCAAGGAGACACAGTGCAGAATCAAACTCCCTACCGCATTTAGGTTTTGAAGTGCGTTTTCCTTAATGTCAAATCGCCTTAAAAATCACCTACTGCATTTCCAATCGCTTTTTCCGCGGAGCCCCCTTGGCCCACGCCCCTTTTTGGCCACTGTGTCGTTTTTTTTCTTGAGACGGCCACCAGGGGTGGTGGTTTTTTAAAATCGATTTCTAGACCGCTTTTTGAAGTGGTTTGGCTCAAACTTCGGACACCATGCACCGGGTTTTCCCGGTTTCCAAAATCAATGCGCCACAGTGTAAGTAATCTAAAGGGAGAACCGAAAAACTAACTACATTACTTTGAATGGAGGAACAACGCCATGACGTTATCCTAAAAAAAAATAATTTCTGAAATTGAACCAGGTAATGGGAAAATCTCAGACAAAATCGGAACAAAAAGCGGTTCAGCAAAGCGCGGACAGGGAAACCGGTTCTTGAGAAAACGCCCAAGTGTGGAATGCTAAATTGCTTCAGTGACCACGTGACCGGGGGAGGGCAAAAGGTGATTTAAAACAAAAAGTGGTTGCTGTTTGAAGTGCGGTAGCAGCTCTAAACCACTGAGCAAGACATTGTTTACATCTCCGCTGACTTGTTTCAATGGATTTAAATGGTTCCAAATGTTTTTTTTAAAAAAATCTGTGTATGGCCCCGAGATCTTTTGATGGGCAGGCATATTTTATTTAATAAGCATACTAAGCGTGGAGGGGGTGGGGTGGGGGTGGAACCACGGGGAGCAGTTTACATAAGGCGAATTACTGAGGCATCACTAATGTCTGGAATGTATTTCTCGTTATGTAAAAGCAAAATGGCATTTCCCCCTCCCCTTTATTCAAGTCGCATTTCTGCTGGAGGTGCTGCCTTTTCTCCGCATGCTTCCGTGGAATAAAGAATTGTCATCCAAGTAAGGACTAGCATTGCTTGGGTGGAGAGAAAGGAGGTGAACGAGGGTGGGTTGGGTTGGGTAAAACAGCACTCAGTTATTGGTTTTCCATCTTTCTGAAGCTGACCTGTCAAGCCAACGGAGGAAAAAAAAACTCAGGGGGAGTGGGGAGGTGAAATGAAGCATACAACACAGAGCAGCTCTGGATTTCTGTGCTGCAAATTTCACCAGAGCGTTAATTAGAAGATTTTTTTAAAATAAGTTTCCATGCAAAAGGAGAGGTGTAAATGTACCACGCGCAGGAAGTGTCACCCATTCCACGCTTGCCTGTTTCCCCCCGTTGGGTTTGTTGACTATCAAACTGGGAAGAGAACATGGATTTATTCTCAGTGGCACCTGAAGGTAGGACAAGAACCAATGGGTGGAAACTCCTCCGAGGGAGAGCCAACCTGGGAAGGAGGAGGAATTTCTTGATGGTGAGAGCCGTTCAACAGGGGAACGGCTTGCCTCCTGATGCCGTAGGTCCCCTGTCACTGGAGGTTTTCAAGAATAGATTGGACAGGATGGTATGAGGTCTCCTGTCTTGGGCAGGGGGTTGGACTAGAAGACCTCTGAGGTCCCTTCCAACCCTACCATGATTCTGTCATTCTAAGACTCTATGGTTCATGCTTTCCTATAACACGAAGGGTTATGATTCTATGATTCTATGAAGGGTCACTCATCAATGTCATTTTCAGTAAGAGTTGTTGTTGGGCTCCAGGGGAGAATAGAGCTAGCGAGCTGTATTCCGGTTGGTCTGGACTGTGAGGGCAGAGCATGCAAGACATCGAGTTTGTCTGCAGTAAGGAGCTGGCTGGCTAGCGTGCATCTTTCAAGGGCATCCCTTGGAATACTCTAGTCTAGAGGGGAAATAATCAGGGAGGTTGGCAAGCCTTTAGATCCGAGGGCAAGTCTTTCAGACCAAGTCCCAAGTCCAAGTCCTTATCCTTTCGTCCCAAGTCCCGAGTCCAAGTCCCGATTCTTTGGTGCCAAGTCCCAAGTTCTAATTCTTTGGCCACAAGTCCAAGTCCTAATTCTTTGCTTCCAAGTCCCAAGTCCTAAGTCCTGATTCTTTGGTCCCAAGTCCCAAGTTCTAATTTTTTGGTCCCAAATCCATGTCCTGATTCTTTGGTTCCAAGCCCCAACTCCTGAGCCTAGGTCCGTGTCTCTATTAGAATCATAGAATAATAGAACTGTGAAGTGGGAAGGGGCCTATAAGACCACAATGTCCAACGTGCCCCCCAGCTTCATTCAGGAATACAAATGGAAAGACATCTGCCAGGTGGATGTCCACATTTCTATTGAATGCCTCCAGTGTTGGAGCAGTCACCACCTCTCAAGGTCATTGGTTCCATTGTTGTACTGCTCTAACAGTTAGGAAGTTTTTCCTCATATTCATCCGAAAGCTGGGTTCTGTTAACATGAGCCCATTGTTGTGCTCCTCCTCTTTAGGACAGGCTTTTGTGTATTTAAGAAATTCCTATCCTGACTCCCCTCAGTCTTCTTTTCTCAAGGCTAAACATTTATTTATTTTATTTATTTATTTAGAGTATTTTTACCCAGCCTTTCTCCTTGGAAGTAGACCCATGTCCAGTTCTTCCTGCCTTTCCTCCCAGGGCTTGGTTTCCAGTCTCCTGGTCATCCTTGTTGCCCTCCTCAGAACTTGCTGCAGGTTGTCCGTGTCCTTCTCTGTTGGACATAGCGCTGCAGATGAGGCCTAACCAGGGCTGAATAGAAGTGGACGAGCACCTCACCATGAGTGAAGTGGATAGAGGAACGCTCTTCTCCCTCTCACAAAATACCAGAACTAGGGGACATCCACTCAAACTGAGGACTGGGAGAGTGAGAACAGACCAAAAGAAAATATGTTTTTACCCAGTGTGTTGTTAGTCTGTGGAACTCCCTGCCACAAGAGGTGGTGATGGCATCTGACCTGGATGCCTTCAGAAGGGGATTGGACAGACTCCTGGAGGAAAAGTCCATCACAGGTTACAAACCATGATGGAGATGTGTAATCTCCAGGCTTAAAACCGGGGTCCTTCAAGGGCCAGATGCAGGGGAGTGGGATCAGGAGACAGAGATCTAGTCTCGTGCGCTCCCAGATGCATCTGGTGGGGCCACTGTGAAATACATGAAGCTGGACTAGATGGGCCTTTGGCCTGATCCAGCAGGGCTCTTCTTAGGTTCTTATGTTCTTATTTGGAGACCCATACATCTCTTAATGAATGGGAGCGTGGTGGCTCAGTGGACTAAGGCTCCTGAAAACTGTCGGCTGTAAAGTCAGCAGCTCAGCAGTTCGAATCCCGGGTACCGCGCAGTGGAGTGACCTCCCACTGTTAACCCCAGCTCCTGCCAACCTAGCAGTTCGAAAACATGGAAATGCAAGGAGATAAATACGTACCATCTTAAAAATCAGGAAGGTAAAAACAGTGTTTCCTTATGGTCATGCCTGCCACGTGGCCACAGACCTGCACAACACTTCCTCTTTGGCTTGAATAAAGAGATGAGCACTAGAGATGGGCACAACTTGAAACATTTTTTTTCGAGTTGTCGTTAGTCGGGCCGGTTCCGTTTCGGGTTGTTTCCATTTTTCGCGAAAATTCGCAAAAATTAGTCGGTTCGTTTTTTCGTTTTTTCGTTTTCGTTAGTACTGTTTTTTTTTGGGGGGGGTAGCCGGCTCCTGGAGGCACCTCTGTGGGGTGGGTGCCTCCTCTGGCCCGCTATAAAGGGAAAGCGGGCTCCTGGAGGCACCCGTGGGTGCCTCCTATCCTCACCCACTAGGAAGGGGAAGCAGGCTCCAAGAGACCCCTCAACATGGGGGTCTCCCCTCCTCACCTGCTGCTGCAAAATGGCATGCATAGCCATATGGATATGCATACCAGTTGCAGACAGTGAGACCAGTGAGTGAACCCAGAGCCATAGGGTGAAGTGATGCCTAAGGCTCTCGCACCACCATGTCTCACAAAGAAGGGAATCGTACTTGCGTGTAGTGCAATGCAAGTAGATCTGGCTTAGGGTTAAGGTGGGTTAGTGCAAGGGCTAGGGTTAGGCTAGTGACAGGTAAGGTTATGGTGGGCTAGTGGGTTGCACCTCTGGGTGCCTCTCTGACCCACTAAGAAGACAGTCTGTGACGTATGGGTAAGGAGTCAAGGATTAGGGTTAGGGTTAGGGGGCTAGGGCTGGTTTTAGGGGGCTTTTTGGCACATCCCAGAAGTCTCCATGGCCAAGTGGCCATGCGATTGGTGGGATGGCTCCAAAAATTTGCATGGTCGTCCACTCCCACATGGCTGGCCACTCGGCCAGCCCATCATTGCGCAGGTGTAAAATAAAATAAAATAAAATAAAATCAATGGAGGACAGAGGAGGAGAGGAGAGACATTTTGTTGCAAGAAAAAACCCACTGCTACTGTGAAAAATCTGGCAGTTTATAAATTTTCGCGTGTTTCTGTTGTGCTTGTGTGTTTTTGGACCACGATTTCAAAAACAATATTGCGTTCGCCACCCCATTTTGGATCCCCCGCCCGCACCGCATGGCATGGCGAGTCCGGCTGCCCAGGACGGGGGGGAGGCGGGACCCCCCCCTCCAGAAACCACCCCTCCGGTAGGTGCCCTGCGCCCTTAGTCAAGCAGGCATTTTTCCGCCTGCTTTTTTGGCCCGGGAATGGGTGGGGGGAGAGTTTAAAAGTTTTTTCCTGTGCCGTCCGTGCCGCTTGCTTGCGCTTTAATTGCGGCGGCCGGCGGCGAGACTGGGCTTTTTGTTGGCTGCAAGCCTGCAGCGAGTCCCACCAGAGCAGCCCAGGATGGGGGATGGGGGGGAGGGAAGCCGGGGACCTCCAGAAACAACCCCTCTGGTAGGTGCCCTGAGGCACGGCAGGCATTTTTCCGCCTGCTTTTTGGCCGGGAACCAGGTTTTTTTAACTTTTAAAAACTTTTTTTCTGTGCCGCGTGGCATCGCGCGATCGCGAGCACGACAAATCAGACCAAAATTGTTTGTTCGTCGGTTCGAGCTCGAAGTCTGGCGGAGTAATTCCCGTTACCGTTTCCGTAGAGTAACGGAACCGAGTAACGGAAACGGAAACGGGAATACCGCTAAGTCGTGCCCATCTTTAATGAGCACCACCCCTAGAATCAGACATGCATGTGCAGGGAGAACCTTTACCTTTTTACCTTTTTGATAGATCTTAATGCAGCCTAAAACCACATTGGCCTTTTCTGCATCCAGAAAATGTGATGCATCCAAATCACACTATTGGCTCTTATTCAGCTTGTGATCTACAACAATTCCAATGATATTTCCAGCTTGTCGTTTTACTGTGGAAGCTTTGAAACACTTGTTTCAACCTGGAATTTCCAGCTTTGGTGTGGAGTTGGACATGATGACAAATTCCATGATGATTCTGACCCTCCTCTGAGCTTGTTCCAAATTGTCAACATCTTTCTTGAAGTGTGTTGTTCAGAACTGGACACAATACTGAAGGTAAGGCCTAACCAGTGCTGAATTATAAACAAGGGTTTCCCCCTACTAGGGGCTTGGACTTGGGACCAAAGACTTAAGATTTGGGACCAAGGATTTGGACTTGGAACTTAGTATCAAAGGCTTGGACCCAGACTTGGAACTTGGGACCTACAAGCATGGGACTTGGTACCAAATGCTTGGAGGACCTTGTGTTAGACTTGGGACTTGGTATAAAAGACTTGGTACTCTGGACTTGGTACCAAAGACTTGGGACTTGGTAACAAAGACTCAGACTTGGGACTTGGTACCAAAGACTTGGGACTTGGGACTTGGTACCAAAGACTTGGGACTTGGTAACAAAAACTCAGACTTGGGACTTGGTATCAAAGACTTGGGACTTGGCATGGGACTTGGTACCAAATGCTTGGAGGACCTTGTGTTAGACTTGGTACTTGGTACCAAAGACTTGGGACTTGGTATAAAAGACTTGGTACTCTGGACTTGGTACCAAAGACTTGGGACTTGGTATCAAAGACTCAGACTTGGGACTTGGTAACAAAGACTTGGGACTTGGCATGGGACTTGGTACCAAAGACTTGGGACTTGGTACCAAAGACTTGGTACTCTGGACTTGGTACCAAAGACTTGGGACTTGGTATCAAAGACTCAGACTTGGGACTTGGTAACAAAGACTTGGGACTTGGCATGGGACTTGGTACCAAATGCTTGGAGGACCTTGTGTTAGACTTGGTACTTGGTACCAAAGACTTGGGACTTGGTATAAAAGACTTGGTACTCTGGACTTGGTACCAAAGACTTGGGACTTGGTATCAAAGACTCAGACTTGGGACTTGGTAACAAAGACTTGGGACTTGGCATGGGACTTGGCACCAAATGCTTGGGACCTTGTGTTAGACTTGGTACCAAAGACTTGGGACTTGGGACTTGGCATCAAAGACTTGGGACTTGGGACTTGGCATCAAAGACTTGGGACTTGATGCTGAAGACTCAGACTTGGGACTTGGTAACAAAGACTTGGGACTTGGCATGGGACTTGGCACCAAATGCTTGGGACCTTGTGTTAGACTTGGTACCAAAGACTCAGACTTGGGACTTGGCATCAAAGACTTGGGACTTGATGCTGAAGACTCAGAGTTGGGACTTGGTATCAAAGAGTTGGAACTTGATGCTGAAGACTCAGACTTGGGACTTGGTAACAAAGACTTGGGACTTGGCATGGGACCTGGCCCCAAATGCTTGGGACCTTGTGTTAGACTTGGTACCAAAGACTTGGGACTTGGGACTTGGCATCAAAGACTTGGGACTTGGGACTTGGCATCAAAGACTTGGGACTTGATGCTGAAGACTCAGAGTTGGGACTTGGTATCAAAGACTTGGAACTTGATGCTGAAGACTCAGACTTGGGACTTGGTAACAAAGACTTGGGACTTGCCATGGGACTTGGCACCAAATGCTTGGGACCTTGTGTTAGACTTGGTACCAAAGACTTGGGACTTGGGACTTGGCATCAAAGACTTGGGACTTGATGCTGAAGACTCAGACTTGGGACTTGGTAACAAAGACTTGGGACTTGGCATGGGACTTGGCACCAAATGCTTGGGACCTTGTGTTAGACTTGGTACCAAAGACTCAGACTTGGGACTTGGCATCAAAGACTTGGGACTTGATGCTGAAGACTCAGACTTGGGACTTGGTAACAAAGACTTGGGACTTGGCATGGGACTTGGCCCCAAATGCTTGGGACCTTGTGTTAGACTTGGTACCAAAGACTTGGGACTTGGGACTTGGCATCAAAGACTTGGGACTTGGGACTTGGCATCAAAGACTTGGGACTTGATGCTGAAGACTCAGAGTTGGGACTTGGTATCAAAGACTTGGAACTTGATGCTGAAGACTCAGACTTGGGACTTGGTAACAAAGACTTGGGACTTGCCATGGGACTTGGCACCAAATGCTTGGGACCTTGTGTTAGACTTGGTACCAAAGACTTGGGACTTGGGACTTGGCATCAAAGACTTGGGACTTGGGACTTGGTATCAAAGACTTGGAACTTGATGCTGAAGACTCAGACTTGGGACTTGGTAACAAAGACTTGGGACTTGGCATGGGACTTGGCACCAAATGCTTGGGACCTTGTGTTAGACTTGGTACCAAAGACTTGGGACTTGGGACTTGGCATCAAAGACTTGGGACTTGGGAATTGGTATCAAAGACTTGGGACTTGATGCTGAAGACTCAGAGTTGGGACTTGGTAACAAAGACTTGGGACTTTGGACTTGGTGCCGAAGACTGAGACTTGGGACTGGGTTCCAAAGACATCGACTTGCACTTGGGACGGAGACCCAAAGATTTGGCAACATCTCTGGCAATACAATAGCACGTTCAGCCACTGAATATTATTTGTGTTGGAGCAAGGCAAGAAGTTCAGATATATTTTTAGAACAATGGCTTTCGAGAGAGCTTGGTTGATCTATAGTTCTGGTGTAGAACTCCTCTTTCTCTCTTGCTTATATAACTTTTGGGAAGGGGTCTCTCCCCCTCCCCCACAAAAAAGTAAGCCTTTCATTCTCTCCTTTTCTTAGTCAAGTCAATTTATAACTGATAAAATGTCACCCATAGATCACGTCTGCTGAATTCCACCCCACGGCTTTGGGGGCAGCAGTGTCTGTGTGTAATAGCCATGCCTGCAAGCTGCAAGAACATTATAATTTTTTTATAGGCCACACTTTCTTCATTAAAATTATGTAGGTGGGACTGGCAAGACATATTTTTTTTAAAGGTCAGCTCTGTAAAAATGTTGGGAACATAATGTTTCCCTTTTCCCTTTTCGTTCTATCCCCTTCCTCATGTCGGGAGCGTTTTATGGCAAAATGTTTTCGCAGATATATATCTCTGTGTTGGTTTTAAAAAGTTTTAAAATGGTGTGGGTTTGTGTGTGCGTGTGCGTGCGTTTACAAATGCACCAGAAAGACAATTTCTGGTTCCTCTATTGGGGATATTTTAAAAGAGAATGTTTCATTTGTTGTGAGCTGCTTTGGGTCTCTTATTAATTAATTAATTAGATTTTTATACCCGACCATCTAGCTTGAAGGTGACGTTGAGCATTAAACAGGTCGGTTGTTAAGCGAGGAGAGGCTGTAAAATGAACTTCCCATCCTTCGAAAGTAAGCAGGACTGGGCAATAATTTGGGATGTGTCTCATTGATGTCTTGGCATTTGTGTCCATAGGAGGACCCTGCATCCGTGGTTTCACTTATCCGTGGTGTGAAAAAATATTATACCTAGCATGGTATCTGGTGCCTCCAATGGTCAGTTCTGGTCATGCATGTCAAATATTTTTTTCTCTGTCCCACCATTGACTGTACTATTTATTCAGTGTCTGCTATTATCCACAGGTTTCAGTATCCACAGGGGGAGGGAACCTGGAACCAATCCCTCATGGATATGGGGGTCCTCTTGCATGAACAACTGCTGACGTGTGAGGCTAACAAGACTCAGTCCCTGGACGCCGGACTGTGCAGGAGGAGCACAGGCAGAGGTGGTAGAGGTGACACTGTTTTTGTACCAGGGAGGCTCAGACTAAGGTTCAAGGAGAAGCAAGTGGGGAAAAAATGACAACCACACCTATATAGAACCATAGAATTATAAAATAATGAAGTTGGAAGGGCCCTATAAGGCCATCAAGTGCAGCCCTCTGCTCAGTGCAGGAATACAAATCAAAGGATCTCTGCCAGATGGTTATCCAGATTTCTCTTGAATGCCTCCAGTGTTGGAGCACTCGCCATCTCTCATGTTTATTGGTTCGTTATACAGTGGTACCTTGTATAAAGGAATTAATTCGTTCCAAATGAAATTATGTTAAGCAAATTTCCCTTTATACAAATTCCCATAGGAATGCATTGAAAACGGAGTGATCCCATTTTTATGTTGTACGGGTTCTCCCAATAGGCGATTATGTTAAGCAAATTTCCCGTATCTCTGGAATTTTTTATGTTGTACAAATTTTATGTTGTACAAGCTGTTTGTTATACAAGGGTCCACTGTACCTTCATTTATTTCTAGCTCAGGGTGAAAAGCAATTTTTTAAAAAAAATACTTTGTTCGAATTAAAATCGGGAGAGGTTTCTTTCATTTCCACATTCCAGCACTTGGTTTTGTGAAAAACTCAGCCCACAGTCCAGCAAAATGGGTGTGATATTCCCAGCCTTGGCAGAGGGTGGCCAATTCAAGGTCCTTGTTTGCACGGCGGGGTGATGCTTGGTGGTTACTTCACATCCTTCCTCGAGCCGAGGTGAACTTGCCTCCGTGTTGAAATCGGTTTTCATCACGGATCGAGAAGTGGATTGAAAAGATTCCTGAGCTCCAGGACGGGAATCTCTCACCCCGCTTGGAGCGCAGTTCAGGGGGTGTGGTCGGGGTGAACACGGATTGACCCCACAAGGACGTGAGGTTACGTTCCTTCGAACCGGTCTCCAGCGGGGCCGTGAACTGCAGCGAGAGGGACGTGAAGTATCAGCCTTTGTCTCAATGGTCACAAAGCAGTCACATGTAAACCTTGGAGGGAGAGCTCTTCAAAGGAGCAGCAACTTTCCCCTGCTAGTGGCCTCACAGCATGCACCCATTGTGCCCCCGTGCAACTACCCTTTCCCAGGGGTGTGGTGGCTCAGTGGACTAAGGCTCCGAAAACTGTCGGCTGCAAAGTCAGCAGTTCGGCAATTCAAATCCCGGGTGCCATACAGTGGAGCGAGCTCCTGCTGAACACCCCGGTTCCTGCCAATCTAGCTCTTTGAAAGCCTGGAAATGCAAGGAGATAAATAGCTACCGCCGTAAAAAGTGGGAAGGTAAAACAGTGTTTCCTTGCAGCCATGCCAGCCACGTGGCCACGGACATGCACAACACTGGCTCTTTGACTTGAATACGGAGATGAGCATCGCCATCTAGAGTCGGACATGACAAGCACGCATGCGCAAGGGGAACCTTTACCTTCTTACCCTTTCCACTAAAGATGAGAAAGTCCATAGTTGGTAAAAGAGAAATAGGTGAACGGATAAACCCAGTGCTTTCCTCTAGAGATGGGCACGAAATGAACTTTTGGTTCATTTCATTATTCATTATACGTTTCATTACATAACAAAACGACGAACTGCCCCCTCTAAGAGAAACAAAGCAAAACAAAACAGAAATTTCCGTTTTGGTTCAGTTCTGTTTGTTCGCCGGTGTCTCCTACCGGTGCTGGTCCTTCCTGGTCCAGCCCTCCTGGCTGCAGGGAGAGGGCTCCGGGAAAAAAAAGAAAGCCGACCGGCTGTGCTACAGCTGGTAGGTGGCCACGTGGTTGGCAGTAAAAAAATAAAAATAATAAGATAATAAGATAATAATAATAAAAAGATCCAGTGCATGGGCCCTGGTACCGGCCCATAGGCACCGAACCTGGCCGATGGCCCATGGAACCAGCCTGCAGGCCGGCCAAAAAAAAACACCCAAACAAACAAACAAAAAATCCGGCACGTGGGCCGTGTGGTCAGCAGTAAAAAAATCAAATCAAATCAAATCAAAATCAAATCAAAATAAATAAAATAAAATAATAAAAAAGGAGCACCAACCCGGCCCCAAAGGTGGCCGGGTTGGGGCTCTAAAATAAAAAGCCAAGTGTCGCAAAAAGCCCCTGCTGCAGGGGCCAGGATCCACCACCGCCGCCACTGATGCCGCCGCCCGGTAAGGACCTGAACTGGTTCGGAGCAGTTCGGATTCGTATGAATTTTTTAATTTGTATGAACCCGAACCCGAACCGAACCAAGGGTGGACCCGAAACAGACGAACCCAAACCATGGGTTTTCTGTTTCGTGCCCATCTCTACTTTCCGCTCAAGACACTGCTGTGTCCTCTTGACAGAGATCAATCCTTCACTGCAAGGGCTGCCAGAGAACAGGAAGGAGCAGGCCTGTGTTTGAAGGCCTGTCCAAACCAATTTGGATTCAAGAGGACAAATTCCCAGAGATCTTGGGATTTGAACCTGTGACCAGTCCCTGGGCAGCTGGCTCAGCTGCAGGCATGCTCTGGTCTTGGTCCTCCTGAAGTGAGATTTAAGCAATTCTATTCAAATGAGGACCATCCTACTTTGGCCGTCAGAGATGTAATTTAGCGCATGCAACATTTGGCCCCCTGGGCTGGACTTTGGACAAGTCTATAACATGCAAGGAGGCGGGGAGGATGCTGCAGCAATGGAGCCGGGGGTGGGTAGGCTGGCCAGTGACTGGAGGGATGGGCAGAGGCAGGGAGGTCAGGCAAACCGTAGAACTGCAAATGGACATCTCCATCTGGTACGGAGAGAGGCCAGCTGGTGGGGATGCATGACAGGCTGAGCTGGTGGGGAAAAGAGGCCGCGGGCCACTCGAAATTTGAAAATGGGCTGCATTTGGGCCCCTGGCCTGACTTTGGACATGCCTGTTCTAGACGTAATGCTAGGCCTTCATAGAATCATAGAATCATAAAGTTGGAAGAGACCTCAAGGGCCATCCAGTCCAACCCGCTGCCATGCAGGAACCCCCATCACAGGACTCCCGACAGGTGGCCATCCAGCCTCTGCTTAAAAACCTCCAAAGAAGGAGAGAGAGTCCACTACCCTCCGTGCCAGCCCATTCCATTGCCAAATAGCTCTAACTGTCATCTTCTGCTTTGAAGCTGCATAGGAAGAAGCTGATGCAACACGCTCTCTGTCCGCGTGTGACAGTCTTATTGCTCTATATAGGGGGCACTTGCGGAAGGGCCCACTCCCTCCTCTCCCCCAAAGGCATGGTGTTGTTGAGACCACAAATTAATTTAAAAAAAAACCTAACCTAGTCAAGTGGACCAAAGTGATGCCATGTTGATTCCTCTGTATGCCCTGTATCTGTGCCTTATTGTGCTTTGTAAGTTGTCTGAAAAGGTTTCAACTTTACTGGAATGTTTGTGCCTCAGCAAGAGTGAAAGAAGAAGAGCCTGTGTTAAATGTTCAAGGACATGGATGGGGGTGCTTGCAAGGAGGATGAGATAACAATGGTTCTAACTAGACAGAAAAAATGGTGTTTCGGTTTTTCGTTTGTCATTTCTACCTGCTTTTTGCGCGATTTTTAAAGCATTTCCGTGTACAGGCATCCCCCAACGCCCCAGACCAGAGGGAAAACACTAAAAAAAATGGATGCTGGCAGAGACACAGTATAGACTTGGTATGCAGGGAGGCTGCAAAGGCAGCGGCGGGCGTTGCCCAGGGTGCAAGGCAGCCGCAGAGTGACTGCACTGCGGGGCAGGGGAGGGTACTCACCGAGAGGTGTGCAGCACGCACGCACACAGGGAGGCTGCAGGACTGAAGCTAGAGTCGCAGAGACAGCAATCCCACCCTAACTCCAACCAGAGCCTGCAAGGAGGACGGGGGCTGCCAGAGCTTTTTATGCCCTCTGTGGCTGCCAGACCTGCCCGCCCAGTCTGCAACCTGGGCATGCTATTGGTTGAACATGATCCCATCACATGGCTTGCCTCCATTTTGTGGCTGGTGGCGACATCCATTTTAAAGGGAAAAGAAAAATACATCGCGATGGGAGAAGACAAAAACAAATGTTTTAAGGACCCCAACCCCCCTGGTAGGTATTATCAGACAATATAAATAATTATCGCTGCGTTTTTATGGATGTCCAGGGCGTTTTTTAACATTTAAAACAGCTCATTTCATTGCGTGTCGCCATTAATGGAAACGAAACGTAACAACCACAATTTTCATGGTTCTGTTCGTTTCGTTTCATTTTCATCACAATTTTCGTTTGTCATTTCGTTACATAAAGGAAACGACAAAGGGTAACGGAAACGAAAAAATGTTCGTTCCGTGCCCATCTCTAGTTCTAACCAAGAGTTACGGCTTTCCCAAAGAACGTTGTTGATTGGTGAGTGGGCTTTCCATGCTTTCTGTACTTAAATGTGGACCCTGCCTTTGTTAGTGGCAAATTTTTCCTTCTGCTTGTCTCAGACGTTTTTGGCTAGGTTTTTGACACTTGGGGGAGTGGGCAAACCAGTGGCAAATGAGCTTCAACATTCATAAGTGCAGAATGATGCACGTTGGGGCAAAAAAAACCTCAATGACATTGATAAACTGATCGGGTCTGAACTCTCTTCAAGAAAACAGGAAAGGGACCTTGGTGTCCTAGTGGACAGCTCCATGAAGGTGTCAACCCAGTGTGCCGCAGCAGTGAAAAAAAGCAAACTGAATGCAGTAGGGATCATTAGGAAGGGTATAGCAAGTGAGCATTTTGCCTCTTTATAAATCTATGGCGTGGCCCCATATGGAATATTGTGTGCAGTTCTGGTCCTCATACCTCCAGAAGGATAGTATGGAACTGGAAAAAGTGCAGAGGAGGGCAACCAGAATGATTCGGGGACTGGAACGGCTGGGCCTCTTCGCTCTTGAATGACGGCAGCTAACAGGTGACCTGACCGAAGTTTATAAAATCATACACGGTGTGGACAAAGTTGGTAAGGAAAAGCTGTTTTCCCTATTGCACAACACTAGAACTAGAGGTGGTGCTCATCTCCATTTTCAAGCCGAAGAGCCAGTGTTGTGCAAATCTGTGACCATGCAGCCGGCATGGCCAAATGCATTTCTGCGCACAGGACACGGTTTTTACCTTCCCGCTTTTTGCGGTGGCACCTATTTATCGACTTGCATTTGCATGCTTCCAAACTGCCAGGTTGGCAAGAGGCATGTATAGGTGGATGTACAAAAGCTAAGGCAACTGTACCATTAGGGCGGCTACCGAATGGCCTCCTCTCAACTAGGCGCTTCTTTAGAGGCCAATTTCTGCACCATCATCCTCTGAAGGTGCCCTTCTTCCTATCTGTGGTCACACTTCTCAGGCAGAAGAGGACACTCAGTTACATGGCAACGTTGATTCTTCCTACCTCATTTCCAATTGGGGTGGGGGGTGGGGCGGCAGGCAGGCAAAACAAAACAAAACAAGACAAAACAATCAGAAACACAAACACAAACACAAGCAAGCAAACAAAAACAAAAACATGGAAGCAACTTATATTCATCTCGAGTTTCCTTTGTTCCTGCTTTTCTCTTTTTAATAAAAGCAGCTTCCATATTTTATTTCAAGGTAAACTGGGTGGCTAAGGTGTGTGTGTGTGTGTGGGGGGGGACCAGCAAAGTTCAACTGCTCACTCCACGCTCCCCACGCATCCAGATAAGAATAGATTTATCACCCAACTGGTTTGAATGATTACCTTGGCAAAACAGACAGGACTGAGGGTTTCTATAGTAATACTCTTCAGTAGATCTCTCCACAAACAACAGCAACGCGTGCGCACACACACACCTTTTCTCCGTCTTGCCCGTGGCATGTGGGCTTGTGGGCTCTTGTGACGAAATGGCAAGCTGTGGTGCGCGTGGGCAGGGCCCCCCTCCCCAACGTGAGGCACAAAATTCCCCCCTGCCTCAGCTAAATTGAAACCAGGATTTGAACTCCATTGTCTGCCTCCTCCAAAATCTTTTAGGCTCTCCGTGTTCCCGCTCCACGGAAAAGTCTTGCCGCCGCCTCTGGTTTCTGAGAACCAGAAACAAAGGCACAAACCATGCACGGCAGAGCAAAACAAAACACATCCACTTGAATTTTTATTTTGCCAAAATGCAGTATTGTCGCTGTGATGTGCCGCTAAGACGCCTCCGGCTTAGGGCGGCCGTAGGAATGAGACCTCACCTAAATGTCCCATCCCTCCACTGCCTGTCTTATATCTTGCAGACTCGGCTCTGTGGCTTCCCTTAGGACAGGCATGTCCAAACTTTGGCCCTCCTGATGTTTGGAACCCCAACTCCCAGAATTCCAAGCCTGTATTTCCAATGGCAAAGGACTGTGGGAGTTGTGGTCCCAAACATCTGAAGGGCCGAAGTTTGAACATACCTGCTTTAGGAGATATGTCTATCTCATCATTGGTCCTTTTTCCCCTGCTGGCATTCACATTTCCTAGCATTGTTATCTTTTATAGAGAACCCTGCCTTCTCATGATGTGCCCAGAAGGAGGTCAAACTCAGTTACAACATTTTGGTCTTCAGGGAGATTGCAGACTTGATTTTTCCCTCTAGGACACACTTGTTCAGCTTGCTGGAAAATAGTACCTGTGAAAGGGATCTGGGAGTCTTTGGTGGACCACAAATGGAACATGAGTCAGCAGTGTGATGCAGCAGCCAGGAAAGCCAATGTGATTCTTGGTTGCATCAACAGAACCATAATGTCTAGATCAAGGGAAGTGATAGTGCCACTCTATGCTGCTCTTGTCAGACCCCACCTGGAGTCCTGTGTCCAGTTCTGTGCGCCTCAGTTTAAAAAGGATGTTGACAACCTCGAGCGGGTGCAGAGGAGGGCGACCAGGATGGTTGAGGGTCTGGAGGAAATGTCTTATAAGGAACGGCTTAGGGAACTGGGAATGTTTAGCCTTTCAAAAAGAAGGCTGAGGGGGAATATGATAGCTATGTTTAAATATTTGAAAGGATGTCACATTGAAGAGGGGGCTGGTTTGTTTTCCATGGCTTCAGAGACTAGGACCCGGGGAAATGGTTTCAAACTACAGGAAAAGAGATTCCATTTGAACATTAGGAAGAACTTCATGACAGTTAGAGCTGTTTGGCAGTGGAAGATGCTGCCCCAAAGGAGGGTGGTGGAGCCTCCTTCTTTGGAGGTTTTTAAGCAGAGGCTGGATGGCCACCTGTCGGGAATACTGTGATGGGGGTTCCTGCATGGCAGGGGGTTGGACCGGATGGCCCTTGATGGTCTCTTCCAATGCTACGATTCTACGATTCTATGATTCTATGGCAGTCCCGGGTATTTGCAAATCTCCCCTCCAGAACCACATTTCAAATGAATCTTTTTTTTTTTACTTATCAGATTTCTTTACTGTCCAGCTTTCATAACCATACCTGCAGACACAACGATGATATCCAGGGACACATCCTGACACTTTTCTAAATTCATTGTTTCCTTTCCTAGTCTCACTATTCTTCTGATTTCAGCAGTGCAGCATCCTCTTGGGATAGATGATTGAAAGTAAACAAAATCTTTTATTTCTATTTTTTTTTTTTTAAATGTCAGCATTATGTGATTCTTCTCCAGCCATGTTTTTGGTTTTCTTTATGTTCAACTGTATTTCTTCTTTGACACTTTTTTCTTTCGCTTTGCCTAAAAGTCATTTCAATTGATCCAGCATCTGCAGGGTACACCTGGATAACAGATTTTAGCTTTCCCTGCTCAGGTAAGATGCATGGTCCTCCTATTACATGACAAAAAGTTATTTCTAATTTTACTTTGCTATGTCTCTGTCAAGTCATACAATTTTCATTTTTTTTTGGTCTTGGGTTAGTTTTTGTAAGAGATTGCAAGAGTTTGAGAATCTCCCTGTTTTGGCTCTTATTTTTCTCAATATTCTGTCCCTATCCAGATTTGATACCAGTTCAAGAGTCTTTCACCGCTTCCCTCTGCAGAAATGTTTTCATACTTCCATGTCACTTTCCCTGGTGTATATTCAGTACATTTGCACATTTTCCTCAAGAACTATTTCCCAGTGCATGGTCATCAGTTTTCAAATGCATTTTGGCTCCGATAGGTTTAATCGCTTGTGATTTATTGACAGGGGAGCATCCAACCTGTGCATTCCCTCAGATGATGGGAAGCCAAAATATAACCTCTTTTTTATTTTTTAAAGAAGTCTTGCTGTGTGGAAACTGAATTAATTCACAATGCAACCTCGCTAACTCACATGCTTATGGTCCACCCATGGCCACAACCAGGAACCCCCCACACACACACACACTTATAAGCTTCTTTAAAATGAGGTTCAATTGATCCTATCTCATTTCCTTTTTGGTCCTTTTGTGTTTGAGATGCTGGACCGTGTCTGGCTTGGGCTGATGCCACTGCAGAACCTTAATGCACGCTGATTTACTAGCAGCTGTCGATAAACAACAAGGAGATCACCATAAGGGTGTGTGTTCAATTATCAGGAGTGTCTTTCCTTCTCGATAATTTAGTGCTCTCCTAAGAACGTCTTGGTCTTTTGAATGCCGAAGCTTTAAAGCATGATTTATTCTGACTCTCTATTTTATTGCGAAAGATTATGGGATCTCTCACGAAAATGTTGATTGTGGTGGTCAGACAATTGTACTCACTGTTGCTCAGCCCTTCCCAACCTCAGTTTCCAAGACCGATTCCATCATATATAAAGGCACCTCTTGCTGTTGTATATTTGTTGGCAAATTTTGAGACAGAGTCTCAAGTCCAAGTCTTTTGGCCCCAAGTCCCAAGTCCGAGTCTGAGTCTTTGACCAAGTCCCAAGTCGGAGTCTTTGACCAAGTCCCAAGTCTGAGTTTGGATCGTTGCTACCAAGTCTGAGTCTTTGGTTTTTAGACCCAAGTTTCAAGTTTTAGTCTTTGGTCCCAAGTCTTAATCCTTCTTAAAAACAATCCCCCCCCCCCGAAAAGGAAGGGGTAGGTGAGTTCTGACTCAAGGGTCTAGTCTGAGTCAATGGGAAAAAATCCAACACAAGTCAAGTCTAAGTGCCTTTTCACACGACCCCTAAGATCCGCTGGCCACTTAAATTTGGACCAGAGATCTTAGGGGTTTGTCGCTGTTCCTACGTTCCCACCCCCGCCGCAGGCTGCTGGCTGCGTGAGGGGAGGGAGAAAAAAAGGAAGAAAAGAATGCCGCTCACCTCCTCCGTTCTGCCGTCCCGGCACTGCATTCAGATCTCTTAAAGGGGCGGGGGAGGTGCAAAAAAAGAACAAACAGAAGCAAGGAGAGCCGGGCAGTCACTACGTTATATCCGCATCGGGAATTTTCACCTCCAGAGAGCAGGTACCTGAAAAGTGCACTGGGACGCGCTTAGGTGGGCGTGGTCGCACTTAATTATCTGTAAACTCCGGAGCTGGGAGCCATTTGCGGCGGAGTTTAGGGGTCGTGTACAAAGGGCCTAAGTAGTGTTGAGTAGAGATGGGCACGACTCAAAAAAATGGTGTTTCGTTTGTCGTTTGGTCGTTTAGGGGTCCGTTTCGGTTCGTTTTCATTTCCGTGATGTTTTTTGCAAAAAAAATTTGTTTTCGTTTCGTTAGGTAACGAAATGAAAACGAAAATGAAAAATTGCTGTTTCGTTAGCATTCTTTTTAGTTCGATGCATCTGCTGCAATGAAAACGAAAAACATGGCAAATTTGGTCGTTTCGTTTTCGTTTTTGTTTTCTTTTTTAATTTTTTTTCGTTTTGTTTTCGTTGCGTAACGAAACAAAAAAACGAAAATGAAAACGAAAAATCGCTCGTTTCGTGCCCATCTCTAGTGTTGAGTCATTGGTGCAACTTAAGTCCAACGATATTGAACCCTGCAAATCAAGTCCCAGACCCAGGATTAACGACATTTCCATTATTTATAAAATGGGCAAAGATGACAAAGGATGTTGCTTCCCCAAAAAATGGGACTAAGGGATATTTGCTTATTTATTTGTTTGATTTTGATACTGAGTTTTGATATTTGTTGATTTTTTTCAACACTAGTGTTGAAGGAAGGAAAGCAAAGCAATGTGTTCTGCTTATATACCGCCCCATAGCACTTCAAGCACTCTCTGGGTGGTTTACAATTTAATTATGCAGGCTACACATTGCACACTCACACACCCCACAAGCTGGGTACTCATTTCACCGACCTCAGAAGGATGGAAGGCTGAGTCAACCATGAGCCTGCTACCTGGGATTGAACCCCAGCTCATGAGGACGCTTTTGAACTACTCTATTCTGCTCTGGTCAGACCCCACCTGGAGTACAGTGTCCAGTTCAGCGCACCTCAGTTTAAAAAGGATGTTGACAACCTCAAACAGTTACAAAGGAAGGTGACCAAGATAATTGAAGGTCTGGAAGAAATGGTTTACGAGGAGCGGCTTAGGGAGCTGGGAATGTTTAGCCTTTCAAAAAGAAGGCTTGGGGGGGGATATGATAACTATGTTTAAATATTTGAAAGGATGCCAAGAGGGGACAGGTTTGTTTTCCATGGCTTCAGAGACTAGGACTTGGGGCCGTGGTTTCAAACTACTGTATAGGAAAAGAGATTCTATATGACCATTCGGAAGAACTTCCTGATGGTTAGAGCTGTTCGGCAGTGGAATATGCTGCCACAAAGGAGGGTGGTGGAGTCTCCTTTTTTGAAGTGTTTAAACAGAATCTGGATGGCCATCTGTCAGGAGTCCTGTGATGAGGGTTCCTGCATGGCAGGGGGTTGGACTGGATGGCCCTTGAGATCTCTTCCAATTCTAGGATTCTATCATTCTATGATTCTATGGGTGGTGTACATAACAACTACTAAACCCTATCTATTTCGATCTATTAATAGCAAGTCCCTTTGTGCATCATTTTGTTCTTAAACAGAGCTGCCTGTTGTGGCTCTGAATGAGTCATTGCCCTCCATGTGAATCTGCATGTCCAGGGGAAAAGGTAGAAGTCCAACAACAACTCACCCCCTTGCAAGTATAAGAGTGAATAAGATGCCTTTAATGTACAATGCAAAGATAAAAGGAAGAAGCAATGCCAGAATTTTGTTTTAGTTATGCTTTGCTTTCATTTGTAATATTTTTTGCTTTTTATTATATCCTTGTATTTTGTAACAGTGTTTATGTCGTGAACTGCCCAGAGTGGATTTCTGCCAGTATATAAATCAAACTACTACTACTACTACTACTACTACTACTACTACTACTACTACTACTACTACTACTACTACTACTACTACTACTAGACAGAGACAATACCCCATAGAATCTTCCACCACTATACCTTTCTCCCTACACTGAAAAACAACACTTTCCCCCTTCTGCACATTCCCCCTCCCTTTTATGCATTTTGACCAAGGTATGCTCATATTTTTTCTTTTTAAATTTCAAGGCAAGTGAGACGGGTCTGGAAAATATACTGTGGAAATAAAATAAAAACTGATTTGGTTTTGCCAGAGAGCGAGCGAGCGAGATTTATGGCAGGTTCAGCCCAGCCTTGAAATAATCACAGTGACATTGGGGGGCGGGGGGGGGGTGGAGGAAAGAGATTTGAGGTGGAAAAGGAGAGCTTTTTTTCCTCCTTATTTGTTGGAGTTCTGGGGCAGGCAGGTGTTCTGTTTCTGAAGCATCGGTTTCCCATGCATCTGTTTTGGTGTTTGACAATATTGGGAGCTATTATTGCTTTGAAGGATTAAAACGCAGAGCAAGATGTGAAGACTCCTCTCCGCCCTAGATTAGCTTCCCTTCACATCATGCCGTATGGAAAGAAATTGACTTTTGACCTGACACCAAGAGGGATGGGGAACTCGATTGACTGTTACCTCATCAGAAAACTGGGCAAAACAGAACAAAATAAACACTACACAACATAAGAAAGCAAAAAACGTATTTGAATTTGAATACTCCGAGTTAGATAGGCCACGTTACTTAACTTAATACTCTATATGCCATCTCGGACACTTTTTGGGAGAAAGTCAGGGTGTAAATATTTAAGATTAGACGGACTGACCGACCAACGGATGGACAGACAGATAGGAAGAATTGAAGAGAGAGAGAGAGAGAGATCTGGGAAGGATGGAAGAGATAGATAGATAGGGAAGGAGGGATGGCAGGATAGATAGATAGATAGATAGATAGATAGATAGATAGATAGATAGATAGATAGATAGATAGATAGATAGATAGATAGATAGGAAGGAAGGAAGGAAGGAAGGAAGGAAGGAAGGAAGGAAGGAAGGAAGGAAGGAAGGAAGGAGGAAGGGACAGTCAGATAGATAGATAGATAGATAGATAGATAGATAGATAGATAGATAGATAGATAGATAGATAGATAGATAGATAGATAGGAATGATGGAAGGAAGGAGGGAGGGAGGGGGAGGGAGGGAGGGACAGTCAGATAGATAGATAGATAGATAGATAGATAGATAGATAGATAGATAGATAGATAGATAGGAATTAATTAATTAATTAATAAAGGAAGGAAGGAAGGAAGGAAGGAAGGAGGGAGGGAGGGAGGGAGGGACATTAATCCACTGATCCACTGATTAATTAATCAATAGATAGTCCCCCTAAGTATGAGCCATCTGAGAGAATGACTTAAATATGAGGGCTTTGAGCTCCTCAGCAGGAACTGGAAGCTTTGGCAGAACCAGGCCTAGCTAGGCTGCAAACTCATATAGCAGGGATGGCGAACCTATGGCACGCATGCCAAAGATGGCACGCGGAGAGTTTTCGCCTGGCACGCGACAGGCTCCCTCCCCCCCCTTCCCCCTCCGTTTGACCAGTCATGAGGAATTTGCAGAGGGGGAAGCGGGGGGGGGGGCAGGGAGCATGTCACGTGCCAGGCCGACCCTACCGCCACCATTCCCCTCGCCGCCCTCGCCCCCGCCCCCTGCCGATCCCGCCTCCACTGACCCCTGCCTCTGCAGCCATCCCTGCCATCATCCCTGCCCCCCCTGCCACCACAGCTGCTGATGACCCTGACCCCGCCACCCCATTGCCCTTGCTGCCCTCGCTCCCACCCCTGCCCCCCGCCGCCGATCCCGACCCCATTGGCATTGCCCTTGCCACCCCTGCTGCCGCCACCTCCGCCGACCCCAACTCCACCGCTATTACCATTGCCATTCCTGACCCCCTGCCGCTGCTGCCGATGACCCTGAGCCCGCCGCCCCATCGCCCTTGCTGCCTTCACGCCCTACCCCCACCCCTGCTCCCGCTGATCCCGACACCCCCTGCCGGCACCGCCGCCGTCTCCATCACCGAGTTTGGGCACTCGGTGTCAAAAAGTTTCGCCATCCCCGTCATATAGGATCCCCAGTTTGAAGTTAAGAGGAGCTGTCCAGGGTGCTCAAACTATCTTGGAGATTGTGCCGCTTCCATGAAGTTCAGACTGAAATCGGTGGACGTTTACAAGGCAATTGAAAATGTGACTTTTCAGAGAGGTGTTCCACACTGACCACATTTGACAAGTCATTTTATGTATGCCATTCCCCCCCCTACATAATTGTTTTAGTACCATCCTTTTTAGGGGTTATTTATTTATTTATTTATTATTTAAATTTTGTTTTGGCTTCTTGTATTTTTTTTATCGCGAGCCACCCTGAAGACTGCCTTGGCATTGAAAGGAGCAGTATATAAACCAAAGATATAAAGAAAATAAATAATAAATAAAATTAAGCACCTGGAGAGGGTTCTCCGCTCGGAAGAAACACAGCCATCCACGCAGCAACTCGTAGCGACACATATTTGAACGGAGAAGAAACGATGGTCTCCATTACTAAGAATGCGAGGTTGACAGCAATCCAGAGATCTGTCCTTTGCCTTAGGCGGAACACGAGGGCTCCTGACACAGCACGGAGGAACTGCCGCAACACGTCTGCTTTATGGCATTTCAGGATCTTGCGCATTTCACCTCGGGCAAGAAGGTGATCTCCAAGCAGTAGCCAGACTTGTAGTTTCAGAAAGAGGCCCACCTTTCCTTCCCTGCTCCAGGGACACCATCTCAGTTGGGACCATTGGTGATCTTGTCTCAGTGACTCCTCCATTCTGACTTCTTCATCAGGGGATTCAGGTTAACTGGAGATCTCACAGCCAAAGTACCTCTATCTATCTATCTATCTATCTATCTATCCCATCCTTCCTTCCATCCTTCCTTCCTTCCTTCCTTCCTTCCTTCCATCTTTCTATCTATCTATCTATCTATCTATCTATCTATCTATCTATCTATCTATCTATCTATCTATCTATCTATCTATCTATCTATCTATCTATCTAATTCCTTCCTTCCTTCCTTCCTTCCTTCCTTCCTTCCTTCCTTCCTTCCTTCCTAGCTATCTGTCTAAACAAACACACACCTCACTATCTATCTATCTATCTATCTATCTATCTATCTATCTATCTATCTATCTATCTATCTATCTATCTATCTATCTATCTATCTATCTATCTATTCCTTCCTTCCTTCTATCTATCTATCTATCTATCTATCTATCTATCTATCTATCTATCTATCTATCTATCTATCTATCTATCTATCTATATCTATCTATCTATCTATCTATCTATCTATCTATCTATCTATCTATCTATCTATCTATCCCGTCCTTCCTTCCTTCCTTCCTTCCTTCCTTCCTTCCTTCCTTCCTTCCTTCCTTCCTTCCTTCCTTCCTTCCTTCCTTCCTTCCTATCTATCTGTCTAAACAAACACACACCTCATTCTTGATGGCTTTCTATGTTCCTTTTCCTGGGCGATGTTCCTATAATTCCAACATGACATCATCCAAAAGTATAAAAAGGGGAGGTACAGAACCAGCTACGCACCTCCTCTTGTATCAGATCTTTCAAAGAGCTGGTTACAAATATTTGGAACAATATCTCTATCTATCTATCTATCTATCTATCTATCTATCTATCTATCTATCTATCTATCTATCTATCTATCTATCTATCTATCTATCTATCTATCTATCCCTTCCTTCCTTCCTTCCATCTATCTATCTATCTATCCTTTCATTTGCTTGCTTGCTTGTGTGTTTGCTTCCCTGTCATTTTCCTTCAGAACCATCCTTGAATGTTGGATAACCTGGACTCCCAAAACTCAAACTTCTCTGAAGGTACAGGGGTTGAAGAGGAGAGTCAGGGCTGCCTCTCTGCCATGTTGGTGTCTCCAGGTGCCAGCCAAGTGGGGGCCGTGCTTTATAAGGTTTTTAAAGGCAAGACAATCTATTGAATCAATCCATTGATTTTTCAGGAAAAATAATTGATTTATCCACATTCTTTGCAATGAAGCATCATTTTCCCCATTCATGCCCATTTCATCACAAGCCTTTCCAAAGTACTGAGTTCCATGACCTGCAAAAGAGCTCTGCTACTCTGGGTAACTCCATTAAATTTTGGACTAAAACCCGGAGCTGAACTCATAGATGTATTGACCTCAGAGCCACCCACAACCACCTCTTTCAGTCACCTCTCCCCTTCTTTTTGTTCAGCAAAACAACTGCAAAGATTGGAACCTCTTCACAGATGTTTTCACCATATCTAGCTTGTTTTCGGACCCTTGCATTTTGCAAGGCTGAGTTAAATTGAAGATGCCATTGCATGTCAGCTTTCAAGCACTATTGAGAAATCTGTTGCACATCAGCCGCCACACATTCTGGCTCCTAAAACCCACCGTTCTGTTAAGAGCTTTGAGATCCCAGTGGATGAGTTTCAAATATTGGAATGCAATGCAATTGGATGTTGAGATGCAGAAGTCAAATATCTGGGAAGTGCTAGCAAATATTTGACTATTTGAAGAGCATTAGCGTTCATGGAGGAGCAAATCGGGAAGAGGCAAGTTGGTGCTAGCTCAGAAGGAGACCTGCTCTGAGCCGTGATCGTCACTGCCCTGCCAGAAGGGAGTGCAAAGACACGTAATAATGGGCTCTGTTTACAGGACGCCGGATTGAGACTGAATATCAGGAAAAACTTCCTAACTCTTAGAGAAGTATGACAGCAGGACCCATGGCCACAGGAGGTGGTGAGGGCTCCAATGCTGGAGGCATTCATGAGATAACTGGACAACAGGCCGCCATAGGGATTGGACTCAGTGGCCTTATAAGCCCCTTCTGAGTCTATTATTCCATGATTCAGTGGTTCTATAAAAATATCTTTTCTTTGCATCCCAGCATCCCAGATATACCTTGGGACTTTTAAGAACATAGGAAAATATGGCCCATCTAGTCCTGCTTCCTGTATCTCCCAGTGGCCCCACCAGATGTGTCCGGGAGCACACGAGACTAGAGATCTGTCTCCTGATACCACTCCCCTGCATCTGGCCCTTGAAGGACCCCGGTTTTAAGCCTGGAGATGACACATCTCCCTCATGGTTTGTAACCTGTGATGGACTTCTCCTCCAGAAATATGTCCAAACCCCTTTGGAAGGCATTCAGGCCAGATGCCATCACCACATCCTGGGGCAGGGAGTTCCACAGACTAACAACACGCTGGGTGAAAAAAAAATATTTTGTCTGTTCTCACTCTCCCAACCCTCAGTATGAGTGGATGCCCCCAAGTTCTGGTATTTTGTGAGAGGGGGAAGAGCGTCCCTCTATCCACTTTACTCATTATTTTGTATGTCTCAGTCATATCCCCCCCTCAGGCGCCTTTTTTCCAGGCTAAAGAGCCCCAAATGTTTTAGCCTTTCCTCATAAGGGAGGTGCCCCAGCCCAGTAATCATTTTAGTTGCTCTCTTCTGCACCTTTTCCAGTTCCACTGTGTCTTTCTTGAGATGCGGTGACCAGAATTATACACAACACTCCAGGGGCGGCCTTACTATCGTCTTTCCTATTCTTTTTCCTGGGACAACACAGAACTGCTAGAGCAACATACAAAAGAGGTGCTGGTATGCTCCTTTCCCCCCAAATGCGGCAGAGTTGGCTCCCTTCCACCTGCACTAAATGCTCCGAGAACATGGCTACCTTTAACCTTGCACTCCGGAGTGAGCCTTGGTCCTGGGCTAGCCAGCCGGCTCTCGCCTTCAAGTACAACTCAATTAAAGGTTTTAGGGTGGAATCAGATCCTCAGAACAGTCAATGTTTTGTTCCTGGCCTCTGACGAGAGGCCCTCGGCTCCCCTTGGCAAGCTGTAATGAGTCCTCTCGGTTGCCAAGTTTCTGAGAGCAGGCAGGCGTCCAGCGTGACAGATGGGGACTGAGAGGTTAGATGGGTGACTTAGCTAATTATACAGAGGCCAGTTGTCGCTAAGAGGAGAATATAAAACGCTCAAGACAAAGTAAAGAGAGAGAGTTCCTGGGAGGGCCCACTGGGTTGTGGCGGGAGATGCCTGGAATACAATTATTGGAGAGACAGTGCCCTCTTGGACGCCTGTTCGGTGGTGTCTGAAAACTGCGATCTCTAAGCACTGGACCTCTCTTGATGGGCTACACTTAAAGGTAGAGGCAAAGACCCCCCCACCCTGCACATGCGTGCTGCTGTTGTTGTTCAGTCGTTCAGTCGTGTCCGACTCTTCGTGACCCCATGGACCAGAGCTCGCCAGGCCTTCCTATCCTCCACTGCCTCCCGGAGTTTGGTCAAATCCATATTGGTTGCATCGATGACGTTGTCCAACCATCTCATTCTCTGTCGTCCTCTTTTCCTTTTGCCTTCAATCTTTCCCAACATCAGGGACTTTTCCAAAGACTCCTCTCTCCTCATGAGGTGGCCAAAGTACTGGAGCCTCAGCTTCAAAATCGGTCCTTCCAGTGAACATTCGGGGTTGATTTCTTTCAGTATGGATAAGTTTGTTCTCCTTTCAGTCCAGGGGACTCTCAAGACTCTCCTATGCGTGCTAGTCATGTCCAACTCTAGGGTTGGTGCTCATTCATTCATAGAATGCTAGATTTGGAAGAGACCTCGAGGGCCATCTAGTCCAATCCCCTGCCATGCAGGAACCCCCATCACAGTATTTCTGACAGATGGTCATCCAGCCTCTGCTTAAACCCCACCCAAAGGAGGAGACTCCACTACCCTCCTTTGGGGCAGCATCTTCCACTGCCGGACAGCTCTAACCATCATGAAGTTCTTCCTAATGTTCAAATGATATCTCTTTTCCTGTAGTTTGAAACCATTGCCCCGAGTCCTAGTCTCTGAAGCCATGGAAAACAAATCTGTTCCCTCTTCAATATGACATCCTTTCAAATATTTAAACATAGCTATCATAACCCACCCAGCCTTCTTTTTGAAAAGCTAAACATTTCCAGTTCCCAAGCTAAACATTTCCAGCCGAAGAGCCAGTGTTGTGCAAGTCCCTGGCCACGTAGTTGGCATGGCTGCAAGGAAACACTGTTTTACCTTCCCACTTTTTATGGCGGTACCTATTTATCTCCTTGCATTGACATGCTTTTGAACTGCTAGGTTGACAGGAGCTGGGGTGATCAGTGGGAGCTCACTCTGCTGCATTGGCCCTGTGGTGAAGTGGTTCAATGCCTGTCCTGCAGGTAAAACTGTGCTCACGACATGGGGTTCAATCCCAGATAGCCGGTTCATGGTCGACTCAGCCTTCCATCCTTCCGAGGTCAGTAAAATGAGTATCCAGCTTGCTGTGGGGGCAATGTGTAGCCTGCATACTGTAATTAAAACTGTAAACTGCCTAGAGACTACTTGAAGTGTTATGGGCCAGGATATAAGCAAAACACCTTGCTTTGCTTTTTGCATGGCACCCAGGATTCGAACTGCTAAGCTGCCGACTTTGGAGCTGACAGTTTTCAGAAGCCTTTCTTCCCCACCTTTCTTCCGACCAGCTCAAAGTGATACCCGTGGCTCTCCCCTCTCTGCCTTGAGTCCTCTCAATGGCCTCGCAAGGTTGACCAGCACTGTGAACATTATGTTTGAGGTGGTGATTTGAACCCATGTCTGCCAGTCCTGGTTGAACGCTCCACTTAATGAGCTGCACTGGTAGCCAGGGATGGGGGGGGGGCAACGGCGGCAGAAATTAGGACGTGGAGTCCACAAATGGCTCTCTATTCGGTTAGGAAATCGCGCTTCAGCTTTGGATCGAATTACATCATTCTTCTCGAACATTCGGGGTGAATCCCAAACCGTCGCCTTGAGTGCGTCCATCCTTGCTCAAGGATTTTGTTTTATTTATCATTCATAGAATCATAGAATCATGGAATTGGAAGAGACCTCAAGGGCCATCCAGTCCAACCACCTGCCATGCTGGAGCGTCCCATCACAGGATTCCCAACAGATGGCCATCCAGCCTCTGCTGGCTCCACCACCCTCCTTTGTGGCAGCATATTCCTGAACAGCTCTGTCATGAAATTCTTCCTAATGTTTAAATGGAATCTCTTTTCCTGAAGTTTGAGACCATTTCCCCATGTCCTAGTCTCTGAAGCCATGGAAAACAAACCAGTCCCTTCTTCAATGTGACATTCTTTCAAATATTTAAACATAGCTATCATATCCCCTCTCAGTCTTCTTTATAAAAGGCTAAACATTCCCAGCTTCCTTAGCTGTTCCTCGTAAGACATTTCTTCCAGACCCTCAATCATCTTGGTCACCCTCCTCTGGACCCGTTCAAGATTGTCAACATCCTTTTAAAATTGTGATTCACAGAACTGGACACAGGACTCCAGGTGGGGTCTGACCAGAGCAGAACAGAGTAGTACTATCACTTTCCTTGATCTAGCCACGATGCTTCTGTTGATGCAACTAAGAATCGCATTGGCTTTCCTGGCTGCCACATCACACTGCTGGCTCATGTTCAATTTGTGGCCCACCACAAACTATGTGTTCATGATGATCTGTCATCCCCCCCCACCTGCAGACAGAGGGCTCCTCCTGTACTGAGTTTTTCCCCCAGCTGTATCTGCAGATGCCAGGAAGTGAGAGCAGATCTGCATTACACAAGTCTAGCAGTGTGATCCCTTCTGGACCCAGTTGTGAATTCTGTGCCAGAGAGTTCTAGTTTAGCTTACCAGAGCTACAGCAATGAAGGTATTCACTGAAGTCTGGATCTTGGCATCATTGACAGCTGTAAGTCTAATCTCCAGGCTTAAAACTGGGGTCCTTCAAGAGCCAGATGCAGGGGAGTAGGATTAGGAGACAGAGATCTAGTCCCGTGCACTCCCAGAGGCATCTGGTGGGGCCAATGTGAGATACAGGAAGCTGGACTAGATGGGCCTTTGGCCTGATCCAGCAGGGCTCTTCTTATGTTCTTATGTCCTTTATTCAGCACTAGTTAGGCCTCATCTTGAGTCCTATGTCTAGTTCTGGGCGACGCACTTCAAGAAGGATGCTGACAGATTGGAACAAGTTTGGAGAAGGGCGACAAGGATGATGAGGGGCCTGGATGCCTTCCAAAGGGGATTGGACAGATTCCTGGAGGAAAAGTCCATCACAAGATACAAACCACGATGGAGATGTGTCATCTCCAGGCTTATAAAACCAGGGTACTTCAAGGAGACAGAGACCTAGTCTCGTGTGTTCCCAGATGCATCTGGTGGGTGTCACCACACATTTGAATGTGGCTGATCCTCAATGAGAATCACTATAAAATGGACGACAGACAAACCGGACTCCTGGGAATGTAGTTTTATTTCCAGAGGATCCTTTCCTAATACCTTGTGCACAAGGGGTGCCTGAACACAGGGACAACTTCCTGTATGGAATGTGAGGTCTTAAATATTCTTCAGCGTACAGAAAAAGATAAAGAACAAACTCAGGATTGGTTACATTTTGCCGCAGTGGAAAGCATGTGACTTCATTACATATATGTTCATTTTCCGTAACACAACCAAACTTAAAGATCAGTGATACTTTCCCATCTGCATTAGCAAGATTAAAAGGTCATTAATTTCGCAATGTATTGTTCTCTCTGTGTTAACAGTGAGTTTCAAAAGCTGGATACAAAGGTGCAAACAAGATATTTTAAGAACTGAGATGTCCTAGCATGCGGTTTGACATTTGCTATACACTTTTTGTGGTTTGGACACATCCTGTTGCCATTCGCTTTAGAAGCCCATGTCTGCAGAGATGGGGGTGCTTTGCAGAAACACGGAGATGATGCTTTCAGGACATAGTTTACAGAAATGATGGTTTTAGGATATCTATATGAAGCAGAGGGAAGAATGAAGAATTGAAGATAAACTCAACACTTGAACCTTACTCTCACATGGGGCCACTGTGAGATACAGGAAGCTGGACTAGATGGGCCCTTGGCCTGATCCAGCATGGCTCTTCTGATGTTCTTATGTTCTTATGTTCAAGGCGCACCTTTTTGGCTCCTGTGTCGGCACAGGTAGGAAGACCATCGGTGGTGGAAGGTGGAGTGATGCACAGAAAGTGATCATAGGTACCCTCTCTCCTTGAGAAGGATCTTCTATTAGAATAAATAATACCTAGCCAAGTGAATTAATGACATATGTTTCTGGAGCAGAAAATGTTCTCTTCTTAATTGTCTGTGCTGGGCAGATGTTTGTACTAAAGGCAAATGTCACCATGTGATCTGGACGGCCTCTTTTGATGGCTGGATGCCTTCTATTCAGACTGCCACAGATTTCTGTTTGGGACCAATCCTGCTGCGCCAGTGTAGGGTGGGTGGGTGGGAATCTTATGATTCTTCACGGGAACAAGCAGCCTCCACCATATGCAAAACCGGGCACAGTTTCCAGGAAATCTTGACATAAAATGGCAAAGCAATTTCCAGGGAAATATGTATGCATTGAGTGACATCTGGTTTTCTTCCTGTAGAACCCTAGACAAAGTAACTCCTGAGAGTTCACAGGAGAGCTAGGGTTAGGATTGGGGTCAGGGTTGGGTTTGGGGTGGGGTTAAATCTGGGTTTCGCCTTGGGGTTGGGTTTGGAAGTTTAGGGCACTTTTGCACGACCCCTAAAATACGAGGCAAAGGGCTCCCAGATCTGGAGCTTAAAAATGTTTTCCCACCAGCTCCAGACTTTAAAAAAAAATTAAGTACGACCACGCCCACCTAAACGCGTCCCAGCGCACTTTTCAAGTACCTGGCCTCCAGGAGGTAAAAAATCTTCCGATGCGGATTGTAAAGCTGTGAATGCCGGGCTCCCTCGCCTTCTGTTTGTTGTTTTGTCCCCGCCACCTCTTTAAGAGATGGGAATCATGACGGGGCTGCTCGGGGCGGCTTCAACCGGCAGACGGAGGTGAGCCTGCATTTTTTTCTCCCTTTTTTCCTCCCTCCCCTTACAGACAGGAACAATGGAGTGCAGAGGGGTGGCTAGAGTTAAGGAAAAGGTTTGCTTTGGGGTTGTGGCTGTGTTTGCGCTGAGGATTGGGTTTGGATATAGAATTAGATTTAGGTTTAGTGTTGGGTTTGGGTTTGGGATTAAGGTTAGAGATGGATGAGGGTTAGGTTTATGGGCTAGGTATAGGATTGGGTTTGGATATACAGTTAGATTTAGTTTTGGGTTTTAGAGATGGGTGAGGGTTACAGTATAAAATTGGGTTTGGATATACAGTTAGATTTAGGTTTAATGTTGGGTTTGGGATTGGGATTAAGGTTAGAGATGGGTTTAGTGTCAGGGTTAGGGTTATGGGCTAGGTATAGGATTAGGGTTGGGTTAGGCCTTTGGTTTGGTTTTAGAGATTGGGTTTGGGTCACATGTGGTGTTGGGGGGGGGTAACATTAGTAGGATATATACTTTTTGAACCCACTGAGAATTCCAAATCCCTGGCACACAGCCAAAAAGCAACAATGGATCATCAATCAGAGTGCACTACTGCAATGTCTCAGGGTCTCATACCACCCTGTATATTTATTCAGTTAATTGCGTGTATGATGTGCTGAAACTCAACCATGAACTGAAGTGACAAAGGAAGTGTCATAAAATACCCACCCTGGCGGTCTCGTTCGGTGTATATTCTAGAATGTATATTCAAGACAATGTCTCATTTGCCTTGTTGCAAGTGAAGGCCAGTCCTTGCTGATATGATAGAAATATAGGCTTGATCATCTGAGAAATGGATCCCAGATGCTAAATCATGTACCCAGACAGGATTTTAAATGGGCTTTTGGAAGTAAGGGTTTTTTTGAGGGCACCCGTTTTTTCACTTGAAGCCCTTCTTGGTGCAGAAGGCAAATGCAAGGGAAACACAGCTTCTTTGCTTTCGACTGATCCCTTGAGAAAATACAGGAAGGTATATAAGAAAGAAGAGCTATGGAAGCATCTGAGGAATGGACGCAAGGAGGGAGAGGAGATTCTGTGCATGCCTGACACTATCTGTTGGCAGACCAGTATCCATCAGTGACAATTAAAGTCACCAGCTTTTGTGCAGCAGCATTAGCTTGCAGGCGAAAAATGCTACCCTAATCTTTAAACAAGCATGTATTCATATATGTATTGGGGGTAGGGTCACTGTCTTAATAATTGTCTAAGGAAATGTCTCCTTAGCTGTGCTCAATGCATGCTTTGTTGGGTTTTTTTTTCTGTTCTTGTGTGATTATGTGGCTGATCTATGTTGTTTGTTTTTTATCTGTTGATTGTATTAAATTTTATTATTATTATTATTATTATTATTATTATTATTAGAGATGGGCACGACTTGAAAAAAAATTTTTTCGAGTTGTCGTTAGTCGGGCCGGTCCCGTTTTGGCTCGTTTCCGGTTTTCGCGAAAATTCGCAAAAATTAGTCGGTTCGTTTTTTCGTTTTTTCATTTTCGTTAGTACTGGTTTTGGGGGGGGGAGCGGGCTCCTGGAGGCACCTCTGTGGGGTGGGTGCCTCCTCTGGCCCGCTATAAAGGGAAAGTGGGCTCCTGGAGGCGCCCGTGGGTGCCTCCTATCCTCACCCACTAGGAAGGGGAAGCAGGCTCCAAGAGACCCCTCAACATGGGGGTCTCCCCTCCTCACCTGCTGCTGCTGCAAAATGCTATGCAATAGCCATATGGATATTGCATAACATAATGTGCAGACAGTTTTTTTTTAATGACCAGTGTACAGATAAGAAAATGAAAGTAAAAAAAACAAACTACATGCACTTCCCTGCACCATACATTCTTATTCGTTGCTCCATCTTCTATTCTTCTAGTAGTCTTCTTAAAGTTCTCTTCAGAGAGGGTTGTGAGAATTGCACTCTTTCTGCGTGGCTAGTACATAATCTAAAAATTTACCCCAAGCAAGTCTTTTTTCATTTCTCCTGTTTAACTTTAAACTGGGACAGTTTATCGTTTATAGCTATATCCCAAAGGCATTATACCAGTCTTCCATCTTGAATTCTAGTGACGATTTTTGCTATAATTTAATCTAGCAGCTGGGCTTTGTATTAGGGTTGTAACAACACCTTTACTTGGATGCCTCTGGATTACAATCCCATCTTAATCTAAGAGCTCTAAAAACACTTTTTTCCAGATGTTCCCACCAAAGGTGCAAGTAAGTACCAAGTCTTTTTCACATTTCCAACATATCTTAGAGTAAGCAGGGGGTCTTACTGGGGTTAAATACCATCTAGAAACCAATTTGAAGTAGTTTTCTTTTATCTGACCGATAATGATCTCAAAATTCTCATGTTCCAAATTTTCTTCCAGTCTTCTTTCTCTATCTGTACATTAAGGTCTTGGTTCCAAACTTCTCTCAAGGTGTTTAACTGGTTCATTTCTGATAATTCCCCTAATATTTTATATATTTTACGTGTTATTCCTTTCTCACATTTCTGGACCACGATAATAGGAAATGTTCAAATTTTGTGCATTCTCTGATTTGATTATTCCTCTTTCCCCAGTCCTTCATCCATTTTCCTAGTTGAATATAATTTAACCATGTTAAATCACTGGTTGCAAAATAATATCCTGAATTGTTTTAAATCTTGAAAATAGTCTAATTTTCTTAATTTTAAATAACAAATAATGCTTCAAGTTGTCTGGAAAGCTTTCCAGTCAGGAACTAAAGCCAGTGGGGATCCCTTCGGAGACAAGATTTTCCTTATGTTCTCCATGTAACAATTAAACCAATAGGGGGTTGTCAATCTGTACTTTGTTTTTAACTTCCGTGAATAAAAATGTGTTTATTTCAGTTTATATCCAAAGACTTTCGCGTGTATTAGCTTCTGTGGTTTAAAAAAGAATTTCCCCCAAAGAACTAAGTTGATTGGCTATATAATTTTTGGGTATACCTATTCCTCCTTCTTTCTGAATCTATACCATAGTCTTTTATTTATTCCATTTTTTCCCTGCATTACAATACCTATTTATCATGTCTTGGAGAGTTTTAATTTCTTTTCTAAAAACTGAACCGGTAACATTTTAAAAATTAATTTTTGGAAGTATTTTCATCGAGCAATTCTGCCAAACCACGATAATTTTAGCCCAGACAGGACCAGTGTGAGAGTGATAGCGTCATGCCTTCCCTGCACAAGGCTCCCGCACCACCATGTCTCACACAGAAGGGAATTGTACCTGCGTGTAGTGCAATGCAAGTAGATCTGCCTTTAAGGTGGCTTAGTGCAAGGGCTAGGGTTTAGGCTAGTGACGGGTAAGGTTACGGTGGGCTAGCACCTCTGGGTTTTCTGACCCACTAAGAAGGACAGTCTGTGTGACGTATGGGTACGGAGGGGTTAGGGTTAGGGTTAAGGGCAGGTTTTTTCCTTTTTGGCACATCCCAGAAGTCCGTGGCCATGCGACTGGTGGGATGGCGCTTTTTGCATGGTCGTCCACTCCCACATGGCTGGCCACTCGGCCAGCCCATCCAATGCGCAGGTGTAAAAAAAAAATCAATGGAGGACAGAGGAGGAGAGCCTTTTGTTGCAAGAAAAAACCCACTGCTACTGTGAAAAATCTGGCAGTTTATAAATTTTTGCGTGTTTCTGTTGTGCTTGTGTGTTTTTGGACCACGATTTCAAAAACAATATTGCGTTCACCGCCCCATTTTGGATCCCCCGCCCGCACCGCATGGCATGGCGATGGCGACTCGCGAGTCCGGCTGCCCAGGATGGGGGGGGAGGCGGGACCCCCCCTCCAGAAACCACCCCTCCGGTAGGTGCCCTGCGCCCTTAGTCAAGCAGGCATTTTTCCGCCTGCTTTTTGGCCAGGAACCAGGTTTTTTTAACTTTTAAAAACTTTTTTTCTGTGCCGCGTGTGGCATCGCGCGATCGCGCGATGCAAGTAACGAGCACGACAAATCAGACCAAAATTGTTCGTTCGTCGGTTCGAGCTCGAAGTCTGGGGGAGTGATTCCCGTTACCGTTTCCGTAGAGTAACGGAACCGAGTAACGGAAACGGAAACGGGAATACCGCTAAGTCGTGCCCATCTCTAATTATTATTATTATTATTATTATTATTATTATTATTATTATTATTATTATTATTATTATTATTATTATTATTATTATTATTATTATTATTATTATTATGTGCATGCCGGGATGAGAGGAGGTGATGCCAGCTGATTTCCAGCACGCAGAGGCTATTTCCCTGCCACCCAGATGGCACCGAGGAACCTGTGATGAAAGAAAAGCTCATGTAAATGCCTTTATGGACCCACAGGGGCCTCTGAAAGTCCGTGACATTCTCAACAAGATACATTTGGAAGAGGCCTTTTCACCTGCAACTGCTCCCGCACAGGGGAGTTCTGTTTGCGAAATATACCCCCTCTCTCATTCTCTGCAAGGAACGTTCTATATGAAATAACTTGAGTGCATTTCTGCAAACAAAAAAGTGGCACAGAAGCTCAGAATCATGATTAAATTGGAAGGGGCCTTAAAGGTGGAGTCCAACCTACTGTAGTTTCAAACGACAGGAAAAGAGATTCAATTTAAACATTAGGAAGAATTGTATGACATTTTGAGCTATTCGGCAGGGGAAGATGCTGCCTCAAAGGAGGGTGGAGGTGTTTATGCCTTGCTAGACGAAAATCCATTCCACATTTTGAAACAAATTACCCAGGATGCATTGCGTGCACCCCGTAGTTGGTGGAGGGGTGGGAGGAGTTTTTTTCATCAAGTTTTGGAGCCAATCTGGGCATGGTTTTGCAGCAGTTTTGGGACTTTTAGAACTTGGAAAGGTAGGGAGATGAGGTTTCCTTGGTTTGGGCGGGAACGAACTGGGGTTGGTCTCGGAGCTTTTCTTTTGCATTGCACTGTGAGGTGTGTTCTGTGTCTGCATGCCTTTAAAGTGCACTTTATAAAGAGGACTGAACAAAAGAAAAAGGCCTTTTAGGGCCTTTTAAGAACCTTTGGAATGGATTAATCAGTTTTCCATTCATTCCTATGGGAAACTGCATTTTGTAGGATGACATTTCCGTAAAATGAATTGACCCATACAACGAATCAAATTCGTCTTGCTTTATTTAAAAAGTGCTGTCCTATCTCCCTTTGTTTTTCAGTTCCATGTCAGTGGAATATTCCATGCTGTAATAATAATTATGTGACATCAAGTCAATTCTGACTTACGGCGGCAACCCTTTCTAGAGTTTTCCAACTACAGTGGTACCTTGTATAAAGGACTTAATTCGTTCCAAATGAAATTTTGTTAAGCAAATTTTCCTTTATACAAATTTCCTATAGAAATGCATTGAAAACGGAGTAATCCCTAATCATCATGACCGTTTTTCTGTTGCATGGATTCGCCCCATAGGCAAATCTGTTAATCAAATTTCCCCTATCTCCAGAATTTTTTATGTTGTACAGATTTTTTGTTATACAAACTGTTTGTTATACGAGGGGTCACTGTAGACGGTACTCAGACGTGCTTGTCCATTCTCTTCCTCCGGGGGTGCCCTGGGTCTGTGCAGCTTGCCCCCAAGGCCACCCAGGCTGGCTCTTCTCCCCCGAGGCCCAGTGGGGAACTGAACTCCCAAACTCTGGATCACTAACACAGGGAGCCAGCCAGCCAGCCAGCTTCATGCAAGCAACGTGTCATATTTTGTAAAGCACCAATATTAGCGCTTTCAAGTTTCAGCTGCACCCGTGTCCTCTTTCATTGTACCTCTCGAGACGTTGTTGTTCAGTTCTGCTTTGAGACAACAGATGCACAACCAAAATAAGACAGACGTGTACCCTGTGCATGACCATGTTTGTCCAGAGTTCAAGCAGAGTGGAACGGAGAACCAAGAGGAGGCACTTTAATCAGTCGGGAAAGTTACCTTCATCCAGGGAGATGTGCTCAGAAACCAGCCTCTGCTCTATCAAAAACTGGATCCCTGAACAATTCTGGCCTCTTTTGAGAGCTTTTGAGAAAGACCAGGTCTTGATGGGACCCCTTTAGTCTCCAACGAAAAGCTCCGAGGCCCATCCTTTTTGAAGCAGATGCTTGGCTCATTGTGTTCTCCCTTCTAGACCTGTGCTTGTTGCAATTCTCTGTTGAAAATTAGCACTTATTTTCTCCCATGGATCTCTTGTGGGGGAGAAAGAATTTGACCCACCTCTCAGCTTTCCTTCCTATCTGGAGTCGGTGGAAAGGGAAGTGTGGTAAAAATCGAGCCACCGTAAATCTCTTCCCCTCCAGATGTTGAGCGCTTGGCTGTGAGAGCTTGGTAGGTTTCCTGCAAAATACACATCCTTCTCTCTTTAACCATCCTGCCGATGAGCAATGACAATATGGATGCACAACGGCATGCAAATTTGTTTCCCCAAAGAGCAGTAAAGACCTCGGTGATGGCTCGGTGATGGTAATCAAATGAGATTTCTACCTTTAAACAAATCATCCGTCTTTAACGAAGAAGAATGCAGAATGCAATGTATCAGAGCAATGTGATGTCTTTGCTTCTGGTTTGATGATGCACCAGATTTCAAGAATTACACGTATGTACAAGACTCCCAGGAGCTGCCTAGATGCCCTAAGCACATCCGATCTCACCTGATTTCGGAAGCTAAGCAGGGTCGGCCCTGATTAGTACTTGGATGGGAGACCACCAGGGAATATCAGGTGCTGTAGGCGCCTGGAGTAGGAACTGGCAAACTACTCCAGTATTCCTGCCAAGAAAACTCCATGGACATGGGGTCACAAAGAGCCGGTCACAACTGTAACCACACACACACACACACACACACAGAGAGAGAGAGAGAGAGAGAGAGAGAGAGAGAGAGAGAGAGAGAGAGAGAGAGAGAGAGAGAGAGAGAGAGAGAGGGGGACTCCCAGGCTGAAGGAACACCAGGCCCATATGATAATGCAGGCATGCGCAAATGTGAATAGTTGAAAATCTAAGTACAGTATGTGTATCTAAGTGCATAGGTACACTTATATTTAATTCAAGTCGTACAAAACCTCTAGTTTATGAATGTGGGGGAATACTTGAAAACACCAGGAAAAGGGCTGATATTGCTGCACAATATTGTGTCTACGTTGCCAAGCACGTTTGCCATAGCAAAATCACAGCCTGAGTGTTGGTAGCACCAATGGCAGCAGTCGAGATGGTCTACAGCAGTGGTTCTCAACCGGTGGATCCCCAGATGTTCCTGGACTGCAACTCCCAGAAGCCTCCACCACTCGCTGTGTTGGAAGGGGTTTCTGGGAGTTGCAGTCCAGGAACATCTGGGGACCCACAGGTGGAGGACCACTGGTCTAGAGGATCCCCTCTTGTGCTCACCTGCATTCACAAAATGAAAGCCCACAAGGGAACACCCTCAAAGCCCGCTCCTTCATTTCATCAGTGATCCACCTCTCGCCTAAACACACAACCGTTGTCAGGGTTGCTTTACAACATGTTTGAAAGGTAGTACGGACCTGAAGTCCACTTTTAAAGTTGGAATGTTTGTGGGGGGGGAGGGCTGCCCCTGTTGTTCCAATGGCTTTGTAGAACATTGGTTTGCTCTGCTAGTGGGCAGTGACTCAATGATCGATGAGGTGTCTTCGAGGTCTACAATTCTAAAATGATGATGATGACGATGACGATGATGATGATGATGATGATGATGATGATGATGATGATGATGATGATGATGATGATGATGATGATGATGATGATAACTTACGTGCAGTGATAATGACCAGAATCTTTTTCTCCCTGGTTTTTGTATTTGATGCTGCATCTAATTGCAGTGCTGAAGTATATCTTGATTATGGCGTTGGCTACATGATGAGGCATGCAACCACATCAAAACACCATAAATGGTTGCAGCATGTTACAGAAAACGTATGCAAACTGTAAGAGGATTCCGGGTATTTACCCACAAAGATGACGTGAGAAGGTTGTATCAATCGGTGAACATCCTAGTACAGAAAAATGGATTGTAAAAATCCACGTTGCACCTGAACATAAAGAATGGATGCCACCAACATGGATCCATCGATCCATTGAGTGATTTAACTTCGAGCAGACCCATTGATTCAGTAGGAATCATGTGCTTGTTGACCTGCTACTCAATGGGCGATTCAATGGGTCGTGAAGTGGACTTGTCCACAAAAGCTCACATTAAAAATAAATAAAAGTCTTTAAGGTGCCTCCATGTTTTTGTCTCTTACTTTTTACTTTCATTTTGTCTTCGCCTATAATATGTTCATTCTGGAAATCCAGAATCCCTTGGTCTGTCTAGCACAAAGAGAACCGCAGGATAGCTCAGGGGGTTGAGGTCTCTGGCTGCAGAGTGAGAAGTTTGGAGTTTGATTCTTCCCTGTGACTTCTTGTCACTAGGTGGACTTGATGGTCATTGAGGTCTCTTCCAGGCCTACAGTTCTAAATGACTTGCAGCCGTATCTCTCCAGGGAGCTGGGAAGCATCCCCTCCTAGATCTACCTGGAGATCCCTAGGGATTTCTAGATGTCACCATAAACCAGGTCTCATTCTGTGTAGCAGCATAAATCAACCAAGGTAGTATGGTAGCTCTGTACAGCAAGGTTGCAGAGAACCTCCCCCTCCCAACCGCAAATCGTGGAACGGAGACATTTTCACACTCTAAAGCTAGCATTTCTATGCTAACTTTGAGAAGACATTCTACTTTTTCTAACTCTTTGAACAGATTTCCTGGAATTTCCCTTGGTTTTTCAAATCAGAACATCAAAGCCCCGTTCTGCTTTGTCAACAGTTCTGGTGTCAGTGGTGTACGCAGCTTTCAACCCATTTTGGGTTTTGGGGGGAAAACATCAGCTCTGTACGTATCAAAAAGACCTGGGGTTTTGCATCAATATTCTTCATGCTAAGGCAGTACAGTGTAGGCACAAACCAGGAGAAGATTGGCCCAGTTTAATTAGACAGAATTCACGCCATCAAGTCTACCGTTCCGCTTCCCACTTTGACCACACACAGGAGTTGCGAACCTAGGGCAGTGTTCCCCAAATGTCTTGAAGGTCACCTCTTGCCAATCTGCAGGCTAGCTCAGTGGTTATGGAGCCAGAGGCTGGAAGTTCAAATCCCCACTGTGGTTTTTGCAATAGGAGCACTTCTAAGGCAATAAACAATAATCTTAATGGAGGGGGCAATGTTTCTCCGATTATGTTTAACCAGTGGCCTCCAGGGAGTCTACAGACAAGGCATGACATTACCAAGGTTGCATATTACATTGCATATTACAGATTGCATCAGGGAAGAGGCCTGTCCCTTGTTGTCTGGATTACAATTTAGTGAATTTAGAATCATAGAATCCTAGAGTTGGAAGAGACCTCAAGGGCCATCTAGTCCAACCCCCCTGCCATGCAGGAACCCCATTACAATATTTCCAAAAGATGGCCATCCAGCCTCTGCTGAAAAACCTCCAAAGAAGGAGACTCCACCAACCTCTTTTGAGGCAGCTTTTCTACCGCCAAAGAGCTCTAACTGTCAGGAAGTTCTTCCTGATGTTCAAATGGAATCTCTTTGCCTGTCGTTTGAAACCATTGCCCCGAGTCCTAGTCTCTGAAGCCATGGAAAACAAACCTGTTCCCTCTTCAATATGATATCCTTGACTGTCTTCATAAAAGTAATGCTTTTCCCCCTCCTCCGGAAACTTCTTTCCTGCTAAAACACACCTCACTGGTAGGACCTGCATATGTGCAAGCTTAATTGACTTCATAGACTCATAGAATCATTGAATCATCGAATCATAGAATCCTGGAGCTGGAAGAGATCTCAAGGGCCATCCAGTCCAACCCCTTGCCATGCAGGAACCCCATCGCAGTACCCCTGACAGATGGCCATCCAGCCTTTGCTTAGAAACCTCCAAAGAAGTTGGAGATCAATTAAATATTTATCATGTGAGAGTAATTAAATATTTAAAGAGCTAGTTGAGACTTCAAAATGCAAACCATTTTCTACTGAGAAAAAACTGGACAGGGTCACAATGAGTCAGAATAGCAGATAGTTATTGTTGAAGCCAGGATGGATTGCTCGGTGGAGTGGTTATCTGGCTGTAGAGCCAGAAGGTAGCAGTTCAGTTCATAAGAACATAAGAACATAAGGACAGCCTTGCTGGAGCAGGCCACAACCCATCCAGTCCAGCGCTCTGTCTCACACAGTGGTTCACCATCGGCTTCAGGGTATTCCCATGCAGATGTCTTCACCTGCTTACGATTCCCTGCAAATGGCATTGATTGATATCCTGCACCTCTCTCTCCAACCCGGAGGTTGTCCTTAGGCATCCATCATGATAGCCACGGAGACCCTTGTTCTCCATGAACTTGTCCAATCCTTTCTTAAATCTGTCAAGGCTGACCAGTGTCCCCACTTCTTCTGGCAGTGAGTTCCAGAGACCAGTGATCCTCTGGGTGAAAAGGGACTTTCTCTTTTTGTTTGAGATCTAGCACCCCAAAGTTTCATGGAGTGCCCCCTAGTTCTAGTGTTGTGCGGTAGGGAAAACAGTTTTTCCTTATCTACTTTGTCCACACCATGTATGGTTGTATAATCCTCAATCAGGTCACCTCTTAGGCGCCGTCGTTCAAGAGTGAAGAGGCCCAGCCATTGCAGCCTCAGATGGTAAGGAAGGTGTTCTAGTCCCCGAATCATTCTGGTTGCCCTCCTCTGCAGTTTTTCATTCCCATAATATCCTTCTGGAGGCAGGGTGACCAGAAATGGACACAGTACTCCACATGGGGCCTCACCATAAATTCCCCACTGTGCAGACCAGAAGAGCCAGCCTGGGTGGTCTTGGGCAAACCTACACAGTGCAAGGTTAGTCCCTGAGGGAATGGCAAGCTACTACTATTGTCCCTTAACGATGGGCATTAACCACCACCTTGACGATTTGTTAGCGTTTTCTTTATTGCTTGAACCCGTTTATGGTTTTTCCCAACCCCGCCTTCTCTGGCAGAAGCCTAATCAGAGGCAGCGCCAGGAGGAGGCGGGCAGAGCAGCTGGAGAACTGTCTCTGAATGGGTACCTCCCCAGAGGAGGCGGGGCTGGGAAGTGCCACACACATCTTCCACTGATAAACGAATTGGCACGAACACCCCAAGTGGTGGTTCGTGCCCGTCTCCGTTCTCTACCCAGAAAACTCAGCTGGGAAAGAGTCCTCAGACGCCCGAATTATTATTATTGCAACCAGCACTTGTCTAACTCCTTTTTCTGTGAATCTAGGGCAAACGAGAAGAAAACATTCTGAAAGAAGCAAACCTACGGTGTGATGGCACTACATGGATGGTTATCTTTATGGTCTGGATGAAAAGGAAGGCACCCCCCCCCCCCGGAGAGATTTGGATCATGCCTCGGCTCTATTCATTCCGCATTCACATTCACAGCTAGTTGCACCAATGAAAAAAAAATCCACCCTTCCCTTCCCTTGGTGTCCTGCTTCTTAATCGACCCCCCTTTCCCTTACATTTATAAGAAGCCTGCCCATTCCCCACATATACCTTGATGGGCCATCCTGCCTCCCCTGAAGAGGATTATTGTATCTGCCTTGGCATCTCAGATCAGACACTCATTTGTAACACCAAAGAAAACCATGTTAAAAGGAACAGCCAAAGCGGAGGAACAGATGCTTCTCGGAAGATATCCTGATTCTCCTTGATTCGAACATAAAAAGAGTCACGGCTGTTTCGAGGGAGCATCTTTCCCATCAGTATTATAAATCTAATAGTTAATGGCACATTCCTTTACTGGTCCGTGTTTGTCCAGATGTTGCCTCCACAACGGGCCAAGAGATTGAGGGTTGCCATCTGTATTCCAAGCTGGTCTCACCCCCGCAAGGAATGGTGTCCTTTATATTTTCACTCTCACCGTTCAGTTCTCCACAGTTCATCTTTACTAAGGGGGTGGACTTCTCTTATCAATGCCAGGGGTCGCCAAGTCTCAATGCCTCATGACAAATGACCTTCATGGGAATCGACATAGCTGTTTTGCTCACAGCTCTAATGTAGAGTTATGTTATATAGGCACATAAGGTATGTTGCCTGCCTGTATAATGTTATGCACACACATCACACAATCCTATCTGCTCTTGAGAAAGTGGGAGTTTTTTTTAAAATCAAACTATTTGATTGTTGGTCAAGAAAGCACATGGAACTTCACACATTGTTCATCTGCAGCACTGAGTAGTAAATAAAAAAAGTGTGTGGGTTGATTGCTGGCTACAAGCTTGGCTGGCTGGCATGCTGCTGAATTTGCTATTGGCCAAGAGTCCACCAAGATTTCAAACCCTACTTATGGACTTCCTAGAATCATCTGGTAGGATATTCACCAGTGTTCTTGGACTACCATTCGCCATCAGTTGGCCAGCCAGGGTTTCTGGGAGCCAAATCAGAAAATCATTGAGTTGGAAGGGGTCTATAATAGGTTATATTGTGTTGTTGTACTGTGTTTTTATTGTTGAATATATGATTCTTATATTTCCTTCTTGCATATGGAGAACATTTTTTACCAAAACAAATTCCGGGTGTGTCCTGATTCTGTTTCTGTTTCTGTTTCTGTTTCTGTTTCTGATTCTGATTCTGATTCAATGAGTCCAATCCCCTTCTCTGTGTATGTCAAAGGATCTCTGCTAGTGGGTAGCCCCTTTTTGCCTTGAATGCCTCCAGCATTGGAGCACTCATCACCTCCCCATGAGGTCATGGTTTCCATTGTTGCACTGCTCTAACCGCTGAAGTCCAAGAACATCAGGGGTTGGGAAGGTTGGGAACCACGTGCCTCAACAGACCTTAGGTTTTAATGTGGGAGTTTGCTGGGAAAGTTCCAAGCAAACTGATCTTAGTTACGGGAAGAAATAGACAGAGACAAGGTGCTTTCCCACCAGCCAGCTGGAGAGAAGCTCTATGCAGATGAAAGGGCAAAGAAGAACTGGCTGAGCTCTTCCCAGAGGCTCGATTATTGCATCTGCTGTTCATAAGTAGAAATTGGAGCAATTTATGAAAACATTGCTTCTAAGAGGAAAAAGTACCCTTTAGCCTTTTAGTCCTGCCTCAACGCAAAGGTGAAAGGGAAATAGAAGGTCACTATTTACTCTCAGGGATGCAACGTGGCAAAGCCAGGGTGGTGTGCCCTCACTGAAACTCCTCCAGGAAACAAACCCCTCAAAGAAAGGTTCTGACAGTTTGGTTCAACAGGGATTTCCTTAGGTTGATATGTTTGCATTTTGTTTGTAAGAACTACAGAAGTTCAGGACTGAAGGCTCTCCTTGCCTGGAATCCCTTATTTCAGGAGAATCAGAAGTAGCTTAGATCTGGACATTCCAGGTTCATTACATTAAGAACACAAGAAAAACTAGGCTGTATCAGGCCAATAACCACACTAGTCCTATATTCTGGTCACACAGTAAATTATGAGAAGCCTACAAACAGAGCATGTGAGACCTATGCAGTAGTCATCCTGCTCCACCAACGGAGAACATACATTGGTGGAATATCCATCAATCATGGTTAGTAGACCCTTCTAGCTCCATCATCATGAATTTACCCAGTCTTCTCAAGCTGCCCCTTTTGGGAGCCACCACACCACCTCATGCCAGTGAATTCCACCACTGCATGTGCTGTGTGGAACACATAGCTGTGAATTAGTCTCTGCAGAAGGCCTGAACCGGTCACCTCTAGTGTCGCCAAAACTTAAGTCCACCACTTCAGGAATCCATCAGAGTTTGTATGGAACCGGCACAATGCTGAATTTCTTCCCCTATACAGTTTCTTTTTAAAAAGCCTGCTAACTACAAAGGCAAGCAGGCTAATAAAAGGTGCTGGTTGCCATGGCAATTATCGCTTAATCTCAATGGACATGAGATTACAAGCATGAAAGGGAGCTGGCTGAAACAGAAGACTCCAAAACATCTCTCTCTCTCTCTCTCTCTCTCTCTCTCTCTCTCTCTTTCTTTCTTTCATTCTCCCCCTCCACCCTCGCGCAACTGATCTCAGTCTTATGAGGTCTTCTTCCTTCAATACACAGAAGATCACGCTGAAAAATGTGGAATATCTGGGGTCCCAGGAGGGAGAAAAGAGGACCGGAACACGAGAAATGGAGAAAAGGACTGTAGTTTTGGTAATGCTCAACTACTAGGAGGTTTATTGCTAGTATAGAACGAACAGCCTTGTTTGTTTAATTATTATATTTCGGTGCTGTCTTCCTTCCTATGTGTTTTGGCTGGTGTATGTAGCTTTCTTACCCCCATCTCCTGCTCTTGATTGTCACAGCAACATGGTGGCATTGGACAAGCGAGGAAAGAAGGGCTGGCCAAAATCTTTCATGCCTTAGTGTGGGATCTGAAGCTCCCAAGTAGAGATGGGCACGACTCAAAAAAATGGTGTTTTGTTTGTCGTTTGGTCATTTAGGGGTCCGTTTCGGTTCATTTTCGTTTTCGTGACGTTTTTCGCAAAAAAATTTGTTTTTGTTTCATTAGGTAACGAAATGAAAAAACGAAAACGAAAATGAGAAATTGTTGTTTCGTTAGCATTCTTTTTAGTTCAATGTATCCGCTGCAACGAAAACGAAAAACATGGCAAATTTGGTCGTTTCATTTTTGTTTTCGTTTTGTTTTTTAAAACATTCATTTTGTTTTCGTTGCATAACGAAACGAAAAAACCCAAAAATGAAAACGAAAAATTGCTCGTTTCGTGCCCATCTCTACTCCCAAGTCCTCACCCGATGTGCTAAACATCTCACCAGAATGAATCTTTTGAAGAGGTGAAGTGCTTCTCTTGCATGGTCCCACTACAAAACTAGAACGAGGCATTGTGAGTGCCCCTGCTCACCAATCAACTCACACCTTTGAAAAAAGGCTTCTACTAGGGATGGGCAGGAAATGAAAAACGAAAAGCTGTCTCATAGTTTCATCCCGTAACGAAACAAAACAAAATGAAACGAAACGAGGAAGCAGCATTTCGTTATAGATGAAAGAAAACAGCCATTTTCCCATTGAAATGAACCATTTTGTTCCATCGTTTTTGGGCTCCTGACGAGCTATCAAAGGCTGGACCCCTTTAAATCTGGCCCCCTGGTACTAACTAATCAGTAACCTCCAGATACTGATGGACCAGGTTTAAAGGGCTCCAGCCATTGACAGCTCAGCAGGAGCCCTCAGAAAATGGTGTGGAGGGCAGCGCAAACTACCTACCTGGTAACCTGACCCTTTTCTGAGGGCTCCTGCTGAGCTGTCAATGGCTGGAGCCCTTTAAACCTGGTCCATCAGTATCTGGAGGTCCCCCTGGTGCTGACTGGGCCAGTTTTAAAGGGGCTCCAGCCGATAACAGCTCAGCAGGAGCCCTTTAAAAATGGATCCTGGAGTCCCGGGCACCAAATCCGGTGCCTTTAGGATGAGCACAAAACGAAATGAAACAAAACATTGTTTTTCTGTTTCATGGCCTTCCCTAGCTTTTACATATAAGCATTCACCGTTCCCGGATCTTCTTTCTCCAGGCCTTCCCCGTGGTTCCCAGCTGTTGTTTCTCAGATGTCCTTGGGCTAAACCATCACCCCTAGCTGTCCTGGGCAGGAATTCTGGGAGTTGTAGTCCAAGGCCCTCTTACGACCCAAGGTTGGGAACCATTGTTCTAACAGCTATGCAGTGTGGTGTAGTGGATGGATTGATGGACTAGAAGCCATGAGACCTGGATTCAGATCCTGCTCAGCCACACAAACTCATGTGTGTGTGTGTGGGGGGGGTTGTAATGGGTAAAACAACTCCATAATTACCTCACTTACCTTGACAAACCCATTAAAGTAACTATACAGTGGTGCTTCGACTTACGAATTTAATCCATTCCAAATGCATGCTCTTAAGTCGAACTACTCTTAAGTCGGGGTAACTATCTTAAAAAATTGAAAAAATAAGTTAAAAATGGAAAAAAAAAATGAAAAAACGTAAGTCAAACAGACCATATCTAAAATTTGTAAGGTGGCAGTTAAAATGCCAACAGTTTTCTGCTCTTAAGTCAAATTGCTCTTAAGTCGAGCTGCTCGTAAGTTGGTGTACCACTGTAGTTTTGTTCTGAATTGAGGGCAACGGACCTTTACTAGCACACAGACTATGTTCCCAATACACAATCACTTAGGGAAGGCTTCTCCATGTAGCTACCCGGAGAGATGCCTAGTAGTCATCTACTAGGGCAGGCATGTCCAAACTTTGGCCCCCAGATGTTTTGGACCACAACTCCCACAGTCCTTTGCCATTGATAATCTAAGCTTAGAATTCTGGGCATTGTGGTCCAAAACATTAGGAGGGCCGAAGTTTGGACATGCCTGCCCTAGGTCCTTTTCAGTGGTGGCACAAACATTATGAAATCAGCTCCCAGAGAAGCTATGCCAGGAGCCTTCCATGAACTCATTTAGGAGGTAGTTTAAAAATATCACTTTTCAGGGAAGCCTTTCATCTTGACCTGGATAAATATCTCACCTCTGTTTCTCTCCCTCCCTAATATTTTAATTGCAGCACTTTTTACATTCTTAGATTAAGCTCTTATGTTATGTTGAGCATTTCCAGTTGTTTGCTTTAACCATTGCGATTGCGAACCGCCCAGAAGAGTACTTTGGCGTAAAAGGGGTGATATATAAATTAATGCAATAAATAAGTATAAATAAATAATGGTCAAGCACAGAAATTTCATATCTCAGGGTTGTGTTTTGTTGTTGTTGTTGTTGTGTGCTTTGAAGTCAAAAGGAACTTATAGGAACCCTAATGGGTTTTTTCAAGGTTTCAAACCAGTTTCCATGGCTGACTGGGGATTTGAACCTTGTTCTCTGAAGCCCTAGTCCATCACCCTGTCCACTACACCACACTGGAAACTCAGGAGAACAAGGGTTTCCATGGCTATCATTATGGATTCCTAAGGACAACCTTTGGGTTGGGGAGAGAGGCAGGAGATCTCTCACCACCATTTGTGGGGAATTGTAAGCAGGGGAAGACATCTGCTTGGGAATACCCAGAAGCAAAGGGTGAGCCGCTGTGTGAGACAGAAGGGTGGACTGGGTGGGCTGTGGCCTGTTCCAGCAAGACTGCTCTTATGTTCTTATGTCTGTCACACAACTGCAATAAATTGTCATTCTTTCATTCTTTCACCTTCCTTTAAGCTATCACATCACCCCAGCCACCCATGGGTGTTTCCTGTCTCTAAGAACCACAGAGCCTACATTTGCTGTTCACGCCTTGGTGCTTCTTCCTACTGTGTTCATTCGGTCCAGTAAAAGAGGGACTGATGATGATAGCATTTAAGGGAATTGGAACAATTTTCGCCTTCTCCCATCACAAAGCAAATCTGCCTCCAATCCACCAAAGTGCCCTAAGAAGACAGTAGATTGCTCTCATCTTCCATCCGAGAAGCAACGGAACTGGAAGCAGTGCTGAATAGCAGCTGTGAGACCTTACAGGTCCCCGGAGAGTACACTGACATGTCATCAAATCTACTTGGTGCTCCAGGCGAGGTAATGAGATCAGACACGCTGGCGTCCCATGCGTGTCCTCCAGTGTGCAGAGAGCAATGGAGAGAGAGAATGCTGCTTCAGAGGCACCACATCAAGGCATGATGGAGTCACCATGGGTCCCTGTCTTGACTCCAGATTTCCGGGGGGAGGGGGTGCCACCCCAGGCTGAGGTGCTAAAATTCTCCTCTGGGCTTCAAAAAAGGAAGGACAACAAGTGGGAACCTCAGTCAGTTCTGGAAAAAAAAATCAACTCTGTATCTCCAGACCCTGGTTGTGGCCATCATAAGTCCTTTAAGGAAGAAACGGAGGCCAGTTTGGACTCAGTTTAGACTCTTCTAAAAATGTTGATAAGGGCACTGAAATAGGTTTAATGGGAATCAAAAGTCATCAACTTCCTTTTCCAATTTGTCTCTGCTTCCTGAATGTAACATTGTTGATTTGGTTATGCTCGTTTGGCTTATTAGCTTCATTTTTTTCCATTGCATACTGTTCTTGTTTGTTTGTTGAATTATTTGTACACTTCCCAGAGTAGCCTTGTTGCTAGATGGTGCAGTATATAAATAAATAAATAAATAAATAAATAAATAAATAAATAAATAAATAAATAAATAAATAAAAATAAACCTTGTCAAGGATTGGCATTCATCTTCCTTCTCTTAGTTCAGGCATGCCCAAACTTCAGCCCTCCTGATGTTTTGGACCACAACTCCCAGAATTCCAAGTCTGCATTTCCACTGGCAAAGGACTGTGGGAATTGTGGCCCAAAACATCTGGAGGGCTGAAATTTGGATACACCTGTCTTAGTTCAACTGGTCAACGTGTGGTCCAGAGATATTTCAACAACCCTTTCGGGTCTCCATCATTTCTTGTCACCTCGGTGTTGCCAAGGTGTACCTGTTGGAATTGGGTGTACATTTTTATTAAAGAACTTGAATGAGGGGGTGCGGGAAATGCTTATCGAATTTGTGGATGACAAAACATTCAGGGGAATAGCTAGTATCTTGGAAGTCAGGAACAAAATACAGGATGAAATTTAATGGGGATAAAGGCAAAGATTTACATCTAGGCGGCCCCACCCCCAAATGCACAGTTACAAAATGGCGGACGCTTGGCTCAGTATTATTATGTGAGAGAGGCAGTTGTTGTGGCTCAAAAGTTGAATACAAGTCAAAAGTGTGACGCAGCTGCAAAAAAAGGCAAATGGTATTTTAGGAGGCGGTAGCACATGTATAGTCTCCAGAGCTAAAGGCTAAAACATTTGGGGCTCTTTAGTCTGGAAAAAAGGTGCCTGAGGGGGGATATGATTGAGACATACAAAATAATGCAGGGCATGAGTGAAGTGGATAGAGGGACGCTCTTCTCCCTCTCACAAAATACCAGAATCAGGGGACATCCACTCAAAATGACGGCTGGGAGAGTGAGAACAGACAAAAGAAAATATTGTTTCACCGAGCGCATTGTTAGTCTGAGGAACTCCTTGCCACAGGACGTGGTGATGGCACCTGGCCTGGATGCCTTCAAAAGGGGATTGGACAGATTCTTGGAGGAGAAGTCCATCCCAGGTGACAAACGATGATGGAGATGTGTCATCTCCAGGCTTAAAACCGGGGTCCTTCAAGGACCAAATGCAGGGGAGTGGTATCGGGAGACAGAGATCTAGTCTCGTGCGCTCCCAGAGGCATCTGGTGGGGCCACTGTGAGATCCAGGAAGCTGGACTAGATGGGCCTTTGGCCTGATCCAGCAGGGCTCTTTTTATGTTCTTATGTTCTTATGTTCTCATCTCACAAGGTCCTCATCCGCCTCTATCCAGCACTGGTTAGGCCTCATTTGGGGACTGTGTCAAATTCACAGGACTGAAAAATCACAAAACTGGAACCCAGGTCCTAGGAGGAAAGATGGAAAGAACTAGACATGTTTAGCCTTGAGAAAAGAAGATTGAAGGGAGAGATGGGAGCATTTTTCAAATCTATGAAAGAGGGCATTACAGAGAAGGGGCAGGATTTGTTAGAGCAGTACAGCAATGGGACCAATGACCTCAGGAGGTGGTAGATCCTTCAATGCTGGAGGCATCCAAGCGAAATTTAGAAAACCACCTAGCCTGTGATTGGGATTCTTGTATAGAATGGGGGTGTGGCAGTAGACTCAAGGGATCTTCCAACTCGACTATTTTATTCTATTCATTTTCTAACAGTTAAGAAGTTTTTCCTGATATTTCGTCGAAATCTGGCTTCCTGTAGCCACTGAGAAAAGAAAACTGAGGGGTAAGATGATAGCGCTACCCAAATACAGTCACCCCCCGCCATTTCGTGTTTCAGGAACTGCAGTCCCACTATATCACGGGATCACAGTACCTGCGGGGGGGGGGGCAGGTGGGGCGGGGAGCGATTGCTTCGCTCCCCGCCGCCCCCTCCCCCTCCGGGAGCCCTCGGAGCTGCGCGGGGCGGCAGCGGGTAGTGATCAAATCACTCCCTGCCGCCCTCCAGACCCATCCGGGAGGACTTGGAGCCACGCGAGGCAGCGGCGGGGAGTGATCAAATCACTCCCCGCCCCCCCACCCGCCCCTCTGATCACCCCTCACCCCCACCCGACCCGCTTCCTCATATCGCGGATTTTCATGTATCGTGGGTCGGGTGGGTCACTAACCCCTACGATAGGCGGGGGGTTACTGTATATGAAGGGCTGTCCTCCGGAGGAGGGGCAGGATCTATTCTCTATTCTCCCAGAGTGCAAGACGCACAACAATGGGCTCAAGTTATGAGAACCCACCTTTCGGCTGAATATTAGGGGAAAAACTTCCTAACTGTTAGAACAGTATGGCAATGGAACCCATGACATCAAAAGGTGATGAGAGCTCCAACACTGGAAGCCTTGGAGAGACAACCACCTGGCAGATATCCTTTGTCTGGTATTCCTGAAGGGAGCAGGGGGGGGTTGGACTTGATGGCTTTACAGGCTCCTTTCAACTTCATTATCCTGTGATTCCATGGGTTGATTTTTACGTGTCCTGCACTCCGGGATAACAGAGAACTGATCCTTCCCAAAAGAGATTCCATTTGAACATTAGGAAGAACTCCACGACGGTTAGAGCTGTTCGGCAGTGGAAGATGCTGCCCCAAAGGAGGTTGGTGGAGTCTCCTTCTTTGGAGGTTTTTAATCATAGGCTGGATGGCCACCTCGGAATAGGAATAGGAATAGGAATCTTTATTGCCATTGCCCCCTTGCAGGAACAACAAAATTTCACAGTTGCTATATTCAACTCATACAAAACATTCCACGTAGATTTAAAAACAGCTACAACACATAACAATATGTCATATAAAATGAGGTGACTTCAAAGTCCAGAATTTCCATTAAAGGTGATGGGTAGAGATGGGCACGACTTGAAAAATTTTTTTTCCGAGTTGCCGTTAGTCGGGCCGGTCCCGTTTCGGGCCGTTTCCGGTTTTCGCGAAAATTCGCAAAAATTAGTCGGTTCGTTTTTTCGTTTTTTCGTTGTCATTAGTACTGGTTTTGGGGGGGGGAGCAGGCTCCTGGAGGCACCTCTGTGGTGGGTGCCTCCTCTGGCCCGCTATAAAGGGAAAGTGGGCTCCTGGAGGCACCCGTGGGTGCCTCCTATCCTCACCCACTAGGAAGGGGAAGCAGGCTCGGGGAGACCCCTCAACATGGGGGTCTCCCCTCTTCACCTGCTGCTGCTGCTGCAAAATGCTATGCAATAGCCATATGGATATTGCATAACATAATGTGCAGACAGTGAGACCAGTGAGAGTGACTGATAGCGTCATGCCCGCCCTTCACAAGGCTCTCGCACCACCATGTCTCACACAGAAGGGAAGTGTACTTGCTGCGTATAGTGCAATGCAAGCAAGTAGATCTGGCTTTAAGGTGGCTTAGTGCAACGGCTAGGGTTAGGCTAGTGACGGGTAAGGTTACGGTGGGCTAGTGGGTTGCACCTCTGGGTGCCTCTCTGACCCACTAAGAAGACAGACTGTGACGTATGGGTACGGAGTCAAGGGTTAGGGTTACGGCTAGGGCAGGTTTTAGGGGGCTTTTTGGCACATCCCAGAAGTCTCCATGGCCAAGTGGCCATGCGACTGGTTGGATGGCTCCAAAAATTTGCATGGTTGTCCACTCCCACATGGCTGGCCACTTGGCCAGCCATCATTGCGCAGGTGTAAAAAATAAAAAATAAAATAAAATCAATGGAGGACAGAGGAGGAGAGGAGAGACATTTTGTTGCAGAAAAAACCCACTGCTACTGTGAAAAATCTGGCAGTTTATAAATTTTCGCGTGTTTCTGTTGTGCTTGTGTTTTTGGACCACGATTTCACAAACAATATTGCGTTCGCCGCCCCATTTTGGATCCCCCGCCCGCACCGCATGGCATGGCGACTCGAGTCCGGCTGCCCAGGACGGGGGGGAGGCGGGACCCCCCCTCCAGAAACCACCCCTCTGGTAGGTGCCCTGCGCCCTTAGTCAAGCAGGCATTTTTTCGCCTGCTTTTTTGGCCCGGGAATGGTTGGGGGGAGAGTTTAAAAGTTTTTTCCTGTGCCGTCCGTGCCGCTTGCTTCCGCTTTAATTGCGGGCGGCCGGCGGCGAGACTGGGCTTTTTGCTGGCTGTGAGCCTGCGGCGAGTCCCACCAGAGCAGCTCAGGACGGGGGATGAGGGGGGAGGCCGGGGACCTCCAAAAACAACCCCTCTGGTAGGTGCCCTGAGGCACGGCAGGCATTTTTCCGCCTGCTTTTCAGCCGGGAACCGGGTTTTTTTAACTTTTAAAAACTTTTTTTCTGTGCCGTGTGGCATCGCGCAATCGCGCGATGCAAGGAACGAGCACGACAAATCAGACCAAAATTGTTCGTTCGTCGGTTCAAGCTCGAAGTCTGGCAGAGTAATTCCTGTTACCGTTTCCGTAGAGTAACGGAACCGAGTAACGGAAACGGAAACGGGAATACCGCTAAGTCGTGCCCATCTCTAGTGATGGGGGTTCCTGCATGGCAGGGGGTTGGACTGGATGGCCCTTGAGTCCTCTTCCACTGGAGGGTTACCTTTGAAAAGTGTGTTCCTCTCTTTCCAAGCTAACCATGCCCAGTGAGGCAAGAGCAAGGGAGAGCTTCAGATGTAGTTCACGCGCTGAGCTAACCTGCCTATCCCTCCTGCTACCGTTCACACATCTAAATGCCTTTGCAACCCCCGTGGCTCCTCCGGGTTTATTCAAGGGCAGCTGCTGCGCTGAGTACCATCGGTAGCAATTACAGCTGCTTCTGCCTCTGCCGTGACCCGTCGAAAAGGCAGGGTGCCTCTGGGGATGACACCTACTTCAGCAGCCACCGTGACAGGACCTAAGAGCCGGTGATGAAGAAATGGGAGAGCTCTTTATAAACACAAACACACACACACACACACACCGGCTACTGGAGCCTAGATTTCGCAGACTGTCAAGTGCAAACGAAAACCTCTTCTCTGGTGCTTGAGAGCCAAAAAAGGCCGATGTCAAGAAGGGGGTGGAGAAAGAAAATTTGTTGATGCTGAGAAAACGCGGCAGGGGGGGGGGGAAGGCTAGTTACTTATATCCATGGCTGAGAAAATTATTTTCAAAAGTAAATGCCCGAGTTGTAGAAGCAAAACCTCACACAGGAATTACTGTTGTCAGCGCTATGATCATGCCTTTGTTTAAAGAAAAGCAAACAGTTTGCTAGCTCCTCAACAGTTCCTTTTTCATCACAACAGTTGTGAGTCATCAAGCCAGTTCTGGACTACAGTGACCGTTTCCCGAATCTCTTAGATACAGGAGGCTCAGAAGTGATTTGCTGTTTCCTTTTTCAGGGGCCAATCTGGGTCTACCTTGTAGCTTCTCCACATCTCATAGAATCATAGAATCATAGAGTTGGAAGAGACCTCAAGGGCCCTCCAGTCCAACCCCCTGCCATGCAGGAACCCCCATCACAATATTTCTGACAGGTGGCCATCTAGCCTCTGCTTAAAAACCTCCAAAGGAGGAGACTCCACCACCCTCCTTTGGGGCAGCTTCTTCCACTGCTGAACAGCTCAGCTGCCTACTACACCTGCCTGTTGTCTCGCCACTCAACCCTAACAGGAACTCTTGATGGACATGGACCACAGATCATCTTCTTCCACCTGGAACTTGGACAACAGGCTTTGATATGGGGAAGGTTCCCTTCAGGACTGCAGGAGGGTAGAGGTCTTTCCCTTGTTTTTGTAAAGGGATGGGGTTTCCCAGACAGGCTCCGTCCTGCTTGCAAAAAGTCTGGCCGATTTGCAAGGCTTATCAGATTCAGTTGCTGAAGAAAGCAGTGCCACGGGATTGCGACTAAACGCGAAGATGACAAAATGGATGATTATCAGTGAAAAACAAAATGGCTCACAGAACCTTCTCAAGATCGGCAGTGATATAAATGAGAGAGTATCATCTTATAAATACTTGGGGTGCCATGTCAAGGATAGCTGGGATCTTTCGTGCAAAATCCGTTGTAGAATTGAACAAACAAACCCAAGTAGAGTCCAGGTTGTGTCACCAGTGTAACTGATTTCCAGAAAATGAGGAAAGTCTGGGTAAACTGGGACTTATTTATCAGACTTCGTACTCGAATACTTTGATCCTATGTATTCAGCATGCTTCTCTATGGTGTTGAAACTTGGACCCTGACAGAAACATTATGCAGGACGCTGGAAGCATTCAAAATTTGGACGTGCAGAAGAATTCTGAAGATACCTTGGACAGCCAGAATCACTAATGTGTCTGTATTACAGTGCATGAATAAAAAACAAGAAATCATCAATACCAGAAGACTGGAATATTTTGGACACTTAACGCACAATGAGAAATACCATCTGCTGCAGGTTATCCTTCAAGGAAAAATAGATAGGAAGCATGGCCAGGGGCATTGAAGAACATTCTGACTTAGGAACTTAAGCAAAGTGTTCTGCTTATATACCACCCCATACCACTACAAGTAGTCTCTGGGCGGTTTACAATTTTAATTACAGTGTGCAGGCTACACATTGCCCCCCCAGCAAGCTGGGTACTCATTTTACCGACCTTGGAAGGATGGAAGGCTGAGTGAACCTTGAGCCTGCTACCGGGGATTGAACCCAGGTCGTGAGCACAGTTTTACCTGCAGTACAGGCATTTAATCACTGCGCCACGAGCCAATGGTCCGCAGTGAACAACAGCTGCTCTGTTTAGAATAGCTTTAGATAGAAACCAATTCAGGCTACTGATTGCTAATGTTCTACAAGGACATGGCACTTGAAGAAGAAGAAGAAGAAGAAGAAGAAGAAGAAGAAGAAGAAGAAGAAGAAGAAGAAGAAGAAGAAGAAGAAGAAGAAGAAGAAGAAGAAGTCCATAGCACAGGTTGGTTCTTGTCTGCCAGGCACAAGAAGGTTGTGTGAAAGGAAGAGCGGAAATGGCCATTCAGAGTTCAAGGGAGGGGAATACAGAGGGGCTAAAGTTGTGTCAGCATGTGGATGGGGAGAACCAGAGGCATAATTTGCCCCTAAATCTTTTCTCCCCTTCAGGCAGGGATGGTGACATATCTTTGGGTTCAAGTCCCAAGTCCAAGTCTGCGTCATTGGTACCAAGCCCCAAGCCCCAAGTCCTTGACACCAAGTCCCAAGTCTTGGATACCAAGTCCCAAGTTATGGGTCTCTGGTACCAAGTCCCAAGTTCAAGTATTTGACGTCAAGTCCCAAGTCCCAAGTCTTTGACACCAAGTCCCAAGTCTAAATCTCTGGTACCAAGTCCCAAGTTCATGTATTTGACATCAAGCCCCAAGTCTCAAGTCTTTGATACCAAGTCCCAAGTCTAAGTCTCTAGTACCAAGTCCCAAGTTCAAGTATTTGACATCAAGCCCCAAGTCCCAAGTATTTGACACCAAGTCCCAAATCTTGAATACCAAGTACAAAGTCTAAGTCTTTAGTAGCAAGTCCCATGTCCAGGTCTTTGACCCCTAGTCCCAAGTCTTTGACTAATGCAGGGCATGAGTAAAGTGGAGAGAGGGAAGCTCTTCTCCCTCTCACAAAATACCAGAACTAGGGGACATCCACTCAAATTGAGGGCTGGGAGAGTAAGAACAGTCAAAAGAAAATGTTTTTTTCACCCAGTGCATTGTTAGTCTGTGGAACTCCCTGGCCTGGATGCCTTCAAAAGGGGATTGGACAGATTCCTGGAGGAAACGTCCATCACAGGTTACAAACCATGAGGGGGATGTATCATTTCCATGCTTAAAACTGGGGTACCTCAAGGACCAGATGCAGGGGAGTGGTATCAGGAGACAGAGATCTAGTCCCGTGTGCTCCCGGACACATCTGGTGGGGCCACTGTGAGATACAAGAAGCTGGACTAGATGGGCCTTTGGCCTGATCCAGTATAGCTCTTCTTATGTTCTTATGTTCTTATAAGGACAAAAAGCTTTCCTTGCTTTTGAAGAAGGCAAGCCAGAGCTCTGTGGGAAAGCTTCCTGATCAGCGTGGTGGTTCCACTGTTTGCATGTATCTTCAATTTCTTATTTGCTTTGGCCCTGTTGATCTGCGGTGTAGAGTCTGAAGGAGAATCGATGGGGTAAAGCACTTAAATATAGGCCAAATATGCATATATTGATTTAAGGAAATTGCGTGAGTAAGAATTTCATCTGTGAATCCTAGAGAATGGAGATTGGCTGTAAATGGGACACAATCCTGGAATGACTAATGGGTTCACCATCAGGAAGAAAACCTCTTTTCAGCCTCTTTAAAACATAGATTGCTTTTATGCATCCGTACCCTGCCAATTGCATATTTATTTGTTTGTTTTCAGAGTGGCAATGTAACAGTGGGAAACAATGTGTCAACACATGCAAATACATGTTGTTCAGATGAAGAATGAATGCAGATGTAACAGTTGAGCTGGTGCACTAACTCGAGACATGGAATTGTTTGTATGAGAAGTGTGTGTGCTGTTAATTTTTGGGGTGGTGGTGGTGGTGGAAATTGTGTTAGTCAACGGTCTGAAGGATTTCGAGATGAACTTTCAGTCCTAACATCCAAAGCAACCAACAGCACCAAGATGGAAACACTCAATAATCCACGTTAAAATAATTTAAAAATCCTTCCAACAATGAGGATGGACATGTGGAAAAAAGAATGATTCAAACAAATTCACACCTGAAATTATCTGTTAAGAAAAAAGGCGCCTGAGGGGGGATATGATCGAGACGTACAAAATAATGCAGGGCATGAGTCAAGTGGATAGAGGGAAGCTCTTCTCCCTCTCACAAAATACCAGAACTAAGGGACGTACACTCAAATTGAGGGCTGGGAGAGTGAGGACAAAAGAAAATATTTTTTCACCCAGCGCGTTGTTAGTCTGTGGAACTCCCTGCCACAGGAGGTGGTGATGGCATCTAGCCTGGATGTCTTCCAAAGGGGATTGGACAGATTCCTGGAGGAGAAGTCCATCACAGGTTAAAACCCATGATGGGGATGTGTAATCTCCAGGCTTAAAACCAGGGTACTTCAAGGGCCAGATGCAGGGGAGTAGTAGCAGGAGACAGATATCTAGTCTCATGCGCTCCCAAACACATCTGGTGGGGCCACTGTGAGATACAGGAAGCTGGACTAGATGGGCCTTTGGCCTGATCCAGCAGGGCTCTTCTTATGAACCAACTTATAAGAGCAGTGAAGCAGCCTCAATTTTCAGATGGTTCTGAAACAGGATACAATCTCTGAACCATCAGTAACAATGGATGAAATCCTGTTGTGTAGTTGCACAAACAATGTAACTTTTAGGGCTCTATTGTAAGTTAAGAAATCTCTGTGCAGATTATCTGGTGGATGGAGCTGGGGCCTGCATAAATGCAACCTGGCCCAGGTAATGTTATCAAGTGATGCTCAGAGCCTGACAGAACAACCTCTCTGCTTGGAGCTATCCAAGGTGCTTAAATCAGTATCTCCACACCCATGTAGATTCTTGGTCACAATCAGTCCAACGTTCAAGTTTTGACAAAAGTTCCTAAGCCTAGAGTCTAGAAATGTTACTTCTCAGACTTCAAAACCTTTCATCAGCAGATTCAGGGTATCCTAAAATGAAGATAAGTTGTGAGATATCTAGCTTCCAAAATCCTAGTGGGTTTGCACAATGCAAGGAGGCAACCACATACAAGGGGAGCCTACCTGAGCTATGGCTGGCTGTTGGGCTCTTCTCCCTCACAGGGTCAGTGGAATGATTGTGTGCCCAGTTGAAAACTATCTCATGTACCAGAAAGGAAAAACCTGGTTTTACATGTGTGGTTTCCACTGGCAGATTTTGACTGCAGTTTGGAAAAATCAAAAAAACGGTTTCTGCTGTTATCTCTGACCACAGATGTCCCTACAAGTTGGCTGTTTTAGGTGCTACAGGTCTTGGATCTGGTGACTATTGGTCATCTAGCCACATAAGACCTGGTGTGACTAACTTGGCCTTGGAATTCACAAATGGATAGCTCTGGTTGTGGAGCTGGAGGTTGGGAATCTGATAACCCCACCGTGAAGAATGATTTATGATGATTCAAAAGGTTCCTTCCATCTCTGAATTCTAAGATGACGACAACGACAACAACGATGATGACGATTTCAGAATTCCTCCAAGATCCCAACTCGGCATCTCCCCCCTCACTGTCATTTACGGCGTTCTTGACACCTTCTCCTGCAAATGAGGTGTTCCAGCCCAGTGAACTGCTCCTGTAATGTCTGAAAAAAAATGACACCACCGCAATGAACATGCTATAATGTGTTCATTCTGATGCTGACACCATGTCAGCTAACACACTTGACGGCTGATGCAGTTGACTTATTTGTGGCATCTAAAATTGCAAGAAGCAAAGCTTTGTGTTTGGGCAGTGAAGGGGAAGGTGCATTAAACAAACACACCCGTCATTCTTGATGGCTTTCTAAGTTCCTTTTCACACGACCCCTAAACTTCGCAGGAAATGGCTGCAAACTCCGGACCTTACAAGTGTTTTCCCACCAGCTCCAGAGTTTGCAGGAAATTAAGTGCGACCCCGCCCACCTAAGCGCGACCCAGCTGCACTTTCTTGTACCTGCTTGAGGTGGGTGAAAATCCCCAGGTCCAGATTTAATCTGGTCAGTGCGGGGCTCTCCTGGCTTCTGCTTGTGTTTTTTTTGCCTCCCGCCCCTTTAAGAGAAGAGGTGGGAGGAAAAAAAAGCAAGCAGAAGAGAAACGGAAGAGAAACTGAGCTCCGGGAAGCTCCTCCAGGTGAGCTGCATTATTTCCTCTCTTTCTCTGGTGGGGAGGAAGGAAGAGCAATGAACCCCTAACATCTTTGGTCCAAATTTAAGGGGCCAGCGGATCTTAGGGGTCGTGTGAAAAGGCCCTAAGTTCCTTTTCCTGGGTGATGTTCCCATTATTCCAACAGGACATCCTCCAAAAGTATCAAAAAAGGGTATAGGACCGGCTATGCACCTCCTTTTGTATCAGATCTTGTAAATAACTAGTTACAAATATTTGGGACAATATCTATCTATCTATCTATCTATCTATCTATCTATCTATCTATCTATCTATCTATCTATCTATCTATCTATCTATCTATCTATCTATCTATCTATCTATCTATCTATCTATCTATCATTTCTTCACTTCCTTTCTTCCTTCCTTCCTTCCTTCTCATCATCCACTCCTTCCTTCCTTCCTTCCTTCCTTTCTTCCTTCCTTCCTTCCTTCCTTCCTTCCTTTCTTCCTTCCTTCTTTCCTTCCTTCCTTCCTCCGTCTGTCTGTCTGTCTGTCTGTCTGTCTGTCTGTCTGTCTGTCTGTCTGTCTCTGATACCACTCCATTAGTGCATAACGCAAACACAATCAGAACAGCAGCAATGAAAAGCAACTTAAACTGTGAACAGCATAAAAAAGGACAGCCATCTAGGGTCAGTGTGGAAGGCCTTCTTGACAAGCCATGTTTTGAGTTTCCTCCTGAACGTCAACAGAGAGGAGGACAGGTGTAGTTCTTCTAGGAGATGATTTCAATGGCCGGTGCTGCCGCAGAGAAGGCCCTGCCTCTTGTTAATGAGTAGGCCTTCCTTGGGGTGGCAATGCAGAGGAGCGTAGCCTGAAAGGAGGATCTGGTGGATGAAGCAGATGACACTGAAGAAAGAGGCTCTGACAAAGAATGTCTTATAATTCAATTTTTTTCCATTTGCTTGGATTAGAATGCTTCATCTCAGCTTCTGAGAGAGCAATCTGCTGACAAAACCAAACATCTTTGCTGAAGGAACTGGGCAGACAACCTGTTTGGAAGCAGGCTAGATGCAAAGTTTTGTCCATCGCATATTGTACTCTAAATCATTTGGTACCAAGTTCTCTGATACACTGTCTTGATGTCATCTGGAGACATCCTTTTTATTATTTTAATTTTAGTCGTGTGGCACCCTATACAGATCCCTCTATATGTTGAACAACATGTCTATTTTTTTCTGGCCTCCTGTGTTCATTCTACCTTATCATCCAACTTGGACAACCTGCCCAAGGCCACCCAGTCTGGCTCTTCCACTAGGGAGGTACAGCAGCGAATTCGAACTGAACAAAGTGGGCAGGTTTAGCCTTGAGAAATGAGGACTGAGGGGAGAAAGGGGAACACTTTCCAAACAGTTGAAAGGATGTTCTCCAGAGGAGGAGCAGGATCTGTTCTCCCAGTGCAGGACCGACATCAATGGGCTCAAGCTATAGGAAACCAGATCTTGGCTCACATTTATTTGTGCCCCCAACTTCACTTAACACATTTCCACATGCAGCTTTCTTGCTGATATCCACAGCTCCAGGAATGGAGAAGTTGATCCATGTTCCAATCTGCATATTGATTAGTAAGTACAATTAAAGATCAACAAAAGATGGGCCAAATGACATTTCCCTTTTCATTAGAGGATTGATTTCTGGAATCCAGAAACCAGGAGGACGTCATGGATGCTCCTTTAAAATGGCCACTATCTCTGCACCAGGCAAGTTTGAGAAGGATGGTACAGACTTAGTCAAATACGTAGAAGATCTAAACCCTTATCAAGAAATAGTCCTTAACTGTTAGAGCAGTATGGCAATGGAACCAATGACTTTGGGAACTGGTGAGTGCTCCAACCCTGGAGACATTCAAGAGAAAATGGGACAGCCATCTGCCACATAGACTTTGATCTGGATCCAACCACCTGTTGAATCCTCTTTGATTTCGATTCTTGAGTAGGGGATTGGACTCAATGGCCTTAGAGGCCGCTTCCTAGTCAATTATTCCATTGTTCTGATTCCAGCCCAGTTATCAGAGATGTTGAGCATCTCCATTAGGGATGGGCACAAAACACCAAAATGACATTTCATTTTGTACTTCATTTCTCCCCCTCCCATTTCGTTTCATTTATTACAAAATGCATTTTTAAAAAATCATTTCATATTCCATTTGTTTCGTTTTGTTTTTTAAACATTTATTTATTTATTTATTTATTTATTATTTTTTTCTCACTCCAACCAGCTGGTATGTGGGCTGGGGCCAGCGCGTTTTTTAATTTTTTAAATTATCTTGCGCCCACCAGCTGACCCGTGCTGGTTTGGCACGGTTTTTAAAATTATGTTTATTCTTTCTTGCACTGATCAGCTGGCCCACAGGCTGGGTCAATCATTTTTAAAAAACCCATGGTGGAATTTTACAGTGGAAACGAAACGGTTTGTTTTAACGGAAAAAAACAAAATGCTTTTCATTTTGTTTCATTTCGTTTCATTTCATTACATAATGAAATGACGAAACAGCATTTCATTTTTCATTTTCTGCCCATCCCTAATCTCCATACAAGTGCAAAAGAACAGGACTTCTAGAGTCTTGACTGAGAAGTTTCTTTTTACCTCAGGAAGTAAAAGAATTTTGTTTCATTATTGCTTTCTGTTATTTGTCCCACCAATTTTAGCTTTTTATTGTCCTTAATGGAAACAGTGACCAGTTCACCCCTGCTGGGATGTTCTGTGCATTCAGTCCGATTAGCATGATTTTCTCAGGCACGCTATTAACTGTTCAAGGGATTAGACCTATGAATTTTCCTATAGGTTGCTCCGGGGGGAAAGCATGGCTACTTGTATAGGCAATTTTACAAGGCAAATTGCAGATATGTTCGGGCTGACATCTTGTTCCACTATTCGGCGTACAGAACAGACGGCTGAACAAGTGATGGAGAAAATTGTGACAGAGCGAGGATTGTGTGAACAAAGCATTTCCACGTGCAGCAGGCGTCCGGGGGAACAGCTCCAGCATTTGCACAATCAAACTGCACCACACCGGTTGACAGGGTGCAATGCTCAGCACTGCAGCACATCCCTGTTTGAATAACTTGCATGTTACACTGGAATGAACAGGATCCCTACTTTCGGGTTCCGAATCCGGCACATTCCAGCACCCTCATTCTGAGAGAAGGAACGTCTAGCCATCAGAGAGCACTGTCATCAGTAGAAAAGTCTGTAGTTCGTCTCTGGGTAAAGATGTCGGGCACACCCAGAGGGGCTTGACCAGCCTAACACAGAAACTCTTGGGCATTTGTCTAGCTTCAGTGGTGTCCAAACTTCATCCCTCCAGATATTTTGGACCACAACTCCCACAGTCCTTTGTCATAGGCAATAGAGGCTTGGAATTCTGGGAGTTGTGGTCCAAAACATCTGGAGGGCTGAAGTTTGGACAGCCCTGGTCTAGCTCAACTATGTTGGTATTGCTTTGTGTCAACCAACGTTGGGTGACCCAAGAAGGGTTTTCTTGTTTCCAAGCCAGAGTGGGGAGTTCAACCCAGTCTTTTGGTTCAAAAATTTCCTGTGAGGTGTAATGGGCTGAGTGATGGAATTCTGGAGAAGAGGGTTCAAATCCCCGCACAGTCACAGAAACTAACTGGGGATCTGGAAGTGGGAAAACCACTCCTTAAATATTTGGTTCCCTTGAAAAACCTTTTTTGGGTCACTATATGTTGGTTCCAACTTGATGGCACATAGATGACAATGGCAAGTCCCCTGAACCACAGTGATTCTCTGACTAAGCTGTATAGCCTTAACCTACGTATCTACTTAGGCTGTATACTCTCTATATAAGAACATAACATAAGAAGAGCCCTGCTGGATCAGGCCAAAGGCCCATCTTGTCCAGCTTCCTCTATCTCACAGTTGCCCCACCAAATGCCTATGGGAGCACATGAGACTAGATCTATATCTCCTGCAACCACTCCCCTGCATCTGGTCCTTGAAGTACCTTTGTTTTAAGCCTGGAGAGGACACATCTCCCTCATGGTTTGTCACCTGTGATGGACTTCTCCTCCAGGAATCTGTCCAATCCCCTTTTGAAGGCATCCAGGCGAGATGCCATCACCACATCCTGTGGCAAGGAGTTCCACAGATCAATAACACGCTGGGTGAAAAAACATTTTCTTCTGTTTGTTCTCACTCTCCCAACCCACAGTGGTCCATAATGGCATGATGAACCTCAGGGTCCTTTTCGAGACCCCAAAGTCTCCCAAGGAATATCCCTGGTCTGTTCTTCACTCTACATTTGTTTTTCATCCATCCAAAGCAAAGTCTTTTGCTTTCTGAAATCTCAAGGATGACTTTTAGATTTCACATATGGAGATGTTCCTGAGCCCAACCTCCCATCCGCAGAAATGAAAACTCAGAAGTTGCTGGCTGTAATTTCCTGTTTTGCCTTTTGTGTGTGTGTGTGTGTGTGTGTGTGTGTGTGTGCTCTTTCTGGGGCCTGGGATTGGTGCTGTCCCTCATTCTCCCAAAATGGTCCACCCTTGGTCTCTGCTAAGTCTTGAACATGAGATCCAACTCATCCTGGAGAGGTGTACTTAATATTCGAACATATTTGTGATGCTGCCTCCGGTCCTGCAAGGGAGAAAATAAGGATGGAGATGAAATTAACAACCTAATTAATTAAAAAATCTTAAGGGCTTATTGACATACTGGGCAGCTGAGACAAGCCGGACAACTTCTGCTTTCCAGATGACTTGAATGATTGCCAGGCGTAGAGGATGGCATTGGTTTTAAGGAGTAGTGGACTACTTTCTAATTTAACTACCAGTCACAACAGAGATATGAAACCACAATCTGAGAAGCACTGGGTGAAACTCAGTAAGTAGAGCAGGACAACGACGGGGACTCAAGGCATAAGATTTGGCGTCAAGTCCAGCTAAAGTCACGCTAGCGACTCAACTCATCTTGGGTGTTTCTTGACTGGCTTGGACTTGACTCATGACTTGGAACCCAAGCATGCCTCCCTCTTTTCGGGGGTTGGGGGAGGGGAGCTTCTTTTTAATAGGGACTTGGGACTTGATACCAAAGACTAGGTAAAAAGAATGAATTGCACAGATATACGATGGGGGATACTTCGCTGGAGAATAGTACCTGTGAAAGGGATCTGAGAGTCTTGGTGGACCACAAGTTGAGCAGGAGTCAGCAGTGTGATGCGATGACCAGGAAAGCCAATGCAAATCTTGGTTGCATCAACAGACCCTTAATGTCCAGATCAAGGGAAGTGGTAGTACCACTCTATTCTGCTCTGGTCAGACCCCACCTGGAGTATTGTGTCCAGTTCTGTGCGCCTCAATTTTAAAAGGATGTTGACAACCTCGAGCGGGACCAGAGGAGGGTGACCAGGATGATTGAGGGTCTGGAAGAAATGTCTTACGAGGAGTGGCTGAGGGAGCTGGGAGTGTTTAGCATTTTATAAAGAAGGCTGAGAGGGGATATGATAGCTATGTTTAAATATTTGAAAGGATGTCACATTGAAGAAGGGACTGGTTTATTTTCCATGGCTTCAGCGACTAGGACATGGGGCAATGGTCTCAAACTATAGGAAAAGAGATTCCATTTAAACATTAGGAAGAACTTCATTACAGTTAGATCTGTTCAGCAGTCGAATAATATGCTGCCCCAAAGGATGGTGGGGGAGTCTCCTTCTTTGTAGGTTTTTAAGCAGCTGGATGGCCATCTTTCGGAAATATTGTGATGGGGTTCCTGCATGGTAGGGGGTTGGACTGGATGGCCCTGGAGGTCTCCTCCAACTCTATGATTCTATAATTCTATGATTCTATGATTCTATGGACTTGGACTTGGACTTGCGACTCGGATCCAAAGACTTGGCAACATCTCTGGAGCAGGCCCATTAAATCAGTGGGGAATCTGAAGACTCAATTGCTCTGTAGGTTTCATGGTTCCCTTGGGCTCACTCCATGGCCTTAAGGACTAGATTTCAGCCAATACATTACTGAAAGATCACTTGTCTTGGGGCAGAGAAAGGGCACTATATTTCTGCCTTGCATTGGTGGGCTTCTCTGGGGCTCCTGGTATTCTGGGGTGTCAAGGAAGAAGCAGAACCAGATGTGCCTTTATTTCTCAGGGTTTTTGAGGTTCTCAAGGATGTGTAGATAACTCATTAGAAAAAGGTGCAACTTTAGACCTGTGCTGAGATGTTCTTTTCACAGGACACATCATCCATCACTTCTTAATATCTACAGACAAGGTAACATCTGCAACCACCCTGTGAAGCTGTGTAACATGAATTACAGGGGGTTTTTTTTGGGGGGGGAGTGATAATGTCACTTTAGTTTCCATCTGCCTGAGCTCTGTAAATCTACATTTTATGACCTTCAAGGTATGTTTGTACAGCATGCTTTCAGCAGGTAAGAAGCACCTGATGGGCAGCTGTGATGCTTTCAATGCTCTTAAATCTACGAATAGAGCTCCCTCTCTGCTTTCCTATTGACAATGTCTAAAGAACTGGGCAGTTCCTTTTAAGTTCCTTTTTAAAACCAGCTTGTTCCTATTACATCAAAAGCAACCTGTTTATTTCAACCAGCTACAATATTGGAAAAGTGATTTGTTGAACTGCCTGTGACTTTTTCATGGGTTGGCTATTACTTTGATAGGGAGGGTGGGTTGGTAAGAGGAGCGCATAAATTTTGAATCAATCCTCTAAAATGCTCTTTACAAGCAAAATGTTAAATTAACTGGAAAAGATTACCCATTGCACCTGTAAAGGAACGTGGATCCTAACACTTTATAGGAATCAAGATGTAGTTACATTATAACCTCATTACCCGGAAAAGGAAATGGGTTATGAGTCACAAATTGCCTTGTAACTCTTTGCTCCAAAACTATGAAGATGAAAGCAGTGTAAAAAAAAGTTACAATACAGGGTAACATAATCAAAGAAATAGCTTTTTAGAACTAAAAGCATTCCTATGAGATGTGAAGCTCACGCTGTCAAACCTGGCCATGCAGGAGACATTGCGATTTTGGTTATTTAAAGTAGATTTTACTAACAACCAAAGGGACGCCCTAAAGCAGGCCTTTCTTGTCTGTTGAACCATTGGGAGCTGCTGAACCATTGTGTTTTCTGGGGGCTGTGCTGTTATCATGGATCCAGGAAGAGGCAGGTCATCGGCTCTCCTCTCACGTATCTCCCTGTGCATGTTTTTATAGTATTTTATAAATATTTTTCAATATTTTAATTGTTGCTACCTTTGCTTCACCCTGGAGGCCAGATTTATCAAGTGGAGTGAGACTTCCTAGAACTGAGAACTGCTTTAATGCCGTTTCTGCAAGCTTTTGTTTTTAAAACAAGCTTTGGCCTTGAATCAGGGGGTGTGTCTCTTCAACTGCCAGTTTTGTTTCTCCCTTTATCGGCAAGATTAAAATAACTCTCAATAGTTCTAACAATGAATGTCATATGAACTCTGGAGAGCTCTAAGTGTTTTGGTGCCTTGGCGTATTCGTGTTTGGGGTTGATTAAGCGAACACCGGGCAAGAAGAGTTCTGGTTTATGTTGGAGGTGTAGATATGATAACTAGAATAGGTTATAAAAATCTTGTCATTACCCCTGTGTTTGAAAGCATTCCCCTGAAATCTAAGAAGAAGCAGCAGCAATCAAAAATTACTCAATTTTTTGCTCCTAAGAAAGAGGATATGGTGGATACGGAGGATACTGAGGGCAAGGTCCCAATATACACTCCAAATTCCAATCTAGATTGGACCTTGGACCTTAAAGGCCTCACACAGGATTTCATGAGTCCTATTGCTACACCTAACTTAGCCTTGGAACTGAGCTGCTGATACTAATGAAACTCATATCCTTCTCTCCTGCCCCTCCCACCACAAGCTTCGCCTTCACCTTCTGACCCCTTATATTTCTAATTTCTCTGGTTCCCCGGAGAGTATAACAAATCGTCTGCTTGAGGACAAACTTCCGGAATTAACAGCCTCAGTGGCTGAATACTTGGCCACTGTTTTACATATTAGTAAATAGTCTGGGGCCAAGGCCTGCTATTAACCCAATCTTTTAATCATTTTAACCTATTTATTTATTTCTTACCTCTTATCTTACATTTTCTTGCATCTGTTTTATATTAATGTATGCCAATAAAGGTTCTTGTGATTGTGATTGTAAATACAACCTGGACATTGTAATCACAAGAACATAAGAATATAAGAACATAAGAAGAGCCATGGTGGATCAGGCCAAAGGCCCATCTAGTCCGGCTTCCTGTATCTCACGGTGGCCCCACCAGATGCTTTTGGAAGCGCATGAGACTAGATTTCTGTCTCCTGATCCCACTCCCCTGCATCTGGCCCTTGAAGTACCCTGGTTTTAAGCCTGGAGATGACACGTCTCCATCATGGTTTGTCACCTGGGATGGACTTTTTCTCCAGGAATCTGCCCAACCCCCTTTTGAAGGCATCCAGGCCAGATGCCAGCACCACACTGACAAATCCACGAACCTCCAAGTCCCATCTGTATTTGGAAGGATGGGAAGATTTTCAGTGGTTGGAAACAGATTTCCCCTCCCTCATTCTCGCTGACAGTTCTTGTAAACAAGGAAGTTCCACAAGCTTTTTGGGACACACAGATCCCACTGAACACCGCTTGACAATTCTAACAAAGTTTAGCTGCCATTCTGTGTGTACCTTGCCCCATGTTTTGCTAAGCTGACATTTCAAGTCCACTTCATATCTTTTGGAATAAATTACTCAAATATGTGCCTTTTTTTTTTAAAAAAAAATCCTCTTTTCCACACGAACAATAGTGTTGAACAATGTCAGTCATCAGGCAGGCATAATTGGATTGTGGAAAATGTTATATTGTGAATTAAGTTGACTGATGGGGGAAATGTCAGTATTATTAACCAGCTTCCTCGGCATGATGATTTTATGTCTCGAAGAATGAATTGCCAAAGAGGACTCCCAAGCATCCATTCCAAATGATGGAGTCATTTTAATAAAAGGAAGATTTCTTTCATATCATTGTTTTTAAACAGCCTATCTTCAGGCTGGCACCGAGTTAACAGCCAAGTGGCAGGTGATCTGAGGAATGCTGAAATTGCCAACAAAAGTGACTCAGCTTTAGAATGGTGGATTTCTGTAGAGTCGGAGGGACCTTGCTTTGATCTCAATGCACTGGCCCATCCACTCCGTTTCAGTCATGGGACCATAGAACCATCCTGCCCCTCCTCTGTAGGGAAGCCTTTCAAGTATTTGAAAAATGCTCTGTCTCCCTTAAGTCTCCTTTCACAAAATAGTACCTGTGAAAGGGATCTGAGAGTCTTGGTGGACCGCAAATTGAACATGAGTCAGCAGCGTGATGCGGCGGCCAGGAAAGCCAATGCGATTCTTGGTTGTATCAACAGAATCATAGTGTCTAGATCAAGGGAAGTGATCGTACCACTCTATTCTGCTCTGGTCAGACCCCACCTGGGGTCCTGTGTCCAGTTCTGTGCTCCTCAATTTAAAAAGGATGATGACAACCTCGAGCGGGTGCAGAGGAGGGCAACCAGGATGGTTGAAGGTCTGGTAACTAGGAATGTTTAGCCTTTCAAAAAGAAGGCTGAGGGGGGATATGGTACCTATGTTTAAATTTTTGAAATGATGTCATATTGAAGAGGGAACAGGTTTTTTTCCCCATGGCTTCAGAGACTAGGACTCGGGGCAATGGTTTCAAACTACAGGAAAAGAGATTCCATTTGAACATTAGGAAGAACTTCCTGACCGTTACAGCTGATCGGCAGTGGAAACTGCTGCCCCAAAGGAGGGTGGATGGCCATTCATTGGTGGTACTGTGATGGGGGTTACTGCATGGCAGTGGTTGGACTGGATGGCCCTGGAGGTCATAGAATCATAGAATCATAGAGTTGGAAGAGACCTCAAGGGCCAGCCAGTCCAACCTCCTGCCATGCAGGAAGCCCCATCACAGTATTTCCGACAGATGGCCATCCATCCTCTGCTTCAAAACCTACAAAGGAGACTCCACCACCCTCCTTTGGGGCAGCATCTTCCACTGCCAAACAGCTCTGTCATGAAATTCTTCCTGATGTTCAAATGGAATCTCTTTTCCTGTAGTTTGAAACCATTGCCCCGAGTCCTAGTCTCTGAAGCCATGGAAAACAAACCAGTCCTGTCTTCAATGTGACATCCTTTCAAATATTTAAACATAGCTATCATATTCCCCCCTCAGTTTTCTTCTTGTAAGGCTAAACATTCTCAGGTCCCTAAGCCGCTCCTCGTAAGACATTTCTTCCAGACCCTCAATCATCCTGGTCACCCTCCTCTGCACCCGCTCGAGGTTGTCAACATCCTTTTTAAATTGAGGAGGACAGAACTGGACACAGGACTCCAAATGAGGTCTGACCAGAGCAGAAGAGAGTGGTCCTATCAATTCCCTTGATCTTTTCCTTAAGTTCCTTCCTTGCTGCCTTTCTGAGTCCCACCCCTCTTCTGATTACGTGGCTCCTGTCTCCATTTGGACTGATGACTGAACCAAGGTAGGCGGGACTTCAAACTATCTGAACCACTTTGTTGTCAGCCTCAAAAGCCGTCATGACTCTGTGCTTCTTAATGCTCAACTGCTACCCTGCCAACATGGCCAGGGGCATGTAAGGGCTGGGCTCCTCCTACCCCACTTCACTCTCCTTCATGTTTCTTGGCTCTATCAATATTTCAGAATTTTGTTCGTGGCCCAGAATGTGGAGCTGTGAAGCAGAACTTTTTTTTTTTAAAGGCAAGGCTGGAACGTCTGAAGCCAAAACTTGATTTCTCCTGGAGCATCGCAGGGACTTGCTCAATGTGATTCAACTGTCAGAAACATTCCTTAAAAAACGGTGAGTTGTTTTCCCTCAGCGCCCTAGCAACAAGCCTTATTATTCCTCCATTGGAACTGTTAAATCAACACTCCAGCCCCAAGACGCAGGGGAAAGCTCTGCTGTAGAATACCCCCTCCTCTCTCCAAATAACATCTTAAAGGTTTCTTATCCAAGGATCTGACAGAACTTTAATTACTTTGAGCATTCCAGGTCTCCTCTGCGTACATCACACACATCACAAACGTTCTGTTCAATTTGGGTTCTCTCCTCCCTTCGGCTCTTTCGATGGTGCATTTCGGGGCCAAGGTTTGTTTATGCCGCAAGCATCCGGAGCGGTTGGATCTGTGCGCTGATGCCCCATGTGGTGAACTGTGGAACTGCAGCTGGCAGACTCTGAGCCAATCCTTTTCTAAGCCCTGGCTTGACTCCTCCCACCGGGGCTCCCTATTGGTTCCTCCCAGGCAGGAAGGAGTATAAAAGAGCTTGTTGAGGTCTCACTTCTGTTCGGTTTGGCTCTTGCCAACCAGGGCTCTAATTCTGCCAGCTTTTAGCTGGTTCTTGGATGCTCCTTTAATCCTGACTCCCAGGTTGCAGTTCAGTTCTCGTTGGCTTGGAGGTCTGCTCTGCACCTTGATCATAGAATGATAGAATAAGTGGAAGGGACCTATCAGGTCATTGAGACCAACCCCTTGCTCAAGGAAGGAATCCACACTAAAGCAGATTGGCAGATTGTGGTCATATTTTCTCTTGAATACCTTCAGCACTGGAGCACTATCCACCTCCTAAGATCATGGGTTCCATCATCATCCTGCTTTAATAGGAAGTCCCCCCCCCCCAGATATTCAGCCAAAATCCAACTTCTTGTAACTTGATCCCATTATTAGGTGTCCTGCACTCTGGTATGATGGAGAACAGATCCTGACCCTCAACAGTAGAACACCCTTTCAAGTACTTGAAAATTGCTATCACACTATCCCCCCTCAGTCTTCTTTCCTCAAGACTAAACATGCCCAGGTAAGAAGAATATAAGAGCATAAGAGGAGCCATGCCGGATCAGGCCAAAGGCCCATCTAGTCCAGCTTCCTGTATCTCACAGTGGCCCTACCAGATCCATCTAGAAGCACACTAGATCTCTGTCTCCTGATCCCACTCCCCTGCATCTGGTCCTTGAAGCACCCTGGTTTTAAGCCTGGAGATGACACACCTCCATCGTGGTTTGTCACCTGGGGTGGACTTCTCTTCCAGGAATCTGTCTAATCCCCTTTTGAAGGCATCCAGTCCAGATGCCGTCACCACCTCCTGTGGCAGGGAGTTCCACAGACTAACAACAGGCTGGGTAGCTAACAACATGCTGGGTCTTCCAGTCTTTCTTACTAGGGCTGGGTATCTAGTCCCCTGATCATCCTTGTCATTCTCCTCTGAACTTGCTCCAGTTTGCTGTCATCCTTCTAAAAGCGTGGTGTCCACTGCGGTGATTCTCTCATGATTCCTTGTTCCCCTTCCAGTTTAGTTCTCTCTCCATGGCTGAAGCTGACAAATGCTCCTGTCCCTTTTTCTAAACATTTCTCCAATTTACCCAAGATGACGACGGGTTAAAAATGTGTAAAAGCAGAGACTGGTGGATTTCCGGCTGTGCGTGTGGGATGTCGGTAAAGAATGGAATCTCTTTGTGCCTTAGGAGGCTATTGTCAGTGTTGGGTATGTGTGTTTTATTTCTGCTGGGTGAATATTTTTAGCAAAAGAATAAGAGGGCATTCTTGGCAGGCTCCAGATGTTCTCTAAAACCTTGTAAACCTTTAATGTGTGAATAGTAAGTGGATTCTGGAATATCAAGGCCTACCAAGGTGCCCTTTTTACCCCCAAAAAGCAATCTCTGGGAGACACTCAGCTTAGTGAAAGATGAACGTTACTATTTGGTTTTGGAATTATATACTAGATGGGAAGAGAATGGACAACCTCCCATTTTAGCTAGCTAAAAGGGAAATGCAGGGAGCCTTGCATGTCCTAGGCTGAAAGAAAATATATCTTGTCTTCTAGACAAGCAGGTCCAAGAGTTTAGAGAAAAAGATGGATGTAGAGTCAGAAACCCTAGGAATAATTTTAGGATCATAAGGAATGTCATCGTAGATCAGAATAAAGCAGCAAAACTACTTCTTCCCTGTGTAGAAGAGCCCTGCTGGATCAGGCCAACAGCCCATCTAGTCCAGCTTCCTGTATCTCACAGCGACCCCACCAGATGCCTCTGGGAGCGCACTGGACTAGATCTCTGTCTCCTAATCTCACTCCCCTGCATCTGGCCCTTGAAGTACCCCAGTTTTAAGCCTGCAGATTACACATCTCCATCATGGTTTTGTAACCTGTGGTGGACTTTTCCTCCCTGCCACAGGATGTGGTGATGGCATCTGGCCTGGATGCCTTCAAAAGGGGATTGGACAGATTCCTGGAGGAAAAGTCCATCACAGGTTGCAAACCATGATGGAGATGTGTAATCTCCAGGCTTTAAACCAGGGTACTGCAGGGGAGTGGTATCAGGAGACAGATAGCTAGTCTCATGCGCTCCCAAACGCATCTGGTGGAGCCGCTGTGAGATACAGGAAGCTGGACTAGATGGGCCTTTGGCCTGATCCAGCATGGCTCTTCTTATGTTCTTATGTTCTTATGTTCTTATGTTCTCTGGTGTTTACCACACGGTAAACTTGGCCACCTCACTATTCATCCCTGTCTCCAGGTCATTTATGAACAGATTGAAAAGCACCGGTCCCAGGACAGAGCCCTGGGGCACACCACTTTTCACTGACCGTGCAATTTTCTCAGCAGCCTTTGTTGAGGGACTGTGTCAAAAGCCATACACATATTTTGCACCACAAGGGGGTCCATGCACCCCTAGCCCATGTGTTATTGAAGGGAGAAGTATCTCCTAATTCATTGCAAGAATCATAAAATGATAGAATCATTGGATAATGGAGGTGGACTGGGCCCACAAGTCCAGTTCTGCTCAATGAAGGAATCTGTGCCAAAGCAGATCTGACTGATGGTTGTCCAATTGTCTCTTTGATGCCTCCAGCACTGGAGTGCCCACCTTCTCTTGATGTCATTACTTCCATTGTCATACCGCTCTAACAGTTAAGAACCTTTTCCTGATCTTCAGCCCAACTCTTGCTTCCTGTCGCTTGAGCACATTATGTTTCTTGAATTCAGGGGTGACTGAGAAGAAGACCCTTCCCATCCTCAGTAGAACATTCTTCCAGGGGTTTGAAAAGCACTCTTCTATCTCCGCTCTTAGGACATATTTTGAAGTTGAGGCTCCAATACTTTGGCCACCTCGTGAGAAGAAAAGGACTCCTTGGAAAAGTCCCTGATGTTGGGAAAGATGGAAGGCAAAAGGAAAAGGGGACAGCAGAGAATGAAATGGTTGGACGGTGTCATCGATGCAACCAACATGGATTTGACCAAACTGTGGGGAGGCAGAGGAAGACAGGAGGGCCTGGTGTGCTCTGGTCCATGGGGTCACGAAGAGTCAGACATGACTGAATGACTGAACAACAACAATAACATCTCCTCTCTGTCTTCTTTTGTCAAGGTTAAATGTGTCCAAGTCTTTCCATTTTTCTTCTTAGGGTTTGAGTGCACGTGTGTGGACAGAGTAATGCTTGCCCTGAAGCCATACTGGGTGGTGATAGAGGCTCAGTGTGAATGCAGCTTCAGGTATTTTCCAGCATGTGCCTGGTGAAATGAAGCTGACAGGTGAGCGTGTGACCAATATTTTTTATAAGCCAGATATAACCCAGTCCCCTTTCCTGGGAGAAGCACTAGCTCTCAAGATATTACCCCGATAAATCCATCTATTATTGCAGGATTTGAAAAAATAAATCCTTATCAATAGCTATCACACTCCTCTTGGCCGAATGTGATCAATGGTGATTGAGCTGGGGACAGCAGCAGGTAATTCTTCTGAATACCAGACACGGTGCAGAAAAAAAAAATAGAATGGGAGATGTTTGGGGGTCTTTTCTTCTGTCTTTCCCACAATACGTGTCTTGGTTCATGAAAACTTGATAGTACTTTGTCCTAGAACAGTGTGGCCAGAGGGAGAAGTAAAGGAAAGAAGACTCTGTTTGAATGAACAGCACCATCAGGCTAGGTTTCCATGCTCTGGGCTAAATAATTATCAGTACCGGGAATGTACACACTTGAGACATTTACATTCCACCCAATAGTGTTGACTTGTCTAGTTGGATCAAAGTGTAGAAACACAGGAAGCTGCCTTCTCCTGGGCCAGATCCTTAGTCTATTGATCACTGTCAGATGGTTAGCCATAGTCGTCCAATGTTTGAGTCAAGAGTCTTTGCTAGTATTGCCTTGAGATCACTGATGGTCTCCTCTTCCATTATTTTCTTGAATTCTGGTAGGTTTTTTTGGGGGGGGGGACTTTTCAATTTCCAAAGGAGTTTTAGCATACATGCCTGCCCCTTGGCAAATTTCTCTCTACAGCACAGCCATTGAGGATAGTGAAGGACAAGGGGGGAACGTTTATAGCTCCATGGGAACTGCAAGGCATTAGAGGACTCGGAGTCTCTCTGTTTATTAAGCTCTGAGAAGGTGCCTCTCTAAATGCTACCAGTTGCAGTAGCTTTGCCTCTAATCCTGTTGAATTCTGGTAGCTGCACTGAAAAAGATATAGATATATCCAAAAATCCCATGCCTAATGGTCTAAATGCTTTAAATCATACAAATGGCTTCTGTATGATCAGTCTAAGGCAGCAATAAGTAATGCGTGATTGGTGGCCAATGAGAATGGTTAATCTTCTCATCTCACCCTTCCAGGTGTGGGCATGGATTTGAGAAATTCATCTCACAGTCTGGTGGGAAGTGAGGGGGTCATCCCCCCGGGCACTCTTGCAGAAGGTTTGAGAATGTATTTATGCAAAACAAACAGATTATGGAATAATCCAGAAGGCAGCAGATTTTCATGGAAACGGTGCTAGCATCTTCTGGGCTGCAAGGACGTTTAAGGACACATGAGGGAGGATTGGTTAAGGTTTAAGAATCATAGAATAGTTGAGTTGGAAAGGACCTATAAGGTCATCAAGTCCAACCTCCACTCTTGGTGTGCTCACCACCTCCCAAGTCCATTTTTGCTTTATTTTATTTCATGATTTCTGCCTGGACACATGAAAAGGCATCTATGCGTAAGTAAAATGCATGCAACAGCGACTTGAGGATGGCAAACCAGCTCTGCGTTCGCTTCAGGATTTTAAAGGAGCTATCCAGAGTGCTGAACGATGCAACCCTCCCTCTGTGTTCAGCACCATGGATAGTGCCTTTAAAAAAAGCATGAATAACTGAGTCCGAATGCCTCCAGCATAGGAGTGCTTCATCACCTTCTGAGCGGATGGGTTCCCTTGCTGTACTGCTCTAACAGTGAAGACGTTTTTCCTGGTATTCAGCTGAAAGCTGGCTCCCCGTAGCTTTGGTCCATCATTATGTGTCCTGCACTTTGGGAGGACTGAGAGCAGATTCTGTAGGGCCACCTTTCAAGCCTCTAACAAGTGCTCTCCTATCTCTTTTTAAAGGATCAACCAGTTGTGCAAGTTGTCCCCTGGTCTGTTATGTCCTTTACCTAGGCACAGAGTAGGTTTGGGTGCTATTTCACACTCCAGTCTTTCATCCTATGTGAATATCACCAATATGTCAGGTTGTCAGAAAAGTTCTGAAGGCTCGGATCATCTTCTTCAGCATGATGTCTCTGATTTCATGGAGTGGGCAGTGTATTCACTCTGGGTTTTAGCATAACCTTCGCAGAAACTACACATGCTCCTGGGCCATGATTTGGGAAACAAATTCAGCACCTTGGATAGTTCCTTTAAATTTCACACTAAAACCCAGAGCAGATCCACCAACTCCATGATATCAAAGTCACTTCAGCCTCAGTGCCTTCATATTTCCCATAATTCTCAACCCAAGAATTTGTCTCATAATTAATCACATCACTGGTCCATGTAGATTGACGCGAATTACTGAAAGGTCTCCTAGATACTAAGCCACCACCTTTTACAACTTTACATGGAGAAACAGGGACTGAGCACGGTATCGCTGCCTTCCTGCCCTGCCACCACATCCTGACGATTTCAAAAATAACAGCAGAAAACTGTGAACATTTGTCTTTTGCTGGATGTCCATCTTTCAGCCCTTTCCTCCTGGAAGCAATTTAGAAATCACACATTTTCAAGTCTTTGAGCAACTGATGGGGGATTTGCATGGGAAATGAATTACATTTGATGCACTTACAAATGCCCATTAAGGTTGGATTGAAGAATGTTATTTGTTCCCGACTTATAATTTTTTTTTTTTAGTAATTTTCCACCCCCTGGGAGTAACATCATTTAGATGAAGGAGGAGAGAGATTTTCTTTGGAAGGCATTCCTTTCTCGTTGATATAAAGGGAATGTTTGATTTTAAAACCTGTTTTTGAAAGGGCTAAGCTTACGGGGTGGGAGAAGAAGTCATACTGTTATGCTTTGAACTGTGAAAGGAACCATTTATCATTGCAGTTTTCTCCCCATGCTGATATAATGCAGGAAAGAGAACAAGCTGATGGTATCTCGGACTATACAAGGTTTTCCAACCCTTTCCTTTAAAGGATTTTCTCCAGCCGTATATGAAATTATTTCATTTTGCTGTAAAAAATTTCTCCTTTCATATATCCAGTGGTTCCCAAACTTGGGTCTCCAGATATCATTGGACTAAAACTCCGAGACACCTTCGCCACTAGCTGTGAGGACCCGGATTTCTGGGCTTTGCAGTCCAAGAACATTGGGGGACCCAGGGGACCCTGATATGTGGGATGGTCATGCTGGAAATTGCTAGGTGTTTTTGAGAGGGGCAGGGCTTTTGAGTAGCCAAGGCATGTGATCACCCCCAATGACTTCACTGTTGCAGAAAAGATGACTCTGCATCTGCATTAAGAATCATAGAATCATAGAATCCTAGAGTTGGAAGAGACCTCCAGGGCCATCCAGTCCAACCCCCTGCCATGCAGGAACTCCCATCACAGTACCCTCAACAGATGGCCATCCAGCCTCTGCTTAAAAACCTCCAAAGAAGGAGACTCCACCACCCTCCTTTGGGGCAGCATCTTCCGCTGCCGAACAGCTCTAACCGTCATGAAGTTTTTCCTAATGTTCAACTGGATTCTCTTTTCCTGTAGTTTGAGACCATTTTCCTAAGTCCTAGTCTCTGAAGCCATGGAAAACAAACCTGTTCCCTCTTCAATATGACTTTACAGAAGCGATCCATGGTACTGAACTTAATGTTGGCAAGTGATCCAGAAGGATGGCTGTGAGAGGGAGCCAGATACCAAAGGCGTGGGTTTGTCCGCGAGCAAGGACCAGGAGAATAAAGAAGGAGAAGATATACAGAAAAGATATAAGAGAGATCTAGAGGGGATGAAACCAGACAGTGATGTGAATGACCCAAAGATCAGGACCATGGAAGAGACTATGAGAGGATGGACACCTTCAAAAGTTACTGCTGGATTTTTAGCAGTTATTAAAAACGTAGTAACCTGGGATGTTCTGAAAGAAGGGATAGAAAGCTTAGACATCAGAGCCAAGGATAGGAGTGTACAGACGGAGGGTGAAATAGAGGCTAAGAAGGAGACAAAAGAGAAAGGAGTTCAGATGGAGAAGTGGATTCGTATAGAGAAAGATAAAAAGTTACAAGTCGGAGGAAGGTTCGGAGATTACCCAATTAGATTCTATGGGCATGCGGCGGTACAAGTAGATCGGGATCTAGATAAGGTGGTTAGAGAGATTGGGGTGCAAACAGAAGAGAGAGCCAGAAGAACATTATACAGGGAAACCAGCACTCAGACAGAGGGGCGCGAGAAGGGGCGCGAGACGAGGGAGGAGGGGGAGATGACCCGCGGGACAGGGATGGTTAGAGACGTTAGGGAGGGGGTAAGAAGAAAGACGGAGATATGGACGAAAGGAGAGACGGGATTACCTCTCCCCATACCAGTCTTTGAACCTCCCGGTGGCATAAACCCCAACAATTCAGATCCAAAAAATAAGAAAAAGGGGATAGACCCAAATCCCATAGGATGGATTCCAGGTTGGGGGTGGAACATTCCCCAAAGCTCATCAATACCCATATCGCGGGAGTCGATACGAGGGTCCGCATGGAATAATGCACAAGCCACCACCCAAGTAAGAAGCGAGATGTTACCAAATAAGAATTTATTATTAGAAAAAACACTGTTAGTCCTTGTTTGGAGTTGCCTATATTATCTCCCATTGGAGAAAGTTGTAACCAGAAAGACGTAGAGCCAATAAGCTTCAATGTATCCAATAAAAACTCGTTTGTTTTTCATGAATTTCCGAGGTCTAACTGTGATTCTTCAGTGAATAGTCAAGAAACAGGAGACGAACCCCCACAATGGCTCCTAGCAGAAATGGCATCATATGCAGGAGGCTGCAGCAAAAACCTTTTGGCTTGCAACAGTCCATTCAGAAAAAGGAGCTTGGGGCACACAGACCGTCACATCACGTCCACATGCCTATTTCTGTGCATGGGTGTGTTCTCAGAAGAGACACCAGTGAATGGGGAAAAGTCCAAATTCCCATTGGAAGCACATGGTGTTGAAGTAGCACCTGAACACTGAACCACCCTGTTGGGTTTTGAAGGCCGTCACCCAGCACTGACACCCCTCCTCCGTCATTGTCAGGCTGCTATCACCCTTGGCTGCCATTCATTCCATGGTGCCCACCCCAACAAGCTCCCCCAACCCATATGGAGACTACTGCCAAAACATTAGAACAAGATCGGGATCCAGAAGGGCCTGAATTGAAGGAACTAGAAAAAGTGGAAGGATGTGTCCCTGGAGACCAAGACCAAGCCCAACAAAAAGGGATCAACCGCATTTCTGATCCCTTTTTGTCAGGACTGGGGCCGTGCCTGAACTCTCCAACTCTAGTGTGTGCAGGATTGGCTCCACTCCTCTGGGAGAAAGCTATGCCAGAGCTTACAGGATTGGACCCTCTCCCTGCAACAGGTACTGAGCTCCTCAGGAGTGTCACCTATGTACCCTGAGGCCTGGCCTATATAAGGACTGGGTTCTCCCCACCAAACCTTGGCCTTTGCAAACAAAGCTTGTGGTTTCTGTCCAGGTAGTAATCCTTCAGTTCCATCCCTTGCTTGTTCCTGCCTCACCACAGAATCATAGAATCATGCAGTTGGAAGAGCTCTTAAGGGCCACCCATGCTGGCAGGGACTTCAATTCTCGTGGTGTCTGGCCATGGGAGGTATGCTCTGAGTGGGAGGATTAGTCGGGTAAGAAGAACCCAGGTCAGCCAGTTGATGCCTGTCCCCCGTTCTGATCCCCCTGCTCACCGCCACATACCTGGGTGCCATTCTGCCAGCACCTCCGGCCTGTCTTGCCTCCTGGTTAATGCCAGGTCGGTTCTTAACAAGACACCTATTATCCACGATGCTATCGTGGATATGCGAGCCGACCTGGCTTGTATCACTGAGACCTGGGTGGGAGCAGAGGGAGGGGCTTCTTTCTCCCTTCTGTGCCCCCCTGGGTTTCAGGTCCAGTGGGCCGGCAGGTCGGAGGGTGGGGGGTGGGGGTGGGGTGGCCATTGTTTACAGGGAATCCCTTCACGTCAGCAGATCTGTGGCATTGGTGTGTCCTGGGGTTGCCTTCATCAGTGGGTCAGCGAGATAAGTTTGGTATTGTGCTGGTGTACTGAGCTCCCCGCAACCCAGCACAATCTTTTCCAGAGATCTCGGAGTTCATCTCGGCTGCCCTGTTGAAGTTCCCCCGCTTACTGGTGGTTGGGGACTTCAACGTGCATGCCGAGGAGGAACTCTCTGGTGCGGCTCTGGAATTCATGGAATCTATCTCAGCATGTTGATTGCCCCACCCATAGAGCAGGCAATACCCTGGACCTGGTTTTTACCTCCATGATGTCAGATTCTTATCTGAGGGTTAGGGGTATTTCACCCCTACCCGTGTCATGGTCGGATCATCATCTGCTAAATTTTTCCCTGTCGATCACCACCCCGTCCTGCAGGAAGCATCACCCCTTCATTTGGGCCCGCTCCTGTAGGCTCCTGGACCCTGCTAGGTTCATGGAGGCCTCCGGGGAGCTCTCTGGCGGTCTGGCAGACAATCCAGTTGAAGCCCTGGTGGATAGGTGGTATGAGGGTGCCACCGGGGCCGTAGACTGGATTGTCTGCCAGACCGCCAGAGAGCTCCCCGAAGGCCTCAATGAACCTAGCAGTCTCAACTTGCTGAATGACTGTGCCTTAGAGCAACTTGTCATGGAGCCCACCCGAGAACAGGCAACTCTGGATCTAATACTGTGCGATACTCAGGACCTGGTCAGGGATGTGAATGTCACTGAGCCTCTGGGGAACAGTGACCATGCTGCAATTTCCTTTGCCATGCATGTTGGAGGAAGAGTGTCAAGCAAATCAGACATAAAAACCCTTGATTTTCGAAGGGCAAACTTCCCTCAGATGAGGAAACTAGTTAGAGAGAAACTGAAGGAGAAGGTCAGAAGAATCCAATCTCTTCAGAGTGCATGGAGCCTGTTTAAAACAACAATAATAGAGGCCCAGCACAAGTGCATACCACAAAGAAAGAAGAGCTCATTTAAGTCCAAGAGGACACCGGCATGGTTAACGAGTGGAGTTAGAGAGGCTCTAAAGCACAAGGAGAGGTCCTTCTGTAAATGGAAATCCTCCCCAAATGAGGAAAATAAAAAGGAACACAAACTCTGGCAAACTCCCTTTTTACAAGGGAGGCAAAGAAAGACTTTGAGGAACGCATGGCTAGCAATATAAAGGGTAATAATAAAAGCTTCTTTAAATATGTTAGAAGTAGAAAACCTGCCAGAGAACCAATTGGGCCTCTGGATGGTGAGGGAGGAAAAGGGGAGGTTAAGGAGGACTTGGACATTGCAGAGAAATTGAATGAGTTCTTTGCGTCTGTCTTCACGACAGAGGACCTTGAGCGGATTCCGCTGCCTGAGCCGCCCCTCTTGACTAAAGAATTAAATCAAATACAGGTTAAAAGAGAGGAGGTTTTAGGACTAATTGATAAATTGAGGATTAACAAGTCACCGGGCCCAGATGGCATCCACCCAAGGGTTATTAGGGAACTGAGAAACGAAATTGCAGATCTCTTAACGGTTATATGCAAATTGTCTCTTAAAACGGCCACAGTGCCGGAGGACTGGAGGATAGCAGATGTCACACCAATTTTTAAAAAAGGAAGGAGGGGGGACCCAGGAAACTACAGGCCAGTTAGCCTTACATCTGTCCCAGGGAAGATGGTGGAAAGCCTCATCCAAGAGAAAATCTTAAAACACATAAAAGAACAAACCTTGCTGAGAGAAAATCAGCATGGCTTCTGTAAGGGTAAATCTTGTCTGACAAACCTTTTAGAATTTTTTGAAAAGGTCAACAGGCACATGGATTTGGGTGAACCGGTGGATATAGTCTATCTGGATTTTCAAAAGGCTTTTGACACAGTCCCTTACTATAGATGGGCACGACTTGAAAAAAAAATTTCGAGTTGTCGTTAGTCGGGCCGGTTCCGTTTCGGGTCATTTCCGTTTTTCGCAAAAATTCGCAAAAATTAGTCGGTTCGTTTTTTTGTTTTTTCATTTTCGTTAGTACTGGTTTTTTTGGGGGGTAGCGGGCTCCTGGAGGCACCTCTGTGGGGTGGGTGCCTCCTCTGGCCCGCTATAAAGGGAAAGCGGGCTCCTGGAGGCACCCATGGGTGCCTCCTATCCTCACCGACTAGGAAGGGGAAGCAGGCTTCAAGAGACCCCTCAACATGGGGGTCTCCCCTCCTCACCTGCTGCTGCAAAATGGCATGCATAGCCATATGGATATGCATACCAGTTGCAGACAGTGAGACCAGTGAGTGAACCCAGAGCCATAGGGTGAAGTGATGCCTAAGGCTCTCGCACCACCATGTCTCACAAAGAAGGGAATCGTACTTGCGTGTAGTGCAATGCAAGTAGATCTGGCTTAGGGTTAAGGGGGGTTAGTGCAAGGGCTAGGGTTAGGCTAGTGACGGGTAAGGTTACGGTGGGCTAGTGGGTTGCACCTCTGGGTGCCTCTCTGACCCACTAAGAAGACAGTCTGTGACGTATGGGTAAGGAGTCAAGGATTAGGGTTAGGGTTAGGGGGCTAGGGCATGCAAGTGGCCATGCGATTGGTGGGATGGCTCCAAAAATTTGCATGGTCGTCCACTCCCACATGGCTGGCCACTTGGCCAGCCCATCATTGCGCAGGTGTAATAAAATAAAATAAAATAAAATCAATGGAGGACAGAGGAGGAGAGGAGAGACATTTTGTTGCAAGAAAAAACCCACTGCTACTGTGAAAAATCTGGCAGTTTATAAATTTCCGCGTGTTTCTGTTGTGCTTGTGTGTTTTTGGACCACGATTTCAAAAACAATATTGCGTTCGCCGCCCCATTTTGGATTCCCCGCCCGCACCGCATGGCATGGCGAGTCCGGCTGCCCAGGACGGGGGGGAGGCGGGACCCCCCCTCCAGAAACCACCCCTCCGGTAGGTGCCCTGTGCCCTTAGTCAAGCAGGCATTTTTCCGCCTGCTTTTTTGGCCCGGGAATGGGTGGGGGGAGAGTTTAAAAGTTTTTTCCTGTGCCGTCCATGCCGCTTGCTTGCGCTTTAATTGCGGTGGCCGGCGGCGAGACTGGGCTTTTTGCTGGCTGCGAGCCTGCGGCCGGCGGCGAGACTGGGCTTTTTGCTGGCTGCGAGCCTGCGGCGAGTCCCACCAGAGCAGCCCAGGACGGGGGATGGGGGGGAGGCCGGGGACCTCCAGAAACAACCCCTCTGGTAGGTGCCCTGAGGCACGGCAGGCATTTTTCCGCCTGCTTTTTGGCCGGCAACCGGGTTTTTTAACTTTTAAAAACTTTTTTTCTGTGCCGCGTGGCATCGCGCGATCGTGCGATGCAAGGAACGAGCACGACAAATCAGACCAAAATTGTTCGTTCGTCGGTTCGAGCTCGAAGTCTGGCGGAGTAATTCCCGTTACCGTTTCCGTAGAGTAACGGAACCGAGTAACGGAAACGGAAACGGGAATACGCTAAGTCATGCCCATCTCTATCCCTCACCAAAGGCTGCTGAGAAAATTGCAGTCAGGGGATAAGAGGGCAGGTCCTCTTATGGATTGAGAACTGGTTGAGATCCCGGAAACAAAGAGTAGGTGTCAATGGGAAATTTTCACAATGGAGAGAAGTGAAAAGCGGTGTGCCCCAGGGCTCTGTCCTGGGACCGGTGCTTTTCAATCTGTTCATAAATGACCTGGAGGCAGGGATAAACAGTGATGTGGCCAAGTTTGCAGATGACACAAAACTTTTCCGTGTGGTGAAAACCAGACAAGATTGTGAAGAGCTCCAGAAGGATCTTTCCAAACTGGGGGAATGGGCTGAGAAATGGCAAATGCATTTTAATGTAACCAAATGTAAAGTAATGCATATTGGGGCAAAAAATCAAAACTTTATCTATCAACTCATGGGCTCTTGAGTTATCCGTGACAGATCAGGAAAGAGATCTAGGGTGTGTTGGTGGACAGCTCCATGAAGGTGTCTCCCCAATGTGTGGCAGCGGTGAAGAAGGCCAATTCCATGCTAGGGATTATCAAAAAGGGGATTGAAAATAAAACAGTGAACATTATAATGCCTTTATACAAAACAATAGTAAGGCCCCACCTGGAGTATTGTGTACAATTCTGGTCACCTCATCTCAAGAAAGACATAATTGAGACATGATTGAGACATACAAAATAATGCAGGGTATGAGTAAAGTGGATAGAGGGAAGCTCTTCTCTCTCTCCCAAAATGCCAGAACTAGGGGACATACACTCAAATTGAGGGCTGGGAGAGTAAGAACTGACAAAAGAAAATATTTTTTCACCCAGCGCGTTGTAAGTCTATGGAACTCCCTGCCACAGGATGTGGTGATGGCATCTGGCCTGGATGCCTTCAAAAGGGGGTTGGACAGATTCCTGGAGGAAAAGTCCATCACAGGTTACAAACCATGATGGAGACGTGCAATCTCCAGGCTTTAAACCAGGGTACTTCAAGGGCCAGATGCAGGGGAGTGGGATCAGGAGACAGATATCTAGTCTCATGCGCTCCCAAATGCATCTGGTGGAGCCGCTGTGAGATACAGGAAGCTGGACTAGATGGGCCTTTGGCCTGATCCAGCATGGCTCTTCTTATGTTCTTATGTTCTTATGTTCACTATGATGCGCAATGAATTGCACAACACTGATACGATGCTACAAATCCAGCTGCCAGCTTTGTTTCATCACTAGATATGGGCACGAATAAAAAAAATGGTGTTTCAGTTTTTCGTTTGTCGTTGAGAGGTCCATTTCGTTTCGTTTCTGTTTTTTGTGAATTTTTGGAAAAATTTCGTTTTTGTTTTTCATTTTTTCATTTTTCGTTTCTACCCGCTTTGTGCGCGATTTTTAAATCATTTCCGTGTGGGGGCATCCCCCAACACCCCATACCAGAGGGAAAGCACTAAAAAAAATGGATGCTGGCAGACACACAGTATAGACTAGGTACGCAGGGAGGCTGCGTATAAATATAAATAATTATCACTGCGTTTTTATGGATGTCCAGGGCGTTTTTTAACATTTAAAACAGCTCATTTCATTGCGCGTCGCCATTAAAGAAAACAAAACGTAACAAACACAATTTTCGTGGTTCTGTTTGTTTTGTTCCATTTTCATCACAATTATCGTTTGTTGTTTCATTACATAATGAAATGGATAACAAATAACGGAAATGAAAATATATTCGTTTCGTGCCCATCTCTATTCACCACCATCCCAATTTTATTTATTTATTTTAGAGTATTTTTACCCTGCCTTTCTGCTTGGAAAAGGACCCAAGGCAGCTTACAGTAATGAGGGACAATATACAGTCCAGTACAATTAAGACATATTCAAATAACTGAGTAGGGAATTGAGAGAAATATTACAGCATTACAAGACAACATACATTACATGAAAGCTACAAGAGAATGAAGCAGTTAAAAAGAGTGTGAAAAATTCAATGAAAAGTTATGAGTGAGGGATACTAACAATTAAAAACATAGTGTCAATGCAATCACAAAATATATAAACATTATGTCTATGTCAGAGATGGTGAACCTTTTTGAGACTGAGTGCCCAATCTGTGATTCAAAACCCACTCATTATTTGCAATGTGCCAATATAGCCATTGAACCTGAATACAGGGAGCTGTGAAGGGGCGATGTTGGGTGCCCACAGAAAGGGCTCCGAGGGCCACCTTTGGCACCTGTACCATAGGTTCGCTAACACTGGTCCGTGTGATCATGTATGGTAGGTTCATAAAAAGGTCATATAATGGGTAGTCCATCATTCAGGGAAAGCTTGCCTGAAGACAAAGGTCTTTGCCTGTTTACTCTGTCAAGTTGCTATTGAAAGCTTAGCTCATATGTTTTGTTTTTGTTTTAGCAGTGACCAATAAAGGTATCACCTAACTTCCTTTTGAAGTTCCTCCCTTTCTCTCACCACAGTCATGAAAGGTAAATTCAACTGTGAGACAGTAGAGAACTGTGAGACAGGAAGAGCCTCGTGGCACAGTGGTTAAATGCCTGTACTGCAAGTAAAACTGTGCTCACGACCTGGGTTCAATCCCCGGTAGCAGGCTCAAGGTTCACTCAGCCTTCCATCCTTCCGAGGTCGGTAAAATGAGTACCCAGCTTGCTGGGGGGGGGGCAATGTGTAGCCTGCACACTGTAATTAAAATTGTAAACCGCCCAGAGACTACTTGTAGTAGTATGGGGCGGTATATAAGCAGAACACTTTGCTTTTGCTTTGCTTTGATCCTACTTTATCCAAGAGAGCTTTGTAGTCACGTGGAGATTTGAACCCCTGTCTTCCTGGAGCACCAGTGGAAGGCCTTCATTTTTTGTTTTCATTCGTTCTGCTCTGCAAAAAGGGGAAGAATAAGAAAAGAAAAGCAGAAAGAACCTTTCTAAAGATAAGTCACCGGTTCCCCAACCTCTGGTTTCTGCCTCGCTCTTCCTAGGAGCAGAACTATGGCTGGACCACCAAATAATTTCAAAGCTTGCTAGTTTCTTGTTTTCTTCCATATAAACATTTTGCAAGCATTGCAAACTTTTGCAAGCACTGCAAAATTCCAGTAAAAATGCACTGTGTGAGATCCGTCCCTCGTGTGAGCTGTTCTCCATCCATCCCTATCTTGCACCAGACTGCTCCCAATGGAGAGATGCCCTCATCCTGTGCACTGCTGTTCCTTTGCTGGATTGTAATCTCATTCTGAAGTGGGTGGGTGATAACATATCTTCCTCCTTCCTCTTTTCCAGCAGTATCTCTAGGGGAAGCTGCCATAATTACATCTGAAATCTCTAAATCCCTTCCACACAAAACCCCCATCCGATAACCCACCAGGGACGGATCGGAGGATAATGAGCATAAGAGAAAGTCTGGGGTGTAAGAGAACATTATGTAAAGTCACAGGTGATTTCTTCCAAGAATGACACACCTGGGGTGCATTGGCTTCTCCTTAGAATCATAAAAGCATGAAGTTAGAAGGGACCTCTAAGGCCATCAAGTCCACTCCCTTGCTCAAGGCATCAAAAGATATCTACCAGGTGGTTGTCTGAAGTTTTCTTGCAGGCACTCAGTGTTGGCGCACTCGCCACTTCTTGTGGTCATGGGTTCCACTGTTGTACTACTCTGTCTGGGAGTTTTCCCTGATATTCAACTGGAATTTGGCTTCCCTTGGGGTGCTCTTTCTGGTTGCCCCCTAAGCACCATTACTTGAAGCACAGAAATACAGTAGGACCCCTGTATCCACTGATTCATTATCCACTGATTCAGTTATCCACAGTTGGCATAGGAAAAAAAATTAAATCACTCAGCAGCCACAAAGCAAGCTATTGTTACAAACAGCAGCTGTAAAGCAAGCTACTGTCACAAATAGCAGCCATAAAGCAAGCTACTGTCGCAAACAGCAGCCATAAAGCAAGCTACTGTCTCAAAACAGCAGTCATAAAGCAAGCTACTGTTGGGAAACAGCAATTTGGAGGTGGGTGGACAGGCGTTCTCTCTTATCCACAGTTTTCATTGTCGATGGGAAGGCCTGGAACCAATCCCCAGTGGATACCAGGGTCCTACTGTATCTGCATTAACCTTTGCATTAACTCATTTAATACGAACACGAGTGTTTTCCATGTTTCCACCCCTCATAATGGATTTTCCTTTTCCTTTTGTGTGCTCTTTGTAGCTTTAGTGTTACCGTTTAATGTTCTAAGACGCCTCTTCTAATTCCCTGTTCTTAACTTGAATATGTCTTTATTCATGCTTAACTTGAATATGTTTTATTAGTGCTCGCCTTTAGCCTCCCCGTTTTTGGAGACATGCCAGAAACGGATGTGCCTACCTGGAACAGGGATCAAGGGTACAGCTTGTGAATTCCCTGTTCCTCAATGGGCGACCCATAGAATCTAGCCAAGTTGGGAGGGGCCTGTAAGGCCATCAAGTCCAGCCCCCTGCTCCATGCAGGAAAAAAAATATCAAAGGATACCTGCCAGGTGGTTGTCCACATTTCTCTTGAATGCTTCCATAGCGCTGGAGCACTCACCACCTCTTGAGGTTATGGGTTCCATTGTTGTACTGCTCTAACAGTTAGGAATCTTTTTTCTGACATTCAGCCAAAAGCTGGGTTCTTGTAACTTGTGCCCATGGTTGTGTGTCCCCCTCGGGGATGATGGAGAACAGATTCTGCCCCTCCTCTGTAAGACAGCCTTTCAAGTTGTTGAAAAGACCTATCTTACATCCCCTCTGTCTTCTTTTCTCTGTCACAGGTTACAAACCATGATGATGTGCAATCTCCAGGCTTAAAACCGGGGTACTTCAAGGGTCAGATGCAGAGGAGTGGTGTCCGGAGACAGAGATCTAGTCTTGTGCGCTCCCAGATGCCACTGTGGGGCCACTGTGAGATCCAGGAAGCTGGACTAGATGGGCCTTTGGTCTGATCCAGCAGGGTGTGGGAATTCCATTACCCCATATTTCTGAACCCCCAAAGTGGCACCCTGCACAAGGAAGCTGCGATGCCCGGACTCCCAGAGGTCCTAGGGCCAGTAAGGTACTGATGTGCTGAGCTAAGCTCAAGGAGGCGGCAAAACAGGATGGCAAGGATGTCCAGTAAACAGGATGGCAAGGCCAAAGGATATCAGGACACATCAGGGCCATCTGCTCTGTGACCCTTAACCCCATAGCTTCCTTCCCTGGGTCTTCATCAATAACAAGCCAATATGGTCTTCAAGATAGGCGTGCATTTCCCTCCCACCGAGGAAAGTCTTCCCGTGACTATTGTTCTTCTCTTATTAATAAAAGACTGGTCTTTCAGGCAGTATTACCACACACACACACACACACACACACATACACACATGCTCATAGTCTCACACATCCATGCACACAGCCCAGAGAGAGAGAGACTCAGATGCTGCATGAGGACCAGATGTTTGCACCCCGAAACTCTGTGTCCACTTGATCCATAACGCAACAGCAGGGCTCTTCTTAGGTTTTTATGTTCTTATCATTTCTCAAATCCCCTCAAAAACGTAGAGTCTTTTCATTGGCTAGATGTAATGTTATGCCTTCAGCAATTTTGCATCCCTAATGACAAGAGGTGCTGGTCTTGTAAATTGGCCAGTGTGGAAACTCTTGCCCATATGGTTCTGTGTTGTCCCTTACATAAGGATCTATGCAAAATAATAATAATCTTGATCCAGTTTTATTAAAGTTAAATCGAAGATCAGATTTGGATAAAGTTCGTTGTATGCTCTCTTCCACCTCGGATGATGCAACTAAAAGAGTAGCAGCCTTCTTATGCATGATTGTCAAGAAGGGAGTCTCTGATTTGTTTTAACCTTATTTAAAAGGCGGCTCTTAATGCATGCTGTGAAACTTTTGTGTTTTCTCCTATTATGTCAATAAAGGTTATCTTATCTTATCTTAACTGGTCCTGTAGAAGAGGCTCGGTCAACCCGATTAGCATCGCCACAAGATTGAAGCAGCTTGATAAAGCATAACAGCACACAGATGGCTTCAGCCAAATTTCTGCATCATTTTACGAGTTTGACCCCACCCAGTGCATGTTCCTAGGGGTAAAAAAAAAGGCACATGCATTTTGTGTATGTTGCTCCCAATTTACTCATTCCATATTGCCATTCCCTTTGCACAAAGATGTCTTTGACCTCCAAAAGTGACACACCCTTGAGAGAGAGGTGTGTGTGTGTTGAGGGGTGGTGGATACTTCAGAGACCTGTGAAGGGCTGACTCTAAAATTCTTTTAGGGATATGCCATTTGGGATTTTCCAACTATAAATCCCAGAACTCTCAATTCTGGGTCTCCCACCTAACCTCCTCCTCCTCCTCCTCCTCCTCCTCCTCCAGTTGTTAAGTCATGTCTCTTCATGACCCCATGGACCAGATCATCCACTGTCTCCTGGAGACGGGTCAAGTCCATGTTGGTTGCATCAGGGACACCGTCCAACCATCTCATTTTCTGCTGTCCCTTTCTCCTTTTACCTTCAATCTTTCCCAACATCAGGGACTTTTCCAAGGAGGCCTCTCTCTCTCTCTCTCTCCTCATGAGACATCTAAATTTGACTCACCTGGCGAAAGCGCCTTAATTCCCTGCCGCAGGATGTGGTGATAGCATCTGGCCTGGATGCCTTCAAAAGGGGATTGGACAGATTCCTGGAGGAAAAGTCCATCACAGGTTACAAACCATGATGGGGATGTGTAATCTCCAGGCTTAAAACCGGGGTACTTCAAGGGCCAGATGCAGGGGAGTGTTATCAGGAGACAGAGATCTAGCCTCATGTGTTCCCAGACACATCTGGTGGGGCCACTGTGAGACACAGGAAGCTGGACTAGATGGGCCTTTGGCCTGATTCAGCATGGCTCTTATGTTCTTATGTTAAATTTTGTGTTCCAGCTGTGCCCAAGCTTCTTGTTCAGAAAGGAAGTTGTCCCAGTCCACTTTTTGCCCTGAACAGCTGGATTTAGCCAGGCTACCCAACAGGCCAACTTACTCCTTTACTCCCAGATAAGCCACGTTTCGGTATCTGTAGATCTCTGTCTGGTAGGAGGCCCAGAATGGACAATTATGGGATTTGTGCTCCAAAAATTCCCACATGGCACATATTTGGCAAACATCCTTCCCCTATGGAGGCCATTGGTTGCCTGTCATAGGAGATAGAAGACATGTTTGTTCTCAGCCATTGACGCTGCTCCACCTCTACTTTGGCCCAGCATTTGTTGAGATCCCATAAGTAGAGATGAGCACAAAACAATTTTTCCCATTTTGTTATTCATTATTCATTTCGTTACATAACAAAATGAATAACGACCATAGGGACAAATTTAACACGAACCAAACCGAACCGAGAAAAATTGGTTTGGTTAGGTTCATTTCGTTAATGGGGGGGCGGAGATGTCTCCTACCTGGTTGTGGTCCGGAGGTCCTCTCGCGCCGAGCTGCACGGAGGGAGCACGCACCTCATCGGTGCCATCGAGGGACGCGGCAGGCTCGAGCCTCAGCCCAGCCCCGGGAGGAGAGATAAGAAGCAGGCCACACTTAGGTGGCCAGAGCAGCATGGCTTCGAAGCCGCTGCCCCCTTGCGCCTCCCCTCCCCCGCGGCCCCGTTATCACGGGGCTGATAGGGAGGGCTGATAAGAAGGAGGCGGCACTTAGGCGGCCAGAGCAGCACGGCTCCGACGCCGCTCCCCCTTTTTATTCCTCCCACCCCAATTTGTAGGCACCCCCCAGCTCCAACCGGGCCCCAGGGGCCACGCAGTGGGTGCTGGGGGAAAAGTGGGTAAAAACGAATAATGATTTAACAAAACAATAAAATGATTTTTTGGTGAAAATTCACAAAAAAACCAAACAAAACGAACCAAACTCCTTAACAAAACGAAATGAAATTCGTGCCCGTCTCTACCCATGAGGTTTCTGGGTGGGAAAAATAATAATCTCATGTATTACATTAATTCCATTCTGTTTGTTCTGCTGGGCCCCTTTTGTGCATGAGAATTCCTGAGTCTCCTCACTCTCCCACTCTCTTTCTCTCTGGCACAACTTGGGACCATTCCCCCCCTCCCCCACCCACCCATGAGCCTTTGACTGAAATTAAAAGACAAGTTCCTGGTTTAAAGTGCTTTTTGCTTGGGAGTTCTCTCAGAGCCCAGCTGCTGCTTTGAATAGGCCGCTTGAATATTCATTGGCAAAATGTATAATTTATAGTTATGGCGGATGATTCATAATTTAAATGTTATTGCCCTAAATTAACTATAGCATTTCAAACTTGCGAGAGACACTTAAACTCAACATCATAAGATGATGTTGCAAACACATGCGTGCACGGAGCGTGGAGCCGTACGGATCTCCCCATAGCTTTATATTCCATCCTGCATACTTCTGCAGTTTTCAAAATGTCTAGTCTTCATTCAATAGATGCCAACTTATTGAACTTTGGGTGAAGGAAGCTCCAAAATTCTCATGAGAAGGTCCTTCTAAACTTGGGTCCCCAGATGTAATTGGACTACAGCTCCCAGAAATCCTCACCAGCACTAATGGTGGCGAAGGCTTCTGGGAGGTTTAGTCCAAAAACATCTGGCCAGATGAGATAGTAAAAAAAAAAAGGTAATGAGAGAAAGCAAGGCTGATTGACCAGCTTTCCACTGGTCCTTTTCACAGAATCACAATTTACAACTGGGTGGAATGCCGAGAGTCACTGAGCCTCTTCATTTAATTCAGGGGTTCACATCCTTAGGTTTCCAGATGTGGAGTCTAGGTCATTACCGCAGTGATATATTTTAATTTACACCCATACCCCCTATTCCTCTGTAATGGAATTAGGATGATGAGGCAATAATGTAATTTATAAGACTCAATATTAACTGTACATTTTCAGCTTTTCGCTAGATGCTTATCTAAGGAATGCAATAGCCTAGTCAAAATAAGCCAAGTTGGACAAAATTGGACAGTTACCATTGGACAATTTTTCACGTGACTTCTGGAAACTAGAGATGGGCACAAAATGAAGTTTTAGTTTGTTTCATTATTCATTATTCATTTTGTTACATAACAAAATCAATGACAACCGTAGGGGCAAATTTAAAATGAAACGACCCAAACCAAGAAAAAATGGTTCGGTTCGGTTTGTTTTGTTAATGGGGGGCGGGCGGAGATGTCTCCTACCTGGTGCTGGTCTGGAGGTCTGATCGTCCTGGCTTCTGGGACAGCGACCAGAAATAAAAAACTGACGGCCATGGGGTCGGTAGTAAAATAAATAAATACATAAATAAAAAATTATTTTTAAATTATTTTTAAAAAAGGAACCCCGACTGGGCCCCAGGGATGGCCTGGTCAGCACCCTAAAATAAAGAAAAAATTAATTAAAAAACCCAGCGCCAACTGGGCCCCAGGGCCTGGGACGTTGCCCCGCCCCCCACTGCAAAGAGGAGGAGGGTTTGCAGAGAGTGAGGCGGCATGCAAAGCCTAGCCAAGGGTGCAAGAGGGAAGTCCCACAGGCTGGAGGAGGAGGAGGAGGAGGAGGAGGAAGAAGAAAAGACAGAAAGAAGGCGGGAACCTGGCAGTTCTCAAAAGACTCCTGACCCCCAACGCCGGCTCCTTTCTTGGCCTTGAGTGCCCACCATGGCTCCTGGTCGCCCCTTGTCCTCCTCCTGGTCGCCTTCTTCTTCATCCCCTCCAATGGCCTTGGGTGGTGCTGCACCGGCAGCAGCCGCCCCACTGCCTTGCTGGATCCACCGCATCTCTGGTGCCGCTCCCAGGAGACGGCACGCAGGTGCCAGGTGAGAAAGGGAATGGGGTGGATGGGTGGGAAGCCCCTATTTTAAAGCCCCGTTTGGGGGGTGGGGGGAAGGCAGGGATGTGGGGCTCTCTGGGAGGGGGATCGATTCCCTCTCTCCCCTCCCTCAGGGTCCCAATCCCCAGAGCACCGGGTGCCATCAATGAGGTGGGGGTGGGGTAGGAGAAAGGGACCCAAGGGGGAGATCCTGAAGGGGGGATCCTTGGGGCAGAAGGCGGCAGGGTTCCCCCAGCAGAGAGAGAGCCCCTCCCTTTCCCTGCTTCCTCCCAAGTCCCGCAGCTATGGGGGTGATAGTTTTTTTGGAGGGGTGTCTTTGCGTGCTCCCTAGCTCCTTCTCGGGTGGGAGGGGTGGTCCCGTCGGGCCACCGAGCAGATGGAAGGGGTTAACAGTACACACACACACACACACACACACACACACACACAAGCTGGCCACGCTACAGCTGTAGTGCGGCCGGAACCCGGAAGTTTAAAAAAAGACAATTAAAAAAAATAAAAAATAAATAAAAAAATTACCACCCAAACCTGTTCGGGTTCAAACGAGTTTTTTTTTAAAAAAAAATTCATTCGAACCCGAACTCAAACCGAACCAAGGGTGGGCCCGAACCAGATGAACCCGAACCATTTTTTTTTCTGGTTCGTGCCCATCTCTAGTGGAAACTGCTCGGAACTGGGAAAAGGAAAAGTTTATACTTAAGGCTTGGAGAAAGAGATTTGCCTAGAATCCAGCTTCAAGATGTAGTCAGCTAAAGCTAGTCCTAGCCAGCCTAGGAATTGTAATGTTCATAGTATTAAGCTAGTAAGAATATCATAGACTTTATTATTTTCAGGCAATATTATATGATTGTATCTGATAAGCGTTTTTATATTTTCCATTGATTTCCATTGATTTTATGAGTTGTTTTTTCATTTTTGTAACTTAGAATAGTGAATAAAGGGATTTCATTAATTTGATGCTCTCAAACTAACTAACTAACTAGCTAGCTAACTAACTAATCACCTGGAGTTGCTCTCTGAATTAAGCTTGGTGGTCTAAAGATCCAAAGACAAATAGAAGCAACAAACTTATTTTTTAGCCCAAGAACATCTGGAGACCCAAGGCAAGGAAGCATTGCTCCAGAGCTAGGAAATAAAATTGGAAGTACAGTAACCCCCCGCTGATCACGGGGGTTAGGGACCCACCCCGCCCGCGATCCACGAAAATCCGCGATATGTTGAAGCGGGTGGGGGGCCTGAGGGCGGCGGGGGGGCGATCTCACGCCTTTCCCAAAAGCCTCGGAGGAGTGTGGGGGGCGGCGTGGAGCTATCCGATCGCCCCCCCGCCCCCCTGCGTGGCTCCAAGGCCTTTCAGAGGTGCCAGGGAGGGCTGCGGAGAGGGATGCTGTCCGTCCCTGCAGCCCTCCCGCGCGGTAGCGCACGGGGGGGGGGGCGACGGAGAGCGACACTATCAGCCCTCGCCCCCACCCCCCAGGCTTCCCGGAGGTGCAGGGGGGGAGCGCACGGAGCGACCAGATGCCCCCTGCCCCCCCGGTGTAGGTACCGCAATCGCGCAATGTAGCGGGACCGCGGGACCTGAACCGCGAAATGGCGGGGGGTGACTGTACAGGCATGGACTCCACTAGCTGCCAGTGCTGTCTCCACACTGTAAGGACAGTCTGAAAAGGCAGTGGGTCCTCTATTGACAATTGAGGAGCAGGTCTTTTGTGAGGTTCATGACTCTGAATACCCTTTTTGAGACCAAACTACTCTCAAAGACTTGGTATCGCCACACGGATGCCTTGCTGCAGCCTACTGTTCCAAGGGAAACCCATTTCTCTCCAAGCTTCTATGATGACTCTGGTGAAGCTTAGAGGATACCCAAGGGATGGTAGAAGCAGGTGATACCCTAGTATTCAGAAAGCTGACGGGCTTTGACCCTCATAAACCTGCTTCCTCTACGCAACCATTTGGTCGCAGTTAGAGAAGAATTTAAAGGCCAACAACAGACAGAAGGGGGAGGGATTGGTCAATGAGGCCAAACAGCACCTGGACAACAGATTCAGCTCACCTTGACTTTGTCTGCCTTGCTCAGCTGCGATGCCTCACAATTCTATTTATAGCATAAAACCATTTCTGGCTTTGCATCACTGCATACAAATTAGTACGTGCCCTTTTATGCCTTGTCTTCTCCGGGCCTTTGTCTCCCTTTCTGGGGATGGGTGAGGAGCCGTCCGACTGGCCCTAAATGGAAGGAAGGAACCAAACACTTATAACTGAAGGTAATCGTCAGACAAAGCTGGAACATACAATGAATGCAAGTAGGCCAAATGAAACTGCAAAATAAAGAATGCTACCCTGTGCCTTCCAGTCAGTGACCCTAAGATCTCAAGGGAAGTGAGATATTTAAGGGGTGGTTTTATCTATTCCACTCCACAAGGAAGTTTCTATGCCTGAGCGGGGATTCGAACTCAGGATCCCCAAATCCTACTCCATTCCTCTATACAATGCCCCACACCAGGTGTCCAAAGTAAGGAATGTGGGATACTTAACAGAAATAAAAACTTGAGTGAAAAATAATCAAATGTGATGGGTGCTCTTGATGCTACAGTTCAGGTACCTGGATACTCAGTTTACCGACCTCAGAAGGATGGAAGGCTGAATGAACCTTGTATGAGGACCTGTCTGATTCTGCAAGTGAACAAAGAAAATAAAAGACTATGTATGTATGTATGTATGTATGTATGTATGTATGTATGTATGTATGTATGTATGTATGTATGTATGTATGTATGTATGTATGCATGTATGCATGTATGTATGTATGCATGTTCAGTGGTGCCCCGACTTAAGAGCAGCTCGACTTAAGAGCAATTCGGCTTAAGAGCGGAAAACTTTTGATGTTTTAACTGCTGCCTTACAAATTTTAAATATGGTCTGCTCAACTTACAATTTTTTCCATATTTTTTAAAATTTTCAACTTATTCTTTCCATTTTTTAGATAGGTACCCCGTCTTAAGAGTAGTTCAACTTAGCATGCATTCGGAACCGATTAAATTCGTAACTTGAGGTACCACTGTATGTATGTATGTATGTATGTATGTATGTATGTATGTATCTATCTATCTATCTATCTATCTATCTATCTATCTATCTATCTATCTATCTATCTATCTATCTATCTATCTATCTATCTATCTATCTATCTATCTATCTATTTAATTAATGCACACACTGCTCTTGGCGGTTTATGAATTAAAAGTTTCAGATCTCAAGGCCCTTGCATGGCAATATAGAATATAATTATAGCAATTTAAAAGATCACCAAAAAAGAGAGAGAAAAGAAAACAAGAAAAGCAAGATAAAACATTGATGTGGTGCAGTGGATAAATGTCGGTCCTGCAGGTAAAACTGTGCTCACGACCTGGGGTTCAATCCCAGGTAGCCGGCTCATGATTGACTCAGCCTTCCATCCTTCTGAGGTCAATACAATGAGTACCCAGGTTGCTGGGGGGGGGGTTGCAATGTGTAGCCTGCACACTGCAATTAAACTGTAAACCACCCAGAGACTATTTGAAGTGGTATGGGGCATTATATAAGCAGAACACTTTGCTTTGCTTTTAAAATTAAAAAATAGCTGAGTGGTAGCAATGGAGGGCCTTCCATCTGCCAGTACACAGATCCCACTTCTGAAACCATTTTAAAGTTGTTGATAATCTTTCCTGACACCCTTCCTTTTCTGGTTTCATAAAAGGGATGCTTTAAGACTTAACTGAAGTCCTCTGCTTATCTTGAGTCTTTCTTCTTCTTCTTCTTCTTCTTCTTCTTCTTCTTCTTCTTCTTCTTCTTCTTCTTCTTCTTCTTCTTCTCCTCCTCCTCCTCCTCCTCCTCCTCCTCCTCCTCTTCTTCTTCTTCTTCTTCTTCTTCTTCTTCTTCTTCTTCTTCTTCTTCTTCTTCTTCTTCTTCTTCTCCTCCTCCTCCTCCTCCTCCTCCTCCTCCTCCTCCTCCTCCTCCTCCTCCTCCTCCTCCACTTCTTCTTCTTCTTCTTCTTCTTCTTCTTCTTCTTCTTCTTCTTCTTCTTCTTCTTCTTCTTCTTCTTCTTCTTCTTCTCCTCCTCCTCCTCCTCCTCCTCCTCCTCCACTTCTTCTTCTTCTTCTTCTTCTTCTTCTTCTTCTTCTTCTTCTTCTTCTTCTTCTTCTTCTTCTTCTTCTTCTTCTTCATTTTTTTGCAGGATTTGCCCTGAAGGAATGCTGGTAGCATGGGCCAAAATGTTTCTTCATAGAGGTCTTCTGTAAACATCCAGCAGAGTGATGACTTTTCCTGAACTCAATGGTTTTTCTTGAACTGGATGTGCTAGGCTGATTAAGCCAACATCTTGACTGGTATAAATGATTTGTTAAGTAATGAATTGACGAAACACAGCATTTCATTTTTGTTTTGTTTTGTGCCCATTTCTGATAGACAACTGACGTTAAATGTACACATGCTAGAAACTGATCTCAATGACATCAGTATAATCCAAGGCAATTTAGGCTATTCCAAAATATGAACACTGCAATGATTACGCTGTACTGCATCTCCCATATTCATTTGTTCTCCTCGACAGATCCAACTAAAAATCTTGAATGGTAAAGCCAGAGTCCTAACTCATTGCAATGTTGCTCTTGTGGTCACACATTGTCTGGAATGCTTCACACATTATTGTGATACGTGCATTACCCCAGGCAGCCTCCTATAAGGAAAAGGTCATTAGCAACTATAAATGGTCAGTTGCCTTAGTAGAATTAACATTCATATTATTCTCCCATTGTTATTCATGCCAAATATTCTTACTTGTTTTACAGCACAAGTTTCAATGGAATATACAGTAAAACCTTGGCTTATGAGCATAATTCGTTCTGAAACAAGCCTGTGGCGTAGTGGTTAAATGCCAGGTACTGCATGTAAAACTGTGCTCATGACCAGGGGTTCAATCCCAGGTAGCCGGCTCAAGGTTGACTCAGCCTTCCATCCTTCCGAGGTCAGTAAAATGAGTACACAGGTTGCGGCGGGGGGGAGTGTAGCCTGCACACTGTAATTAAACTGTAAACCACCCAGAAACTACTTCTTGAAGTGTACAGGGCAGTATATAAGCAGAATACTTTGCTTTGCTTTGCTTTGCTTTGTAAGACAAAACACTTTTATATCAAAGCTATTTCCCAATAAGAAAGAATGGAAACTCAGATGAGCCATTCTGTCACCCCATAGACCACATACTGTACACACAAAATGCCAAAACTTACAAAAGAAGTTGGCTAGAAGTCCACTTCCACACCATGGTTTAGATACCTGGCTGCGGAATCTGCTCTGCTTGGGACTAACAACTGAATTTTACTCCATGTTTTTAATATGACAACAATAAAGTGCAGTTTTTAGCCATATACACACTTGACTAGCTGCCCCATGACTAGATATGGTTTGAAAAATAAGACTGTTGGAAACAAATTAAATAAAAATATAAACATAAAGACAAATAAAACCCTAATCTGCACTCCCCTTTGAAAGCATTCCTGGCTGGTGCAAGGGAGACCTCTGCTCCTCTCTCCTCCCTTTGCTTTGGAGGCTGCCTTACATGGAATGTTCCAGACCATCACCCACAATCCAGCAGAGAGAGAGAGAGAGAGAGAGAGAGAGAGAGAGAGAGAGAGAGAGAGAGAGACTCTATTGGCTCACTTGTGATCATGTGAGCTACTCCAGTTACTTGTACTGCAAGACATTGCTTGTTGATCAAAGCAAAATTTAGAAGAAATGTTTGCTTGTCTTGGAAAACACCCTTAAAACATGTTACTCTTAAACCAATGTATTGCTGTACTTGTATATCAAAGAAGCTATCACCCTGTTGTTAAATAACTACTGATGTTCTAATCAACCAACCAACCAACCACAATATCTTTATTTGATGCCCTGCACATATGTTTCCCATGTTAAGCAGACTTGTCCAGGAAAGCTCATATTAAAATGTAACGGTTAGTCATTTTCCTCTTTCATTCCTGCAATCTCTTTGTAGCTCACAAAAAGGAACTTGACAAAAGAAGTTGTCTAGAAGTCCATGTCCACACCATGGTTTAGGTACCTGGAACAAAACTTTAAAGGGTCTGATAGGTAAAACCATGGTTTTAACTATAAGGCTTTTTAAAGTTGCATTCCAGACTATAGTAAGCATCGTTTGTCAAGTTCCTTTTCAAGAGTCACAAAGAGACTGCAGGAAAGAAAGAAGAAAATTAAACATGAAAATTTAATTAAACAATCCGACAATCACTCTCTGTGGAACGGACTTGCCTTCTAAAGATTGTTTATAAGAGAGCAATAATAGCACCTAATTAGGGCACGAATCAACCTGAAATGAAAGGGTGGGGGCCTGAATTAAAATTAACCTGCCCCATAAACTTTTCAGGGGGAGCAAACCTTATTAAAGCTATATTTTATAGCTCAATTAGATGCCAAGTTCCATTTTTTAAATTTCGTGGGCTCTTTTTTTTTAATTTAATCCCAATATATGTATCGAGTAGGGATAATATAAGGTTGAATATTGTCTTTCCTTGGAAGAAGAAGTGGTGACTTTGATTTCAGAAATAAGACATGGAAAACATCTTCTGATAGGCGACAGGCCTCTTTGTTCTTCTCCTCTCAATTGAATTGCTTTTGTGAGAAAAATCTTCATAGGGATGGGCACAAATTGGAAAAATAATGTTTCGTTTTGTTTCATTTCGTGCTCACCCCTGTTTTGTTTGGTTTCGTTTGTTACAAAAATATTTTTAAAAATTCATATGAAACAAAGTGAAGCAAAACAAAATGGCTCCCCTAGGTCCTAGAGCAGGCATGTCCAAACTTCAGCCCTCCAGCTGTTTTGGACCACAACTCCCACAGTCCTTTGCCATTGGAAATTCAGGCTTGGAATTCTGGGAGTTGTGGTCCAAAACACCAGGAGGGCCGAAGTTTGGACATGCCTGTCCTAGAGGCACCAGATTTGGTAGCTGGGACTCTGGGAGCCCTTTTTAAAGGGCTCCTGCTGAGCTGTTATTGGCTGGACCCCTTTAAAACTGCCCCAGTCAGCACCAGAGGGTTTAAAGGGGTCCAGACATTGACAGCTCAACAGGAGCCCTCAGAAAATGGTCAGGAGTAGAGATGGGCACGACCAGGAAAAATTACGTTTCAAGTTGTTGTGTGTCGGAGCCGGCCCGTTTCGGCTCGTTTCCGTTTTTCACGAAATTTTCCAAAAATTTGTCATTTTGTTTGTCGGTTTTTCGTCTGTCGTTAGTACTGTTTTTTGGGGGGGGGCTCCTGGAGGCACCTCTCTGGGGTGGGTGCCTCCTCTGGCCCGCTACAAAATGGCATGCATAGCCAATTGGATATCCATACCATTAAGTTGCAGCAGTAGGAGGCAGAGGAACCTCTCTTTCGTGTGCCTCTGTGACTCAGGGTTCGGGTTCGGGCTAGGGTTAGTGGCTTTTTATGCCCGACTGGCACATCCCAGAAGTCTCGGTCAAAACCTGGCCAAGTGGCCATGCAATTGGTGGAATGGCTCCAAAAATTTGCATGGTCCACTCCCATGGCCAGCCCATCATTGCGCAGGTGTAAAAAAATAAAAATAAAATAACATAAAATAAAATCAATGGAGACATTTTATTGCAAGAAAAACCCACTGCTGCTACTGAAAAAATTCAGGCAGTTTTAAAATAGCTATTTTCGCATGTTTCTGTGGTGCTTTGGTGTGTTTTTGGACCACTCGATTTCAAAATAAATATTGCGGTCGCCCCATTTTGGATCCCCCGCCTGCACCGCATGGCATGGCGACTCGGCGAGACGACAAGGATGCCCCCCACCAGAGCAGCCCAGGAGAGGAGAGGGGTGGAGGCCGGGGACCCCCCTCAGAAACCACCCCTCTGGTAGGTGCCCTCACTCAGGCAGGCATATTTCCGCCTGCTTTTTTGGCCGGGAATCGGTTTTTTTTAATTTTTAAAACTTTTTTCCTGTGCCACTTGGCATCGCGCGATCGCTGCGATGCCAGGAACGACAACGACAAATCAGACCCAATTTTTCTTTAGTCGGTTCGATTTCGAGTTCTGGCAGAGTAATTGGTGTTCTTCGTTCCGTTACATAACGGAAACGAGAAACGGAAACGGAAACGAGAATTTCACCAAGTCGTGCCCATGTCTAGTCAGGAGGGCAGTTCCAGGCGACCACGCTGCCCTCCTGAGCATTTTCAGAGGGCTTCTGCCGAGCTGTCAATGGCTGGACCCCTTTAAACCTGGCCCATTTGGCACTAGGGGGACCCCCAGCTACCGACAGGGCCAGGTTTAAAGGGGGTCTAGCCATTGACAGCTCAGCAGGAGCCCTCAGAAAACGGTTGGGTAGGCAGCACGAACTGCCTACCTGAACATTTTCTGACGACTCCTGGGGCTGAAACTGAGAAGCTATCAGTTTCCTGCCCCTGAAACTCAGCTGCAGCACGGTGGCCAAGACCATGCCAACAGGACAGGTTCCAATCAAAACAGGCCTTGTCGTGGTCAACCAACGAAGCTGAGTGCCCATCCTCAGTGTCATATCCAGAGGTTGGCTTTGGGAAATAGACGCATGAGTGCTGCCAGCATTGCCGTAGAGGTCGAAGGGGTAGGGAGGTCAGCCGGTCAGGGCTTAGAAGACCATACGCTGCACACTGTGTCAAATTAGTCTGTAGGGCTGTCATCCCAGAAGGAAGACTCTTCTAAAGATGATGCACAAGAAAGCCCATCTAGGGTTTGCTGCAAGCAAGCCAACTAAGGACATGGGTTTCTGGAAGCATGTCCCCTGGTCCCATGAGACCAAGATAAACTGGTTTGGTTCAGATGATGTCAAGCATGCATGGCGGTAACCAGCAGCGACAGAGCAAGGTTTTGGAGCGCTTGGGGACAAAGTTGTTTTTGCGGCCCTCTAGCCCTCCCCAACCCCATCACATCCACCCAGCAAGGGGGGGGGGGAATCCTGTGGATGTGGGGCAGGCGTGGGGCATATGGGTGCACGTTTGTGTGTCTGTGTGTGCATGTGTGTTAGCTCTCACCTCTCCCGCGGTTAGCCTTACCTCTCCCGTGGTGGCGACAAAGAGTTGGAGGAGGAGGAGGAGGGCGCCACAGTCACCGCGCTTGCACGCCTGCCTGCCTGCTTGCTTTGCCGCTTGCCTGGCGCACAGCAGCAGGAGGGTGCAGGGCTTCTTCCTCTTCCTCCTCCCCCTTCAGGCACCCCCAGATTCCTGCGCCCAGGGCAGATGTACCTTTTCTTCTCCCCCAGATATGCCCCTGGGAACCAGGTGAGGAGTAAAAAAACAAGTGTGTCATGCCGACGGTCAGGCATGGTGGTGGGAGTGTCATGCTGTGGGACTGCATGAGTGCTGCCCGCACTGGGGAGCTACAGTTCATTGAGGGAACCGTGAATGCCAATAGAGATGGGCACGAAACGAGCAATTTTTCATTTTCGTTTTCGTTTTTCATTTCATTACGTAACGAAACAAAAAATGAATTTTGTCTCCAAAATGAAACGAAACGAACCAAAACAACAGAAATTTTGTCGTGTGTTTCGTTTTCGTTGCGGCAAATACATTGAACTGTAATGAATGCTAACGAAACAGCAATTTTTCATTTTCGTTTTTGTTTTTTCGTTTCATTACGTAACAAAACAAAACAATTTTTTTTGCAAAAAAAATCACGAAAAACGAAAACAAACTGAAACGGACCCCCTAAACGACAAACGACAAACGAAACACCATTTTTTTGAGTTGTGCCCATCTCTAAATGCCAACGTGTACTGTGACATACTGAAGCAGAGCATGATCCCCTCTCTTCAGAGAGTGGGCTGCAGGATAGTATTACAACATGATAATGAACCCAATCACACCCTCAAAACAACCACTGACTTGCTAAAGAAGACGAGGGTAAAGGTCTCTAAACTAGGGTCAGGCATTTCATTTCGAAACCAGTAGGTTGCGAAATGAACCATGCGAGCCCAGGTGGTCCTTGGAACCTGCTGATACACACAAATCCAATTGCTTTACCTTTCTCTGTCTCGCGCAGGGTTAAAATCCAACGAGGAAGTATGCTGCGACATCATCAGTGCTAGATCTGTGATGCTGGCCAATCAGGAGCTGTGCAGGGACAGGCATCATCCCGCCTCCCTCTCTGATTGGCCAGCAGCACGAAGCAGGAAAGATGATGATGCAGTGTGCTTCCTCATTGGATTTTAACCCTGCGCGAGACAGAGGAAGTTAAAGCAATTGGATCTGTGTGTATCAGCCGGTTCCGAGGACCACCTGGGCTCGTGTGGTTTGTTTCGTAACCTACTGGTTCCAAAACAAAATGTCCACCCCTACTCCAAACTTACACCCTCTTGAGCATCTGTGGGGCATCCTGAAATGGAAGGTGGAGGTGCACAAGGTCTCTAACATCCACCAGTCCTGTGATGTCATCATGGAGGAGTGGAGGAGGACTCCAGTGGCAACCTGTGAAGCTCTGGTGAACTCTATGCTGAACGGGGTTACGGCAGTGTTGGAAAATAATGGTGGCCACACAAAATATTGACACTTTGTGACCAATTTAGACCTTCTCACTGAGTACTCACTTCTGTTGCCAGCAGTTTAGACATTAATGGCTGTGTGCTCTGTGATTTTGAGGGGACAGCACATTCACACTGTTATACAAGCTGTATACTCACTGCTTGACATTGTAGCCAAGTGTCATTTCTTCACTGTTGTCACATGAAAAGAGATACTAAAATATTTAGGAAATGTGAGGAGGTGTACTCACTTCTGTGATATACTGCAAGTAGGATACTATTTGCCTTTGCAGCATTACAAATTATTCCCTGAGGACAGTTGTGCAAGCACTGGTCATCTCCAGGATGGATTACTGCAACGCTATTTACATGAAGCTTCCCTTGAACCTTGTCCGGCGATTACAATGGGTGCAGAGTGCGGCAACCAGATTTGTGGTGGGTGCAGGTCATTTTGACCACGTCATCCCAATCTTTGCTCTCTTGCACTGGCTATCCGTTGCTTCCCAGATAAGGTTCAAGCTACTGGTTTTGGTTTACAAAACCCTCCATGGCTGTTTCTGTCTAAGGTAACTATATCTAAAATTGGGCTCAATAATATCTTGTTCTGCTTTTCCCAGCACCCTCACTCTCTCCAGTAGACTTCCTGGGTTATTTAAAGCTGTTTAAAAGAAGCCCCTTCAAAATCAGAATAAAACTTCACTGTAAAACCAGAATTTCAAGTGTTCCTTCAATGGGCGCACCATTTATCCCCATTATAGTGTTCTTTTAAAAAAAATATTCTGAAATTTCATATCACAATGAAATGTCAAAGAGAAAAAAAATAGGAGATGATTTCCAATATTATTGCTTTGGATTTTTCCTGGCCGGGCTGTCTCTGAAGCATGGCATTCCAGTTATAAACTACGCGCACCTATCTGGAAGTAATGTCTGTTGAAAGTAATGGAACTTATTTCTGAGTAGTCATATCTCAGAGTGTCAAGCTGGTGGATTTTTGAACATGTGTCAGGAAGAGGAATGAAACAGAGAGGAATTAAATGAGAATTAGCTTGGTATATATTTTCTGGTATCTTGGATTATTATTATTATTATTATTATTATTATTATTATTATTATTATTATTATTATTATTATTATTATTATTATTATTATTATAATAATAATAATAATAATAATAATAATAATAATATATAATAATAATAATAATAATAATAATAATAATAATGAATGATGATGATGTTTTGGAGCATAATACCCTGGATATTGTGATTGTGGAGAAGAAAAAAGTGTGGATCATTGATGTTGCTATACCAGGTGATAGTAGAGTCATGGAGAAACCAACTTGAAAAGATTACCCGATATCAGGATCTCAAAATTGAACTTCAGAGACTCTGGCATAAACCGGTACAGGTGGTCCCAGTGGTAATCGGCATGCTGGGTGGGGTGTCTAAAGAGCTAAGCAAGTATTTAGAAGAAATTGGAGTGGACAAAGTCACCATCAGTCAGATGCAGAAAGCCACCTTACTGGGATCTGCTCGCATAATTCGCCGATACATCACTTAGTCTCAAATGCTTGGGAAGCGTTTGACTAGTGATTTGGAATACAAAATCCAGCGTAGTTATCTTGTTTGCTGTGTGATACTACTACTACTACTACTACTACTAATAATAATACTACTACTACTACTACTACTACTAATAATAATAATAATAATAATAATAATAATAATAATAATAATAATAATAATAATAATAATAATAATAATAATAATAATAACTTTCTTTTTATGCTGCCTTTCTCCCTGAAGGGACACAAGGCAGCTTGAAACAGTAATTAAATACAATACTATAAAAACAATACTATATACAATACAATACAAATACAATACTATAAAACACTTATACAATACAATACAATACAATACACTACTACTACTACTACTACTACTACTACTACTACTTATTCAATTTATATACCGCCCATCTGGCAGAAAGCCACTCTGGGCAGTTTACAACATAAAATAAATTGATTACAAAGTACAGATACAAAGGTTCGGCACCACTGCTATAGATTATCAAGTCCCATCCCAGTCCAGAGGGCAGAGATGATGTATGCATTTAATAACATTCATGTGCCTTCAAGTCCATTCTGAGTTATGGTGATCCTTTTCCAGTGGTTTCGAGGTAGAGCGTACTCAGAGGTGGTACACTGTTTCCTTCTTCTGGGACACCCTGGCATTGTGCAGTTTTTCTCTGCTTCACAGGAGGCGCAGGGGGGAATCGAACACCCTGCTCAGAAATCGCCTCATCTCACTGTAATTTATTACAAGCGTATTCCAGCTTTTCTGCTGAGAATTCTGTGCTTTAATCACAAGGTGGGTTCCTGGGTTCTTTTAACTCACCCTAAATGAATCCTTTGAAGGCAAAGTAAATTATAATGAAGTTTTATTTCTAACTAGAATGTCAAATTAAGATAGATTTAAAATGCAAGCATATTTTCCCTAAAAACAGAAAATACTATTCTAAGCAATCTGTCCTAACTCTTCTGTGAAATCCATGGCTATTATAAATAATCCTAAATGCTACCTTAACGAGGAATCATCTTGAAGCATAGCAAAAGCAAGGTGATGCGAAGTAAAGAAGAGTAAGGGTGATTCTGCTCTCTATGTCTTAGTCAAGATTCTTGCTGTCCCTCTCTCCGTAGCTCACGTGATCCTGAAATGTCCAATTAGCATCAGAGTCCATGCTCCCAGAAAACGTATCTTGACTGTCACAGGCATGTCCAAACTTCAGCCCTCCTGATGTTTTGGATCACAACTTCCAGAATTCCAACCTTAGATTGCCAATGGCAAAGGACTGTGGGAGTTGTGTTCCAAAACATCTGGAGGGCTGAAGTTTGGACATGCCTGGTCTAACACATTACATAGATAAAGTCTACTGCAGAGTGAAATCTGTGCTGCTAATATGCGACTAAGAGAATGACTCTATGTCCTATCACCCCCAATTTTCTGACACCCCCAACTTCTGGCTCTAGAGCCAGATCCCTAACCACTGAGCTATCCAGCCAGTTTTGGGTCATAGAATCATAGAATCCGAGAGTTGGAAGAGACCTCAAGGGCCATCCAGTCCAACCCCCTGCCAGGCAGGAACCCCCATCACAGGACTCCCGACAGATGGCCATCCAGCCTCTGCTTAAAAGCCTCCAGAGATGGAGACTCCACCACCCTCCTTTCAAGCAGCACATTCCACTGCAGGACAACTCTAACCATCAGGAAGGTCTTCCTAATGTCGTGTCCAAATTGATCTTAATATGTACACTTTGAACTTTGTTAGAGTTAGTTATTTTAACGAGGAGCAGGTACAATAATGCTGTTTTGCTTTTTTAAAAGTCCTAGGTTTAATCCTTAAAATCTCAAGGGAAGGCTGGGAAAGACATCCCAGTCCAACGTCCAGGAGAGCTGTCACCAATAATCAGAAACAGGTCTGAGTAATATGGACCCATGCTTTGACTTGGTATGGCAGATTCTCATCATCTTTGGAATGGTGATATATCAGTTGCAGAAAAACATCGGCTGGATGAGAAAGAGCCTGTGCTGTATCCTCAATATAGCGACATTCCGATAAGCTTGTGGGGTATATTCCTAGAGGATGGAGCGCTAACTGAATTAGCGCTAGATTGGGCAGTTTAGTCTTATGCTTTATTGGTGATGAGGTTCAGAAATGGAAGTCACTGCCCTCCACTATGCAACCCCCAATGGTTTCCCATTATAAAGGGAATTCCATGAAGGCTGCATAACTTGAGGCATAAGGAGTCAGATTTTTGTATTATTATTATTTTCCCCAAAATTGCAATGGCCAATGACATCATCAGCCTCTTGTGGCTGAACTTACCAAGCAAGATTTCAAGCCATTGTTGGCTGCCGTGCCAACATTTTGGAAAGTTGGCATCTTTGTTTTAAGGGAGAAGGCATCCTTGCTCACGGGTTGGGCGAAGGGTTTTATCTCTCATTCCATCACCTTGTGCTTTTTGAAGGCAATTTGTAATACTTTTTTGACATTTTGAAAAGAGGTCCCCAGGAAAAGAATCTTGCAAATTTCAAAAGAATAGGTGTGAGGGCGATTGAGTTACGGAGTATCAAAACCAGATTAAAGCTTTGCACAGAGTGAAGTGTGGCTACGTTTGAAGAAAGGCCATCTCACTAAGAAGAGAAAAGATTAAAGCATAAAGAAGATTAAAGTAGTTAAAGCAAGCTGCAGAAAGAAAATGTGACCGCCTAGCCCTCCTAAATCCTGTCAAAAACACACTCCGTTTCTCTATATCTCTGTCATCCATCTCTTCTCTCTCTACCACTCAAGGAAGAGGTGCTTCTGTCAAAGACATCATCTTTCCCTTAAAGTACATTGATTGGACATTCCCTGGTAAAATGTGTCCTGGGATAAGTGGACCTGTTTGTCATTCCATTGTTATACTACTTACTTTAATAATGCAACACAATAATCTGAGAAATATGGAGCTAAAAGGGACCCTATAGATCAGTGGTGGTGAACCCTTGGCCGACCAGATGTTTTAGACCACAACTCCTATAGTCCTTTGTCATTGGCAATCTAGGCTCAGAATTGGCCATCTCTCGTAAATACTGGCCATCTGTCGGAAATACTGCGATGGGGGTTCCTGCATGGAAGGGGGTTGGACTGGATGGCCCTTGAGGTCTCTTCCAACTCTATGATTATATGATTCCATGATTCTATGATTCTATGAATTCTGGGAGTTGTGGTTCAAAACATCTGGAGTGCTGAAGGTTCACCACCACTGCTATAGATCATCAAGCCCCAACCCAGTCAAGAGGGCAGATATGAAGATGGGCACACATTCTTTTATGTTGGAGAAATATACTTTTTTGTTTGAATAATGGAATCTTCATTTTTGAAATGGCCTCTCTTTGAAGGGCCATCCCTTCATAAGGGCCAAATAGGGGCCATTTAGCCCATTTGATGTAAAAATGGACAGCAAGAAGGTGGGAGATGGAGGGAATTGAGGTTCTCCATCCATACCTAGGGGCAACCTTAAGAGGCACATGGATCACTTGGACACTGTCTTCCTACTCTATTTAACTTGCTCAAGGCAACTCAGACAGGCACTACTTTACAGGAGGCCCAGTGGGGAATCAAACTCCCAACCTCTGGCTCCGTAGCCAGAGACCTAAACCACTGAGCTATCCTGCAGTTCACCTCACCATATTCGTCATCATTATCTTAGAACCGCAGTGCTGGAGGGGACCCTTTGCATCATCCGGTCCCTGTCAAGGAGCCACTGAGGGCAGTCAAGAGACTCAACTGTTGGATGTTTTCACAGAACAAAAACAGCTTAAATGAATGGTGCTTTCTTCTTCCATCCATCTGGGTCCAGCTGTACTTTTATTAAATCAGGGATGAAGCCCTATTGACCTTAGGAAACAGCAGAACTCTTTGAGGGCTAGATTGACCTTGGGGGGTAGGCCTCATCCAGATTTCCCTCCTCCTCCTCCTCCTCCTCCTCCTCCTCCTTCCTCTTCCTCTTCCTCCTCCTCCTCCTCCTATCATATTCATCATCTATCCACCTATCTCTGAGTGCCCCATTGTGCCTTCTTGATAGGAGCTGGACTCTATGTTCTATAGGATTCCTTCCTTCCTTCCATTATCAGCGCCTCCCTCCCTCCCTCTCTTTCTTCCACCACAGTGGCTTAGGTCTCTGGCTGTGGAGCCAGAGGTTGGGAGCTTAATTGTCCACTGTGCCTCCTGGAGAGAAATCTGTGAAGATTCTCAGTCATCCAGGTGAGGTTGTTGGGAAGTTGAGTCATGGCAATTGGATTTCAAAAAAGAAAGTTGACATGATTCAACTTCTAGAACTCCTTGTGAGGAGCTGACACAAAGGATTACTTCCATCTCTGAAGTTCGAAGATTATTATGATATTATGGTTCCTTCCTTCCTTCCCTCCCTCCCTCCCTCCCTCCCTCCTATCCAGCCACCAATCTGCCCTCCTACCCACCTTTTCCTGTACATGTTTAACTTGTTGTTTATCAAGACACACATATCCTTTACAATGACAAAGCCTGTGTGTGTGTTGTGCCGTTACAGTCGTGACTGACTCTTCGTGACTCCATGTCCATGGAGTTTTCTTGGCAGGAATCCTGGAGTGGCTTGCCAGTTCCTGCTCCAGGCGCCTACAGCACCTGGTATTCCCTGGTGGTCTCCCATCCAAGTACTAACCAGAGCCAACCCTGCTTAGCTTCCGAAATCAGTTGAGATTGGATGTGCTTAGGGCATCTAGGCAGCAATGACAAAGCCTACTGTCTCCCTTACACAACACAATACCATTCTGCAGGACATTTCACTAATGGCCAGGACAAACAATTGCAAAGAAGGATAACTCTTGCTTTCAAGACAGAATTGCAGAAAATGCCAGGGAGCTACAAAGGCCACAAAAGGCATGCGGGCAGGATTGATTTCCGCTTCTACCTTTTCTCTTTGGAAAAAAAGGATAAGCAAAATAAATCCTTTGTTCAAATCTTCTGTAATTACTTTTGACTGCTTACTGAGATTAAAGGACTGCCGTTCCACCCACCAACACAGGATTCAAAATATGCATGAATATTCTCTATGGCTGCCCCCAGCCCTTCGTGAAATGCCTCATTATGGGCCCAAGGGGCTGTCCTCCCTACCCCTGAATGAGAACTCTGATATAAAAAATGTCTCATTGAACAGCTACCTAGGATGTGTGTTTACCTTGCAGGAACCCTTGTACTTGTCATTTCCCATCAATGTGCACATCAGAAAGAAGGAGACCAAACAATAAAGGAAATTGCACGGAGGCATTAGAAACCCAGAGGCAGCTGCACATGATCTGATTCTGGAATTAAGGCCTTTAATTTAGTTTATGGCATTGTATAATTAGGATCCAAGAATCACAAACATGGGGTGAAGGGAACCCACAATATGCAGGGGAATCTACCCAGACACAGAGTGTGTAATTCTTTACTTGTCTTTTGTGTGTTTCCTCTTACAAATGAGTTTCTCCAGTTAATATTCCTTAAACAGCTGTTGCAATCCCTTTAGATGGATGAAAGCAGGTCGCCCTTGGTTGTTCCGGCTAACTTGGGCAGAGTGCTTATTTCAAGACGTTAGTTCTCCCACAAGGTTGGCTCGAGGGAGGCTTTGCTGTGACCGTTCGGCTGTCACCACTGGGGCTTCGATCTGGAGAAGCGAATCCAATTTAGCTGATTCATCTCCTGTGTTTAATTTCCAGGTTAAGAAAACAAGAGTATATAATTGCACAGAGAGGGTCCAGATGAGGAGACTGGAATTTCGGGCAGAGAAGAGTAGTAAAAATTCCAGATGTAAAGGGATCTAATAAGATAAGATAAGATTAGATAAGATAATTCTTTATTGATCCCACATCTGGGGAAATTTACTTGCTACACAGCTCCCAATATAAAAAAACAAGTAAAGATGGCTAGGTGCACAAAAAAGTGAAAGGTGTGTGTGAGAGAAAAAGTAGCTAATAGAGATTAAATAAAATAAGAAACCCAATATACAAATATTAATCTAAAATTTGTATATAAAAATAAATATAAAGAGAAGCTACAGTATACCCCATATGAATATGTTAAAATGTAGAGTCGAAGAGTCTCACAGCAGTGGGAATAAAGGACCTGCGATAGCGCTCCTTCCCACACCGGGGATGTCTGAGTCTGCCACTGAAGGAGCTACGCAGAGCCTCCACTGTCTGGTGCAGTGGGTGAGAAGTATTGTTCATAATGGATGTCAGCATGGCCAACATCCTCCTCTTACCCATCTCCTCCATAGAATCCAGAGGGCATTCCAAGACAGAACTAGCCCTCCCGACCAGCTTGTTCAGTCTGTTCTTATCCCATTCAGTACTACCTGAACTCCAGCAGAAGCTACCACAGAGTCATAAAAAAATCCGTAACATATGCCTACACACTCCGAAAGGACCTCAATCTCCTCAGGAGATGGAGGCGGCTTTGACCCTTCTTGTATAGGGTGTGTGTGCTGATAAGGAGGACATTTAAATGTCTTGTTTCCATCCCAAACCCCCTTGGGAATCTTTTCATCTGGGTTTAAAAATAAAATCAAAGCTGCTGCCACCCCCCCAAAAAAACATGTGGTTCGTACATTACTCAGTGATGACGAAAGATAGAAACCAGTAGACGTGCCTGGGTATACCTCGTTGTAATCAGACTTACCCCGTCCAATCACATTCCCAAGATGAAGAACAGAGCGAAATGCTTCAGAGTGAAATAAAATTAAAGGAAGGCTTTGATGATAAGGTCAAAATATCACAAAAGCAGCCCAAAGCTTTCGGCAAGATTGGAATTATTTTTGAAAAGCTTGGTGCTGGAGGAGGAGGAGGAAGATTTAGTTCAGTGCTGAAAAGACAAATTAGTGAGGACTAGGTGCGTTTCAGAAACAGGGCTGGTGGGAGCTGCCTCAAGGGATCTGCAAACATCTCAAAATTGGGATTCCAGTGAAGACCTGTCCTCTAGGTGAACATCTACAAGGTTCTTCGGTCCTTTTAAAGGATTTCTCCTCATGCTTGAGACCAGAGCAAAATTTCCCCCATTATGCTGTCTGCAATTTGTGCAAAATAAACTTTGCACAAAACCTCTCTCTATTTCTCTACTGTATCTCTCTCTCTGTGTGTGTGTACAAAACTGCTGTGTTTGTGAAGCTACCGTGCAAGTGAAAAGCACAAAAGGAGTGCTAATTAATGGGAAAGAAAAAAAGCAACCCTCCAAAATCATTTCCCTACACTCCCTCATTCTCTAATCAAGGGCAGAAAATTTTTAGTAGGACTTTTGAAAAGGTGAGAGGGTAGAATATGTCACCATTTCTCCCTCAAGTGGAAAGGAACGTCACACAATGGGTGAGCCAAACACTTCTAACCCAATCAATCCTCTGTTTGCGATGAAGAGAAATGGTTTTGTATTGTGTCATTCACTGTCTGAGGAGAAATCAAACCAGGATTTCTTAGACCACGAAGGCCCTGTGTTCTCTGGCAGCAACTCTGAGTGAGGAGGGATGGATCCTATTTTCTACCATCTTTCCTTACTGAATTCATTGATCTTTGTCCCCAAATTCAGAAGGTCCAGGATTCTAGAGTTGGAACATAAGGAAGTTGAAGCCGGGGCTAGGAACTGTATTTGTTTATTTCTTGTTCTCAGCTTTAATGATGCAAGTGGCCTCTCCACACTCACTGTTCATAGCCGGAAGTGTTTAATTGAAAACTAGGTTAACAATTAGCTGGCTAGATGCCCTAAGCACATCCGATCTCACTTGATTTCAGAATCTAAGCAGGGTCAGCCCTGGCTAGTACTTGGATGGGAGACCACCGGGGAATACCAGTGGCTGTAGGCACCTGGAGTAGGAACAAACCACTTCAGTATTCCTGCCAAGAAAACTCCATGGACATGGAGTCATGAAGAGTCAGTCACAACTGTAACAACAAAACACACACACACACACAGAGGTTAACAATCATTGTATACTTGAGGTCCCTAATTTTATATGTTGTCCTTCAGTGCTGGAAGCAAACTTTGAAGGAGCTATCCAAGGTCCTGCAACCGATAACCCATTTAAATCCAGAACCTTGGACAGTTGCTTCCCAGCTTTGAGTCCCCAGATGTTTTTGGACTGCAAATCCCAGAAATTCTGGTCAGTGCAGTGAGTGGTGAAGGATGCTGGGAGTTGCAGTCCAAGAAATATCTGGGTCACCCAAGGTTGGGAGCCAGTACTTGTCTGTCCTTATATTTGCAAGTGGAACAGTGTAGGAACCAGGCTTCAGAAAGTGCCCACTGAGAAAAGATGGCAGTTTTAAACTTTGTGGAGTAGGAGAGGAAAGGTGTTGTTATGGTAACTAATTGCCTGCACTCTCCTGAGGAAGCCCAGGTTCCGTTTTAATAAGGAGAGAAGTGTCGGTAGGTAGAAGGATAATAATATTTCAGTCTTAAAAAATATATATATGTGAACACCTCATTTTCTCTCTGGCAGTGCATGTAATGGCCAAAGAGGGAGGGAAAGTGGCATTTGAAGCCAGGCCTTGGAGTACAGTGTGTGGGTGTCTTTCCTACAGATGGGGCAACACACGGCAGGCTCCAGGAAGGGAACCGTGGGTGACTTAATCCCTTATTTGGCCACCTGTTGTTGCTCAGTCGTTCAGTCATGTCTGACTCTTCGTGATCCCATGGACCAGAGCTTGCCAGGCCTTCCTGTCTTCCACTGCCTCCTGGAGTTTGGTCAAATCCATGTCGGTTGCATCAATGACACCGTCCAACCATCTCATTCTCTGCCATCCCCTTTTCCTTTTGCCTTCCATCTTTCCCAACACCAGCAACTTTTCCAATAACTCCTCTCTCCTCACGAGGTGGACAAAGTACTGGAGCATCAGGTTCAAAATCTGTCCTTCAATTTGGCCACCTGGAAAGTACCAAAGAAACCTCAGTTTGGACTCTGCTTTGATGCTCAGCCTATTAATTGAGGTTTTGAGCACTCCAGGGAAGCTGTCTTGACTTTAATGCAGGCGGTGGTGATGGCATCTACCCTGGATGCCTTCAAAAGAGGATTGGAAAGAAGTCCATCACAATTTACAAACAATGATGGAGATGTGTAATCTCCAGGCTTACAACCAGGGTACTTCAAGAGCCAGATGCAGGGGAGTGGTTGCAGGAGACAGATATCTAGTCTCGTGCGCTCCCAAAGGCATCTGGTGGGGCCCCTGTGAGATACAGGAAGCTGGACTAGATGGGCCTTTGGCCTGATCCTGCATGGCTCTTCTTATGTTCTGATGTATGTTCATGTCCAAAGTCAGGCTCAGGGGCCAAATGCGGCCCATTTTCAAATTCTGAGTGGCCTGTGGCTTCTTCTCCCCACCGGCTCAGCCTGTCACGCATCCCCACCAGCTGACCCCTCCCCATACTGGATGGAGGTGTTACCTTGCAGTTTTACAGTTTGCCTGCCATCCCAGCCTAGCCTACCCACCCCCAGCTCTGTTGCTGCAGCATCCCCCCTTCCTCCTTGCATGTTATAGAGACTTGTCCAAAGTCCAGCCCAGGGGCCAAATGTAGCTGAATGGTCAGCCACCACACATTTTCACCTCACCAAATCGTGCCCTCCTTGCAAAAAGTTTGGACACCCCTGCCTTAAGGGGTCAACTCATGCATTCAGGGGATGTGAATCCCCCCCTCCGAAATGAGAGCATTTTCCTTACAGGCACCCTGTTCTTTCAGATCTCCATGCCCAAGCTGCCAGACTGGGAAATGAAGCTTCAGTTTACATTCTGAATATGTAGCCAAAACAACAACAACAACACAAGCTCATTTGCAATAGATGGTGCGGAGCTGGAGTAGGTCCTTGGAGGGTCACTCTTGGGGAGATTGCTCCAAACTAAGCCTCTTTTCCTAATGTCTCTTCACACCCTCCATTCATCTCATGTTCTGAGCCCAGCATGCTTCGTCTTTCCTTGGGCAGCGCATAACTTGTTTCTTTAACAGCTTCGCCCAGTCCTTTCTTCCCACTGTCTGCAAGAGGGCACTGGCTTTTCAGCACGAGTCTGTGGGTTGATAAGGAACATGGTAATTAGGAGCGTGCTGGAATATTTTGTATTAATAGAAGCTCCATTAGAGGATTTATGGGGAAATTTAAGTTGTCATGTGTTCGGGCGGTGAATGCTTTCTCTGTTTAAGAGCAGTAATTGCCTATTACCTGGCAGCTACTGATGAGAGACATGGGGAGATAGGGTGTATATTTAGAGCTGTGCTTGGGATGCCTGTCTGCAATTTCAATCAGAGGGTTTTAATAAAAAAGAAAACAACAGAACAGCAAGGGACGTCACCACGAACCGAGGAATTCGGCAGGGGTGTAGAGGGTGGTGTGGGCATTAAAGGGAAGCCACAGGGAGGGATGGAGAAAGAAAGTAATTTGTTTTGTGTTTTCATGCCAAGAGCCCTAATTTCTCACTTTCCTAATTTTGGGGGTTTAAAGCACAGTTATCTAGATTCATTCTTCTCTGAATTGTACAGCAGCTAGCAAAACAATGCATGGACTACAGATGAGTGAGGCAAATATGCAGAATACAAGTTCAAGGTTTATGTTTTAGCATACAAAGCCCTTATCGGCTTGGGGCTCCATTATGTGTTAGAGTTTCTCTCTCTCTCAGAGCATCGGCCCGTACCGAGTAGCTTCTACTCGGGCGATACTTCTCTGGCTTGTTGTGCCAAGAGAGGCAAAGACGATGGGTTGGCATTATTTCAGTCCCTAGTCACGTTGCCTGGTTCAGAGAGATGAGGCTGGAAGGAGTTGGAGGGAAGGTAAAACAGGATTACCACCAGACTGGTCATCCTTGAGGCTCAACTCTGAGGTGGAAATTGGGGCTGAGCACCAGCGTTGACCAAAGAATATATTCAGAATATGTCAGCATGATTCAGAATGCTTTGAGTTCTGGACTGAGCAAATATCAGATTCAATGTTGAAATGAAGAAAAGCAAGTTTATTTAATTATTAATCCCCCCCAAAAGACCCTCGTGTTACTTAATGTGGAAGATAGTGCTTCTGAATCCATACTTTAAAAATCCAAGAAATGGCCCAAATATTGCTACACAATCTTGTTCCTGTATTTCTAAATGGGAAAAGGATGCAAAGTTTTTCACAGCAAGGGGCAGCCTAAATGTTGACAACATGGATAGTAGCAGTCAAGGCGGTCTACAGGATCCCCTCTTGTGTTCCCTACCATTGACAAAGAGGCACTGAGCGTCGATCAATCCTGCAATCTGAGTCCTTTTTTTCATCTGTTAACCACTTCTCCATGAAACACAAAACAATTGTCAGGGCTGTTTCTGAATAACCTCTCCATTACTTTCTTTAAAGCAATCCTGGTTGTTTTAACTTTTTAAAGAAACCTTGCCTTTTGTCTCTTTTTCTTTGATCTTTAATAATTGCCCTATGTACATCTCTCTAAGCATCTTCCTTTCCTGCTACCGAAGCAGCAACAATGTATCTACTTTGCAGTGGCTCTTGCTGGTAAGCCTGCTCTAGCGGTGCTCTGTCTTAGAGCAACAATTTCCCATTTGAAAAGTCTTTTTTGAAGACCAATATTTCAGCCACAGCAACCTGGATTTTTTTTAAGTAGGTGAGTTGAACCGTTCATGATAAACAAGATTTTTCTTTTCAGTTTATATGAGCTATTTTAAATCTGTGAATGTTTGAGATTGCCTCTTTCTGAGCTAGTTAAAAAGTGTTGCTTTTTTATGTTTTTTAAAAAGCCTTTGAAATCCTTGTCTGTAAGCTTCCCCAAATTTATCGCAGAGTAAGAGCAGACTGTCTGCTACAGGAGATCTAAATGTTCAGGCGATATGAAGCCCAGTTTAAAAGTTATAATTGTTTGTTTGGGCTGCCCCCTGTTTTTAGAATTGTCTCGTATACGGTGGATCTGATCTGTCCTCACAAGGTCATTGCTGCCCTCTCGCACAGCAGCAATAATACAATTAAGATCTGAGGCAGAAATCAAATTTGAATGAGACTCCAGCCATTCCAGATTTTTTAAAAAATCAGATTTAAATGCACCTATTAGACAAAATGCATGAACCTAGGTGCTTGAAATCTGCAGGATAATCCCCCTCTTTAGGATCTATTGTGTCTGTACATTCAGTATACATAAGACCCCAAACCAACACAAACAAATAAACAAAACCGCTAATAGAGCAGCTGTTCTGGTTTTTTGAGTGCAAGTGAACTGGAGGCTTGCCAACAGATGCAGATTTGGGTACAAATAGTATCGGATAAAGCCTTAAACGGCTGCTTCCATCTCTAAAGTCTTGAATTAGCCTGTGAACATAACTGAACTCCAGTTTTTTTCTGATCCTGAGATCACCACATTTTTGATCCTCCTGCTCCCAGTCACCACAGGATGCATGCCCCTCAACATTAGACTTTTGTGGGTTTGGTATCTGGCTATGGAGACATAGGTTTGATTCCCCCATGGTGCATCCCAGAAGAACAGTCAGCCTGGGTGGCCTCGGGCAAGCTGCACAGACACAGGGCAACCCCAGAAGAAGGGAACGGTGAACATCTGTGTATACCCTACCTAGGGAGCCTTGGGAAAGGTGCCATACACCAGGCTTCATGGCACACAACTACTTTATTATTGTTGTTCAGTTGTTCAGTCATGTCTGACTCTTTGTGACCCCATGGACCAGAGCATGCCAGGCCCTTCTGTCTTCCACTGCCACTCAGAATTGGGTCAAATCCATGTTGGTTGTATCGATGACACCATCCAACCATCTCATTCTCTGCCATCCCCTTTTCCTTTTGCCTTCCATCTTTCCCAACCTCAGGGACTTTTCCAAGGACTCCTCTTTCTCCTCATGAGGTGGCCAAAGTACTGGAGCCTCAGCTTCAAAATCTGTCCTTCCAGTGAACATTCAGGGTTGATTTCTCAGGATGGATAGGTTTGATCTCCTTGCAGTCCAGGGGACTCTCAAGACTCTCCTCCAGCACCACAGCTCAAAAGCATCGGTTCTGCAGCGATCAGCCTTCTTTATAGTCCAGCTCTCACTTCCATACATCACTACTGGAAAAACCATAGCTTTGACTATTCAGACTTTTTCCCAGCAAAGTGATGTTTCTGCTGCCTAGGTTTGTCATCTCTTTCCTCCCAAGAAGCAGGCAACTTTTAATTTCATTGCTGCAATCACCATCTGCAGTGATCAAGGAGCCGAAGAAAATAAGCTCTGTCATTGCCTCCATTTCTTCTCTGTGGTGCAGTGGTAAATGCCTGTTCTGCAGGTAAAACTGTGCTCACGACCTGGTGGGGTTCAATCCCAGGTAGCAGGCTCAAGGTTCACTCAGCCTTCCATCCCTTCTGAGGTCAGTAAAATGAGTATCCAGCTTTTAGGGTGGACAATGTGTAGCCTGCATACTGTAATTAAGCTGTAAACTGCCCGGAGACTACTTGAAGTGGCATGGGCGATTTATAAGCAGAACACTTTGCTTTGCTTTTTCTATTTGCCAAGAGGTGATATGACTGGTGGCCATGATATTCTTTTTTTGATGTTGAGCTTCACCCCATTTTTTTTCACTCTCCTCTTTCACCCTCATTAAGAGGTTCTTTAATTCCTCCTCACTTTCTGCTGTCAGAGTAGTATCATCTGCGTATCTGACGCTGTTGATATTTCTTCCAACAATCTTAATTCCGGCTTGTGATTAGAGATGGGCACGACTCGGGAAAATGACGTTTTCGAGTTGTCGTGTGTCGGAGGCAGTCCGTTTCGGCTCGTTTCCGTTTTTCGCGAAATTTCGCAAAAATTAGTCGGTTCATTTTTTCATTTTTCGTTGTCGTTAGTACTGGTTTGGGGGGGTAGTGGGCTCCTGGAGGGAGCTGCAGGAGTCAGCCAGAGCCACAAGTGACGGACTGGCAGACTCTTTGCACCCGCTGTGTCTCACGTACTTGCATGTAGTGCAATGCAAGTAGATCTGGCTTAGGGTTAAGACGGGTTAGCGCAAGCGCTAGGGTTAGGCTAGTTATGGGTGAGGTTAGGGTGAGTATTGGGGTGCACCTCTGGGTGCCTCTCTGACCCACTTAGAAGGACAGTGTACTGGCGTATGGGTTAGGCTTAGGGTTCGGGTTTGGGCTACGATTAGTGGGCTGTTTATGCCCGATTGGCACATCCCAGAAGTCTCTGTGGTCAACCTGGCCAAGTGGCCATGCGATTGGTGGAAAATTTGCATGGTCCACTCCCATCATTGCGAATGTGCAGGTGTAAAAAAATAAAATAAAATAAAATAAAATAAAATAAAATAAATAAAATCAATGGAGACTTTTTTTTGCAAGAAAAACCCACTGCTGCTACTGTAAAAATTCAAGCATTTAAAATAGCTAATTTTCGCATGTTTCTGTGGTGCTTTGGTGGGGTTTGGGGCAACGATTTCAAAAAAAATATTGCGGTCGCCATTTTGGATCCCCCGCACTGCATGACAAATGGATGCGCCCTCCCAGCCTGGTACAGTCAGCAAAACCTGGCCATGCGATTGGTGGAATGGCTCCAAAACTTTGCATGGTCCACTCCCATGGGCGAGCCCATCATTGCGAATGCGCAGGTGTAAAAAAATAAAATAAAATAAAATAAAATAAAATCAACGGAGACTTTTTTTTGCAAGAAAAACCCACTGCTGCTACTGTAAAATTCAAGCATTTAAAATAGCTAATTTTCGCATGTTTCTGTGGTGCTTTGGTGGGGTTTTGGGCAACGATTTCAAAAAAAAAATTGCGGTCGCCATTTTGGATCCCCTGCACTGCATGGCAAATGGATGCGCCCTCCCAGCCTGGTACCAGCAGCGCAGCAGTAGCAATAGCCAAGGAGAGGGGGGCGGGGAACCCCCCTCCCAAATAAAACACCCTTCTGGCCTGGTAGGTGCCCTCAGACAGTTTTCGCCTACTTTTAGGGCCGGGAATCGGGTTTTTTTTTAACTTTTAAAAACTTTTTTTCTGTGCCGCTTGGCATTGCGCGATCGCCGCAATGTAAGTAACAAGCACGACAAATCAGACCAAAATTGTTCGTTCGTCGGTTCGAGCTCGAAGTCTGGCGGAGTAATTCCCCTTACCGTTTCCGTAGAGTAACGGAAACGAGTAACGGAAACGGAAACGGGAATACCGCTAAGTCGTGCCCATCTCTACTTGTCATTCATCCAGTCCTGCCTTTCGCATGACATACTCCGCATATAAGTTAAATAGGCAAGGTGACAGTATACAGCCTTGTCATACTCCTTTCCCAATTTTAAATCAGTCAGTTGTTCCATATCCAGTTCTGACTGTTGCTGCTTGTAATTCAGTCCAGCCCTAGTTTTTTTTTAATTTTGTTTCTGCTCCAAATTTCTTTCTTTCTTTCTTTCTTTCTTTCTTTCTTTCTTTCTTTCTTTTTCTTTCTTTCTTTCTTTCTTTCTTTCTTTCTTTCTTTCTTTCTTCTTTCTTTTCTTCTTTCTTTCTTTCTTTCTTTCCTTTCTTTTTCTTCCTTCCTTCCTTCCTTCCTTCCTTCCTTTCTTTCTTTTTCTTCCTTCCTTCCTTCCTTCCTTCCTTCCTTCCTTCCTCTCCCTCCATTCTTTCCCTCCCTCCCTCCCTCCTTCCTTCCCTCCTTCCTCTCTCTCCATTCTTTCCATCCCTCCCTCCTCCCTCCCTTCCTTCCCTCCTTCCTTCCTTCCTTCCTTCCTTCCCCTCCCTCTGTTCTTTTCCTCCCTCCCCCCTCCCTCCCTCCTTCCCTTCTTCCTTCCTTCCATATCCTGAATAAGAATCAGCAGAGCTTTCCGCTAGGTCAGCATCACCACAGGTCCTTCCCATTTAGGATATTTCCCTTGGATCCCCACGGACATATTTTCATGCTCTCTTCTGCATGTGATACAGGTCTGGCAAGAGAGGGAGTGTGAGACGAGACATCTCCTTGTGAGCAATGCGTTCTCCTTTGTTTGCTTGTGCTAATTGACACCTTCTATTCATAGCTGATAAATAGTAAAAAGGCCTTTTTATAGGAAGAAGGGGTTAGGCACGAGGAAATGACATTTCTCACCTGCTCTCTGGAGGCAGTTGTAAACCTTGGCTGGTTCTGTCCCTTCTGGGGTTTTATTAGGCATCTGCCCTGGCTTCAGGAGAGGGTGTCATGACAGGACACAAATGGAGCTGTTGGCACCAAATTGGAGCAGCAATGGGAGGCTGGTTCAAGGAGCCCTCAGTTACTCTTTAGTTGGTTACGGTGCCTCTGCAAACCATTGAAACGGGCTTTCTTGTGATTTGGGTGAAAATACCGGGAGCCAAAGGAGGAAGCATGGACTGCTGGGCAGAGGTGTAACTAGAGTCTGGAGTGGTCTGGGACAAAGTCAGTTGCGCTCTGGGACAAAGTCAGTTTTTGCCCCAACTCCTTCTTCCCCACAACCGTGTCTCACCCACTCAGCAAGGGGGGGCAGATCCTGGGGGAACAGTGGAGGAGGGGAAGAAGGGTCTCTCCTTCTCATGCCCTCTTTGTGGGTCTCCTTTCCAATTAATGCTGTCCTGTGCAAACTGCACGGCGTGCAGATAGCACCAAGCAGGCAAGGTCCCCCCCCCAAGCATCACCTCCGTAGCATGCTTCCCCCTCGTCCTTTCCCCCGGCTAAGGCTTGGCAATCATTAGCCCAGGGAAAGTAGGAGAGGGAAGCAGGCGATGGGATCCCCCCCAAAAAAGCATCACCTCCGTCACACACTTCCCTCTCCTCCTTTCCCCAGGCTAACATGGCCAAGCCTTAGTGGGGGTGGGGGGGAAGAGGAGGGGGGAGCTATCGACGGAGGTACCACTTGGAAAAAAAATCACCTGCTTCCCTCTCCTCCTTTCCCCCAACAAAGGATCACCAAGCCTTAGCAGGGCATAAGAACATAAGAACGTAAGAAGAGCCCTGTTGGATCAGGCCAAAGTCCCATCTAGTCCAGCTTCCTGTATCTCACAGTGGCCCCACCAGATGCCTCTGGGAGCACACGAGACTACTCCCCTGCATCTAGCCCTTGAAGTATTGTGGTTTTAAGCCTAGAGATGACACATCTCCATAATGGTTTGTCACCTGGGATGGACTTTTCCTCCAGGAATCTGTCCAACCCCCTTTTGAAGTCATCCAGGCCAGATGCCATCACCACATCTTGTGGCAGGGAGTTCCACAGACTAACAACATGCTGGGTAAAAAAATAAAATTATTTTGTCTGTTGAGGGCTGCTGGCGGGATGCCGCATGGCTTCCTCCTCCTGCTCCCCCTCCAGGCATCCCCGGGGGCAAATACACTCTTCCGTCCCTCCCTAGTTATGCCACTCCTGCTGGTTAACTCAGTGGTTTAGGTCTCTGACCGTGGAGCCAGAGGTTGGGAGTTGGATTTCTCCCCCTTGTGCCTCCTTGAGAGAGGGTGGACTTGATGTCTTTGAGGGTCCCTTCCACCTCTGCCAGTCAGCGATTACGGGAAAGCTGCCGGGAAACACCTGTGAAATATGAAATATCTTCAGGAACCCTCAGTCTCTGAGACTGGATGAGGGTTGGACAGGCATCACTGGGTCCTATTTATTCCCCTTTCCACCTGGACGAATATCTATTATTCACCCAAGGATGGGATATTGCTTCTTTGACCGGCCATGCTTGCTTTTTCTTTGAGGGAGCTACTTTGAGATGTCATCCCGCTTCAGATTAAGTGCATGGGTGAGATGGATGGCTGACTGTTTTATACAGTCTTTGATTGGTTGGGTCCAAGTCACACTAGGAATTATTCCTCTCTGCCTTCTCTTTTCTCCTTTTATTTGGTAAAAACATCCCTGTTTCTGGTGGTCCTTACTGTAGAAACATCCCCGCACCACCACCTTCAAGTATATGGCTTCAGAGACTAGGATGTGGGACAATGGTCTCAAGGTACAGGGAAAGAGATTCCATTTAAACATCAGGAAGAACTTCCTGACAGTTAGAGCTGTTCAAGAGTAGAATCTGCTGCCCCAAAGGAGGGTGGTGGAGTCTCCTCTTTTGGAGATTTTTAAGCAGAGGCTTGATGGCCATCTGTCGGAAATATTGTGATGGGGTTCCTGCATGGCAGGGGGTTGGACTAGATGGCCCTTGAGGTCTCCTCCAACTCTAGGATTCTATGATTCTATATTAAGTGGAGAATGATGCTGAAGTTTTTGAAATGTATGGATGAGCAAAAATTTGCCCCATTCTCAGGCCCGGGATTGGAAGAAGGAGTACTAGCTACAGAGGCATTTTTGTGAAGCGGGGAAAAAACAGAGACAAACGCCCATGCCACAACAAAGCAATGTGAGGGAAAAAAGGTCGTGGAAGAGTGTAAATATTTAAGGGCTTTAAATCGATAAAGGTATTTGTCATGCAGCCTGAGAAATACATGGTAATTCACTTGAGAGAGGAAAACATATGTTGCTAGGAAGGAATTAATCACTCCCAACCACCGCCTGGAGCATCTCTCACCTGCCAAGGGCAAACGGAGTCAACCCGCAGTTTTTGTGGCAGCCGGCACTGTTGGCCGCAGCGAGGCAGACCATGCCGCATTTAACATGCCCTTCGGAAAAAAGAAACAAGAAAGAAAGGACGAAATCCACAAACTAGGGGGCAATCGTAGAATCATAGAATCCTAGAGTTGGAAGAGACCTCAAGGGCCATCTAATCCAACCCCCTGCCATGCAGGAACCCCATCACAATATTTCCGACAGATGGCCATCCAGCCTCTGCTTAAACACCTCCAAAAGAAGGGGACTCCACCACCCTCCTTTGTGGCAGCATCTTCCACTGCCAAACAGCTCTCACTGTCATGAAGTTCTTCCTAATGTTCAAATGGAATCTCTTTTCCTGTAGTTTGAAACCATTGCCCCAGGTCCTAGTCTCTGAAGCCATGGAAAACAAACCTGTTCCCTCTTCAATATGACAGCCTTTCAAATATTTAAACATGGATATCATAACCCCCCTCAGCCTTCTTTTAGAGAGGCTAAACAGTCCCAGTTCCCTCAGCCGTTCCTCATAAGACATTTCCTCCAGACCCTCAACCATCCTGGTCGCCCTCCTCTGCACCCACTCAAGGTTGTCAACATCCTTTTTAAAAATGAGGTGCACAGAACTGGACACAGTACTCCAGGTGGGGTCTGACCAGAGCAGAATAGAGTGGTACGATCACTTCCCTTGATCTAGAGCAGTGACGGCAAACCTATGGCACAGGTGCCAAAGGTGGCACTCGGAGCCCTTTCTGTGGGCACCTGATATCGCCCCTTCATAGCCCCCTGTATACAGGTTAAATTACTGTATTGGCACTTTGCAAAAAAATTAGTGGGCTTTGAATTGCATTTTGGACACTTGGTCTCTAAAAGGTTCGCCATCGCTGATCTAGACACTATGCTTCTGTTGATGACTAACAGAAGAGACTATGTCTTATATTTTATTGAAATAAAAAGGGGGAGCCGTGTGGCCATTACAAAATACAAATAGAAGACTAGGCTCGAAGCAATACCTTTGCAGGCCACTAAATCATCATCATCATCATCATCATCATCATCATCATCATCATCATCATCATCATCATCATCATCATCATCATCATCATCATCAAGAGTAGCTGAGTTCCTAAAATTATTCAGCTGCCTGGAGAGCTTATAAAAAGGAAAGGTGCATCCTCTAATTTCACCACCTTTTTGTCCTAGGCACCTTAAAGGTTCATGGATTTTAGTGCCTCCGCTTCTCCTCAGTTTAAATTCCCTGCTTAAACTTTTGGGTGTGCACTTCTAGAAGTTACAGCAACCCTGCCAGGTAGGACAAATTACAAACATGTCCCCAAAATGCCACAAACCAATGATCTGAACAAGATAGTGGATTTAGCCCCACTCACTCTGTCTGATGAAAAACACACCTTGGTAAAATATAATTATTTTTAAATTTCAAAATATAAAAAAATGGGAAAAGATCAAAATCATTTAAAATTGTAGTGAAAGATGCATACATAAAAATGCAAGAATAAATCATAATTTGGTAGTGTATTCCATGCAAATGGACTACAAGACCCATTTTTGCTGCAAGACTGTATCACAAAGCCATTTGCAAAAACTCCATGCCTCTCTCTCTCTCTCTCTCTCTCTCCTAGCTTCAACCAGCAGCTTTTGGCAGTCAAAGCAATCCCCTGCCACCTTCCAGAGTCTCTGATAGGGATGGGCATGAAATGGAAAAATGGTGTTTCGTTTAGTTCTGTTTTTGAGACCTCACATTTCATTTCGTTTCTCTTCTATGAATTTTTACAACAAAAATTGGTACAAATGAAACAAAAATGAAATGTTTTGCTACCTTATGGCAGCTCTGAAGGCCTGCTAACCATTCACCCTCTCTTGCCTGGCTGGGTGGTCTTGGACGCAGACAGGGCCGGCGCTTCCATTAAGGTGAACTAGGCAGTTGCCTAGGACGCCAAAATGGAGAGAGGGCGCTGGCCAACCTGCTGCCCCCCGCCGCTGGCCACTGCTGTCCATCTCCCACCACCCGCCAGCCACCCGTCGCCATCCGCCCATTGCTGCCCCCCGCCCCCTTGCCCGTCGCCGTCCGCCCCCATGCCCGTTGCTGCCCCGCCATCTGCCACCCTGCCGCCGCCCTGCCGCTGCCCCCTGCCCCACTCACCCGCCCGCCTCCGCCCGCCCGCCGCCCGCCACCCCCGCCCCTCGCCTAGGGCGCAAAAAAACCTAGCACCGGCCCTGGCCGCAGAACACCGAACAGGTAAGTGACTATTTTACAGATGGAACAAAATTGTTTGGTTTAACGAAAAAAATGAACATTTCATTTTGCTTGTAACGAAATGCTGCTTCATCATTTTGTTTCATTTCGTTTCATTTCGTTATGTAACAAAATGAAAAAAACAGCATTTTGTTTTCTTGTTTCTTGCCCATCCCTAGTCCCTGAGGTGTTTAACCAATCCTAAATGTTACGATCTGTATATTTCATTAGGCATTTCCCCCCACTCTCTGCCTGTGGTTCCCAGGAGAGCTATTTGATGTTATGTCTTCCGTAGCTTCTGCTGTTGTGATAAGGGACCATCTGTGCTGGTCTGCAAATCCTGAAAACAACTTGTCACAGGCATAGGGAAAGATCTTTGAGAACCTTGGAAAGATTGAAAACAACGTGCTACTAATCTTTGAGAGATTACTACCTAACCCATTCAATTTACCTAATTCCCTCCTCCTCCTCCTCCTCCTCCTCCTCCTCCTCCTCCTCCTCCTCATCATCATCATCATCATCATCATCTTCTTCTTCTTCTTCTTCATCTTCATCATTCATCATCATCATCATCATCATCATCATCATCATTGCAAGCTTTCATGGATATTTATTCCATGTCTTTAACTATAAATCATATTTTACCAAGGTGTGTTTTTCATCAGACAGAGTGAGTGGGGCTAAATCCAGTGTCTTGCTCAGATCATTGGTTGGTGGCATTTTGGGACACGTTTGTAATTTAAAACTTGGCTTTTAAAGGCTTCCTTTGGCAATTAAGGAGGCTGATTTGTTTTATTTTGTTTGTTTGCCCATCTTTTTTTCCCCTCCATCTTCTGGTTTGTATTTCAGTATACTCTATTTTTATTGGATTTGGCTCCTTGATGTCTTTTATATATTTATTGTTGTGGGTGGACTTGTCTTTTTGTCCCCTTATTACTTACTTTGCACTGTACACCATCCTGAGTTCCTCTGGTGAAAATTGGGTGATATATAAAAATCAATCAATCAATCAATCAATCAATCAATCAATCTCCATGGCCAAGCAAAGATTTGAACCTGAGCCACTGGAGTCTTACTGTGATACTCTGTTCACTGTATCACACTGGTTTTCTCTTTACTCAAATAGAATAATTTCACAAAAATCGGATTTTGAGCCTTTCCCCACTGGTCTTATTCCCAGTGGGCTTGGATGCCTGCATGGTTCTTTGACTCATTAAACCCCTGCTGTCCATCCTGGGAGGAAATCAGCCTGGATTTAAAATGCTCAGGCAACCTTTTGGAATTGCCTGCTGTTTCCCCCCGACCCCCCTCTCTCTTTGTGGATTTTCTTATTAATATTCTTCAGCTGTGTAGCCCGAGGAGGAGGTATGGAGAGCTTAGTTCCATGGCCATAAATTAGTTCCACATCCATAAATTGGTGAATGTATAGTGCATCTTAATAAAAGCATTAGCCACCTGTAGATATTTTAATTGTTCTAATTCCACTTACACGCCTTTTCCATGGCGCTCGGTATTGTGAATCTTGGTTTCCTATACAAGTCAAAGACGGGCCCCAAAGCTTAAAAGGTGGCTGAGTCTTCATCTAATTGAAACACAAGTGGCTCTCCGAAGTGTCAGGAAGGGAATAAGCTCCCGTCTTCTTATTTGACACCTTCCAGGTGAACGTTTGCAAGCGTCTGCAGGGGTGTCATCTGGAAAATGTAGCCGGGTTGCTTATTTGCAGCTCAAGAGGACAGCACACAAAGTAAGGCATTCGAGTTACAAGAAATGGCACTCTGAATCTACATCAGGAACATAAGAAGAGCCCTGCTGGATCAGGCCAACGGCCCATCTAGTCCAGCTTCCTGTATCTCGCAGTGGCCCCACCAGATGCGTTTGGGAGTGCATGAGACTACATATCTGTCTCCTGATCCCACTCCCCTGCATCTGGCCCTTGAAGTACCCCGGTTTTAAGCCTGGAGATGACACATCTCCATCATGGTTTGTAACCTGTTAGGAAGAACTTCCTAACTCTGAGAGTAGAGATGGGCACGACTCAAAAAAATAATTTTTCGTTTTTCGTTTTTCATTTAGGGGTCCGTTTTGGTTCGTTTTCGTTTTTTGGGGGGTTGCACATTTTTTGGTTTCGTTTTCGTACGAAACGAAATGAAAAAATAAAAACAAAAACAAAAAAAATTCATTTCGTTAGCATTCTTTTCAATGCAATGTGTCCGCTGTAACGAAAACGAAAAACACGGCAAAATTTTTCATTTCGTTTCCGTTATCGTTTTGCTTCTGAAAATTTTTCCGTTTTCGTTTTCGTTGCGAAATGAAATGAAAAAACGAAAATGAAAACGAAAATTTCGATGAGTCGTGCCCATCTCTATCTGAGAGTCATTTGACAATGGAAAACACTAGTGGAAGCCCTCACCCTCACCCTCACCCTCACCCTCACCTTTAGAAGGGCCTTAAAGTCCTGGCTCTTCAGGCAATGTTTTGGGGACCTCTGAGCACATTGTTACTGTGATTGTGATTTTGTATTGGTCTCTCTCTCTCTCTCTCTCTCTCTCTCTCTCTCTCTCTCTCTCTCTCTCTCTCTCTAACTGCTGACCTTGTCTTGGTCTGTGGTGCTATGTTTATTTTATTTTGTTATTTTTTAGTATTTTTATCTTTTATTTTGATATCGATTTGTATTCTATTATGTCCTCTTCATTATTATCTTGTGTTGGGTATGTTCTGGGCTGTAGTTGGGCAGTTGCTGGTTTGGTGACATGTTGTACACCACCTAGAATTCCCTACGGGAAAATGGGGCGGTCAATAAGTACAAAAAATAAAATAAAATAAATAATAACTCTGTCCCTAAGCAGTCCTTATTTGTCTAAATGGAATCCTGAGCCTAGATTGCCAAGGACAAATGACTGTGGGAGTTGCGGTCTGAAACATCTGGAGTGCCAAAGGTTTGCCACCACTGGCTTAGGACCAAGTTCTATGAAGGGTTGGATTGTCCTGTATGAGCTTCCCCAGGATTTAAGATCTTTGGGGATGGGGCTTCCTTTCATTCCACCAGCTGTCCTCATGGGCACATCTGTTCAGAACTCAAAAACAGGGGCCTTTTTAGGGGCTGTGCCAGGCTGTGGAACTCCATCCCACTGCCAACTAGGTTGATCCCTTCCCTCCAGTAGAGATGGGCACGACTTAGCGGTATTCCCGTTTCCGTTTCCGTTACTCATTTCCGTTACTCTACGGAAACGGTAACGGGAATTACTCCGCCAGAATTCGACCTCGAAACTGACGAACGAACAATTTTGCTCTGATTTGTCGTGCTCGTTCCTTGCATCGCGCGATCGCGCGATGCCATGCGGCACAGAAAATAAGTTTTTAAAAGTTAAAAAAACCCGGTTCCCAGCCGAAAAGCAGGCGGAAAAATGCCTGCCGTGCCTCAGGGCACATACCAGAGGGGTTGTTTCTTGAGGTCCCCGGCCTCCCCCCCCATCCCCCGTCCTAGTGGGTGCTCTGTGGGACTCGCCGCAGGCTCGCAGCCAGCCAGCAAAAAGCCCAGTCTCGCCGGCCGCCGGCCGCCGCAATTAAAGCGCAAGCAAGCGGCACGGACGGCACAGGAAAAAACTTTTAAACTCTCCCCCCACCCATTCCCGGGCCAAAAAAGCAGGCGGAAAAATGCCTGCTTGACTAAGGGCACAGGGCACCTACCGGAGGGGTGGTGGTTTCTGGAGGGGGGGTCCCGCCTCCCCCCCCGTCCTGGGCAGCCGGACTCGCGAGTCGCCATCGCCATGCCATGCGGTGCGGGCGGGGGATCCAAAATGGGGCGGCGAACGCAATATTGTTTTTGAAATCGTAGTCCAAAAACACACAAGCACAACAGAAACACGCGAAAATTTATAAACTGCCAGATTTTTCACAGTAGCAGTGGGTTTTTTCTTGCAAAAAAATGTCTCTCCTCTCCTCCCCTGTCCTCCATTGATTTTATTTTATTTTATTTTTTTACACCTGCGCAATGATGGGCTGGCCGAGTGGCCAGCCATGTGGGAGTGGACAACCATGCAAATTTTTGGAGCCATCCCACCAATCGCATGGCCACTTGGCCATGGAGACTTCTGGGATGTGCCAAAAAAACCCCTAAAACCTGCCCTAGCCCCCCTAGCCCTAACCCTAACCCTTGACTCCGTACCCATACGTCACAGACTGTCTTCTTAGTGGGTCAGAGAGGCACCCAGAGGTGCAACCCACTAGCCACCGTAACCTTACCCGTCACTAGCCTAACCCTAGCCCTTGCACTAACCCACCTTAACCCTAAGCCAGATCTACTTGCTTGCATTGCACTACATGCAGCAAGTACAATTCCCTTCTGTGTGAGACATGGTGGTGCGAGAGCCTTAGTTAGGCATCTCACTATGGCTCTGGGTTCAGTGCCATCCACTAGTCCACAGTCACTGTCTGCACATTCTGTTACAATATCCATATGTTTGCATAGGGCAGTCTGAGGAGGGGAAACTTGTTGAGCCTGCTTCCCCCCCTTTCTAGTGGGTGAGGATAGGAGGCACCCACGGGTGCCTCCAGGAGCCCACTTTCCCTTATAGCGGGCCAGAGGAGGCACCCACCCCACAGAGGTGCCTCCAGGAGCCCGCTCCCCCCCCCCAAAACCAGTACTAATGACAACAAAAAAATGAAAAAACGAACCGACTAATTTTTGCGAATTTTCGCGAAAAACGGAGACGACCCGAAACGGAACCGGCCCGACTAACGACAACTCGAAAAAAATTTTTTTCAAGTCGTGCCCATCTCTACCCTCCAGTCCTTCTGCTTTGGCCATCGATCTGGCAGCAGAGAATTTTCTGACCATGCTACCGATTGCCAGTGGGTTGTAGCGCACAGAGTGACAGACTAGGATTTGGAAGAAAAGGGTTCGAATCCCCACTGGGGGAAATTCACTGGGGGAGTGGCACTGGGAAACTATCAAACAACAATTAAGGGATTATGAAAAAAATACACAATTGTACATGTTTATGTCTATAGCAGAGAAAATGAGCTTAGCAGCAGCAGCAGGTAGATAAAGTGTAGATAAGCAATAAGTGTTATTGGAACTTAGAGACAGAGAGACAAAGAAACATGACTTAGAATAAAAGTCTTATAATGAATATATACAGTAGATATGCAGCATAACACCAAGCATAACATATATACAAAGCAACAGAGTGTGGGGTACTGTTTCTCACCATAAACAGTCCCAACTTACCATTATACAAGCCAGTTCCTTTATACACATTTGGAACTCATCAGACATGCTTTTAACCAATCACATCCTGACACACCGTGATGTCAATAAACTATTCCACCTGTGCTAAATCACTTTAACCCCCTAGTGATTTCTAATTCCTTGCACTTGTGGCTAACATCACGACACTGCATTTTTTACTGACTCCATTTTACAAATTCTCTGTTCAATCACTTAAATATACATTACATACATTTTGTCAATTCTACATATTGTTGAATTTAAAATAAAGTTAAAATTATATTTCAGCCAGGCTAGCCCTGCTGAGTTCCGCTGGACCCCGGTAGCCGAATGAAGAATCCAATGAGAGAGAGATCCTGAAGGAAATACTGTGATTATTAGGCCTAATAAAAGACAGCAGGTGGACACAAGCCAAAGACAAAGCTAAGATGTCCGACCCCAAACACAAAGAGGTTCCCCCTCTTCCGTCCCCCGAATGGCGCTGCCCAGGGGTGTGCAAGGGGATGGTTCTTCAGATGGTCCAATCGTTGTGGTCCAGGGGCTGGCCAGAGGCGTTCCTGGGCGGCCTCTGGTAAGCTGGAATCGGATGCCTGCCCAGGTGTTGATGAGTCAAAAATGTCCTTTAATTAGGCCATCAGGGTATGACAATGAAGAAGGGGAAACAGGGTATTGTTCTTGGGACTGGGTAAACTTGGGGAATTGGAAAGTCAATAGAAGGTTGGGGAAGGTCAATACAGAAGTCAATGGGGAGCCGGAAAGCTGATGAGATCATCCGGAGGTAGCTAGACAGTCCTTTGTGGATGCAGAGATGTGATAATGAAGAGCCCCCAGGCTGTGGCATAATGCGGTGAACATCTGTGGTGGACGTGCCAGGAAATTTGTGGAAGATGGATCCTGCTTCTAGAAGATGTAACTTGCCTCGTGGGAACACCATGATGTCTGTCTTCTTGTGCCATAACCCCCCTTGCCCCAGATTATAGGTATAGAGGCCATAGGATAGAGCAGGAACATGTTTAAAGCACACCCAGGGAAGAAGGGGTGGCAGGAAAGAGGAGAGAGGGAGAGGGAGAGGAAGATAGAGGAAGAGGAAGAGAGAGAGAGAGAGAGAGAGAGAGAGAGAGAGAGAGAGAGAGAGAGAGAGAGAGAGAGAGAGAGAGAGAGAGAGAGATATGGGGGAGCCACCTTGAGTCAAAAGTCTTGGGTCTGTTTTAGGCAGAGGCAGGAGAACCAAGTTTCTGAGGGTAAGGAAGTCCCTGATCCTTGAGAATGATTGTTCAGAATCATTCCCTTGCAAGCCAGAGCATGAAAGAAATAATTCATCAGTCCAGGATGAATTTCTCCTGAACTGCCTCTCTGGCTGAGATTTCAGGGTTGGGGGAATAGGGGAAGAAGGGCAGGAAAGGGTTAACTGATACACCAGCAAGGGACATTTCTTATTCATTGGTGGGAACCCCTGGAACCGAGAAAACCGGATTTCCAGGCGTTTCCGCAAGAAGGGAAACCCTGTCTGGTTGATTCTGGAGCGGGGGTCGTCTACCACCATACAGAAACATAGTAAGCGGAGAAAAAGTGGAAAGGGGACTGGTCTATCACCATAGAAATGAATGGCCGGGAGTAGGTATGAATTCTGTGGAACTGCAGCTTGGGTAAAGAGGTAGTGAGAGGAGTCGCTACCCTGGGCTGCCTTATCCGAGTGCCTGGAGCTAAGAGTCGGGTAGGAAGGGTGGATTTGCGCCGCTGGTGTTGCTGAAAGGTTAGCCACCTCTCTGGAACCCAAAGCGGCTAGAGTTTTCGAATTTCCCCTGGGGGTGGTCTACTCAGCCAATTCGATGGAACAGGGTTCCCCACCGTGCACCCCCGTCTGGCCATAATTAATGAGACATTGATTGATGGCGGGGGCGCTGATTGGTTAAAACGCGCAGACGGGCTTATCTTCGCACCCCTGCTGTTTTATGGAGTCTCCGCGGAAATGAACTGCTGCAGCTATTTGGATACAATGTAAACTGCCAAATTAGGTGCGAATTGAAGCTTTCCGCTTGCCGAGCCCCTGGCTCGCAAGGCCTCTTAGCCGGCAAAAAGCGGCGGTTTTTCTATTTTTCCCGATATCTCGGGAACGGTTTGGAATTTTGGGACCGGGTAAAAAGTCTAGTGCTTGTGATGGTGTGGGGTATAGAATCATAGAATCACAGAGTTGGAAGAGACCTCAAGGGTCATCTAGTCCAACCCCCTGCCATGCAGGAACCCCATCACAATATTTTCGACAGATGGCCATCCAGCCTCCAAAGAAGGAGACTCAACCACCCTCCTTTGTGGCAGCATATTCCACTGCCTGACAGCTCTAACTGTCATGAAGTTCTTCCAAATGTTCAAATAGAATCTCTTTTCCTGTAGTTTGAAACCATTGCCCCGAGTCCAAGTCTCTGAAGCCATGGAAAACAAACCTGTTCCCTCTTCAATATGACATCCTTTCAAATATTTAAACATAGCTATCATATACCCTCTCAGTCTCCTTTTAGACAGGCTAAACTTTCCCAGTTCCCTAAACCATTCCTCATAAGACATTTCCTCCAGACCCTCAACCATCCTGGTCGCCCTCCTCTGTACCCGCTCGAGGTTGTCAACTTCCTGTTTAAATTGAGGCGCACAGAACTGGACACAGGGCTCCGGGTGGGGTCTGACAAGAGCAGAATAGAGTGGTACTATCACTTCCCTTGATCTAGACACTATAGTTCTGTTGATACAACCAAGAATTGCATTGGCTTTCTTGGCCGCCGCATCACACTGCTGACTCATGTTCAATTTGTGGTCCACCAAGACTCCCAGAACCGCAAATTTGGGCGGTAGAGATGGGCACGACTTGGGAAAATGACGTTTTCGAGTTGTCGTGTGTTGGAGGCAGTCCATTTCGGCTCGTTTCCGTTTTTCGCGAAATTTCGCAAAAATTAGTCGGTTCGTTTTTTCGTTTTTTCGTTGTCGTTAGTACTGGTTTGGGGGGGTAGCGGGCACCTGGAGGGAGCTGCAGGAGTCAGCCAGAGCCACAAGTGACGGACTGGCAGACTATTTGCACCCGCTGTGTCTCACGTACTTGCATGTAGTGCAATGCAAGTAGATCTGGCTTAGGGTTAAGACGTGTTAGCGCAAGCGCTAGGGTTAGGCTAGTTACGGGTGAGGTTAGGGTGAGTATTGGGGTGCACCTCTGGGTGCCTCTCTGACCCACTTAGAAGGACAGTGTACTGGCGTATGGGTTAGGCTTAGGGTTCGGGTTTGGGCTACGATTAGTGGGCTGTTTATGCCCGATTGGCACATCCCAGAAGTCTCTGTGGTCAACCTGGCCAAGTGGCCATGCGATTGGTGGAAAATTTGCATGGTCCACTCCCATGGGCGAGCCCATCATTGCGAATGTGCAGGTGTAAAAAAATAAAATAAAATAAAATAAAATCAACGGAGACTTTTTTTTGCAAGAAAAACCCACTGCTGCTACTGTAAAAATTCAAGCATTTAAAATAGCTAATTTTCGCATGTTTCTGTGGTGCTTTGGTGGGGTTTGGGGCAACGATTTCAAAAAAAATATTGCGGTCGCCATTTTGGATCCCCTGCACTGCATGGCAAATGGATGCACCCTCCCAGCCTGGTACAGTCAGCAAAACCTGGCCATGCGATTGGTGGAATGCCTCCAAAACTTTGCATGGTCCACTCCCATGGGCGAGCCCATCATTGCGAATGCGCAGGTGTAATAAAATAAAATAAAATAAAATAAAATCAACGGAGACTTTTTTTGCAAGAAAAACCCACTGCTGCTACTGTAAAAATTCAAGCATTTAAAATAGCTAATTTTCGCATGTTTCTGTGGTGCTTTGGTGGGGTTTTGGGCAACGATTTCAAAAAAAATATTGCGGTCACCATTTTGGATCCCCCGCACTGCATGGCAAATGGATGTGCCCTCCCAGCCTGGTACCAGCAACGCAGCAGTAGCAATAGCCAAGGAGAGGGGGGCGGGGACCCCCCCCCAAATAAAACACCCTTCTGGCCTGGTAGGTGCCCTCAGACAGTTTTCGCCTACTTTTAGGGCCGGGAATCGGGTGTTTTTTTTAACTTTTAAAAACTTTTTTTCTGTGCCGCTTGGCATTGCGCGGTCGCCGCGATGCAAGTAACGAGCACGACAAATCAGACCAAATTGTTCATTCGTCGGTTCGAGCTCGAAGTCTGGCGGAGTAATTCCCGTTACCGTTTCCGTAGAGTAACGGAAACGAGTAACGGAAACGGAAACAGAAATACCGCTAAGTCGTGCCCATCTCTATTGGGCGGTTCCGATGGGTATCGGAACCGCTCCAATTATTATTTATAAAATTTGTTTTTCCATTATAACTCTTCAATATTATGACAGAAACATCTTCCTTAAATATATCACTTACCTTGAAAGCTTCTTAGGGTCACTATTTATTTATTCATTTTTAAATTTACATACCCTGGATTTTCCCAGACGGGAACTCAGGGCGGTTAACAAGGAGTAGCATACAACAACTCCAGAAAAATAATAATCGGTTCCACAGTATGACATTAAAAAACCCCAACAACAATCAGTAGAACGCGAATTTAAAAAGCTAAAAATACAAAGCAATACTAAGGCAAGATGGAGAAAAACGGGTGGACAGGAAAACTCAAGACATCGACATAAAATAAATCAGCCTCCTTGATTGGCCATATAAAGCCAGGTTACATATTGGTTGTGACTTGATGACACAAAATACTCTCTCTCTCTCTCTCTCTCTCTCTCTCTCTCTCTCTCTCTCTCTCTCTCTCTCTCTCACACACACACACACACACACACACACACACACACACACACACACACACACCAATGCTGCATGGTTCTTCCTTAGAACTCCCCCCACCAATTATGCGTCTTTTTGAATATTTTTATGTTTAATTGCATTTTAGCATTTTCATTTATGCATCTCCCATCTCTCTCAGCCTCTACTCTTTTGGAAGCTGTCTTGGGTCCCTAAAGTGAGAGAGAGGTCAAATCTAAATGAAAGAAAGCAAAGAAGAGGTAAGCAGTCCTTATTTGTCGACATGTTTCTTTCCTCTCCTTCCCTGGTGCTCTAAGCCGATATGCACACTTCAAGTTTCAGCAATCCACTGCCCCCCCCCAACAACAGGAGCAGAAAAAAATGGGACTTAAATGTTGTTGAGATGTATGAGAGTGCTCATCTCTATGACAACACGGATGCAAGCTATTATATGTGGAAGTGTCCAGAACCCTCACAAAGATGTGGTGACCCTGCATTCCCCGTGCATCTTTTGTATGTCGTGCGTAATCATCAGTTTCTCCATTGAGTGCCCAAAATACACTCCACACAAGGACCTAGCCTGAGCTTTGACAGTCTTTGTTGGTGACTAATGACAACTGACAGGGATCTAAGGGGTATGATTTGACTTCCACGTCTACCTTGAACCTGCCAGGTTGGGTATGGATTCAAAGTTTTCCCATTGGGTGGGTCTGAATGGAGACTTCTGGAATCATTTGACCCAAGGAATTCTGAAGCTTGAGTTCCAAGACCACAACAAAGCCACTCACGTGAATAAGCATCTCAGCAACTGATAGGAAGGCAAACCTTCAACAATCTTGTTGTTGGATGCGAGCACACAGAATCGCAAGAAAGTGAAGAAATAAGAACATAAGAACAGCCTTGCTGGAACAAGCCACAGCCCATCCAGTCCAGCATTCTGTCTCACACAGCGGCTCACCCTTTGCTTCAGGGGATTCCCAAGCAGATGTCTTCCCCTACTTATGAATTCCTGAAAATGGCACTGAGAGATACCCTGACTCTCTCTCCAACCCGGAGATTGTCCTTAGGCATCCATCATGATAGCCATGGATACCCTTGTTCTCCATGAACTTGTCCAATGTTCTGCCACTCTCCGTCTAGTTCCTCACCTGGATCTAAACAATGTTTTGCCGGAACATTGTCAAGAACTGCAGTTTTTGTATGAAACGATACACACAGTTCCACGAATGGATGAAAACTAGGGTGGCTGCTGTTTGGTTGAAAAACTGGAAGCATGAGATGGGTTCTTTTTATTTATTTTTGTGTCTTTCTTAGCCATCAACCATTCCATCTCAATTTGCTGGTTGTGTCTGTGGGGTTGTGCTTTGCTACTGAAAAGGAATGGGCACTGGCGATATTTTGGGTTCCCTAGGGGAGAAAGATGACATATAAACAAATCAAATCAAATCAAATCAAATCAAATCAAATAAATAAATAAATAAATAAATAAATAAATAAATAAATAAATAAATAAAAAAGTAAGTAAGTAAGTAAGTAAATAAATAAAGACCCAGAGGGAGGGGGAAAGAGCTAGAAATTTTGCAAGGCATCCCGTGATAGTGACACAAGGAAAAACCAGAAGAACAAGAATTTCTGTTGCCTCTCATAGAATCATAGACTCATAGATTTGGAAGAGACCTCAAGGGCCATCCAGTCCGACCCCCTGCCATGCAGGAACCCCCATCACATTATTTCCGACAGATGGGCCATCCAGCCTCTGCTTAAGAACCTCCAAAGAAGGACACTTCACCACCCTCCTTTGGGACAGCATCTTCCTCTGCTGAACAGCTCTCACTGTCAGGAAGTTCTTCCTGATGTTCAAATGGAATCTCTTTTCCTGTAGTTTGAGACCATTGCTCCAAGTCCTAGTCTCTGAAGCCATGGAAAACAAACCTGTTCCCTCTTCAATATGACATCCTTTCAAATATTTAAACATAGCTATCATATCCCCTTTCAGTCTTCTTTTAGAGAGGCTAAACATTCCAAGTTCCCTAAGCCGTTCCTCATAAGACATTTCCTCCAGACCTTCAACCATCCTGGTCGCCCTCCTCTTCACCTGCTCGAGGTTGTCAACATCCTTTTTAAATTGAGGCACACAGAACTGGACACAGGACTCCAAGTGGGGACTGACCAGAGCATGAAGTTGGAAGAGGCCTCTAAGGCCATCAAGTCTAACCCCCTGCTTAGATGCAGGAATCCAAATCAAAGGATATCCGCCAGGTGGTTGTCCAGATTCCTCTTGAAGGACTTTGCTCCTTGTAGGACTTGGTTTCCAGCCCCCTGATCCTACTTGTTGCCTTCCTTTGCACTTATTCTAATTTCTTTGTTCATTTATTTTATTTTTATGTTTTGCTTATTTTTACCCCGCCTTTCTGCTTGGAAAGGACACAAGGTGGCTTACAGTAAGGAGAGACCATATACAGTCCATTACAATTAAGACTAGAGATGGGCACGACTTAGCGGTATTCCCGTTTCCATTTCCGTTACTCGGTTCCGTTACTCTACGGAAATGGTAACGGGAATTACTCCCCCAGACTTCGAGCTCGAACCGACGAACGAACAATTTTGGTCTGATTTGTCGTGCTCGTTACTTGCATCGCGAGATCGCGCGATGCCACACGCGGCACAGAAAAAAAGTTTTTAAAAGTTAAAAAAACCCGGTTCCCGGCCGAAAAGCAGGCGGGAAAATGCCTGCCGTGCCTCAGGGCACCTACCAGAGGGGTTGTTTCTGGAGGTCCCCGGCCTCCCCCCTTATCCCCCGTCCTCGGCTGCTCTGGTGGGACTCGCCGCAGGCTCGCAGCCAGCAAAAAGCCCAGTTTTGCCGGCCGCCGGCCGCCGCAATTAAAGCGCAAGCAAGCGGCACGGACGGCACAGGAAAAAACTTTTAAACTCTCCCCCCACCCATTCCTGGGCCAAAAAAGCAGGCGGAAAAATGCCTGCTTGACTAAGGGCGCAGGGCACCTACCGGAGGGGTGGTTTCTGGAGGGGGGGTCCCGCCTCCCCCCCGTCCTGGGCAGCCGGACTCGCGAGTCGCCATTGCCATGCCATGCGGTGCGGGCGGGGGATCCAAAATGGGGCAGCGAACGCAATATTGTTTTTGAAATCGTGGTCCAAAAACACACAAGCACAACAGAAACACGCGAAAATTTATAAACTGCCAGATTTTTCACAGTAGCAGTGGGTTTTTTTCTTGCAACAAAATGTCTCTCCTCTCCTCCTCTGTCCTCCATTGATTTTATTTTATTTTATTTTATTTACACCTGCGCAGTGCGCAATGATGGGCTGGCCAAGTGGCCAGCCATGTGGGAGTGGACAACCATGCAAATTTCTGGAGCCATCCCACCAGTCGCATGGCCACTTGGCCATGGAGACTTCTGGGATGTGCCAAAAAGCCCCCTAAAACCTGCCCTAGCCCTAACCCTAACCCTTGACTCCGTACCCATACGTCACAGACTGTCTTCTTAGTGGGTCAGAGAGGCACCCAGAGGTGCAACCCACTAGCCTACCGTAACCTTACCCGTCACTAGCCTAACCCTAGCTCTTGCACTAAGCCACCTTAAAGCCAGATCTACTTGCTTGCATTGCACTACACGCAGCAAGTACAATTCCCTTCTGTGTGAGACATGGTGGTGCCAGAGCCTTGTGAAGGGCGGGTATGACCCTATCACTCTCACACTGGTCTCACTGTCTGCACATTATGTTATGCAATATCCATATGGCTATTGCATAGCATTTTGCAGCAGCAGCAGGTGAGGAAGGGAGACCCCCATGTAGAGGGGTGTCTCTTGGAGCCTGCTTCCCCTTCCTAGTGGCAGGAGGCACCCACGGGTGCCTCCAGGAGCCCACTTTCCCTTTATAGCGGGCCAGAGGAGGAACCCACCCCACAGAGGTGCCTCCAGGAGCCCGCTACCCCCCCAAAAAAACCAGTCCTAACGACAACGAAAAAAAAACGAAAAAAACGAACCGACTAATTTTTGCGAATTTTCACGAAAACCGGAAACGACCCGAAATGGGACTGGCCCGACTAACGACAACTCGAAAAAAATTTTTTTCAAGTCGTGCCCATCTCTAATTAAGACATATTCAGTTTGAGAAACAGGGAATTGAGGGGTATCTTGCAGCACTAGAAGGCAACTTTAAAACTAGTAACCATTGATAACATCGTGTCAATATTCCTTGGAATTGTATAGGCCTTAAAGAAATGTCACAGATGGCATTCATCCTTCCTGATGTCTGTGTATCCATCCAGTTTCTTTCACAATATTTCCAAAGATAAATCAGAAGACGATTCCTGGAAGAAAAGTCCATCACAGGTTACAAACCATGATGGAGATGTGTGTAATCTCCAGGCTTCAAACCAGGGCACTTCGAGGGCCAGATGCAGGGGAGTGGTATCAGGAGACAGAGATCTAGTCTCATGCACTCCCATAGGCATCTGGTGGGGCCACTGTGAGATACAGGAAGCTGGACTAGATGGGCCTTTGGCCTGATCCAGCAGGGCTCTTCTTAGGTTCTGATATTCTTATGTCAGGTAGCTAGCACCTGATGTGGGTTGCAACAGGGCATCACAGCCAGGTCAGGAGACTAGAGATGGGCACGACTTAGCGGTATTTCTGTTTCCGTTTCCGTTACTCGGTTCCGTTACTCTACGGAAACGGTAACGGGAATTACTCCCCCAGACTTCGAGCTCGAACCGACGAACGAACAATTTTGGTCTGATTTGTCGTGCTCGTTCCTTGCATCGCGAGATCGCGCGATGCCACACGCGGCACAGAAAAAAGTTTTTAAAAGTTAAAAAAACCCGGTTCCCGGCCAAAAAGCAGGCGGGAAAATGCCTGCCGTGCCTCAGGGCACCTACCAGAGGGGTTGTTTCTGGAGGTCCCCGGCCTCCCCCCTCAACCCCCATCCTCGGCTGCTCTGGTGGGACTCGCTGCAGGCTCGCAGCCACCAAAATGCCCAGTCTCGCCGCCGGCCGCCCGCAATTAAAGCGCAAGCAAGCGGCACGGATGGCACAGGAAAAAAACTTTTAAACTCTCCCCCCACCCATTCCTGGGCCAAAAAAGCAGGCGGAAAAATGCCTGCTTGACTAAGGGCGCAGGGCACCTACCGGAGGGGTGGTTTCTGGAGGGGGGGGTCCCGCCTCCCCCCTGTCCTGGGCAGCCGGACTCGCGAGTCGCCATCGCCATGCCATGCGGTGCGGGCGGGGGATCCAAAATGGGGCGGCAAACGCAATATTGTTTTTGAAATCGTGGTCCAAAAACACACAAGCACAACAGAAACACGCGAAAATTTATAAACTGCCAGATTTTTCACAGTAGCAGTGGGTTTTTTCTTGCAACAAAATGTCTCTCCTCTCCTCCTCTGTCCTCCATTGATTTTATTTTATTTTATTTTATTTACACCTGCGCAATGATGGGCTGGCCAAGTGGCCAGCCATGTGGGAGTGGACAACCATGCAAATTTTTGGAGCCATCCCACCAGTCGCATGGCCACTTGGCCATGGAGACTTCTGGGATGTGCCAAAAAGCCCCCTAAAACCTGCCCTAGCCCTAGCCCTAACCCTTGACTCCGTACCCATACGTCACAGACTGTCTTCTTAGTGGGTCAGAGAGGCACCCAGAGGTGCAACCCACTAGCCCACCGTAACCTTACCCGTCACTAGCCTAACCCTAGCTCTTGCACTAAGCCACCTTAAAGCCAGATCTACTTGCTTGCATTGCACTACACGCAGCAAGTACAATTCCCTTCTGTGTGAGACATGGTGGTGCCAGAGCCTTGTGAAGGGCGGGCATGACCCTATCATTCTCACACTGGTCTCACGTCTGCACATTATGTTATGCAATATCCATATGGCTATTGCATAGCATTTTGCAGCAGCAGCAGGTGAGGAAGGGAGACCCCCATGTAGAGGGGTCTCTTGGAGCCTGCTTCCCCTTCCTAGTGGCAGGAGGCACCCACGGGTGCCTCCAGGAGCCCACTTTCCCTTTAGAGCGGGCCAGAGGAGGCACCCACCCCACAGAGGTGCCTCCAGGAGCCCGCTCCCCCCCCAAAAAACCAGTACTAACGACAACGAAAAAATGAAAAAACGAACCGACTAATTTTTGCGAATTTTCGCGAAAACCGGAAACGACCCGAAACAGGACTGGCCCGACTAACGACAACTCGAAAAAAAAATTTTTCAAGTCGTGCCCATCTCTACAGGAGACTATTCTGCTACAGAGACCTTGCCTGTTGCAATATCCTGAAAAATGTCTGCCAGAGCCTTACTTACTACTGGCAAGACACCATTATGCTCTGCACTATGAATGTCCAGAGGTTGCTGCTCCTAAATATCATCCTTTAAGTTGAAAACGAGAGGGAGCTGGTGCTTATGTTCCATTCCAGAATGTCCATCACAGTCCTCAGGATATGAGGCCTAAACAGTGCTGAATAGAGGGGAAGTAGAACCTTGCAGCAATTGGAGACAATGCTTCTATTAAGGCTCTACCGCACTGTGCAATGCACTGCGGGAGCTAATTTGCCCCCCGCCCGCCCAAGGGAGGCAAAGACAGGCAAGCCCGATGGTGGCTCGGAGAGGCCAGCCGGGAGCCTACCTTAAAAGGCGGTCCCAACGGTCGGCTGGCCTCTCTCTTCCGGCAGCAAGCGGCGTCCCACCCGCCCACCCTGAATTAAGAGCGAGTTATGCTGGTCGCTACAGGGCCGGATGGGAATTTTTGACCTGCTCCAGATTGGCCAGATAAGGAGCAGGTGTGTTTTTGCCCATCCCATTCTTAATGTTATTTACCAGGTCTGGCATGATTCTTTTGCAGTATTTGGTCAAACAGACGGGTAGGGTCGGAAGGCAGGTAAGGTATGGAGCCAAGGGACACCTGATAGGAGTATTTGCCACCACCCCTTGGTGCTGAAGACCCTGAGGACTTGACGTCAGGGGGAGGTAAGTGGCTGGGCCCCACGGGTGGCAATTACCCAGAGCTGACAGCCTTGGGTGGTTGAGCCTGCTGGGTTGCCCATAATTGGATGATGGCTCCTGCCTGGGTCCATGTGTGTTGGGGCCGGCCTCACACGGATCAGCCTTCCGCCCTACAGATGGCCCCCAGTTTCTTCTGAGTTGTTGGTTGTGGAGTTAATAAAGTGTGGCCCGATTTACCCAAACCTTGTGTCTTGGCCTCTTTTCTCCGGGCTGGGGGGGGGCAATGCAGCCTAAACGAGCATTTGCCTTTTTTGCAGCCACATCACACTGTTGGCTCATATTCACCTTGACGATTCCAAGATCCTTCTCGCTCACAGTACTGCTGAGCCAGATATCCCCCCCCCATCTTGTAACTGTGTGTTTGGTTTCTTCTTCCTAGGTACAGTACTTTGCCTTTATCCCTGTTGAGTTTCATTCTGTTGTTTTTGTCCCAGTGCACCAGTCTGTTAAGATAGTTTTGAATGTTGTTTCTGTCTTCCAGGGCCTTAGCTTGCTTCCACCCCAGGAAGGGGTGAAGATCCATGCAGCAGGTTTGAAATACTCTTCCTGGAAGCAACAGGATCTCACAGACACAAGGCAATGGTTGTACTCTTTGCAAAACTAGCTCCAGTCCACAGGTGCTGTCATTATGACCCCATAAAGAATTATGTTTGCTGCAGAAAATTAGAAATGAAATAAATGATAGCGTCCTGTTGAGAAGTCAGAGAAAGGACAACCCGGCCTAGAAAGAATAGTAGCTTGTTATGTTTCCGAGAGAATTTATTACACAACTCTGTATGATCTTTCTTGTCCCTCTGAAGTCTATTTCAGGAATCAAAGTGTAATATCGCTTTCTGCTTCTGTGATTTGATTTTTATTATTATTTTTTCTGAGAGAAATGCCCAGTTTCTAGCAAAGCAAATTAAAAGAAGCCTTCCCACTCTGGGGAGCCAGCTTTGCAATTTCAGTTCAGAAGAGATGGAATAACTGAGCATATTGCTTTCAGAAGGAAAGGAGCAAAAACATTTCTTTAGATCCACTAAGAGCATGCAAGGGCAGTGTGATCCAGTTTAATCCTGTAGATGCTCCACGGAAGAGGACTAACCTACCTGGTTCAGAGGCCTCAGCCAATTCATCCTGGATTCAATGCAGGTATTTGTATATTTCTGGATTTATTGGAGGCTGCAAATGAGGAATAGAGAAAGCACCTAAGATTGGGAAGTTCTAAACAGAACCATTGGCTTTGGGAATGTGGTAAACAGTTAGTAAACAAAGATCCTTTCTTTCTTCTCATTATCTACTCCTTTCTTTCTTTCTTTCTTTCTTTCTTTCTTCCTTCCTTCCATCCATCCATCCAAGTATCAGCTCCTTCCTTCCTTCCTTTCTCCCTTCCTTCCATCCATCCATCCATCCATCCAGTATCAGCTCCTTCCTTCCTTCCTTCCTTCCTTCCTTCCATCCATCCATCGTCCATCCAGTATCAGCTCCTTCCTTCCATCCATCCATCAATCCATCCCTCGTATCAGATCCTTCCTTCCTTCCTTCCTTCCTTCCTTCCTTCCTTCCTTCCTTCCTTCCTTCCTTCCATCCATCCATCCATCCATCCATCCATCCATCCATCCATCCATCCGTCCATCCATCCATCCAGTATCAGATCCTTCCTTCCTTCTCATCATCCACTCTTCCTTCCTTCCTTCCTTCCTTCCTTCCTTCCTTCCTTCCTTCCTTCCTTCCTTCCTTCCTTCCTTCCTTCTCCAGCTCTTGCCTGTTCCCAGATCCACTCAGTCAGCTCTAAAAAGCAAGAAAAATGGAAACCACTGAAAGAAAACGAGTGATATTTCTGACCTAGCCAGTCAAAGCCTGCATGGGAGAGCCCGTTATCTGCCTCACATCCATAGACACTTTCAGTCCCAACTGTAACCAAGACTCAGTGTGGCTCCTCGTCAGCAAATGTACAGCCCTGCCTGAAACCTGTTTCCATTGAAAGGGACCATCATTTGGCTGCCATTGCCCCTCCAGAAGTACACGGAGAGGTGCTAGTGGAAAAAAGGGCCAAATAACTTAATGCAGCACCAAGCCCATCCACTTCATGGACACCAACCCCAAGATGATGGCTACAGTTGATGAAAAGATTGCTGTACAAATCTCGAGTTCTAAATGATAAAGTGGAAGAGACAAGGCTAAACCTATGGAGAACAAAAACAACACACCTCAGGGAGAAGAGTGCTTCCCACCACGTGAAAACTCTAGCTGGACTTTCTGGAAGTCACTTTTAATACACTTCAGAAACAAGTTAGAATAACCACGTAAAATGGGGGTAGTTGGGGAAAGGACAAGTTTTCTGTGACTCTGGAGAAACTCAATCCAGGCAGCACCCACGTGCATGCAATTTATGCCCCACCACGTGTACAAAAGGAGATCTTAGTAAAAGGTGAGATCATGCTGTTGGTCAAAAATAGTCAAGCTTCAATTGTTTTTTTAGCTATAATTCAGATCTGCCCTTGGTCTTAAACTGTGCAACTCTCCAGTACAAATAAAGAAAAGGAAGAATGTGAAGCTACCTAGGAAGAAAGGAAGGGTATTCTAGATTGCAGGCTTCTTTTGCCATGCCCGCTTTCAAAATAAGCAGCTGGATGGGATGGAAGAAAAAAGAGAACCCGGTAGCTCAGCCAATAGTACTTCTATAGGAGGGTTCTGCTGCCCCTACTCCTTAGCTTATTTCAGCAAGCCTCGTCCTCAAGACCCCAGAGGAAACTCAAGTGATTTGTAGGGGTGCATGAACCCACGTGGGAGTCAGCATGGTCTTCTTGGACCACCGTCTAGCTGCTCCACTAAAAAAGTCTGCAAAAGTCAGCAGCTTGGCGGGTTGGAATCCCGGGTGCCAGGCAGTGGAGCGAGCTCCCGGTGTTAAACCCAGGTTCTGCCAACTGAGCAGTTCGAAAGCATGCCTTACAAAAAGAAGGCTGAGAGGGGATATGGTAGCTATGTTTAAATATTTGAAAGGATGTCACGTTGAAGAAGGGACAGGTTTGTTTGCCATGGCTTCAGAGACTAGGACCCGGGGAAATGGTTTCAAACTACAGGAAAAGAGATTCCATTTGAACATTATGAAAAACCTAATGACAGTTAGAGCAGTCCGGTAGTGGGAGATGGTGCCTCAAAGGAGGGTGGTTGAGTCTCCTTCTTTGGAGGTTTTTAAGCAAAGGCTGGAGAGACGGCCCATCTGTTGGAAATATTGTGATGGGGTTCCTGTATGGCAGGGGGTTGGACTGGGTGGCCCTTGAGGTCTCTTCCAACTCTATGGTTCTATGGTTTTATGATCTATGATTCTAAATGCAAGTAGATTAATAGGTACTGCCGTAAAAAGCAGGAAGGTAAACAGTGTTTCATGTGCAGAAATGCATTCAGCCATGCTGGCCACATGGCCACAGACTTGCACAACACTGGCTTTTTGTCCTGAAGACGGAGGTGAGCACCACCCCTAGAATTGGACATGACTAGCACGCATGTGCAGGGGAAATCTTTACCTTTACTGTACCTTACTCTGTGTCTAGACTTTTCTCCAAACCCAAGTCATATCCCCAATGGTTATCTCAATTTTGGGTGATGCCGATCTAAGCGGAGAGGTGGCATGCATCTGATCCTGTCTCCAAGGTTCCTCTTTCTGGCCCAGATGTAACTATCTACATTTCAGGCTTTTCATTTCGTGACTAGAGGGGTCCTAGTTTTCCCCATTGAGTATGATTTGTGATTATTCTTGGTCTTCATCCATCCATCTTCTTGCTTCCTTCTGACTCGATATCTGGGTTCAAGAAGTTCTTGGCATCTTCTGATAAATTGACAAGAATATTTATTGATATATTTGTCGAGTTCGTGTTTCGTGTCGAGATGGGCACGAACCAGAAAACCAGTTATCCTCAAACCATGAACTATCACGAATCCCCTCAAACGAACCCATTTGACATTTGGTTTTTGCTGCTCAGCTGGCAGGGAGGCACGTGGGAACAAGGAGCATGCAAGGAGCTTGACCCGCTGCCTCAGGATGGTGGTGGAGGCACCAGCAGCTTCAAGACAAGGTAGGGAAGTGACAGGGCAGGGGCAGGGGTCGGGCACCCCATTTTGCCCAAGCAAAACAAAAATGTTCAGGGTTTTGTTTTGCTTCAACAAAACGGGATCCTCAAACCAAACCACCAACTGAATCCCAAAACAAACCACAAACCCACCCATTTTGTAGCTTCTTTGTAGTTTGTGGTTTGATTCGGGCCCATCCCTTGTTTGTTTTGAATTGTTTTGAGTCCACAATGCCATGACTTTCAGGGAACCAAGAGTACGTCGCTCTGTACTATCCACGTTTTAAAAGGCAATGTCACTTTTTTTTTTTACTGTTGTGAGTTTTTGGGCTGTTTGGCCATGTTCTCCATCACAATTTATTTATTTATTTATTTATTTTAGAGTATTTTTACCCAGCCTTTCTCCTTGGAAAATGACTCAAGGCAGCTTACAGTAATGAGGGATAATATAGAGTACAGTACAATTGAGACATGTTCAAGTATTTGAGAACAAAGAATTGAGGGACATCTTACAGAATTAATAGACAACATTGCATTAAAGGTACAAGATTATAAGTAATTATAAACACAAAGTCTATGTGAACCTATAGATTCATATGAAATACACATGGTAGTCCAATGCAATGACTAACACCTCTTCTGCATAGGACAAGTTTCTCTTTCCCACAACTTTAAAACCACACAGTCTCACTCGCTCTATACCCCAGAGCGCAGAAAGAACTCCTAGTTCCCTGAGTCCTCCTTGTTATAAACACAATGTCTATGTGAACCTATAGATTCATATGAAATACACATGGTAGTCCAATGCAATGACTAACACCTCTTCTCCTGCATAGGGCAAGTTTCCTCTTTTCCACAACTTTAAAACCACACAGTCTCACTTGCTCTATACACCAGAGCACAGAAAGAACTCCTAGTTCCCTGAGTCCTCCTTGCCCTCTGAAGATGCTGGCCACAGAGTCTGGTGAAACATCAGGAAGAAAAACTTCTAGAACACAGGCAAATAGCCCCCAAACCTCACAACAGCTATCAGATCCCGGCCGTGGAAGCTTTTGAATATACATTCACTTTTTGTTGTTGTTGTTGCATCTTCAGGAAGATGTGCCAGCTGGCAAATGAGAAGGACATTTCTAGGGAGTGGCATATACATCCCCCCTCCCTTTTAGAGTTGACCTTGCCTCTGGGCACCATATGGAGCCTTGTTCGCCTACAATCACTTTACTGTAACCATGTTTGAGTGGAAACAATTTACTGCTTAAATAATTCATCCCAATTCAGCACAGAGAGTCTTTTGAAGAAATTCATCAGCTCACAAAGGAAATTGATCCTGGAAGCTGGAGTCAATAGCATTTGAAAGAAATTGTTATGCCATTTACATATTGCCTGAACAATGAACAACTGTGGTCTCTTCCGGGTCTTGTTCTAATCTGAGTTTCCATTAGACGCTAGACAGAGACGCTCTTCATCCAACTTTGACTTTGAACGGAGGCCACTTACAATGGGGAAAGGGGGAAATAATCACCCATTTCTGATTTCGTTGGTTGGGTTCCTGCTAATGTGGAGGGAAAGAAATAATAATAATTCCAGAAGTAACTAGGAAAATTGTGCATATTTACCGTCTTTCCTTTCTTAAGTGAGCAACTGTACGCTGGCTGTAAAATTGGGCACTCAACCAAGCTATGAGATTATATATGGAAGGACAACACACTGAAAGAGGGAACAGGGTGCATGACTGCTGTTACAGACACGGTTTTCCTGGATTGCGTTTCGGCCATTAAGTTCGTCCAAAACCTGCTGGCTTTTTCTTCCTATCCCAGTTTCACATAAAGTGGTGAGAATCAGTCCCCCCCCCCTTTGCTGGTGGTGAAATTTGTACACACGAAGTATTTGTTTTCCTAATTTGCACCTTGAATTGCATGTGTTCACCTGAACACATTTAGTTTAGTTGCAAAATCCTCTGTATTTGCATCTTCTCGTTAGTGTAACTTGCATGGATTTGAGCCCTTCACAATCTGAAACATGTGTAAAGTCCTGGAGCAGCTCTGTTTCTCCGAAATGTTCTCTAAGGGCCTTTTTACACGACCCCTAAACTCCGCAGCTAATGGCTCCCAGCTCCGGAGCTTAAAGTTGTTTCCCCACCAGCTCCGGAGTTTACTGAAAATTAAGTGTGACCACGCCCACCTAAGCGGGTCCCAGCGCACTTTTCCTGTACCTGCTCTCCAAGGGTGAAAAATCTTGATGTGGATGTGCCGGGCTCTCCTCGCTTCTTTTTGTTGTTGTTTTTTGCCTCCCACCCCTTTAAGAGAAGGAACCAGGAAGTGGCGGGGCCCCGGGAGGTAAGCCTTTATTCTTTTGTCCCTTTTTCCCTCCCTCCCCTCACGCAGACAGGAGCAAGGAAGTGCGGAGGGGTGGAGATGCACGAAGAGCGACAAACCCCTAAGATCTCTGGTCCGAATTTAAGTGACCAGCAGATCTTAGGGGTCGTGTAAAAGTGCCCTAAGGGTCACAAATGGTCTACTCCTGAGATGAGCCTCTTCTGGTGCAAGAAGCCCACAAAGGATGGGAATTGGGGACATTTTTGTGCCACCGTTCTCCCTTCTGGAGTTCTGCCTGACAGACATCTTAAAGGTACCTACATGTGGATCATATGAGAGGAAATGAAGGAAGGTTTTGGAAGGTTTTGAGGTCTAGCTAGGCCTAGAGCAGAACACACTCCCCATTCCTGCTCCAGTGCTAGCTGGGAGGTTTCTTTCTGAAAAGGAAATTCGACCTAGCTAGGCCTCAAAGCCTTGAGGTATGGGCAACTGTCGGCCCTCCAGATGTTTTGGACCACAAATCCCAGAATTCCGAACCTAGATTGCTAATGACAAAGGACTGTGGGAGTTGTGGTCCTGAAGATCTGGAGGGTCAACAGTTGCCCACTGCTGGTTTAGCCCATTCTCCCAAGTGAGTCCCATTTAGGTGTCTCTAAGACTGCCTGTTAGCTGCCTAAATGCCCTGATCACATCCGATCTCACCTGATTTCAGAAGCTAAGCAGGGTCGGCCCTGGTTAGTACTTGGATGGGAGACCACCAGGGAATACCAGGGGCTGTAGGCGCCTGGAGTAGGAACTGGCAAACCACTCCAGTATTCCTGCCAAGAAAACTCAATGGACATGGGGTCACGAAGAGTTGGTTACAACTGTAATGACACAACACAACACACACAAGGCTGCCAGTTAGGTGTAACTCCCAGAGTGGTTAATTATGGGATTTGTAATACCAAATTAATAATAATAAAAATAAATAAATCCCCAAGTCCAAGTCTTAAAGTCTCCTTTCTCATACTCCATTTGAGGTAAAAAGTTTTTGTTGAATCTGAATGAATTCGTTTCCCTTCCTAGTCATTTATTCATCAACGCAAACCATGGCTTTAGAAAACTCAAACACCGGTGGGCAACCAAGTTCTGAACGGATGCTGGACACACAGTTCTACAAAGTGCATCTTAGAACAGTGTTGGTGAATCTATGGCACGGGTGCCTTCCTGTCGGTACGTGACATCGTCCCCTCACAGCCACCCTACTTCCCCCTCCGCTTGGAGCACGCCACTGTGCTCCATGCAGAGAGCCAGGCAAAGAGGAGACAGTGGTTTGTGCGCACCTTCATAGCCCCAGTTGACTCTCCAGCCACGCCGTTCTGTGTACCCCAAAAGAAGTGTGGATGGAGAGTAAACTCAGGTCACAAAGGAACCCACAAACCACTGCCTCCCGTTAACCCGGCAATCTGCACAGAGCCATTTTGGTCATCTCGAAATGGCTCTGTGAAGAGAACCAGGTGAATTGGTGGAAACGGTTTGTGGGCTCCTTCGTAGCCCCAGCCATGCTGCTTTTGGGATGCCCAGCGCCCTTGCTTTGGCTGGGAGGAATTAGAAAATGTGCTCTTCAATCCTTGCTTTCTCAAAGGGTGCTCCAGGAAAGCAAGGATCGAGGAGCAGGAGTGTTACCCTTCGGGAAAGCAAGGCTCGGAGAGCACGTTTTTGAATTTTCTGCAGTCTCGCTTCCCCAAAGGGTAGCAACCGAAGCCTTTGTAACCTGGGGGACCACTGTATTCAGGTTAAATTGCCATACTGGCACTTTGCAAAAAATAAGGGGTTCTGAATCACCGTTCGGGCACTTGGTCTCTCAAAGGTTCGACATCACTGAACTAGAACATGCAGCAGTGAAATTTCTTTGGCATCCCAGGTGGAAACAGGGTGGTTCCCAGCATTCTAGACGCCACTGAAACATAACAGATGCCAACGAAAAGATGACGGCTCTTGTAAAGTCTGGTCCCTCCTGGTACAAAGTCAATGGGATATTTTGTATTCAAGCAGGGCTGTGGCATCATTACGCTAAACTTCCCCCTTGATTAGATATATCAAAGGCACCTCGTCAAGAGCCCGGCTCCTTACATCGCCGTGGCCTACGGTCAGTGAAAAATGCCCCAACTGGCCTTTTTCAATTTTCTTGTTAACACTGATTTCTCCTTAATGATCCGTCGGCAAATCTGTTCAGTTCATTTGTAAAACACAGTTTGCTTTCCGGGAACCATCTGCCCGTTGCTCTTCACTCATGCCTCGACATGTCAATTTGCAAGATACAGGACAGCTTCCGTTGCGGCAGTGGGCAGATTTTTCCTCTGTGTCTCTTTTTCTGCCCCTTCTTCACGTCACTTATCTCCCCCACACTCCTGTGGCAGGCTATATCTGGACACCAATTTTCCCCTTTCCTGTCAGCCGGCAGTGGAGGCCGCCTTGTTCCTGGTTGTCACACAACCGATGGAGCAGGTGAAAAATCTCCCTGCAAATATGTAAAGCCCTATCACTCATTAGGAGGTGGAAGAGCCGGGACTAATTTGTCATGATCGCCTTGTTTTGCATTCCGGTGACACGTTTTTTGAAGCCAGGATACAAGAGCTTTAAAGGAGGAACAATGGAAGACACATGTCTGGAGCGTTTAAAGCTGCAGTGGCCAGCAAATTGTGTGGGGAATGGGACTAGAGATAGGAGACATTTTCATTCGGGCAAAAATATAGAAAAGACAACCAACAGAAGGATGGCAGTGCCTTAAAAATGAATCCATAAAAACATAAGACCATAAGAACATAAGAAGAGCCATGCTGGATCAGGCCAAAGGCCCATCTAGTCCAGCTTCCTGTATCTCACAGTGGCCCCACCAGATGCCTCTGGGAGCTCACGAGACTAGATCTCTATCTCCTGATACCACTTCCCCTGCCTCTGGCCCTTGAAGTACCCCGGTTTTAAGCCTGGAGATGACACATCTCCATCATGGTTTGTCACCTGTGATGGACTTTTCCTCCAGGAATCTGTCCAATCCTCTTTTGAAGGCATCCAGGCTAGATGCCATCACCACATCCTGTGGCAGGGGGTTCCACAGACTAACAACACACTGGGTAAAAAATATTTTCATTTGTCTGTTTTCACTCTCCCAACTCTCACTTTGAATGGATGTCCCCTAGTTCTGGTATTTTTTGAGAGGGAGAAGAGTGTCCCTCTATCCACTTGACTCATGCCCTGCATTATTTTGTACATCTCAATCATATCTCCCCTCAGGTGCCTTTTTCCAGACTAAAGAGGCCCAAATGCTGTAGCCTTTCTTCATAAGGGAGGTGCCCCAGCCCTGTAATCATTTTGGCCGCTCTCTTCTGCACCTTTTCCTGCTCCACTATGTCTTTTTTGAGACGAGATGACCAGAATTGTACACAATACTCCTGGTGTGGCCTTACAATCGTTTTGTAGAATGGCATTATAATGTTGGCTGTTTTATTTTCAATCCCCTTTTTGATAATCCCTAGCATTGAATTGGCCTTCTTCACCGCTGCCACACATTGGGTAGACACCTTCATTGAGCTGTCCACCAACAGACCCAAGATCTCTTTTCTGATCCATCACAGATAGCTCAGAGCCCATTAGTTGGTAAATAAAGTTTGGCATTTTTGCCCCAATATGCATTACTTTACATGTGGCTACATTGAAACGCATGTGCCATTTCTCAGCCCATTCCCCCAGTTTGGAGAGATCCTTCTGGAGCTCTTCACAATCTTCTCTGGTTTTTACTACACGGAAAACAAAAAGGTCCTCTTTGTTTTTGATCCATGTGCAATGGTCCGTTATGGGGGTCGCTTCTCCTGTTATTTGGACACAGGAAGGGTCTACCCTCCTACTATTACTCTCCTTGCTCATCTAGAAGGCACCTTGTAGACCATCAACTCCAGCCCTTATCCAACTCCCAACCTCTCTAGTTATCCAGATGCCTAAACCACTAAGCTCTCCAGCTGTCTTGTTTACAATATTTTTTCTCTGCATATAAGACTAAATTTTTGTCTAAAACTGTTGGACTAGAAATTGAGGAACGTCTTACGCACAGAAGTAAGCCATCGACAGAACTCTGGGGTTGCAAAACTATAACTTTGGGTTGGAAAAGTGAGGGTTGTCTTATACATGGGGGCAAAATGTCATTGAAATTATCTGAATGCAATTGTTGCTGAACATGTAATGAATAAATGAATGAATGAATACTTTATTGGAGTCAATGACCAAATCCAAAGTAAATATACTGTGTGTGTGTGTGTGTGTGTGTTATATATATAGTACCATTTACAGCAAAACAAGGAAGAACAAGGGAGGGGGAATATCATATAAATTGAGCCAGCTTAAATTGTGAATGCTTGAGCAATTGTTGAAACCTTCTGAGCACGAATTATAATTGCTGCCACACAAAATTTAGCTACGTTAGACAGCATGCTTGAATTAGGACATTCTACAGTGTATATATTTTGCCGTGACAACAGGAGGCGGGTAACTGAGCTGTGATCTAATTATTTGTGTCTGTCTTTTTTGTTTTTTTAAATATTTATTTTTATTTTCTATACCTAACAAATTAAAACAAATACAATGCTTGTGTCCTGTCATGTTACATAGATAAAAAACAATTATTTCCCCAATATTTCAGCCCAGGTATTTCATATTTCCTTTCTCATCTTAAGCAAAATTGTTTTCATACTTTCATATTTATAGCTGTTGTGAGTTTTTTGGGCTGTTTGGCCATGTTCTGGAAGTTTTTCTTCCTGATGTTTCACCAGACTGTGGTCGGCATCTTCAGAGGCTAAGGAGGACTCAGGGAACTAGGAGTTCTCTCTGTGCTCTGGGGTTGTGATCAGAGTAGGTGTGAGCTGTTCTCAGAAGGAGAAAGAACACCGGGAGAGAATGATACAGTGGATAATAGAGACTTTGCATGTAAGATGGAGAAGATGAAAATGAGTAACAGAGAAGAATGAGCCGGAAAAGATCATAATAAGGGTGGAGATTTAATCAGATGGGATGAGGGAATGAAATATGAGAAGAGAGTATATATGATCTGGAGGGTGAAGATAAGCCAATAATGGAAGGAATGTTCATGATGGACATGTCTATAAGCGAATTGGAGGTGTGGAATAGTGGATTGGGGTGACAGAAGGGGAGTTAAAAGGGTTAAAAGACTTGGGGTGCAGGTAGAGACAGTCAGGACCAACCGAGAGATCCAGATGGGAAAACGGAGAGTGAGGCTGATGGACGAAGTGACACAAATGGAACCAGAAACACTGACTGCTAAAAAGATCGGTCTACCATTGTCGATACCAACCACACCAGCAATTGACTTTTTCCAAAGTTATTAATATAAATCAGGGGGGTCAAGGTATGGCAGAATAGATAGATCCCTGGCTGGGGATGGGAGGATGCCATAAATATGGTGAGGCATCATTGCTGCAGCACCTGTTGTGTTGATCCAATAGTATTCAGGATGCATCCACCACATCCCTAAGTGGTAATAATCCCTTTGTACAGGATGTTATGACGGACCAAAGTTTGAGACCAAACCCATTTGTTGATAATCATAGATTCATAGAATCATAGAGTTGGAAGAGACCTCAAAGGCCATCTAGTCCAAACTTGTTCTTAGCTGTGAATGTCGGGTTTCACATTCCTTCCTAACTACTCTACACTGATTGTCTCCAACTTTGTATATTGTTCTTCAACACTGTAAGCTGCCTAGAGTTGGAAGAGACCTCAAGGAGGGCCATCCAGTCCAACCCCCTGCCATGCAGGAACCCCCATCACAATATTTCCGACAGAGGGCCATCCAGCCTCTGCTTAAAAAACTCCAAGGAAGGAGACTCCACCACCCTTTGTGGCAGCATATTGCACTGCTGAAGAGCTCTATCTGTAATGAAGTTCTTCCTGATGTTCAAATGGAATCTCTTTTCCTAGAGTTTGAAACCATTGCCCCAAGTCCTAGTCTCTGAAGCCATGTAAAACAAACCTGTTCCCTCTTCAATATGACATCCTTTCAAATATTTAAACATAGCTATCATACCCCCTCTCAGTCTTCTTTTTGAAATGCTAAACATTCCCAGTAGAGATGGGCACGACCAGAAATTTTTTTCCCCGAGTTGTCGTTTTTCAGGACGGGTCCGTTTCGGGTTGTTTCCGTTTTTTGCGAATTTTTTTTAAAATTTGTCATTTCATCGTGTCGTTTGTCGTTTGTCGTTACCGCTGCCGCGATTTCGCGCGATTTGACGTCCCAGCGAGTGGCGTCCCGTCGGCGCTAGGTGTTTTTGCACCCTAGGCGGTGGGCGGGGTGGCGGGGTGGCATGGGCGGGTGGCGGCAGTGGCAGGGGGGAGGGGCGGGCGCGCGGGCAGTGGGCGCGGGTCCCGCAATGACCCAGAGCAGGCGGAAAACACTTTAAACTGACTTGCTCCACAAGACTGCATCGAATAAAGCAATTGCAATTTTTATTGCAAACAAAGTGGGCAGTGCACCCACAGCAGAGCTGCAGGCAGGGTATGAAAGGACCTTGGCTTGCCACCAAGCAAATGAAATTTTTAAAATAAATCCACACCTCCCCTCCCACTCAAACCTCCCCCCCCCTTTGAAGCACTATCAGAAAAGAAATCCTAACAAACTATAGGAGAATAAAAAAGAATAAATTGCATTGCTATTCCCCACAGCAGACAGAGAATGAAAGGAATTATTATTATTTCCTAAAAATTCAATGGAATCAATTCCCTCCCTGCCTGCCTAACTGAAATCTAAAGGCTCCGCGAAATCGAAACTAGTCTAGCACAGCAGCCAGCTACACACAGCCCTCTCCCACCCACATCCAAGCCCAGACTGCGACTCTTCTGGAAGTGCCTCGGCTTTTTATGCCCTCTTGCACATCCAGAAGTGTCAGTCAAAACCTGGCCATGCGATTGGTAGAATGGGTCCAAAAATTTGCATGGTCCCATCCCATGGCCAGCCCATCATTGCGCATGTGTAAAAAATAACAATAAAAATAAAATAAAATAAAATCAGTGCGACCTTTTACTGCTATAAAAAACCCACTGCTGCTACTGTAAATATTCAAGCATTTAAAATAGCTAATTTTCGCATGTTTCTGTGGTGCTTTGGTGGGTTTTTTGGACCACGATTTCAAAAAAAATATTGCGGACGCCATTTTGGATCCCCCCGCACTGCATGGCAAATGGAGACGCCGAGGATGCCCCCTCCCAGCCCGGTACCAGCAGCCCAGGACAGGAGGGGGGGGAGGCTGGGGACCCCCCCCAGAAACCACCCCTCTGGTAGGTGCCCTCAGGCAGGCATATTTTCGCCTGCTTTTTTGGCCGGGAATCGGGTTTTTCTATTTTTAAAACTTTTTTTCTGTGCCGCTTGGCATCGCGCGATCGCCGCACGATGCCAGGAACGACAACGACAAATCAGACCCAATTTTTCTTTTTTCGGTTCGAGTTCGAGTTCTGACAGCTTAATTGTCGTTACCGTTTCCGTTACGTAACGGAAACAATATCCGAAAACGGAAACGACAATTTCGCCAAGTCGTGCCCATGTCTAATTCTCAGTTCCCTAAGCCGTTCCTCATAAGACATTTCCTCCAGAACTTCAACCATCCTGGTCGCCCTCCTCTATACCCGCTCGAGGTTGTTAACACCCTTTTTAAATTGAGGCGCACAGAACTGGACACAGTACTCCAGTTGGGGTCTGACCAGAGCAGAATAGAGTGGTACTATCACTTCCCTTGATCTAGACACTATGGTTCTGTTGATGCAACCAAGAATCGCATTGGCTTTCCTGGCTGCCACATCGCACTGCTGACTCATGTTCAATTTGTGGTCCACCAAGACTCCCAAATTCCTTTCACAGGTACTATTCTCCAGCCAGGTATCCCCTATCCTATATCTGTGCAATTCATTCTTTTTACCTAGATGTAGCACCCTACATTTCCCTCTGTTGTGAAATCCATTCTGTTAGCTTTGGCCCATTACTCTAATATGTCAAGGTCTTTTTGAATTTTCATCCTATCCTCTAGGGAATTAGCAACCCCTCCCAATTTGGTATCATCTGCAAATTTAATTAGCATACTCTCTATTCCTTCCTCCAAGTCATTAATAAAGATATTAAACAGCACTGGACCCAGAATAGAACCCTGGGGCACCCCACTGATCACGTCTCTTCAAGCTGACGAGAGGCCATTTATGGTCACCCTTTGAGTGCGATCAGTCAACCAATTACAAATCCACCTGACAGTAGCACTATCTGTCCCACTTTTTACTAACTTCTTAGCAAGAATATCATGGGGAACCTTATCAAAGGCCTTACTAATGTCCAGATGAGCAATATCCACAGCATTCCCCTCATCCACCGGGCCTGGAATTCTACCAAAGAAAGATATCAAATTAGTCTGGCATGACTTGTTTTTAAGAAACCCATGTTGACTTTGTGTAATGACAGCATTGTTTGTTAAATAATTGCTGACTGACTGTTTAATAATCTGCTCTAGGATCTTTCCAGGAATTGAAGTCAAGCTGACTGGGTGGTAATTATTTGGGTCCTCTTTTTCCCCCTTTATGAAGATGGGGACAACCTTAGCCCTCCTCCAGTCGATGGGGACTTCCAATTGGAACAGTTGAGTTGAAACATAAAGAAGAAGTGAATGCAAACCTTGTTAATAAAAGTTTATTACAATTTAACAATGACTTTGAGCCTGAAGAGATTTCTTCACTGGAACCGTTGATCGTCTTAACCGAATCCTCACAGGCGTATAGAGGGAGTGAGACTGTGGGGTTTTAAAGTTTAGGGAAAGGGGAAACTTGTCCTATTTAGGAGAATAGGTGTTAGACCAGGGGTCCTCAAACTTTTAAAACACTGTTGGGGGCCAGACCCTGCAGCTCCCAGGCGTGGCTCTGAGGGGGGAGAGGGAAGGCCCAACCTGCTTCACCCCACCCCCCAGCCCAGTGCCTGCCAGCCCGCATGGCAGCCCCACTCTCCTTTGGCTACAGGTGGGGTAGGGTAGGGACCATCCTGCTCATTCCCTCTCCCTCCCCAGACAACTACGAGCAACAGTGGGCTTTGTCTTTGCATTGGTGGCTGAGGCGACAGCTGCTGCTGCTGCTGCAGGGTGAGTTTTTGGCTCAAGGGGGGGGGAGCGGGGGGTCCTGCAATGGCCGGCGGGCCCGATTCAGGACCTTGGTGGGCCACATCCAGCCCACAGGCCAACATTTAAGAATACTGTGTTACACATTGTATTGTGTTGGAGTTGATTAAGAAGGTTCACTGTCATCAGGGGGTGGCAGGTATACTTCTCTGCGGTTGATGGGTGTTGTTAACAGTAGAGATGGGCACGACTCAAAAAATGGTGTTTCGTTTGTCGTTTGGCTGTTTACGGGTCCGTTTTGGTTCGTTTTCGTTTTCGTGATGGTTTTTGCAAAAAATTTCATTTCCGTTTCGTTAGGTAACGAAACAAAAAAAACGAAAATGAAAAGGAAAAATTGCTGTTTCGTTAGCATTCTTTTTAGTTCAATGCATCTGCTGCAACGAAAACAAAAAACACGGCAAATTGGGTCATTTCGTTTTCGTTTTCATTTTGTTTTTTTAAAAAATTCATTTTGTTTTTGTTGTGTAACGAAATGAGAAAACAAAAACAAAAAATCGCTCATTTCGTGCCCATCTGTAGTTAGCAGTTCTATTGTGTGAACTGATCACAGTTGCTCATGCCTGGGTGGGAATCATTGAGCTTTGACCTTTTGAACTCTACATCTTTTAGTACTGGAAGCCAGGCTTTGCTGATTTTTAGACTTTCTTCTTTTTTGTTGAAACTGTGTTTGTGTTTGTGGACTTCAGTGGCTTCCCTGTGTGGTCTGACATAGTGATTGTTGGTGTTATCCAGTACCTCTGTGTCCTGGAAGAGGATTTCATGTCCAGTTTGTTTCAGGGTGTGTTCAGCTACTGCTGATTTTTCTGCTTGTTTTAGTCTGCATTGTCTTTACTTGCCTCCCCCCCCATCAATATTATGCCCATCTTTACTTATCTCTATTTTCATCTAATACAAAAAAATAAAAATAACAGAATATAATGTTGAATTGGCCTGTCTAATCTTAACAATATTCTTGATCCTAATACTTAATTCTCCATTTAACTAAGCAGCTTAAAATATATTTGACTAACTCAGTATATAGTAAATGTATCCCAACCATAATCTATCTATCTTTACTTACATCTGTTTTCATCTAATACAAAAAAATGAAGAGAGCAAAATATAACATTAAAATAGTCTGTCTAGTCTACAACATTTAATACATGGTTGATATCATCAGCCAAGTATGTTTTATCAACTCTTCTAAAAAAATTACCTAGTTTGGAAAGCCTTATATAACTAGCAGCTTAATGGGCTGCTTTAAAAAAGGATGTTGCACTTTGGTCCCTCAATTTCACATTGCCTTGAAAAGTTCCTGTCTTTGCCTGACCATCAGGGTTCTTTTAAAGGCCTAATTTGTGCCTGTCTTTTAAATACTATATGTTCCCATCTATAAGACGCCCCCATGTATATGACGACCCTCAATTTTTAGACTAACAATTTTAGACACAAATATAGTCTTATATACTTAACGTGCCTTAAGTACTTTAATTGGGAGAAAGAGGAATTTAGACAAAGTAAACGAATGAATGAAATTGTCTCAAAATTACTGAGTCAGGGCAGCTTAACTCCTCTTCACCTGCTATTGTCTCTGTTCTAGAAATATCTTTACATCTGCACTTTGAATTCTTGAATTCTCTACTGTATTTCAGGGGAATTTGAGAAAACTCTCTGCCATAGAATTTTAATCAATACTCTGAATGAAAATTCCTAGGATCCCCTAGGATGGGAGCAGGTGGGATCAGACTGCAGGAATGGCGGAATGAATCTTAAATAACCTCAAATGTAGAGGTGGTGATTGCAGGGCAGATTAAATTGGCAACAAACCAGAGCTGGAAAGGAAGTAGTTATAAGTACTTTCACATGGCCACTAAAATCCACAGCAAACTTTGATCTAGATCAACCCTGGAGTGGTCACGTGGTTGATGTCACGGATCAGATGTTCCCATGGTCACGTTTTGAAAATCTTCAACTGTTCTGACCCCATGACTGAGTACTGCAGCAAAGACACCATAACGCGAGTGAAAGGGTTATGGTGAGGATTTTCTGTGTTTCCTCAGACTCGAGTAATGGTTTAAAATCCGCATCGGAACAGCGACAAGGATTTGAACACCTCGAGATCAGGTACTTATACAATGTGATGGGGTCATGCTTAAATGGGAGTGGCCGCACTTTAACTTTTTAAAAAGTCCGCTGCTCGTGGGAAAATGATTTTATGCTCCGCATCTGCAATCTCTTTGCAGCGGATTTTAGTGGTTGCGTGAAAGCAGCTATGGTTACCTGTAACGATTACATCTGGATAAGCAAAAAACAAACAAACAAAAAGACACATCTCGGTACAGTGGTACCCCGACCTAAGAGCAGCTTGACTTAAGAGCAATTCGACTTAAGAGCAAACAATGGGTGGCATTTTAACTGCCACCTTACAAATTTTAGATATGGTCTGCTCGACTTGCAAATATATATTTTTAATTTTTTAATTTTTTTTAACTTTTTTAACTTTTTTTTTTTTCAATTTTTAGACAGGTACCCCGATTTAAGAGTAGTTCGACTTAAGAGCATGCATTCGGAACGGATTAAATTCGTAAGTCGAGGTACCACTGCATTTTTACCCCACCTTTCTCCTTGGAAAAGGACCCAAGGCGGCTTACAGTAATGAGGGATAATATACAGTCCAGTACAATGAAGACATGTTCAAGTATTGAGAACAAGGAATTGAGGGACACCTTACAGCATTAATAAACATTACATTAAAGCAACACGGTTATAAGTAGTCATAAACACAAAGTCTATCTGAACCTATTGATTCATATAAAATACACATGGTAGTCCATCATTCAGGGAAAGCTTGCCGGAAGAGGAAGGTCTTTGCCTGTTTCCGGAAGGACAACAGAGACGGGGCAGTCCTGGCCTCTAGAGGAAGGGAGTTCCAGAGTCTGGGTGCAGCCGCTGAGAAGGCCCTTTCACGTGTTCCCATGAGACATACCTGTGAGGGTGGTGGGATGGAGAGAAGGGCCTTTCTGATTACCTTAATACCCGAGTCGGTTCAGGCCTATTTCTGCCCTAACCTAATGTGCAGAAAAAAATGCCCCACTGTCAGCTGGGATCTTCCTCTCTCCCGGGGAATGGAGAGTTGTGGGTTTTGTAATCCATAACAATCCAAAAATCCCATACCTGGTGAACGCATTAATAAAATGTAGTGCATTATGTGGCTGAAGGAATGGAAATTATACAGAGAGGCTCGATGTAATGAGAAGCACACGGTAATTCTTTTGAACTACAACACTACGGCTCTGCCTGAAGCAGAATGGATGAGATTGATTTCATCATCGGTGTTTCACAGGGAGATAGGTCTTCGGCCCCCATTACTTAATCAAGGGAACGTGCATTGGAATTGAGGGTGGCATGTTTTATAATTATGTCTTACCAAAGAAATAAATCCGTTTGGTACTGGGTGGCGGGCGAACGAGAGCCAGCCAGGCAGATGATAAAATTAACAACCAGTACTGAAAATGCAGGATAAACAATTAGGCATATTTGTTTGGGGTGGGGGAAGATAAACGCGAACCTGTTACCACCCAAACTGGGGGAACTAATTAAACCGAAAATTACAGCCGTCCTCGATGAACGAACAACAGCAAGGGAAATGACAACAAGGAGGAAAAGGACAGAAAATAAAAACAGGAGTGGAAATTAACCGACTTAATATCACTTTGACATTATGATTATGAACAACAGGGGTGGGGTGGGTGGGAGATGCTCAATTAAATTCATTTATTCTCACATGATGGGACGGAATAATGAGTGCCAAGGTAAAGAATGCCAGGGACTGGAAAAGAGCGGTTGGCTTTTGTTTAAATCGAGAAAAGATTTGTTGCATAAGGAATGATAAGATACAACACGAACAAGAGATGGTTGGGAAAATATTGGGCCTTTCCTCTGTTGATTACTTTTGAATTGGACTTGGACATTCCAGTCCATCAAACAGAGGAATCTTCTCTGTAAAAAGGACACACATCTCCTCTATTTACCTTAAAATACTTTGTGTGGGGTGGTTATCGAAGAGTTTTTTCACTCCTGGTCAGTGGCTTCCTACAACTCTTGTCTGGCTACAGGACACCTGCTGTATCTGGGTATGTCTTTTCATCATCTCAGAAAGACAGCGCTGGAAGGGACCCTGGAGATCATCAAGTCCCATCCTTGTCAAAGAGACCCAGTGGGCGAATCTAACTCCCAACCTCAAGCTATGTAGCTAGATGCCTAAACCACGAAGCAATCCAGAATCTAGTCTCTTCAGCTCCTTTCCTTGGGGTCAGAGTGGGTAATGACATTTCTTCAGCCGTCAGATCTCCTTCTCGGGGAATGAAAACAAGAACCGCTGGGGCGCGTTCCCCGCGAATGGGAAACTTCCACAAACATGCCAAAATTCAGCATGCAACTGTCTACATTTAATCAAAATAAATTGTTTCCTTTAAGCTTGGAGGGGAGCTGAGAGGCAGCAGCTACCTCAAGGTGCTATGGGGCTCATTATCCCTCAGGTAATTGGGGTTATGAAGAAATTGCCACCCTTTATTATTATTATTATTATTATTATTATTATTATTATTATTATTATTATTATTATTATTATTATTATTATTTATTTATTTATTTATTTATTTATTTATTTATTTATTTATTTATTTATTTATTTATTAATTAACCACACAGCTAACTATGCTGGATTTTGTAATACAAATCATTAGTCAAACGCTTCCCAAGTGCTTAGGACTATGTGATGTATCGGCGAATTATGCAAGCAGATCCCAGTAAGGTGGCCATCTGTAGCTGACTGATTGTGACTTTGTCAACTCCAATTTCTTCTAAATATTTGCTTAGCTCTTTAGGCACCACACCCATTATTATTATTATTATTATTATTATTATTATTATTATTATTATTATTATTATTATTATTATTATTATTATTATTATTATTATTATTATTATTATTATTGCATGCCATCTATCGCAGAAGCACCATGAAGCATTATGGGTGGGTGGGAATACATTTTAAACACACACACACACACACACACTTGGATAAACCACAATTTATTTTGAAAATGAATAAAATTCATGATATTCTATGGCACACCAGCACAGATGACTCAAGTTTTCTTTTCTGGAAAGATAGGAAGTAAATCTCTCTTTCCAGAATGATATCCATCAAGAAAGGAAAACAGTTATAAATGTATCTGCAGCGTACAGAATATGGATAGACAGAAAACTTTCCACTTTCTTTCCCAAGAGGAGTTGAAGTACTTTGGACTCGCTAGAAAGCCCCTTTCTCACTGCTTGCTGCCAGTTTTATGAGAATGATGTGCTTATTGTGGGTTTTAAGACACAGTTACACTGCCAGTTGGCTTTGGTTTCAGCTCCGATGTATTTCCAATCAATGTATTTTAAGTCAATTTACACTCAGGTCTGCTTTTCCCTTTGGAAATGAATAGTCCGATATGAAGCAGTGGCTCAAAACTGCTTCACGAACAGGAGGTTTTAAATTGTTTCATCCACCAGCGTGCTTGCAGACCGTATTTTTGATTTCTGTGTGTGAGGTATTTCTTCAGGTTTCAAGCATCCTTTGGAATGCTTGCATTTTTCTCACTTGAAAAAAAAAAAGACCTTTAAGTGGCATAGCGCTGCAGCGCTGCAGTGCTAAAATTTTAAAAAATATCTATTTCAGATGCATGGGAGAGACACCTGTGGCTACTCACAAAGGCAGTATTTAATGTGATAGCATTCACATTGCATGAATCGCATAAAGGATCAGTTTCATAAATTAAGCTTGAAAACAGACCCTGGTGGTCCTGGTTTCACTGCTCTTGATGGGATTCTCAGTATCTAAGGCATGGGGACAAGAAGGGCAGAAGAGTGATAATCACTGGGAAAGGTCGTGTAGATCAAGGGTGTGAAAATTGCCCCAGTGTTTCAACTAAGGGCAGACCTGAGATCCAGAACAGTGTAGTGACCAGTGTTCAACTTAGAATTAGAAGACCTGGATTTAAGTTCCTGCTGAGCCAGTGAGACTCACTTGGAGGCCACACAAATGGGAAATCACTCCTTGAACATCTCACATACCTCAAAAAGCCATGTGAGGATGCAACGTGATGGTGTAGAACAGGCATGTCCAAACTTTGGCCCTCCAGATGTATTGGACCACAACTCCCACAGTCCTTTGCAATTGGAAATACAGGCTTGGAATTCTGGACGTTGTGGGCCAAAACAGGAGGGCTGAAGTTTGGATATGCCTGGTGTAGAATATTCGTGTTTGTAACCCAGAGTAAGGAAGTCGTATGCGATTAAATGAAAAAAAAAAACAGCATAACTTGCTTCCTCCTATTATGTGTTTGAGTTCGGAATTGAAGATTGATAGAAAGATAAAATAGGTAAATCTTTATTGTCATTGTCCTGTGCAGAACAATGAGATTGAAATAATCTACATCAGCTGTTACAGGACCTAACAGTACAACCATACATAAATATCTACCCCCCCCACCCCACATACATAATTTTAACCCACTAACAACACATTTGAAAAACTCTAAAAACTCTAAAAATTAATTACAGAAGCTCTCTCATAAACTGCATTTCATTTCATTCAAAGCCAAAAGCGCTCTTGGATAGAAACAATTCCTCAAGCGGCTAGTCCTGGTCTTAATGACCCTGTAATCTCCTCCTAGAGGGCAGAAGCTGAAAGAGATCATTTCCAGGGTGTGTGAGAGCATGCACTATCTCTACAGCTTTCTTATAACACCTGGAATCATAGATTTGGTCTAAAGTAGGGAGAGTACACCCAATTTTTCTGTCCGCAGTCTTAACAACCACACAGACCGTAGGTCAGCACACTCTCTATAGTACAGTGGTAAAAAGCCAACAGCAGATTTTTTGAAAGATTATTCTTCCTGAGGATTCTCAAGAAGTATAATCTCTGCTGTGCTTTCTTCATCAAATCTTTAGTGTTTGCTCCCCATGTCAGATCCTCTCTCAGCTCCTTTCCCAGAAATCGAAACACCGAAACCTGTTCCACATACTTTCCTTCAATAGTAAATGGCTGAATATTAAATTTGGGTTTCCTGAAATCCACAATAATCTCTTTTGTTTTTTTCTAAATCAAGGAATAGATTATTTTCCCTACCCCACTTGTTTCATTGCATAACAACATGAATAACGAATAATGACACAAATAAAAAATACATTTTGTGCCCATCTCTAGTTATAATTTCCAAAACTACACCATGAGCTGAGAGCATTCCCCGCAACATTTTGCCATCCTGGCTGAAATCTGAAATGCTTCTGTCAAATTCATGTTCTGCCAGCCCCGCCTTCCTACGATCTGAAGTGACATAATGTCTTCATGGGACAGCAATGCTCCTTCTGGAACGTCTCACAGAATTGTTTTAAGGAATCCTCCCCATGCCAAGCCATCTCATTGAATCTTGTCAGCAGCCATCTGTTTTCTCTGCTTGTACACTTTGAGGCAGTGCCAAAGTACCTTCTCTAAAGCCGGGTTGAACATCTCATCTCCCCTATCCATCACACACACTTACACAGTTGCTCCCCTGTAAAACGAGAGGGTAAAGATCTTAATAATAATAATTTATTGTCATTGTGTGTATATACACAGTATACACATACAATGAATTTCAGGCACCCAGAGACCAGATTCAACACACACACACACACACACACACACACATCCCCGAACACTCTCACACACATTAAAAAAATTCTCTCAACACACACACATAAAAAAATATCCGAACACTGCCCCCCACCAACCCCCCCCCCCAAAAAAAAAAAAACCACAAGCATCTACACAACAGGCTAGGTAATACTGTCCAAGTGCTCACTGCTGGTGGTCCTTGAGTTAATTATTAAGTGCAATTACAGCTCTGGGATAGAAACTGTTCAGAAGATGTGTGGTCCGAGTTTTAATTGTTCTGTATCTTCTGCCAGAAGGCAACAGTTTGAAGAAATTATGAGCAGGATGAGTAGAGTCTCTCAGAATGTTGTGTGACTTCCTCAAACAGAGAGGTGTGAAGATGTCACCCAGGGTTGGTAGCTGGAGCCCGGTAACATTGTGGGCAATTTTAATCTTGGTGGCATTCAAGAAGGAAATCATCGAATTATAGAATGATGGAGTTGGGAGGGGCCTACAAGGCGTGGCAGCGTGGCGGTTCAGCGAGGGGGCATAGTGGCTCAGTGGGCTAGAGCAATGAAAACTGTCGGCTGCAAAGTCAACCGCTCGGCAGTTCAAATCCCAGGTGCCACGCAGTGGAGTGAGCTCCTGCTGTTAACCCCAGCTCCTGCCAACCTAGCAACTCAAAAGCATGTAGATGCAAGTAGAGAGATAGGTACCGCCGTAGAATGCAGAAAGGTAAAACCATGTTTCTTTGCAGCCATGCCGGCCACATGGCCACGGACCTGCACAACACTGGCTCTTCAGCTTGAATACGGAGATGAGCAACACGAGTCGGACACGACTAGCATGTATTTGCAGGGGAAACCTTTCTCTTTATCTCACAAGACCATTGAGTCCAACTCCTTGCTCCAAGGCAGGAACCCAAAACCCAAAGCAGCTCTGACAGATGGTCCAGATGTTCTTGGACTGCAACACCCAGAAACCTTCATTACTAGCTTCATTGGCAAGGGCTTCTGGGAGTTGGAAGCCATGAGCCAAAGGGGAACCAAGGTTAGGAACCACTGTTGATGGATCAGTTGACTTGACTAGCAAAACTCCTCTTGTTATCTTCTCCACCAAACAAAGGACCCTAAATATTTCCATGGTTTCTCGCATCATCACACAAGCAAGCAGCAAGCTTTCTTTGGCTCGTGGTTTTGCAGGCCTGTGCAAACAGAGAAAGCCTCCGGACCTTGGACAGACTTAGCTAAAACAGCTGGGTGTTGGTGGTGGTGGTGATAGTGGCTGGCTCTCTTTGCTCCCTGGCCAGCGAGAAAAGAAAGAGAGGGTGCTGGTCCCATGAAAGTCACCTTGGCTCCCTTGTCCTGCCTCCCTCCCACATTTTAATAGAGCAATGTCCCTTTCAACCTCCAGCAACAATGGAAAAACAAACAAAAAATCCTGAGCCTTTTTTTTCCTTTTGTGTTGGAAGCCTTTTTTGAACTACGGTGGAGAATTGATCCAGTGTATTCAAGAAGGAAGCGTTAGTTTTTGTTTGCCTGCCAGCAAGATGCAGCTTTTGATGACATGCCTGCTTGCTGGGAGAGAATTCTCATCATTGTGCATCTATTTCTGCCTATCGCAGGGCCGTGCATCAGACTGAGAGGTGGACAGGCATGCCCTCTTTAAGTTGCTGTGCATACCGGTACCCAGAATCACACTGGTGTTTGTGCAACCGGTCCATAACTAAGACACAGCCAGATGATTGCACTGGGGCACATCTGATTGCACTAGGAAGCCGTGCTTTAATGAAACTGATCGGTCAACAGCTGAACAATCCCTCCAGGTGTTCTGGCGAAGCCCCATTGGGTAGCCCAGGTACTGGCCAGTGCGTCTCGTTCGAGCGGGAGGGACAAAGATGCCCCACCCAGCACAGGGCTGGTTGGAGCCCCCACTATGGAGGTGCACCGCCTTGGAGGATCTGATGGGTCAGGAAGATGGCATTGAAGAGAGACACTTGGCAGTAACAGTGAAGAGGTTTTTTCTGATATTCAACTGAAAGCTGGGTTCTCTTAACTTCAGCCCATTGTGATGTGTCCTACACTTGGGATCATTGAGAACAGATCCCTGAAAAGTGCCCTCCTGTCTCCCCTCAGTCGTTTTCTCCCCAGGCTAAACCTGCCCAGTTCTTTCTGTCTTTCCTCCTGCAGCTTGGTTTCCAGCCCCCTGAACATCCTTGTCACCCTCTGGTGAATGACAGAGGGGGTCAGTGCTGTTCCCGTAACATTTTGTACCCCAGATCTTCCCAGCACTCGAATCTGTCAAGGTCCTTTTGGATTTTCATCCTATTCCCTATCCCATGTCCCTTTAAATGCAGTTTAAATTAATAGATAAACCATGTCTAAAAATGCTGTCCCCACGGCCACCAGGCTTTTTTGAAAAAAAGAAAAAAGAAAACCCGGTAATGCCCCCTTGAGCAAAGTTTCCTAGACTTACTGGAGAGGTAGAGAATTTTTTGCCTCATTTAAAAAATCCAGCTTTTAAGGAGGCAGACGTTGTGGGACCACACAGATGATCCGGGTTTCTTCTCCTTTCTTTTTCTCATAGCGCCGACCGGCTGTTTCTGGGGTCGATTGGCAGTTTATTTAATTTAGTTTTTTAATTTTCCCTGACCCTGGGAGTACCAAGAAGCTCCATCAGGTGCTCTTTGTTTTAATTTCCCCCAACCAGGTGGTCTGGTTTTTTAAATGCTAGCGCCACCTGTTGGCCATGAGGCTGAACTGCGCTTTTTAAAAAAACAGCTTTCTACGTGGGAACTGCTATCCCGCATATTCATTCACGTGACGGGACAAAGAGGAAAAGCCAGATCTTCCCCAGGTGAGATAGCAGCCTATCAGGGGGAAAAAAACTTCTCAACTGTTAAAGCAGTATGACAATCGAACCAATCCTCCCAGGGGAAGCTGGTGAGCACTCCAAAGCAGGGGGTATTCAAGAGAAAATCTTATGCCAGATCAGCTTTGACTTGGATCCATGTCTTAAGCAGGGGGTTGGAATTGATTAGAGGCCCTCTGTGAGTCTATGATTCTAAGTCAGAATTCTTGCTCTACTTGGAAAAGGAAAGAGAATCAGAGTTGGAACCGGAGGCTGCTGAAAGCTAGCCATGCCTGTGATTCTTTCTGGAACGGATAGAACTAAAAGGGATGGTTGGGAGTTGAGTCATGGCTACTGGACTTCTTTTTTGAGAGATAGAAACGTTTCGTTGTTCATCCAACCAGCTTCATCGGTCTGATGAAGGTGGATGGTGAAAAGGGATGGTGTTGATCACCAGCACAGTAATGAAACTGATGGAAACCGGGTGATCAAAAAGTCTGCCACTTTTAAGGCCAGACCTTTGGGGCTGTGGGACTAATTATGTTTCTGTGATTAATTTTTAAAGCGTTGCCTCTGAAGCCCCAACATCCATTTCCAGTGGTAGCGGCCCTGAAAGCAGCAGATGGGTGGAAATGATGGGCCCGTCACTTAGAGCCGAGCGAGCAGTGCCATTTCGGAACGCATGCTGAATTCCCGCCGTCCTGGGTTTTTGAAGAGGCAAAGCTCTTAATGCAATAAAGGGGGGGGATTTAAAAATGAAAAGATGTGAGGATTAGACACCCAGGAGGCCAAATAACCAGGAGATGAAAGTTAGCAAATAGCACGGGTGAGTGTCAGTTCATTGCGGCCAGCCCTGCTGTGACTAATTTGGAGGAGATAGCTGTTATCAGGACAGCGGCTGCTCACATGCTAATCGGGGTTGCATTTTTCCTTATCAGAATTACACCCAGAGCAAAGAGGAGGCAGGGGGAAAAAGAGGCCAGCTTTGACACTGGGCTACAAGCATCAGATAACTGCAAGGAAGTAACCCCCAGGGCGTTCTCCATTCTTTGGAAAAAACCATTGGTATCAGCTTAGTGGCAAGCTTCCTGCAAGGGCTCGGGTGGGGTGGGCAGAGTTGTGAGGTGCATTGTGCCATGCAGAATAATCACACGAATCTCACTCAATTACACCGGCCAAAGGAATGAAACTACCTCCCTCTTCCATCTCGTGGGCTCTCGGTGGTACGTTTGGGGAAAACTCTTTGGCTAAGCCAGGGCAGTTTTCAAAGAGGTATAGCCATACAAGTCTGATACAAAACCCTCCATGGCCTGGGGCTTGAATTACCTGGTGGAGCGCATCTTCCAGAGGTCAACTGAGGCTCGACCCACTCTAGAATGTCACAGTTGCTCTCATTTCAGGTGGCCGTGCCCAGGGAAGCTAGGAAATCGGTAACCCAAAACCGAGGCTTCTCTGTGGCTTTGGAACCAACTGCCAAGTGAGCTGCGCCTTGCACAGTCCCTGCCTGCCTTCAAAAGAGCACTTAAGACTCTGCTTTTCCGAGAGGCATTTGGTGACCTTTAGCTCTAGTCTCTTTTTTAAAATTCTGTGTCGCCACCTTGCCGGTTATTTTTCTTTTTTTACTATTTTATTTTCCTTCCGTTTGTTGTAGTATGTGTTCGATATTTGTTTTTATGTACTGCTGCTGTTAACTGCCCGCAGTTCCTTTGGGAAGACAGGTGGTACAAAAATATATAAAATAAATAAATAAATAAATAAATAAATAAATAAATAAATTTTACCAGCAAGACCAATTAAAAAAAAAAAAAAAAAAATCCAAACAGAAATCCTATTGAAGTGCTTATGCAAGTAATGAGTTTATTTCATAGAATCATACAATCCTAGAGTTGGAAGAGACCTCCAGGGCTATCCAGTCCAACCGCCTGTCATGCAGGAACCCCCATCACAGTCCTTCCGAGAGATGGCCATCCAGCCTCTGCTTTAAAACCTCCAAAGAAGGAGACTCCACCACCCTCCTTTGGGGCAGCATCTTCCACTGCCAAACAGCGACAGCTTTGGGGAAGTGCAATGTATTTCTTCAGGGGGAGGTGCTGGCCATGAGTTGCTTGTAATCTAGGGTGCCCATATGGAAATAATTAAAAATCAATGTCTTCATCTCAAAGGTCTGGTGATTCTTGTGGCTTGGTTTGGATTCTCTTTTCTTCAGCCTTCAGACAGCATATGTATTACTGCACAGTGCATTCCTCAGCTGTGATTGGCCAGGTTCTTACTGGATTTGCTAATCTAGCCCATGTAAATAATCATTCTGTCTTTTATGTGTTCAGAGATATGTAGGTCAGAAACTTGATTCTGTGCTCGGTCAGGCCTGAGGGTGCACCAGAGAAGGCCACGCACGGAGTTGTGAAAATCAGTCCAGCAATTCCTCTAAAAGTGAAGCATTTAAACTTTGTACGTGGGTCATTTTCTGCAGCTGCATTGAAAGCGCTGGAGACATGTCCCCCTGACCTGCTCCTTTCACCTTTGACCTCCTTGGGCTGCCAGAGAAGACGTGAAAAGAAGCTGTGACATTGAAGGCTGCTGCTGACATGTCCTGCTCAGTTGAAAACACCCTTGTAACAGTAGAGCTATAAACTGCATTTCCTGTTATCCGATTCCTTTCAACACAGTTCTCTTATCTAGACCTTCTCTCGCAACACAGGGAGAAGGAACCGGGGCCATGTTGGGTGTAACATGTAACAATAGGATGAGCCAAAATGAAAACGAAAGGCGCTTTTAATTCTCTTCTGGACTTAAAAGTGTCCTAATTAGAGATGGGCACGAAACAGAAAAATGGCGTTTCGGTTTTTCGTTTGTCATTGAGAGGTCTGTTTCGGTTCATTTCCGTTTGTCGGGAATTTTTTGAAAAATTTCGTTACCGTTTTTCGTTTTTTCGTTTGTCGTTTCTACCCACTTTTTGCGCGATTTTTAAAACATTTCCGTGCACAGGCATCCCCCAACGCCCCAGACCAGAGGGAAAACACTAAAAAAAATAGATGCTGGCAGAGACACAGTATAGACTAGGTATGCAGGGAGGCTGCAAAGGCAGCAGCGGGCGTTGCCCAGGGCGTAAGGCAGCCGCAGAGTGACTGCACTGCGGGGCAGGGGAGGGTACGCACCGAGAGGTACGCAGCATGCACGCACACAGGGAGGCTGCAGGACTGAAGCTAGAGTCGCAGAGACCGCAATCCCACCCTAACTCCCACCAGAGACTGCAAGGGGGACAGGGGCTGCCAGACCTTTTTATGCCCTCTGTGGCTGCCAGACCTGGCTGCCCAGTCTGCAACCTGGGCATGCTATTGGTTGAACATGATCCCATCACATGGCTTGCCTCCATTTTGTGGCAGGTGGTGACATCCATTTTAAAGGGAAAAGAAAAATACATTGCGATGGGAGAAGACAAAAACAAACGTTTTAAGGACCCCAACCCCCCTGGTAGGTATTGTCAGAAAATATAAATAATTATCGCTGTGTTTTTACGGATGTCCAGGGCTTTTTTTAACATTTAAAACGGCTCATTTCATTGCGCACCGCCATTAATGGAAACAAAACGTAACGACCACAATTTTCGTGGTTCTGTTCGTTTCATTGCATTTTATCACAATTTTCGTTTGTCGTTTTGTTACGTAACGGAAACGACAAACGGTAACGGAAACGAAAAAATGTTCGTTCTGTGCCCATCTCTAGTCCTAATGCTAGGAATGGAGGAGAGTAGCTCATATTCACTGAATGCCATACTGAAGTGCTTTGAAAGTCATGGGTCCCTCAACTTGGCGATGAAGTTCTCCAGCAGTGTAAGGGAACCTGAGCATAAACATGTGCATCTGAATCTGGAAGCTGAGTCATGGCGACTCAAGTTTGGCAACTGGACTTCTTTTCTTGAGAGATTGAAACGTTTCGCTGCTTATCCAAACAGCTTCGTCGGTCTGAGGAAAGCGAGTGGCGAGTCCTCCATCTTATAGTCCGCTTTGACCTCTAGTCCCCCGGTCTGTCATAAGATGGACAATGTCCTGAGTAGGCTCGTTAGGTGGACAATAGTCTCAATAGGCCCATTAGGTGGGAAAGGGCCTAAGGTGCTGAAACCCATAAAGTATGGGTCATGAGCTATGGCCTTGGTGGTGGTGGTGGTGGTGTGAAGTACTTTTGATTTGCCTGGGGATTTTTGAAACCACAGCCTGATAAGTAGCAGATAGACTATGTCGGAGCCCACCACCTCTGTTGAGGGAGGGATTTTCAATGCTCACATGAATGGCTTCCCTTACTCCTCTCTCAAACCACCTCTCTTCTTTGTCTAATATGTGTACATCCTCATCTTTGAAAGAGTGCCCTTTGTCCTTCAGGTGGAGGTGTACTGCTGACTCTGGCCCTGAGCTGTTGCCCCTCCTATGTTGGGCCATCCTTCTGTTTAATGGCTGTTTAGTTTCTCCAGTGTAGAGGTCTGCACACTCCTCACTGCATTGGACCGTGTATACTGTATTGATCCCTAGTATCAAAAATACTTCACACCTCCACCACCAAGGCCATAGCTAATGAACCATACTTAATGGCTGTTGGGAAGGTTAAAGGTGGGACTTTCACACACCTTGGGGCATTGTCCACCTAATGAGCCTATTGTCCACCTAACAAGACTATTCAGGCCATTGTTCTTCTTATGAGCCTATTTCAGACCAGGGTGACATGAGGTCAAAGTGAACCATAAAAATAGAAGACTCGCAACTAGCTTTCCTCAGACTGATGAAGCTGTTTGGATGAGCAGCAAAATATTTCAATCCCTCAGGAAAATAAGTCCAGTTGCCGTGACTCAACTCCCAGATAAACTCACCTGGATGACTGAGAATCTTCACAGACATGTGCATCTGAACTGAAAAGAATGTCTTAGTATTAGAGATGGACACAAACGGCCAGTTCAGTGGTTCGTGCTGGTTTGTTTTGGACCAAATGCGGGTTTGGGTTTGGGTTTGGGTTTGGGTTTGGGTTCATGTTTGCGTTAGGGTTAGGGTTAGTTAAATGCAAGAGCCAGCAGGATTCTCTGGAAAAGATAATAATGGTAGGAAAGCAGAAGGCAGCAGGGAAGGAGGACCAAATATGATATGGACTGACTCCCTAAAATAGACCGGGGATTATATTTGCAGGAGCTGATTGGGGGCAGTTAAGGAGGGAACATTTTGGCGTGCAATCGTTTGTAGGGCTGCCATGAGTTGAAGAAGCCTTGTCAGCACACAACAACAACAACAAGGCGAGAAAAAGGCAGGAAGTGAAGGTAAGCGTGTTGCACCCCAGGAATGTGTCGTATTTGGCTATGTGCATTTTCACAAAGCAGGGAGAAGTGGCTATTTTAACTCCCTTTGTGAAGCAGGGAAAGGAAACTGGTGCTTAAAGAATAACTCAACAATAGAAGGGGGAAACACACACACACACACACAGACACACACACAGACACACAGACACACACACACACACACACACACACACACACACACACACACACACTTTTCTGGTCATCCCTGGAAGTGTTGATGTAACTAATTGTTTTTAAAGTCACTTTGCTACCTTGGTTCAGGATGCGTGTGCAGTGGTGACAGCGGCTCGAAAGGCCTTTTTATCTGGGAAACAAGCAGCCGAGAAACTAGAAAGGGAAGGAGCGGCGGAGAGAAAGGTGAGGCGTGCTTTTGAAAGGCAGACCTTAGAGCCCCCCCCCCCCCCGGGCGTTACAGCAGGTTTTGTGAACTCCAAAGGATAATGCCTTTCAATCAGCCCATGAGTCCATCAGGTCAGTTCATAGCAGAAAATGAACGGATTAAATTCCACCAGCCAGCTCCCCGGTCATGGTCTCGGGCCAGCTGGTCGATATGAGATTTCACAGTGCAGCTGAGGAGGACTCAAAAAACACTGCTGAAAATGATGTTTTCGGGGAGGATGTGTGTGTGTGTGCTCGGGAGGCCCCTGGATTCTGCACCTCTCTACCCATTATTCCAGAAGGAGATGATGAAACTTGTGGGGCAGGAGTGTGTATTTGGAGAAATTCTTCAGTATCTTTCTCATTAGGGGGCTGTATAGCCCAGTTGTTTAGGAATCTGGAAGAGACGGAGGCTGCGAATTCAATTCTCTACTGGACCTCCTGGAGAAGAGCCATCCTGGGTGGCCTTGGGCATGTTTATTGAGACATACACAATAATGCAGGGCCTGAGTAAAGTGGATAGAGGGAAGCTCTTCTCCCTCTCACAAAATACCAGAACTAGGGGACATCCCCTCAAATTGAGGGCTGGGAGAGTAAGAACAGAGAATTTTTTTTTTTTTTACCCAGTGCATTGTAAGACAGTGGAACTCCCTGCCACAGGTGGTGGTGATGGGATCTGGCCTGGATGCCTTCAAAAGGGGATTGGACAGATTCCTGGAGGAAAAGTCCATCACAGGTGACAAACCATGATGGAGCTGTGTAACCTCCAGGCTTAAAACCAAGGTACTTCAAGGGCCAGATGCAGGGGAGTGGTATCAGGAGACAGATATCTAGCCTTGTGCACTCGCAGATGCATCTGGTGGGGCCACTGCGAGATACAGGAAGCTGGACTAAATGGGTCTTTGGCCTGATCCAGCATTGCTTTTCTTATGTTCTTATGACACCCCCAGGGAAAAGTGGAATTGAAAGCCACTTCTGAATATTCTCTGTTGGAGGTTTTACAAGCTCGCATGCAGTAGGTAGCAGGTGTGGCTGGGACGGACCTTTCTTTGACTGCCTATCACCAGCAGCACTAACCAATAGTTCCGTCCTTGCCTCTGAATGGAAGAAGAGCCCCGCTTCTCTGCTGTGAGCTATTTCCCTTCTTGTAGTTTATTGGAAAGCTGCCTTGATGCCCTGAGCAGCTCCGATCTCACCTGATTTCGGAAGTTAAGCAGGTTTGGCCCTGGTTAGTACTTGGATGGGAGACCACCAGGGAATACCAGGTGCTGTAGGCGCCTGGAGTAGGAACTGCCAAGCCACTCCAGCTCTCCTGCCAAGAAAACTCCATGGACATGGGGTCACGTAGAGTCGGTCACGACTGTAATGACGCAACACAACATACACACAGTTTATTGGAAGGCAGTGAGTCAGTTTTAGAGATGGGCACGAAATGCCAAAATGGCATTTCGTGGTTGTTATTTGGGCCCTGGGGCCCACTTCGTTTCTGTTTCTTCATTTTTTGGGTGCGGCAAGCTGCGGCCGCAGGGAGCCTTCCCAGGGCCAGGTGCCACCAGAGCTGGCGACATGCAGGCCGGGAGAGCGTTCCTGCAGCCATGGGGAGCCCTCCTGGGGCCGGGCGCTGCCGGAGCCTGTGGCAAGCCTGCCAGCAGGAGAGCAATCCCGTGGCCATGGGGAGTCCTCCCGGAGCCGGGCGCTGCTCCAGTCACCACCCCCAACAGGCCGCCACCCCTGGAGCACCGCCAAGTGCTGCCCTCCCTTGGGCCCCCTCCCCAAGGACCGATCCACCACGCAGTCAACCCCCCCCCCCGTCGGGTCGCTACCCCCGGAGCTCCATGCAGCACCGCCCTAACTGGGGCCCTTCTCCTTGGGAACCACTCTGCCCTGGGAGCCACTGCCCCGGCAGACTGCCGCCCCGCACCCACCCACCCGGCCTAGACCCAGGAAACCTGTGTGTGTGTGTGGGGGGGGTGCCACTGCACTCCCCTGCGTGCTTCAATGACACCCTCCGCTCCGGCTTCCAAGCCGGCTACACCGTTGCTGCTTTGCCACATGGCCATGATCCTGGAGCCCAGCCCATAAGGGCTTGGATCCCACCTCTTCTTGCGAGATCGGCAAAGTCTCGCATCGTCGGCTCTGGCGGGGAGGGGGCAAAGAGGCTCCGCCAGGCCCAGCCCCCTCTCGTTGTCCTCCGCTGCTCTATTATTCATTGTGCGAGCGGCGCGACGGCTATAACGGAAACGAACAGAAGCGAAGAAAATTTTCTTGGTTCTGTTCTGTTCGAGCCTGCCCCATCGCAACAGTCGTTATTCATACCGTTACGTAACAGAATGAATAATGGAGAGAACGGTAACAAAAAATGGTTGTTTCGTGCCCATCTCTAGTCAGTTTGCTGCTTGATCTCTTTGGAACTGTAAATAAAGAAAATGTTTTTTGTTCCATTATGACTAGTCATAAAAGAGTTAAGACCAGTGGTTCTCAACCTGTGGGTCCCCAGATGTTCTTGGACTGAAACTCCAAGAAGCCTCCACCACTCGCTGTGCTGGAAGGGGTTTCTGGGAGTTGCAGTCCAGGAACATCTGGGGACCCACAGGTTGAGAACCACTGGTTAAGACTAATTCACTGGGTTTACCCAATCATGTTTCTAGCTCTGAGCTATCGTTTTATTCTGTGCGGTGCTACAGAGAGCAGAATACTACAGAGTATGATACACTGAACAAGGACTTGGGTGGTCTGAGTTCAGGCTTCCACTCAGTCATGAAAAACACTTAGTGTATCAGCTTTCTCATTCTGTCCTACCTCACAGGGTCACTGTGATAGTTAGAGCCTTCAATGATAGCCATGGATACCCTTGTTCTCCTCAGACAAGTTCATGAAGAACAAGGGCATCCATGGCTATCATGATGGATGCCTAAGGACAACCTCCGGGTTGGAGAGAGAGGCAGGATATCTCTCATTGCCATTTGCAGGGAATGATAAGCAGGGGAAGGCATCTGCTTGGGAATACCCTGAAGCAAATAGTGAGCTGCTGTGTGAGACAGAATGCTGGACTGGATGGGCTGTGGCCTGTTCCAGCAAGGCTGTTCTTATGTTCAACACCCTTGGGCCTGCTGGAAGAAAGAAGGCAGAGAAATGTAACAGACATATCAGCCAACCTGGCCCAACCCAACCAACTAACCTGAACCAACCAACCAACCAACCAACCAACCAACCAACCAACCAACCAACCTCTTTTATTTTCTTAAAGTTTCTTTCTCGGTTCACTGGGGTTCATCCTACTCTTACCACCTCTTCTGTTTACTGTGTTCGATAAAAGCATGCCTGGAAGAACTGAGAAGTGTGTTTGTGTGTGTGTGTGACTTCATCTTACACACCGTGAAGTGTTGGGAATGTGGCTAGGAATTTTCTTCTTCTGAAGAAACAAAGAGTAGCCCAGGAAATGATCCAAGAAGTGACTGAAGGACGCACTGGTCATTCACTCTGCAAACTGACCTTTTAAAGAAAACAAACTAACACTCCATGGGGGAGATGAGCATGGGGTTGGTTTAGAGGTGCTCTGCTTAAAAAACACACACCTTACTGAAGGCACAAAGGACATCAGCACAACATGCATCTTTGTGTGTGTAACAAGAGACACTGGAAATGTCAGGTCATAAGGATTTGTGAGACAACCGTCATTCTAATCTATATCCGTTTTGTGCCTTTCCGGCTGAAGGCCACTGGGTTGCATACAATATTTAGCCAGCAAATAGCCTAATATTGCATTGATAAGCCTTTGCCCACGTTCGGAAAGTTTCATTATATCCTCCTGTTGGAAAGAATCTGAGATTTCACGCATTCACATCAGAGAGAAAAAACTGTCTTGAGGCTTAGAAATATGTGAGAGGCCAAAACAGATACAGCGGACCCTCGTATACAAAACGGTTTGTATAGCATAAAATATGTACAACATAAAAAATTCCGGAGATAGGGGAAATTTGCTTAACAGAGTCGTCTATAGGGCGGCTCCGTACAACATAAAAATGGTCGCGAGTAGGGATTACTGTTTTCAATGCATTCCTATGGGAAATTTGTATAAAGGAAAATTTGCTTAACATAATTTCATTTGGAATGAATTAATTCCTTTATACAAGGTACCACTGTAGATGTGTTGGTTAATCCAGAGAGGAAGTGGTTGGAATTGACCAGGCCACACTTCAGCAAGATAAAGTGATTCCATTTGAACATTAGGAAGAACTTCCTGACGGTTAGAGCTGTTCGGCAGTGGAATAATATGCTGCCCCAAAGGAGGGTGGTGGAGTCTCCTTCTTTGGGGGTTTTTAATCAGAGGCTGGATGGCCATATGTCGGATGGGGGTTCCTGCATGGCAGGGGGTTGGACTGGATGGCCCTTGAGGTATCTTCCAACTCTATGATTCTTTGATTCTATGATTCTATTCCACTAGTAGGGTGATGGCACTCAGCTTCCTTGCTTCGTCTTGGTGAACGCCGAAGCAGTGGAAGACAACTCATAATGTTGTCTACCCCTCCTCTGGATGACTATCAAGTGTTTGATCTCCCCTCCGTCTTCTTTTTTTCAAGACTAAACATGTCCCATTCTTTCTGTCTTTCCTCCTATGGCTTGGTTTCCAGTGCTAGGTCATCCTTGTTGGCTTCTTCTGAACTGGGTCCAGTTTGTCAGTGAGCATCCTTCTTGACATGTGGCACGCAGAACGAAGAACCAACCAATGCTGGACAGAGGGGCGTTAGTCGTTCACCAGGTTCGGAGGCTAGGCTTCTGTTGATACAGTATGTGTACCAGTTGTGCAGAAATGAAGAGAAGGACATTGGTCAGAAAATACACATATGTACCCTAGCCTCCTTGTTCAAAGTGTTCAATCAAGAATGAGGAAGAAGAGAAAGCCATCAGTGTCATTTCAGAAAGAGGACCAGGCAATTTCTCACTCCTAAATCCATGGAGAAATTCCACTATGGTGGTTACTTCACGCCCATTTTGTCTCTGTTAGGGTTGTGCTTAGGAGCAGTACAAAAAATGTTACTTCACATCTGTTGCGAAACTACTGAATTTTGTCTCGAACACGCCCCCGGAACAGGTGTTAAGCAGGACAATGCTGTACCTGGTGCTGGGGTAGGGTTTTTCCCTTGTCACTCTTTGTTCCCGCTTTCTGTTCCGAGACAAGACACCATGTAGTAATGAATGTCACACAACAAAACATTCGTTTCCCTCAAAAAACTGTGTCCGGGTTTATTTTATTTTACTTTTATTTTTCAGAAGTGAAGTATCGAAAAAGAATTTTTCAAGCCCCCTCCTCCCGCAAAAAGGAAAAAGGAAGCTAGACAAATTCTTTGTTTGTCACGGTACAAGACTGTGAGGTAACACTTGTCCCGAGATAAGTTATCACGACCATGGGAACACTGAAACAGGGACAAATCCACGTGATCGTGACCAGTGCTGTCACGGTACAAAAGTAGTCGTCGAACATAGGTCGCGGTCTCACTAAAGATTTCTGCACATCTTAATTTGATGCATAGTTTTTTGGGGGGCCGTCACATAGTGTTTGATGTGCAGTTAGTGTCCTGTCGACAGGGTAGTATTTTACTGCTCTATGCCTGTCTCTAGTTGCTTACTGCACATCTTTTATCTTTTTTCTGGGTCAATTTTCTAAGTCTCCGTTGCAGGAAGTGGCAGGAAATGGGGTACGAAGCTAATTACTGTGTATTTTCTGGGGTCGCACCTCGCTAGAGTAGCAAAGGACTGTGCATGTGTAAGGGAAGATTTTTAAACCACCCCCTAGCGGTGGTTTAAAAAACTTCGGCGAAAGTGCACTTCCGGCGGCATGGTTGGTCGGTTGGGGCACCAAATTACTTCCCTTCACGGTTAGGACACGATCTTTTACTGTGCAGTTCACCGCAGCAAGAATGCGCAGAAAACGCTGGTGAGACCACGGCCAAAGAAGGACGTGAAGTAACTGCCTAAGAAACTCAGAAGTGCCTTTGCTTTAATGCCACTGGATTATCTCCCTTTGATTTGTTGGCAAGATATTTGCCATGACCCTGCCTGTCACAGAACCTGAATCTGAGGGGTTAAATGGTGAAGAGCTGCTGGAAGAGCCTTGCAGCTCAAGTCAGCAGGCAGCTGGGTCTGATGACTCAGCTGAAAGCATATCTCCTCCTCCTAGAAGGGCCATGAGCAGGATTCTGCAAAGATGTGCTACCAAGAGAGCTAGGGGAAGGGTCTTTGATGCTAGATGGGGAATCAGGTCTGGAAGCCCTGAGTACTAGCAGGAGCCTTTCCAGAAGGAAGGGTGTGTTCCCTGTTTGGGGATAAAGCTGGCAAGCTTACCTTGAGCATTCTGTGGGAGCAATGCGTCATTTGAACTTGCAACCACGTTCCTCTCTGTGACCTGGGCTCTGTTTCCTGATTTTGGACTGGCTTCCTGGACCACGGCTTGATCTGTTCCCTTGAGTTTGGCATCTGGTTTTCTTGAGATATTCTGGTTTTGACTTGGACTGGTAATTGCTGGGAATTGGATTCTGTTATTTATCTGGCACTTGATTGTTAGCAAAGCACTTGAACTTGTTTGGCTTTCCACTAAAGATCTTGGCAAAGAACTGAATCCTGTTTGTGTGTGTGCTCTGTGTGCGGGGCATGACAATATTAGGTTTCGTATCTGATGTTCTGTTGCTATGAGTTTTCCAGTCTTGTATGTGTCCTCCCTCCTGGCAACAGAGTGCAGGTAGTAGCGACTTTGGTTGCATCCTACCCAAAGTGGGGAGGGCCGTGGATGGGGGGTGGGGTAGTAATAAACATCACCATCCCTCTTGCTTACAAAATATCCTCCCACCCCAAAGCCAATGGATTATAATGTTCTCGCTCACTCGCTCCTGGCATCCTGATGAAAACATATCTGAAAGAATGACAGAGGCTAGTTTTGCAATAAACCAGAGTTTGAGAACACGTCGGCAAGAAAAAATCAGAGTTGATGAGATACAAGGAGCCCTGGAGCCTGGATGCAGTTGCAGAAAACTCATATATCTCAACAAGAGCTGAAGCTCATTAGCTCTTAAAGGGCTCAGAGCTTTGAAAATCCCATTTATTTCCTATTTCGTCTCTCTTCCCCCTACATACCTCTTCATTTTTGGCATTCGGCATTTAACTCCCAGAAAAAACAACCAACCAAGCAATATTTGATTTTCCGGAGCAAGGCATTATGAGAAAAATCAATTTCTTAAAAAGGCCTAAAAGGAAGAAGTGGAAACCAAAGCATTTATTGAGAAAATAAAGAGGACAGTAAGAGGTATTAATCCTTCCCAGGTAACGATATTCTTCTTATCTGAAATGGTGATCAGGTGATGGGGTTTTGCTGCTGGCAAATCACATGCATTTTGCATCTCGTGGAGTTGAGTTCAATGGGAGTTGTTGATGCTGGACACTTTTCTGGGCTGGGGTGGCTGTCAGACCATCTGGCGCAAACAAATTATTTTCTCCTCTTCCTGTGAATTTTCAAGAGACATCCACCTCTCTATTCTTTATGTCTTTCCCCCTCTCTTTCCTGTGTTGGGATTGATAGTCTGTTGAGGCCAACTCCGAGCAGTCAGCCATGTTTGTACAGATTGCTGTACATCTGTTCAATTGTAAGTACATGACACGGCTTTCGTTCTTTCCTCTTTGATCTCTTACAGCGAGTTATTGAGCCTGTGTGCTTGTCGATGAGAAAAAAGAGGTGAACTAAATCGGGGAACTTTGATGCTAGTTCAGCTCTGAATCTGGAGGTTGAGTCATGGCAAGTGGACTTCCTTTCTTGTGAGAGAGAAACTTTTTTTGCTCTCATGAGAAAAGTAATCCAGTTGCCATGACTCAGCTCCCAGATAACCTCACCTGGATGACAGAGAATCTCCACAGACATTCAGTTCTAACTCTCTGCACACTTGCTGTGCAGCTAGAGGACTCTAATCAGAAACTCATCAAAAGTTCTAACCTGTGTTGATGCAGGAACCTGGCATGAAGCTTGGCTGATGACTTGCCACTCAGAGACCGGCTCATGCTGTCTTTGCAGGAAAACTTGGAATTAGTGGGGTCACTACGCAGACCTGCGGAGGACTTCCACACTCTCTGTATTAGCTGCAAGGTGGAAGACATGGGGAAGGCAGTATCGACATGTACAGCAGGTGATCTGAACCTCTGGGGATGAGCCACAAATAGATTCAATTTCTCAAAGAAACCTCTGGTTTCTGAATGCAGGATATTGTACCAAAATCCCCAAATGGGCCCCTTTAGCCACACAATATCATGCCCACATCACCAGGGGGGAAAGTTGCTAAGCTTTACATGACAAAAGGCAGAGTGCTGGCGAATACAGGATACCCTCTTGTGTTTGTAATCATTCACAAAGTGACACCAAGCATGGGAAAATCCCAGAAAGTTTTTTTCATCAGTTAACTACTTCTCACTAAAGATGGGCATGAAATGGAAAATTTGTGTTTCGTTTTGTTTCATTTTTCTTCTCTTTTCATTTCATTTCGTAATTAACAAATTTTTTTAAAAAGAATAACAAAATGAAGCAAAACAAAATGATTTGTCTGTTTTTGCTTGCCTTTAGGAAGCACAAACTCAGTCAGGTTCATAAATTGTCTCTTGTTCTTTCAGAGTGAAACTTTTTTTTTTGGCTTTATTACATAGCAGCCCTTCTGAGTGAGATCTATCAGCATAACCCCCCCCCCTGCTTTGCATTCAAACACAGAAGAATGAACTTAGCCCCCTGAACCCCAAAGCTCTCCAAATTCAGAGGGCTGAAAGGGAAGAGCCCAACGGAGCAACCCACAAAATTTGGCGCCCCTAGGGCGCAGGGGAGTCATTTTATAGAGTAACGAAATGTTTCATTTTCAACAGCTAAAAATGGCCTTTCGTTTCATTTTTGTAATGAAACGCTCACTGCAGTTTCGTTTCATTTTGTAACATTTTGAATCCTCATAAACTGACAAAACAGCAGGTCATTTTTCGTATGGTGCCCATCTCTACTTCTATAAGAGCCTCTTGGTGCAGTGGTACATGCCTGTCCTGTAGCAAAAACTATGCTCACAACCTGGGGGGTTCAATCCCAGGTATCAGGCTCACGGTTGACTCAGCCTTCCATTCTTCCGAGGTCGGTAAAATGAGTACCCAGTTTGTTGGTGTGTGTGTGTGCAATGTGTAGCCTGCATAATGAAAAAAAATTGTAAACTGCTCAGAGAGTGCTTGAGTGCTATGAGACAGTATATAAGCAGAACACACACACACACACACACACACACACACAGGCAGAGCAATTCTCAGGACTGTTTTGTAATAATAATAATAATAATAATAATAATAATAATAATAATAATAATAATAATAATAATAATAATAATAATAATAATAATAATAATTTATTGTCATTGTGTGTATATAGACAGTATACACATACAATGAAATTCAGACACCCAGAGACGTGATTACACACACACACACAAATCTCTGAACACTCTCACACACATTAAAAAATCCCCTCAACACACACACATAAAAAATCCCTGAACACTCCCCCACCCACCAACCCCCACCAAAAAAACCTCACAAGCATCTACACAACAAGCTAGGTAATACAGTCCAAGTGCTCACTGCTGGTGGTCCTTGAGTTCATTATTAAGTGCAGTTATAGCTCTGCGATAGAAACTGTTCAGAAGATGTGTGGTCCGAGTTTTAATTGTTCTGTATCTTCTGCCAGAAGGCAACAGTTCGAAGAAAGTATGAGCAGGATAAGTAGAGTCTCTTAGAATGTTGTGTGACTTCCTCAAACAGCGAGATGTGAAGATGTCATCCAGGGTTGGTAGCTGGAGCCCGGTAACATTCTGAGCAATTTTAATTATTCTCTGTAGAGCTTTTTTGTCCGCTACAGAGCTGCTCCTATACCATGATAGCATGCCATGTTAGGACACTCTCAGTGGTGCTGTGTTAGTAGAACAGAAGTAGATACTGAGATAAATTCAACTTCCTGAGCATTCTCAGGAAATACAGTGTGAATGGCAGTGATTTCAGGTCCATCTTCAAAGTTACAACATTGCATTTGCCTCCCCCTATTTTTGCAGTTGCATTGTGGAATGCTGTGTTGCACAATATCTCCCACTGCGATCTCCTGCAGCAATAATAGATAAAAGAGCCCGGTAAATTTCTCCCCCTCTTTTTCATCCCTCGATCTACATGCACCGTCCTCTCAGGCCCATCCATCTTGAGCATCTCCTTAAGGGCTTTCAGGCACAGGGGGGAAGGAGGGTCCTATTGAGGGAAAACTGAAGAACAATTCGTTAAGCTTTTGTACCTGCTGGGTTTGGAGGCGAAGGCATCATACGTCTTCTTCGGTGCCTCCGACAGCAAAGAGGCAGCTGCCCGGCTAGGAAGACTGCCAACTGGAGGAGACAACCCTGCTTAACATCAGACAGCATGAATCCTTCAGCTCACACAGTAGGTGCAGGGAAACAGCCGCAAGATATTGGAAGGCAGAAGAAGGCGCTGCCAAATTACCTTGTAATGGGATACATTCTGCCTTCAAGGGAGGTGGGAAGGTGCTGTCCCCACCTCTGGTGCTGAAAAGGGACTTGATCGCAATCTGGTTGTATTTGGGACATGGCATTGGACAGTGATGGCGAACCTTTTAGGGATGTCACATTGAAAAAGGGACTGGTTTGTTTTCCATGGCTTCAGAGATTAGGACACGAGGAAATGGTTTCAAACTACAGGAAAAGAGATTCCATTTGAACGTTAGGAAGAATTTCATGACAGTTAGAGCTGTTCGGCAATGGAATATGCTGCCATGGAGGGTGGTGGAGTCTCCTTCTTTGGAGGTATTTAAGCAGAGGCTGGATGCCATCTGTCGGGAGTCCTGTGATGGGGGTTTCTGCATGGCAGGGGGTTCCTGCATGGCAGGCGGTTGGACTAGTTGGCCCTTGAGGTCTCTTCCAACTCTATGCATTCTATGATTCTATGATTGTATGACCGAGTGCCCAAACTGCGATTCAAACCCAATAATTATTTGCAAAGTGCCAATACAACAATTTAACCTAATTAGAGGTGGCAGTGAATGGGGCGATGTCGGGTGTCCACAGAAAGGGCTCCAAGGGCCACCTTTGGCATCCGTGCCATAGGTTCGCTAACACTGGCATAGGAGAAGGCGCAACCATAATTTCCTGGCTTGGAAATGCGAATCCTCCCTTGGAGCTGCAGAATGTCACGTGGGCTCAACGGAGGCTGGCAACTCCAGTTGGGCGTACATGTGATGTTGAGGATGATTAGTGAACTTATAATCATAGAGTTGGAAAAGACCTCAAGGGACATCCAGTCCAACCCCTTGCCATTCAGGAACCCCATCAAAATATTTTCGACAGGTGGCCATCCAGCCTCTGCTTAAAAACCTCCAAAGAAGCAGACTCCACCACCCTCCTTTGGGGCAGCATCTTCCACTGCCGAACAGCTCTGTCATGAAGTTCTTCCTAATGTTTAAATGGAATCTCTTCTCCTATAGCTTGGGACCATTGCCCCACACCCTAGTCTCTGAAGCCATGGAAAATAAACCAGTCCCTTCTTCAATATGACATCCTTTCAAATACAGAAGTTCCTGAACTTACGAATCTAATCTGTTATGAATGTATGCTCTTAAGTTGAACTACTATTGAAAAAATGTTTAAAAATAAAAAAAAAAAAAATACATGTAAGTCAAGCAGACCACATCTAATGTTTGTAAGTCAGCAGTTAAAACACGAACAGTTTTCTGCTCTTAAGTCAAATTGCTCTTAAGTCAAGCTGCTCTTAAGCCAGGTTACCACTGTACTGTATTTAAACATAGCTTTCATATCCTTTCTCAGTCTTCTTTTTGTAAGGCTAAACATTCCCTGCTCACTTGGCAAGAACACATGGATCTCTACCTGCAGAATCTCTTCTGCAGGTTTAGCTAGCCCTCTGCAAGGTTCGGACTAAAATCAGGGATGGTGCCTTTGTCTCTGTAAATTGAACGCTGAATGCTCAGTAGGTCAAGGGATTTCAGCACCGGACAGCTGCATCATAACTTGGGGAAGGTGAGTCATCTTGCCTGTAAGCTTGAGGGCTGTGGAAAACGAAGACTGTCCTAAAAGAAAATTCAAATGTAACAAGACGCTGGTTCTAGATTCGGCAAGGCGGGGAAGCCCCTGAACAAAAACTGATTACCAGATCAAGTCAAACCGAGAGGGAGAAAAAAACAAAGGGGAAAACTATGCAAAGCAAGAGGGATTGGCCAGTTTGTTCTGTCACGTGAAAGAAAGCAAACAGAGAGAAACATACAACAGAGAGGTTGCCGGCTGTTCTTTCTTCGTGGGCCAATTCCAATGATTTACCAGCAATGATCGGAGATATATTTATGCAACAGACATTCCTGGCTATCTTCCAAGCAGTTCACTGGCCTCTCTAGACATTCCTCTGTCACTTGTCCTTGTAAGTCTGCAATTCTCATTCCCCCCCCCCCGGCCCCGAAAGCTTCCTTCCACCGCCGTTTTGTCCATTCTTAATCTGCCAGGAAATTCAACGTCATTCCAATTTCTCCTTAGTTCAAAGAGTGCTCTTTTGTCCTTTCCCAAATTAGATCCATCACTGAACCTCATTGTTTTCCGTCTCAGAAATGCAAATCCCAGAGGGTTCGTTGTGCTCACCTAAAAACACAAAATAAATACAAGGGGTGGGCAGGCAGATATGTTACAAGGAGGGAAAGTGGAGATGGTGGAGGGAGCAGAGCAGTGATGGGTATGGGATTAGAAATGGGGTCAAAGGGGCCCAGAAATGTGACAAGCATGTCCCAATTTGGGAGGAAGTGGTGAACAGGATAATATGAGTCTTTTAGAGGCACTGAATCATGGTCTCAAATTACTGGTATACAAATTTCAGCTGATCCCCCAGAAAAAATATCTTAACCGTTAGAGCAGTATGACAACAGTTCAGGAGTTTGTGCCCATCTCAAATTGGAATCATGAAGATCTTATATATATACAGATAAGATAATATATTTTCCTGCTGATGAGTTGTTGATGACCACGAGGATGGTGATGTCCTGCACCCTTGGTGCTGGGGTTGGGTTAGTGTTTTATTTTTTATTTTTTTTTACCAATTATGAGGATTCCAAAAGAATAACCTAAATCCAGAACCTAGAATAGGAAATCGGAAATAAGAGCACCCCAAAGATTCAGGTTCTTTGGGGTTTCCTGAAAGAGTCTGTACCCCCAAAAAAACTCAAAGTCAAAAGAAGACCCCCCAAATACTGATAACACTAAGTGAGTTATGTTTACTTTGTGGTAAGGTATGTGTATTTTCTTTCTTTCTTTATAGGTTGTGCATGTATAGATTGCTGATTTTTTAAAAACTGTTTTTTTTTAAAAAAAAACACGAGGAACCAACCCAACAAAGTAACTTGAAATGAAGAACAGGCTTAAATACAGCAGGGCATTTAACTATGGAAGGCCATAGTCTTGTGAGTCAAATGCAGGGGTTCTCAACCTGTGGGTCCCCAGATGTTCCTGAACTGCAACTCCCACAAACCCCTTCCAGCCCAGCGAGTAGTGGAGGCTTCTGGGAGTTGCAGTCCAGGAACATCTGGGGACACACAGGTTGAGAAGCCCTGCTCTAATTCCATTCATTGCCTTGCTGTTGCATTGATTAACTCGTAGCTGAGATGACCAAACACAACTCATGTTGAGTTGGAGCAGTTGACAGCCAATACGAATGCTGCAGCCTCTGGACTTGGCTTTGTGGAGGTTGTTCAAAGACACAACCTTTTGTTGTTGTTCAGTCATTCAGTCATGTCTGACTCTTCGTGACCCCATGGACCAGAGCTCGCCTGGCCTTCCTATCTTCCACTGCCTCCCAGAGTTTGGTCAAATCCATCTTGGTTGCATCGATGACACCGTCCAACCATCTCATAGTCTGCCGTCCCCTTTTCCTTTTGCCTTCCATCTTTCCCAACATCAGGGACTTTTCCAAGGACTCCTCTTTCTCCTCATGAGGTAGCCAAAGTACTGGAGCCTCAGCTTCAAAATCTGTCCTTCCAGTGAACATTCGGGGTTGATGTCTTTCAGGATGGATAGGTTTGATCTCCTTGCAGTCCAGGGGACTCTCAAGACTCTCCTCCAGCACCACAGCTCAAAAGCATCAATTCTACAGTGATCAGCCTTCTTTATAGCCCAGCTTTCACATCCATACATCACTACTGGAAAAACCATAGCTTTGACTACCCTGACCTTAGTTGGCAAAGTGATGTCACAACCTGAGGACCACACTTTCAAAGTCTTCCCAGCTGGTTCTCTCGCCATTCTCCCACCTTCTCCAGCAGCTGAAAAAAACAATCTCTTCTGGAGGAAGCAAGGCCCGTGAGCCTTCATTTTCAAAAGGCTTCCTAATAAGTCGCTATTCAAAAATGCTTCCACAAACGGCCCTCATCTCAATTTCTTCCCCCGGATTTCAGAGTTCCAAATTACTTGATCTTGTCTCCGAAGCAGAACTGATGCATTAGGAATCCACCGTTGTTCCGCTTGCTTTTTTTAAAACGTCCAATTTTTAGAGAGGGCTGCAGCTGTCAGATCCGTCAGCACTTCCTTGCATCCCCACCCCACCCCCAAGATATTATGTGCACATCAACAAGGCGCTGTACAAAAGCCAAAGTGGCACTGTGATATGTTTTGTTACTGGGGTTTATTTTATTCATCATAACCATTAGAATAACTGAGTTAGGTGGAACCTAAAAGGCCATCGGAGCCAACTCCCCTAACCAATGCATGAACCCAAATCAAAACCAATCTGACAGATGGCTGGCTAGTTATCTTTGGAATGCCTTCAGTTTTGGAGCAGTCACCACCTCCTTAAGTTATGGGTTCCATTGTCATACTTCTCTAACAGTTAGGACATTTCCCCTGATAGTCAGTCTAAATATGGCTTCCTGCAACCAGACTCCATTGTGACATTTCCTACACTCTGGGTTGATCAAGGACAGATCCTGACCCTCCTATATAAGACTAACTTTCACGGCTTTGAAAAGTGCTCTCCTAACTCCCCCACCCCTATCTTCTTTTTGCAAGACTAAATATGCTGTTCTTTCAGTCTTTTCTCCTAAGACTCTGTTTCCAGTCCCTGGGAATGTTTAGGCTTTCAAAAAGAAGGCTGAGAGGGGATATGATGGCTACATTTAAATATCTGAAAGGATGTCACATTGAAGAGGGGGCTGGTTTGTTTTCCATGGCTTCAGAGGCTAGGACTCGGGGCAATGGTTTCAAACTACAGTTAAAGAGATTCCATTTGAATATTAGGAAGAACTTCATGACAGGTAGAGCTGTTTGGCAGTGGAAGATGCTGCCCCAAAGGAGGGTGGTGGAGTCTCCCTTCTTTGGAGGTTTTTAAGCAGAGGCTGGATGACCATCTCTCTGGAGATACTGCGATGGGGGTTCCTGCATGCCCGGGGGTTGGACTGGAAGGCCCTTGAGGTCTCTTCCAACTCTATGATTCTATGATTCTATGATCATTCTTGTTGCCCATCTCTGAACTAGTTCCAGTTTGTTGGCATCTTTCTTGTAGTGTTGGCATCTTTCTTGTAGGCCTGATGATTGCTAAATAGAGTGGTACTAGTACCTCATGGGCTTTGGAGACTACTGTATATGTCTGTTAATGCAGACTAAAATCACATTGGCCTTTTGTGCAGCCACATCACACTGCTGGCTCATATTCAGCATTTCCTCTACATCAATCCCAAGATCTTTTTCACTCATAGTATTACTGAGCCAAGCCATTTCCCATACAGTGATGGTCTTTTGTTCAATATGTCATCCAGGATGTTATACTTTCTCTAAGAAGGAAGATTGTTGTTCTGATATCATGACCTGGAAGATATGAAGGCGGCCACGTGTCCTTTTTTGTTGGAGAAATATCCCCACCCCTTTTGAATAATGGACAATCTTTATTTTGAAATGACCTCTGTTTGAAGGGCCATCCCTTCATAGGGGCCAAATAGGGGTCGTTTGGTCCATTTGATGGAAAACCAATGGAGAGCAAGAAGGGGAGAGATGGTGGGAATTGAGGTTGTCCATCCATACCTAGGGGCAACCTTAAGAGGTACATGGGTCTCTTGGAAACTGTCTTCCTATTCTATAGGGTCTATTTGGCCCTACAGATGATCCCTGGAGACAGGGATAAGCAGTGAGGTGGTGAAGTTTGCGGATGACACGAAACTTTTCCATGCGGTAAAAAACAGAGAAGATTGTGAAGAGCTCCAGAAGGATCTCTCCAAACTGGGGGAATGGGCTGTGAAATGGCTAATGCTTTTCAATATAGCCAAATGTAAAGTAATGCTTATTGGGGCAAAAAAATCCAAACTTTATCTATCAACTCATGAGCTCAGAGTTATCCGTGGCGGATCAGGAAAGAGATCTTGGGTGTGTTGGTGGACAGCTCCATGAAGGTGTCTCCCCAATGTGTGGCAGTGGCAAAGAAGGCCAATTCCATGCTAGGGATTATCAAAAAGGGGATTGAAAATAAAACAGCCAACATTATAATGCCATTATACAAAACAATAGTAAAGCCGCACCTGGAATATTGTGTACAATTCTGGTCTCCGCATCTCAAAAAAGAAATAGTGGAACTGGAAAAGGTGCAGAAGAGAGTGACTAAAATGATTACTGGGCTGGGGCACCTCCCTTATGAGGAAAGGCTAAAACATTTGGGGCTTTTTAGTCTGGAAAAAAGGCGCCTGAGGGGGGATATGATTGAGACGTACAAAACAATGCAGGGTAGAGATGGGCACGACTTGAATTTTTTTTTTTCGAGTTGTCGTTAGTCGGGCCGGTTCCGTTTCGGCTCGTTTCCGTTTTTCGCGAAAATTTGCAAAAATTAGTCGGTTCGTTTTTTCGTGTTGTCGTTAGTTGGTTTGGGGAGGGGGTAGCGGGCTCCTGGAGGGAGCTGCAGGAGTCAGCCAGAGCCACAAGTGACGGACTGGCAGACTCTTTGCACCCGCTGTGTCAAACTTGCATGTAGTGCAATGCAATGCAGGTAGATCATTAGGGTAAGACGGGTTAGCGGAACGGCTAGGGTTAGGCTAGACGGGTGAGGTTAGGGTGAGTATTGGGGTGCACCTCTGGGTGCCTCTCTGACCCACTTAGAAGGACAGTGTACCAGGCGTATGGGTAGGCTTAGGATTCGGGTTTGGGCTACGATTAGTGGGATGTTTATGCCCGACACATCAGAATCTCTGTGGTCAACCTGGCCAAGTGGCCATGTGATTGGTGGAAAAGTTGCATGGTCTACTCCCATGGGCGAGCCCATCATTGCAAATGTGCAGGTGTAAAAAAATAAAAAAAGAAAAAAACCCACTGCTGCTACTGAAAAAATTCAAGCATTTAAAATAGCTAATTTTCGCATGTTTCTGTGGTGCTTTGGTGGGGTTTTGGGCAACGATTTCAAAAAAAATATTGCGGTCACCAGTTTGGATCCCCCGCACTGCATGGCAAATGGATGCGCCCTGCCACCAGGAGCGCAGCAGTAGCAATAGCCAAGGATGGGGGGGCATCTGGCCTGGTAGGTGCCCTCAGACAGTTTTCGCCTACTTTTAGGGCCGGGAATCGGGGGTTTTTTTTAACTTTTAAAAAACTTTTTTTCTGTGCCGCTTGGCATTGCGCGATCGGCGCGATGCAAGAACGGCACGAAAATCAGACCAAATTGTTCGTTCGTCACGAGCTCGAATTCTGGTGAAGTAATCCCGTTTCCGTTTCCGTAGAGTAACGGATACGAGTAACGGAAACGGGAATACCGCTAAGTCGTGCCCATCTCTAATGCAGGGCATGAGTAAATTGAATAGAGGGAAGCTCTTCTCTCTCTCCCAAAATACCAGAACTAGGGGACATGCACTCAAATTGAGGGCTGGGAGAGTAAGAACAGACAAAAGAAAAATATCACCAGCGCATTGTTAGTCTGTGGAACTCCCTGCCACAGGAGGTGGTGATGGCATCTGGCCTGGATGCCTTCAAAAGGGGATTGGGCAGATTCCTGGAGGAAAAGTCCATGGCAGGTGACAAACCATGATGGAGATGTGTAACCTCCAGGGTTTAAACCAGGTGGGGGGCCAGATGCAGGGGAGTGGTATCAGGAGACAGATATCTAGTCTCATGCGCTCCCAAACACATCTGGTGGGGCCGCTGTGAGATACAGGAAGCCGGTCTAGATGGGCCTTTGGCGTGGTCCAGCAGGGCTCTTCTTATGTGTTATGTTCTTATGTTCAAGTCCAGCCCCTGTCAAGGATATACTTTGTATTTAGTTCTGATGGCTACCTGACTCCTCAACTTGTTTTACTTCAAATGGAAATACTGAGAGATACCAGAAATGAGCCTCCCCACCATACGTGCCACGGAAGAGACAAATGGACCATCAACGGAGACATGACAAGACTGCAACACTGGGTAATCTCTTTCCCATTTTATTTGATCCAATTGGCTACACCCAGTGGACTTTTCCAATTTTTATCCCAATCCCCAAATGAAATGCATGGGCCTTCTGCATGAAGCCCCCTCCCCCTTCGCTGGCAAGGCAGGGGCCATTGGTCTCGATGAACCACATTGAGGAGAAGTGTGAATGTGCATACGTGAGCTGTGGCATATCTTTAAAAGGACTGGGACAATACAAACACCTCCCTCCCTTCATTTCGGATGCAGCCTAAGAACATCCAAGCTCCGAACCTCAACTAAGCAACTGCCTGGCTCCCCCCCCCCAATCTTGCCAAGGACCCTACATCTAAGAAATAACTCCTGGCAAATCTATCTTTTGCCATGTTATAACCTATCGGTACTGCTCTGAGGGTCCCCCCCCCCGAAATATTAGCAACATTTTTGTTAATTTTCTATTAGCCTAAAGGTATTACCTGTTCCACTTTTCTAGAATGGGGATTGGGGAAATTAACACACAACTCCTGAGCCCATAGCCAAGAACTAAGCCACTGAGATGCCCAGCAGTTTCTCCTGCCGGGTGATAGCGTTCATGCCCCTGGCTGCACAGGTTATGCTGTGCAATACTATTCCTTCTTGGTTGGTGGAAAGGCCAATCTGTCCAGTAGATCCCCCCCCCCCTTGGAATGATGAGAATGGCAAGAAGATAACTTATATGGTTCGATATGCCTGAATCCTATGGCCTCTTGTTTCCCTGCCATTTCCACAGGAAAAATAACTGGCACCAGAACTTTGGGCATTATTATTTATCAGGGGGTGTCTAAGAAGTAATGACAATAAACGAGCCTTCTTGGTGGACATAAGCTCTTGTGGACATCGTAGTTCATCAAACCGGAGAGATGATGCATCTGAAGAAGTCCATGAGAATGTACTCATACATGCAAGACAACCTGGCCATCTTGAAGAAGCCACAGAATAAGAAGGCTAGTTTCTCCTCCAACAGATGGCCAGTCCTCTCGATTTGGGAATGAGAGCATCTGTTGTCCTTCAAGGTGGCCCTTCCTATCGGAATGGCTTCCCATCTCGTTGACCCTCTGATCCCGAGTTCAGCAATTCATCACACTACGCCTCAGTTCATACAATGTTTGGAATCGATGCCTCTCAGCTCACCTGAAGGGTACAGCATTCCAGCGTATTAACCATATTGGCTGGCCAAGTGTCTTATTGACATTCCTGTAACAAATGTTCAGTTAATCGCCTGTAACGGGAAACTGTCCAGGGTTTTAAGATTCATCTTTCACCTTGCAAGGAACGAACAAGCGAACAACCAATGAAGGGATTAGACCTTCTTATGACTTTCTGGCCAACATGTTGATGGTCTTAAGATCAAAGTTTCACTTGAATGTGGCTTAGAGCCTTGTGTGTACGTGTGTGTGTGTGTGCACGCGTGCACCTAAATGTGTGCCTAAGTGTGTGCGTGCATGCTTGTGTTTAACACATGGACACACACAAAAGTAGTTTCTGATCCAGAGTTTTTTCAACACTTTTGTTGTGTGAAATGGCCAACAGACTAGGCTCTTGGTATCAAGGATAATCATCAGCTAGCCAGAAGAAAAAGCTTTTCTCTCTCACATGCCGTTTAACCTGCAGTGACATGCCATATAGATTCACCCGGTTATCCTGCAACTGGAGTCTATCATGTTTGTAAAACCATGGATTTCAGGAAGCAGATCCCCTTTAACAAGGCATTCTCCTCCTGTTCGGAGGCGAAACAGCAAGATCGACAAACGGAGACACCGTTTTACTGAGGTTGCAATAGCAGCTGGAGGTGGATCCTCTTCGGTGTTAAACTTTCATGCCTTGCTGTTCAACTTAAAACATCTCCCTCGGAATGAAAGAAGCCATTGATAGTAGCAGTCTTAAATGAGACCAACAAAAGTATTTCAAAGAGAGAGAGGTGCAACCACATGGGTCTGAGTGGAAGACACATGCAAACAGGAGTCAAGACATACAACGGCTGGGTTGTTCCACAGTTTAGAAGCCGGAGGTTGGATGTTCGATTCCCCCACTGGGCTTCCTTGGTGGGGGATGGAATTGATCTATAGCAGGGCTCCTCAAACCTTTTTAAACAGGAGGCTGGTTCACTGTCCCTCAGACACTGTTGAGGGCTAGACCAGTGGTTCTCAACCTGTGGGTCTCCAGATGTTCCTGGACTGCACCTCCCAGAAACCCTTTCCAGCACAGCGAGTGGTGGAGGCTTCTGGGAGTTGCAGTCCAGGAACATCTGGGGATCCACAGGTTGAGAACTACTGGGCTAGACTATAGTTTGAAACCAAAACGAACAAATTCCTATGCACACGGCACATAATTTGTTTTTGTAGTGCACAAAAAGCAGGAAAAAGAATGTAATATTTAAAATGAAGAACAATTGTAATCAACATGAACATAATTATATTTCAATGAGAAGTATGGGCCTGCTTTTGGCTAATGTGAGGTTCAATAGTAAAGTAAAGATTATCCCCGCACATGTGTGCTAGTCGTGTCCGACTCTAGAGGCTGTGCTCATCTCCGTATTCAAGCCAAAGAGGAGGTGTTGTGCAAGTTCATGGCCATGTGGCCGGCATGGCTGCACAGAACACTGTTTACCTTCTCTCTTTTTATGGCAATACCTATTTATCTACTTGCATTTACATGCTTTTGAACTGCTAGGACGGCAGGAGCTGGGGTTAACAGAGGGAGCTCACCCGGGATTCGAACTGCTTAGCTGCTGACTTTGTAGCCAACAGTTTTCAATACTCTAGCCTGCTGAGCCACTGCACCCCTTGAGAGGTTCAATATCTGCTTCCATATTTGTCACTGCTAGTCTTAGCAAGTGATGCCAGTGTCCATCAGTTAGTCTGGATCTGGTTTGGGCTAGGGAGAGAAAAAAAGTTTACCGGTGGGACCAGTAAAATAAGTGCCCCCACTGCAACCTACCAACCTGATCCCACTGGAAAAGCCCTCTTGCCTCCTTCTCCCCTTCTCAGAAATCTTCCAAGCCACCATCACTGGCACCTCTTCTTCAGTGTCCATTCCCTTTGCTCCTGATTTTGACACACACAGAGAGAAAGACTCTCCTCGTGCCCAGCTCCATGGGTCGCACTCACCCTTCCCAGGGGGTGGAATAACGGGTAAGGGAAAAGTGGGGCCAGCTGGCCAGCTGCAGGAGAAAAGGCTGGCAGGAGGAGGAGGAGGAGGAGGAGGAGGAGGAAGGAATGGGGATGTATAGAGTGGCAATGGCGGGCATGCAAGCGCAGGGTGGGGGAGATTTGGCACTTGCTGAGGTGTGCAGAGAAGCTCCCTCTTGCTTTCCCAACTCCAGTGTGCCAGCAAGTGGTGGCCCTATCGGGGAAGAGGGCATGGCGCTGGGCGTGGGGGTTGGAGGGTCCTTGGCTGCCGGCACAGTTCCTTCAGTCCCGGGCACACACACTGCAGTCGGTGTAGGGTGGGGCAAGTGCAATGGCTGGTGGGCTTGGTTCAGGATTCTGGAAGGCTGGATCTGACCCACAGCCCATAGTTTGAGGACCCCTGATTTATAGGATCCCTTCCTGCTCTGTAGTTCTAAGATGATTGTCTTAGAACGTCTAGATAACTAACTCAGTGTGTTTTAAACATCTGGCTAGGGTGCTGGAGGTCAGGGATTTGATTCCTCCCTGTGTCTCCTTGATAGGGGGTGGAGGCGATGATCTGGTCCATTTCAGCTTGGCAATTTTAAGGTTATTAAATGTCTGGAAAGCTCGGTAGCCCCACTGAGCTTCCTTGAGCTGATGAGCTATATCAATAGGCTCCCTTCTAGTTCCACATAGCTGAGATGATGATGATGATGATGATGATGATGATGATGATGATGATGCCTGCTTTGAACACAGGCCACATGTTTATCTCTAAATTACAAATCGGAGAGAAATAGTTAGGAAAAAGGCCAGCTTTGAACTTAATTTCTCTGAAGCACCAACTAAGGCTTTGAATAGCTTTCTGATTCTTCCACCCACCCACCCTATTTTCCCCCAGAAGTGTGCTTTTCCTATTCAATCTGTTTATTGCACTGAGCATTCTTCATCTCCATGGAAATTCTTTGTTTTTTAAAAATATTTTTGGCCCTACCTTTCTCCTTGAAAAGGACTCAAGGCGGCTTGCATCATTCAAGGACAATATTTAAAGCTAAAAGCAGTCCATATATAAATATTAAGACTGCACAAAAAAGGAGTTAACAAAATAATAAATCACACATAGCAATGAGTTAATGGAGAAGACACGTGGCTTAGGAAATAATCTTGATTGTTGGTTTGTATGTTTTTTTTCTGGATGGGAAGGGAAGTTGAGAGTAAATGTAAACCAGTTATACTGTATGCATTTTTTGCGCCTAAGAGAATAAAATATCTGGAAGTTGGCTCATGGCAACTATACTTCTTTTCTTGAGAGACTGAAACATTTTGCTGCTCATCCAAACAGCTTTGTCAGTCTGACGAAATTGTTTGGATGAGCAGCAAAATGTTTTGATCTATCAAGAAAAGAAGTCCAGTTGGCATGACTCAACTTCCAGATAAACTTGCCTGGATGACTGAAAATTTTCACAGACAAAGAAAATAAAATCAATCAATTTTATTTTACAGCCAAAGGCCCGATAAGAAAATAAAATATTTAATAAATACAATGTTGGTTACTATGTTATATTAAGATTTCATTTTTTGCCTTGCTTTTTGTTTGTTTGTTTGTCAAAATAAAGGTTTTAAGAGTGGAAAAACACCCTCAAGGGAAGCCCAATGAAGAGAGCATTGAAGTAGTTGATTTGGGGTGTTAGCAACACACACACAAGTGTCTTGGGCGATCCATCATCCAGGTAGTCATGTCTTGACAGAAGGAGAGCACATTTAATTTAAGAGAATGAAATTTTATTGGAATGATGTGCATGTGAAACAGAGGACGAGAAGAAAAATGACTCATATCATCATATCACCTCTTTTGTTTTCATTTTCAGCTGGCACTCCAGTTGCCTCTCAGTCTTCACTGTTAGTTTGGATTGCGATCCACCGGAAGTGAGACAGGAAAGGAGTTGACAATCCAGAGTTGCGGGAAGTAGTGTGAATAACCATGATATGCTCCTTAGGGCATCAATCAATGTCTTCGAAATGGCGGGGAACTATGTGCCCCTCTGCTTTGATAGCACTGGAGAAGGGTTGGTATGGATCAAAAAATGAGATTTCCCGTTTTCCCCTTTTTTCATTTGCTACAAGCCAACATCGCATCTCCCTGTGGTCACGAGTCACTCGTGGCAATCAATCTTCTACAATCCCTTGCATAAGTGCACAGATGGGGTCCTTTGTTGGTAAATTAATTTTTCGAGAAATCAATACATCCATTCTGGCAGACCTCTCCGGGCGTGCGGGGGGATGCAGGAACAGATATAATATCGAAAACACCACAAGTTCATTCGCGGACAACAAAGAGAATGAAGGGTTAAGTTTGAAATATAAGTGGCTGGCATTCAGTTTTTGGACACTTCTGTTGTGATAAAATGGCAAACTTTGAGACTATAGCTATGGTCATTTGTTTAACTGATAAGGGACATTTGGTTACCTGGTATTTTGGGAGGTGAATCAGGGTACTGCAGTTGATCGTAGAATGAAATAATCAAGTAATCATGGAGACAGAAGAGGACTCTGGCCTCTAAGGCCATCAGGTCAAAATCAAAGCAGATCTGACAGCTGGTTGTCCAGTAGGATGGGCACCTTACAAAAAAAAACATGCTCTTTCCTCGTTTCGCAACCTTACAAAACCTTACAAAATGAAACGAAACAGCAAACAGCATGTGGTCAGGAAATGAAAGGAAACATCATTTTCTTTTGGTTTGGAAATGAAACAATTCATCCTAGCCTCTTGATCCAGCCATCTTGAGAACAGGAGGTTTATTATTCAACTGTCTTCCTTCCTTCCCACACGTCAGCTGTTGAGATAGTTTATCTCTGATCTTGATCTGCCTGAAGCTAGCCAGGAGATGAGCTCTTCCGTTCTCCGGCTGTGTCTGCAAGTTGATTTAAACTGATTGTTTTCCTTTCCTGATTGATGCAACCCTCTCTTTTGCTTTCCTGATTAAATAGGACTGTGGAGGTTATTTGGAATGTGGGAAGTATGTCATGGAGGGCGATGGAGTCTCCTTCTTTGGAGGTTTTTAAGCAGAGGCTGGATGGCCACCTGTCGGGAATATTGTGATGGGGGTTCCTGCATGGCAGGGGGTTGGACTGGAGGGCCCTTGTGGTCTCTTCCAACTCTATGATTGTATGATTCTATGATTCTATGAAATGAGTTAAGTTGGACTCTCACTAGAAGTAAACCTGATCACACCGAAGCTATTGTACTTTGGATTCCACATGAGAAGACTTGCTAGTTGCTAGAGAAGACAACCATGCTTGGAGAAATGGAATACAGAGTAGGAAAAGAGGCAGAACATAGATGGATGGATCAACTCAATGAGGGAAGCCATCACAGACGTGTGTGTGTGTAAGGTTGTTAATTAAAGGGCTTTGTCATTCATAGTTGCACTCTAAGGTGCAAACAACTTGAGAGCATGTCACATAGCCAACAGAAAGCCAATGAGATGTTGATTTATCCACTTCCTGAAGATACTAAATAAAACACATCAGAAATCGATATTTGGGAATTAGAGGGTGCCAGGGACTATGCAAGGAAACCCTGTTTGCCATTTCCACATTTTCTGGCATTCACGGGGCAGGGGGGGGGCTTGTCACTGATCCTTCATGGACACCGTGGCTCTATGGTAAATGCAGAAGAACCTTCTGCTGAAAAACTGTGTGTGGAACGAATGAGCTGGTAGGGAAAGTAGTGCTCATTCCCATCAACCATTATGGAAATAATTGTCACGGTGCATAAAAAAAAAAGCAAATTGTTCAATTACTTTGTCAGACTCAGCAGTAATGCAGGAAGATTCCATCCTGAGAAAATTGGAATACCTGAATGACAGGGTCCCTTCCTCATCATGAAGAGATGAAATAAAATAGTGATTAGAATGGAACATGCTATATACGGGACCGTAAAGTAATACATCCATTATGCATTGATAAATAGCATGGTCAAATAAGAGGAGCCCCAGGCACAGAGGAGAGGAGAGTGGGGGGGGGGAGGTTTTAAGAATGGCTTGCAAAAGCAGCAGAGAAATAGATTCCTGTTTGGGGGGGGGTTTAAGCAAAGGCTGGATGGCCATCTGACGGGTGTCCTGTGATGGGGGTTCCTGCATGGCAGGGGGTTGGACTGGATGGCCCTGGAGGGCTCTTCCCACTCTAGGAGTCTAGGAGTCTATGGTTCTCCCTGGTAGAGGCACTCCTTGACTTTGATGGGCCAAATTAAATGGATATATCTCAAGGGAGGGTGTCTGGGTCACTGGCTTAGATCTCTGGCTGCAGAGCCAAAGGCTGGGAGTTCAGTTCCCCACAGGGCCTCCTGGGAGCAGAGCCAGCCTGGGTGGCCTTGGGCAAGCTGCACGCTGCTCCCAGGGCACCCCAAAAAGAGGGGAACGAGACGTCACTTTGGACTATTCTCTACCTAGAACCCCTCAAAAAAAAAAAAAGGATTGCTGAGATTCAGAATGGACTTGACTGTACTCCAGTTATTCTTATCGCTTCTTGGAAAGTTCGCATGTTGCCACGTGTTGCGGGCGGTGGTGTACCTTAAGCCCCCTATCCCACATCCCTTTAAATGCAGATTAAATTTGTAGATAAACCGTGTCCAAAAATGCCATCCCCATGGCCATTGGGCTTTTTTTGAAAAAAAAAGGAAAAAGAAAACCCGGTAACACCCCCCTTAAGCAAGGTTTCCAAGACTTACCGGAGAGGTAGGGAATTTTTTGCCTCGCTTAAAAAAATCTATCTTTTAAGGAGGCAGATGTCGTGGGACCATGCAGATGATCAGTTTTTTTTTTCTTATAGCGCTGACCGGCTGTTCCTGGGGCTGATCAGGTGCTGTTTTTTCTTTTCTTTTCACTTCCCCCCACCCCTAGCGCCAGTCAGCTGGTCCTCTGGCTGGTATGGCACTTAAAAAAAAACATTCCTTACCCTTCTAGCTCCAGGCAGCTGGCCAATCCAGCACTTTTTAAAAAAATTTCCCCAACCCTAGAGCCAGTCAGCTGGTCCTTTTTAAATTCTACCACCACCTGCTGGCCATGGGGCTGAACTGCACTTAAAAAAAACCCCTTTGTACGTGGGAACTGCTATCCCACATCTTCAGTCACAGGACGGGAGGAAGAGGAAAAGCCGGACCTTCCGAAGATCAGGATCTTCCCCAGGTGAGATAGCAGCCTTATAAGTTACCTTTTAAAAGCAATGGAACCAGGGAGATTGGAATCACTCCACTTGGGAAGCAAAGAATAGCAAGAGTCTTACTGGGGTCACATCAGTTGCAGCAGTGCATTGCAGCTAATTGACAACATGCCAGCTTTGAGCCTGGGCACTGTCCCAAGTTTCACGACAAGCACAAGACCTGGAATGCCATGTGCATCTTGTTAATGACCTGCAATTTGCCACCCTGAGATGTGCAAGTTCGCTTACTCCAGGTTAAAATCCCAATGTTTCTAGCTGACCAATGTTTCTAGCTACCAAGATAAATGTCTTGATGTTCCGGCAGATTTTTTCCCCCTTATCAATCAAGGACCTTATCCAAAGTATCATAAAAAGTAGTGTATGAAAAAACTGGGCAAAAGAAGAAATTACTTTTTGAATAAAATAACAAGCAACAACAGCAGATTATAATAGGAACCCCCTATCCATGGGATCAATATCCACTGATTTATTTATTCACTGCCTCTAATACTAAATACAACCCCTCAGAAATATATATATATACTGGCCATTAGAGGGAGCCAGAGAACATTGCAATGTATAGAGGTCAATACATCTATGGCTTTTTGGTATCTGCCGGTCATTTTCATAATACGTGTAAAGAACAAAGCATGTTTAAAAACACAGTAGGAGTCCCACATCTATGGGATCATTGATTCACTGTTCCATGGTCTGAAAATATTAAAATATTGAAAGAAAGAAAAATCCTAGAACTAGATATTTTTTAAAGTTGAAGTGACCAGAACTGGCCACTAGAAGGCGCAAGAGACCATAATAGAGCAGTGTTGGTGAACCAATGGCCAATACAACTTGGAGCCCTTTCTGTGGGCACCCCACATCACCCCTTCACAGCTCCCTGGATTCAGGTTAAATGGTGCTCCTTTTTAAGATTAATTTTGTGTTTGTTTTTAAAGCACCAACCTCGTGGCCCCTGGGGTCGGGTAGTTGCTCATTTATTTATTTATTTATTTATTTATTTATTTATTTATTTATTTATTTATTAGAGATGGGCATGACCAGGAAAAATTATGTTTCAAGTTGTCGTGTGTCGGAGCCGGCCCGTTTCGGCTCGTTTCCGTTTTTAGTGAAATTTTTCAAAAATCTTGTCGTTTCGTTTGCCGTTTTTTTCGTCTGTCATTAGTAATGGTTTTGGGGGGGCTCCTGGAGGCACCTCTCTGGGGTGGGTGCCTCCTCTGGCCCGCCATGAAGGGAAAGCGGGCTTCTGAAGGCACCTCTCTGGGGTGGGTGCCTCCTCTGGCCCGCCATGAAGGGAAAGCGGGCTTCTGAAGGCACCTCTCTGGGGTGGGTGCCTCCTCTGGCCCGCTACAAAATGGCATGCATAGCCAATTGGATATGCATACCATTAAGTTGCAGTTGCACTGCAGTAGCAGGCAGAGGCACCTCTCCTTCGGGTGCCTCTGTGACTCACTGCCTGCCGGCATACGGTGCACTTGGGCTGGGGAGCGAAGTGAGAGAGGACCCCTACGGGCGCCCTGTGACTCACTAAGAAGGGAAGTGTACTTGCTGTAGTGCAATGTGAGTACACAGATCTGGCTTGGGGTTAGGGGTTAGCGCAAGGGCTAGGCTTAGGGTTACGGGTAAGGTTAGGGTGAGTTACTGGGGTGCACCTCTGGGTGCCTCTCTGACCCACTAAGAAGGACAGGGTACTGGCGTATGGGTTAGGGTATGGTTTGGGTTCGGGTTCGGGCTAGGGTTAGTGGGCTTTTTATGCCCGACTGGCACATCCCAGAAGTCTTGGTCAAAACCTGGCCAAGTGGCCATGCAATTGGTGGAATGGCTCCAAAAATTTGCATGGTCCACTCCCATGGCCAGCCCATCATTGCACAGGTGTAAAAAAATAAAAATAAAAATAAAATAAAATAAAATCAATGAAGACGTTTTGTTGCAAGAAAAAACCCACTGCTGCTACTGAAAAAATTCAAGCAGTTTTAAAATAGCTATTTTTGCATGTTTCTGTGGTGCTTTGGTGTGTTTTTGGACCACGCGATTTCAAAATAAATATTGCGGTCGCCCCATTTGGATCCCCCGCCCGCACCGCATGGCGTGGCGAGTTGGCGAGACGACGAGGATGTGCACAGCCCAGGAGAGGAGGGGGGGGGAGGCCGGGGACCCCCCCCCAGAAACCACGCTTCTGGTAGGTGCCCTCACTGAGGCAGGCATATTTTCGCCTGCTTATTGGCCGGGAATCGGGTTTTTTTAAAAAATTTTTAAAACTTTTTTCCTGTGCCGCTTGGCATCGCGCGATCGCTGCGATGCCAGGAACGACAACGACAAATCAGACCCAATTTTTCTTTAGTCAGTTCGAGTTCGAGTTCTGGCAGAGTAATTGTCGTTACCGTTTCCGTTACGTAACGGAAACGAGAAACGGAAACGGAAACGAGAATTTCGCCAAGTCTTGCCCATGTCTATTATTTATTTATTTATTTATTGGTTTTAAAATGCCGACCGCGCAGCCCCTAGGCCAGGTCGGCATTGTTTTTCTTTTTTTTTCACCCTTCATTTTAGAGCGCCTAGCGTGCGGCCCCTGGGGCTGGGTCGGCACTCATTTTTAAAAAAAAAAAATATTTATTGGTTTTACAGCGCCGACCACACAGCCCCTGGGGCTGGGTTGTCAGTCTTATTTATTTATTTATTTATTGGATTGACAGCACCAACCGCACGGCTCCTGGGGGTGGGTCGGCACTCCTTTGTTGTTTTTGTTGTTGTTGTTGTTGTTGTTGTTGTTTGTTATTATTATTATTATTATTATTATTATTATTATTATTATTATTATTATTATTATTATTATTATTATTATTATTATTATTATTATTATTTGGTTTTGTTTTAAAGTGCCGATCGCAAGGCCCCTGGGGCTGGGTCGGTGCTGGTTTTATTTTTGCAAATTACGTTCTTTATTTTAGAGCACCGACCACGCAGCCCTTGGGGTTGGGTCAGCACTCCTTTTTTATTGTATTTTTGTTTTGTTTTAAAAGTCCCCAGCTGGTGGCTTTTTGAGGCGCCTCTACAGGCCTACCTTCCTGTGTCAGAACCAGGAGGACTACGGCGTTGACAAGGTGTGTGCGTGTGCGAGTGGGGGGTAACGAAAAATGAAGCGAATGAAACAGAAATTTCTGTTTCATTTCATTTCATTTTTCTTTTATGAGTTGGTTTGTTCTTTGTTTCGTTAGCTAATTTCCTTTTGAATGCCTCTGCAGCACTGGAGCGCTTAACACCTCCTGTGGCCATGGGTTTCATGACCTCAGTTTTCCCCTGAGAGTCAATTGAAATCTGACTCCTGTAACTGGAGGTTTCAGTGTGAAACATTGAACCGTGAGCCCAGCCTGATTCGTTGGTTTTTCTGGTTCGCCATTTGGTTCATGCCCATCTCAAGTACGGCACCACTGAGGAGTTGCAAACACAGCCTTGGTAGGTCACCTGCCCTCCTCCTCCTCACTCTTTTGGATCACGAGGGAAGGCTTCTTCGAAACATCTTCCCTGCCTCTTAGCCAGTTTAGAAGCTTCTGAGGGATATCGGAGGGGAACACCCAACCCGTCTCCCTCTACCTTATGCATTTTTTAAAAGGCTTCTATGATGATTCCTCTACTTCTCAGTCAGAACACAGCACTGGAATTCTCCTCTTCATCTCCTGCAATTTCCATGGCATATTATTTTTCTTCCAATTTTGGGCACACTTCATGGAGAGCGATGGAAAATAAAATATACTCCACAAACAGAAAGAACACACCAGGTCAGCTTCAGAGCACAGCTTAAGGAGAGTGGAACCTGTGTTTCTCATGAAATACAGCTATAAATTACCTGCCACAGTCTGAGGAGAGCAATCTAGGGCTGCCTTGGGTTACTCACCCTCTTGTCTCCAAACGATCCAGTGGTGGCAGTTGATGGGGGATCACTTTGCTTAGAGTAACAGGTATAAAAGAGTCTGTGAAGATTCTCAGTCATCCAGGTGAGTTTATCTGGAAGTTGAGTGATGCCTACTGGACTTCTTTTCTCTCTCAAGGAAAAGAAGTCCAGTAGCCATGACTCAACTTCCAGAGGTATAAAAGAGTGATGCCCCTGCAGAATCAAAAACACATTGGCTCAGCCACCTTGAATGCCTTGGTAAATTTATTTATTTTATTATTTTAGAGTATTTTTACCCTGCCTTTCTCCTTTGAAAAGGACCCAAGGCAGCTTACAGTAATGAGGGATAATATACCGTCCAGTAAAATTAAGACATGTTCAAGTATTTGAGAACAAGGAATTGAGGGACATCTTACAGCATTAATAGACAACATTGGTTATAAGTAGTCATAAACACAAAGTCTATGTGAATCCATAGATTCCTAATAAAATACACATGGTAGTCCATCATTCAGGGAAAGCTTGTCTGGAGAGAAAGGTCTTTGCCTGTTTCCGGAAGGACAACAGAGATGAGGCAGCCTGTCATACAGATCAGTAAGGAAGCCAGAAAACTTCTCCATTCTTCTGATCATTGCAAAACTCATTCATTTTGATAGCTACAGATCCAGTTCATTACAAAGAACTGTACAATTTTCTACCCAGTCCTCTTGAAACCTACCAGATCTACTTTGATTTGCCTTCATGCCTTGAGCAGGAGGATTGACTTGATGGACTTACTGGCCCGTTCCAACTCTAGGAGTCTATGAGGTGTACATGACTCTTTCCGATTCCAACCTGTTCCCTCTTCAATGTGACATCCTTTCAAATATTTAAACATAGCTATCATACCCCCCTCTCAGTCTTTTTTTTTTTGAAAGGCTAAACATTCCCAGTTCCCTAAGCCGTTCCTCGTAAGACATTTCCTCCAGACCCTCAACCATCCTGGTCGCCCTCCTCTGGACCCGCTTGAGGTTGTCAACATCCTTTTTAAATTGAGGCGCACAGAACTGGACACAGGACTCCAGGTGGAGTCCGACCAGAGCAGAACAGAGTGGTACTGTCATAGGAGGATTGCGTACTTGCATGCCAGTGATAAGGACATGAACAATGTTTTCTTGAAGGCATCCAGCCTTGTAAAAAAAGTGTAAAATTGTATGCAATATCTATAGATATTTCTTTCAAGAGCTGGGGAGCAATCTGCTCCCACTGGGCATGCATGTTCTTCATTCATGCATGTATGATTCTTCCCTTACATCCACCTTCCATTTTGAGAGATCTTTGGTGTGTTGTCCCAGCGTAGTCACGAGTCAGAATGGACGTGGTTGTTTACTATCCACATCACAACAAGCTCTTATAAGCCAAGCTCCTCTTACTGTCCCTGCGGATATTTAAATATAGGGACTCCTTAAAAATAGCATGCACTAGGAAATGACCTATCCGGACAAAGCAATGATTCATTGCATGCCGTTTCAATCTATGAACCTTCCTTTCATCAGAAATCTGGTTGTTGCTCCACAATTTTGCCTTTCAGGCATCAGGGATGGATGTGCTCAAACTTTTGAGTAATAATAATAATAATAATAATAATAATAATAATAATAATAATAATAATAATAATAATAATAATAATAATAATAATAATAATAATAATAAAAAGTTCTGCCCATAGCAAAGAACTGGTGGGATCATAAGCCTGAAAAAGTGATTGAAAATGAGCATGCAAAATTACTTTGGGACTTCCGAATACAGACAGACAGGGTTTTGGAGCAGTTTTTGGAGTAGGGGCGTGGTGGCTCAGTGGACTAAGGCTCCAAAAACTGTTGACTGCAAAGTCAGCAGCTCGGCGGTTCGAATCCCGGGTGCCACAGAGTGGAGCGAGCTCCCGCTGATAACCCCAGCTCCTGCCAACCTAGCAGTTCGAAAGCATGTAAATGCAAGTAGATAAATAGGTACCGCCGTAAAAAGCAGGAAGGTAAAACAGTATTTCCTTGAAGCCATGCCGGCCACATGACCATGTGGACTTGCACAACACTGGTTCTTTTGGCTTGAATACAGAGATCAGCACTGCCCCTAGAGTCGGACACAACAAGCACGCATGTGCAGGGGGAACCTTTACCTTTACCTTACCCCATATATTGTGATTGTGGAGAAGAAAAAAGTGTGGATCATTGATGTTGCTATACCAGGTGATAGTAGAGTCAATGAGAAACAACTTGAAAACATTACCCGATATCAGGATCTCAAAATTGAACTTCAGAGACTCTGGCATAAATTGGATACAGGTGGTCCCGGTGGTCATCGGCACACTGGGTATGGTGTCTAAAGAGCAAAGCAAGTATTTAGAAGAAATTGGAGTTGACAAAGTCACCATCAGTCAGATGCAGAAAGCCACCTTCCTGGGATCTGGTCGCATCATTTGCCGAAACATCACAGAGTCCTAAACGCTTGGGAAGCGTTCGACTAGTGATTTGTAATACAAAATCCAGTGTAGATAGCTGTGTGGTTACTACTACTACTACTACTACTACTACTACTACTACTACTACTACTACTACTACTAATAATAATAATAATAATAATAATAATAATAATAATAATAATAATAATAATAATAATAATAATAATAATAATGTTCGAATGATAATTACAAAATCCAGCATAGGACCTTTTTACATGACCCCTAAGATCCGCTGGCCACTTAAATTCGGACCAGAGATCTTAGGGGTTTCTTGCTCTTCCTCTGTCCCCACCCCCCTCTGCACTTCCTGGTTTCTGGCTGCCCGAGGGAGGGAGCAAAAAGAAGAAAAGCATGCCGCTTACCTCCCTTTTGTTCTGGGCAGCATTCAGATCTCTTAAAGGAGCGGGGCACAAAAAAAGAACAAACGGAAGCCAGGAGAGCCCCGCACTCGCTATCCTTACACCGGATCAAAATTTTGTCACATCCAAAAAGCAGGTACAAGAAAACTGCTGTTTAGTCGCGCTAAGTGGGCGGGGTCGCACTTAATTGTCTGCAAAGTCTGGAGCTGGTGGGTAAACATTTTTAAGGTCCGGACCTTGCAGCCATTTGCGGCGGAGCTTAGGGGTCGTGTATAAACGCCCATAGTTAGCTGTGTGGTTAATAATAATAATAAAAGTGATTGAAAATGAGTAGAGATGGGCACGACTAGGGAAAATGACGTTTTCGAGTTGTCGTGTGTCGGAGGCAGTCCGTTTCGGCTCGTTTCCGTTTTTCGCGAAATTTTGCAAAAATTAGTCGGTTCGTTTTTTCGTTTTCGTTAGTACTGGTTTGGGGGGAGGTAGGGGGCTCCTGGAGGGAGCTGCAGGAGTCAGCCAGAGCCACAAGTGACAGACTGGCAGAATCTTTGCACCCGCTGTGTCTCACGTACTTGCATGTAGTGCAATGCAAGTAGATCTGGCTTAGGGTTAAGACGGGTTAGCGCAAGGGCTAGGGTTAGGCTAGTTACGGGTGAGGTTAGGGTGAGTATTGGGGTGCACCTCTGGGTGCCTCTCTGACCCACTTAGAGGGACAGTGTACTGGCGTATGGGTTAGGCTTAGGCTTAGGGTTCGGGTTTGGGCTACGATTAGTGGTGGGCTGTTTATGCCCGATTGGCACATCCCAGAAGTCTCTGTGGTCAACCTGGCCAAGTGGCCATGCGATTGGTGGAAAATTTGCATGGTCCACTCCCATGGGCGAGCCCATCATTGCGAATGTGCAGGTGTAAAAAAATAAAATAAAAAAAATAAAATAAAATAAAATAAAATAAAATAAAATCAACAGAGACTTTTTTTTTGCAAGAAAAACCCACTCCTGCTACTGTAAAAATTTAAACATTTAAAATATCTAATTTTCGCATGTTTCTGTGGTGGTTTGTTGGGGTTTTGGGCAACGATTTCAAAAAAAATTATTGCGGTCGCCATTTTGGATCCCCCCCCACCGCATGGCAAATGGATGCGCCCTCCCAGCCTGGTACAGTCAGCAAAACCTGGCCATGCGATTGGTGGAATGGCTCCAAAACTTTGCATAAAATAAAATCAACGGAGACTTTTTTTTGCAAGAAAAACCCACTGCTGCTACTGTAAAAATTCAAGCATTTAAAATAGCTAATTTTCGCATGTTTCTGTGGTGCTTTGGTGGGGTTTTGGGCAACGATTTCAAAAAAAATATTGCGGTCGCCATTTTGGATCCCCCGCACTGCATGACAAATGGATGCGCCCTGCCAGCCTGGTACCAGCAGCGCAGCAGTAGCAATAGCCAAGGAGAGGGGGGGCGGGGAAACCCCCCCCCAAAAAAAATAAAACACCCTTCTGGCCTGGTAGGTGCCCTCAGACAGTTTTCGCCTACTTTTAGGGCCGGGAATCGTTTTTTTTTTTAAACTTTTAAAAACTTTTTTTCTGTGCCGCTTGGCATTGCGCGATCGCCGCGATGCAAGTAACGAGCACGACAAATCAGACCAAATTGTTCGTTCGTTGGTTCGAGCTCGAATTCTGGCAGAGTAATTCCCGTTACCGTTTCCGTAGAGTAACGGATACAAGTAACGGAAACGGAAACGGGAATACCGCTAAGTCGTGCCCATCTATAAAAATGAGCATGCAAAATTACTTTGGGACTTCCGAATACAGACAGGGCTTCCCTGTTACTACATATCGGGGGGGGGGGGCTTCCTTTTAAAATGTTAGGCTCATCCCAGCTGAAGCCTTCTCTCCCTGCGAGCACAATGTAGGGAATTGATTCCATTGTTATACTGCTCTAACAGTTAAGCCATTTCTCCTGAGATTCAGCCCATCGTTATATATCCTGCATCCTGGGATGATCAGGAACAAACATTTCCCCCCCTCAGTCAGACTACCTTTCAAGTATTGGAAGAGGACTCATCTATTTCCCCTCAATCTTCTGTTCTCAAGGCTGAACATGCTCTGGTTCTTTCAATCTTTCCTTATAGGTCTTGGCTTCTTAATTGTTGGTTGCCTTTCTCTGAACTTGCTCCAGTTTGTTGTTATCCTTCTTCAAGTCTGCTGTCCAGAACTGGCCATTTATGATGCTCCGTCGGCCCCTGAAGACCCCAGGGCATGTGAAACCCAGCCTCTTGACCTCTGCCTTGAAGAACCAGAAAAGAGAAAGACCTTTGTGGGTGGAAGGGAGCAGAATTCTGACTCACAAACGATTTAATCCACGCTGGAGATGGATCTCAGTAAACGCTGGACTTTATAATGAGATGAGCCTTCCAAGTCAGCTAAAATGCCTCTTTCTCAGACCCAGGAATGGAAGTTCGGGAGGGATCGCCGGCGTCTTTCCCTCCAAACTTTGTTTGGCCATTTGCAACTCTGTCTGCTTGAGAGTTTGTTCAGAATTGAGATGCTGTTCCCAGCCTACCTGTCAGCAGTGGTGCACAGCCAGGGAGGAAGAAGAGATGCGTTTCCCTGACGCGACTACCTCGGGGAAGCAGAATTTATGAGTTCATAATGATAGACCTGGGCGGCTTGGCTTCAGCAGCATTTCTGGACACTGTTAATTGCCCAGACAACTGGGAGGATGACGACCACGCTGAGTGTTGGATGCAACTATAAAGGGCACAACGGAACCAACTCATTATCATAGGCTCTGAAATGCAATATATATGTTTTTTTCTACTCCTTTAATTGTAAGAAATTGGCATGCTTAGGGCGGAGGAAAAGAGACTTGAGAGGAGATGGGATTGCAGATTTCAAAGACCTGTAGGGCTTCCCTACAAAGGGGGGGGGGGCACAGGACACACAACCAGGGCTCAAGTTACAGGAAGTCAGTTTTTTGTTCAGGGGAATGCCTGATAATGCAAGACGCTGCCCTTGTGTTCACGGTGCCTTGGGAACCCAAGTGCACATGGCTTTGTATTGCCCACTCCATCGTGACCTCCGGTCAAAGGATCAGGGCTGTGGAGTCGGTAGATAAATGTTCCGACTCCGACTCCGACTCTGACTCCTAAGGGTTTTTGTACTTCCGACTCCGACTCCGACTCCAACTCCCCAACTCCAACTCCTCTACTCGTATCCGTTACTGCGGAAACGGATTTTAATTACTCCCTTGAACTATCGACCCTCCATTCCTTTCACTTATACAATTTGTCGTGCTCGTTACTGCATCGTGGCGATCGCTTAATGCCCGGCACAGAAAAAAAAAGGCTAGGTTACCCAAAAACGATTCCCGCCCTAAAAGCAGGCGAAAAACTGTCTGAGGGCAAGTACCAGGCCGAAGGGTAATTGTGTGTTGGGGGCCATATAGTGAGGCCCATGAAAAGCTTGGCTTCTTGCACTGCTGCGCTGCTGGTACCAGGCTGGAGGGTTCATCCATTTGCGCTGCAGTGAGGGGGATCTGCATGGCACCACAATATTTTTTTTTGAAATTGTAGCCCAAAAGTCACCAAAGCACCACAGAAACATGTGAAAATTAGCTATTTAAATGCTTGAATTTTTAAAAATTCCAGCATGGGTTTTTTTGCAGTAGGAGTCGGACTCCGATTTTATTTTATTTTATTTATTTTATTTTTTCCTGCCAACTCTGACTCGCTCATGGGACTGGACTGCAACTCTGAGCCATTCCACAGCCCATGCAAAGGTTTTGCTGCTGTACCATTGTACGAGCCATGGAGGGGCCATGCGGACCTAGGGTAAAAGGCGACCGCAATATTTTTTTTGAAATCGTTGTCCAAAACCCTTGAAAGCACCACAGAAACATGCGAAAATTAGCTATTTTAAATGCTTGAATTTTTACAGTAGCAGCAGTGGGTTTTTCTTGCAAAAAAAGTCTCTGTTTATTTTATTTTATTTTATTTTATTTTAAGGGTTCATTATTTTTTTTACACCTGCACATTTGCAATGATGGGCTGAATATGGGAATAGACCATGCAAATTTTCCACCAATCGCATGGCCACTTGGCCAGCATGACCACAGAGACTTCTGGGGATGTGCCAATCGGGCATAAAAGCCCACTAATCAACGTAGCCCAAACCCGAACCCTAAGCTCCCATACGCCAGTACACTGTCGTTCAAGTGGATCAGAGAGGCACCCAGAGGTGTCAGACATTCTACTCACCCTAACCTCCCCGTAACTAGCCATGAGCCCTTGCGCTAACCCGTCTTAACCCTAAGCCAGATCTAGCATTGCAAGAGTCATGCAAGTACGTGAGACACAGCGGGTGCAAGGAGTCTGCCATCCACTTGTGGCTCTGGCTGACTCCTGCAGCTCCCTCCAGGAGCCCGCTACCCCCTCCCCAAACCAGTACTAACGACAACGAAAAAAAACGAAAAAACGAACCGACTAATTTTTGCGAATTTTCACGAAAAAAGGAAACGAGCCAAACGGAAGTTTGAGTAACGACAACTCGAAATTTTTTTTTCAAGTCGTGCCCATCTCTAGTTTTTGTACTTCTGACTCCGACTCCGACTCCGACTTCCCAACTCCGACTCCTCTGTATTAATATGCGGATGTATTTTATACATTCCTTGAACTATTGACCCTCCATTCCTTTCACTTATACAAGTGTCTCTAGTCCTGCAAAAAACATATTTACTTAATCCCTTATCAGTGAGAGGCTAGGTTACCCATGGGTGCTGCGTAACAGCAGGATACAACACTATGGAAAGTATAACTATTGCCGCTCCTAATTGTGTGTTGCGTGCCATATAGTGAGGCACATGAAAAGCATGCTTCTTCACAGTCACTTAAGTGTTCGTTTTGCGCTTACGTGAGGCACTGCATGCATTGGTCTTTATTCTTACAGTAGAGAAGTCATTAATTATAACTTTTTGTGAACTGGGCCATTTAAACTTGCTTTTTTAAAAAATTCCAATCTAAATTTAGTAGGAGTCGGAGTCGGACTCCAGGTACCCAAAATTTCCTCCAACTCTGACTCCTCGACTCCGACTCCGACTCTGACTCCACAGCCCTGCAAAGGATCTTGCTCCCATTGTACGAGCCTTGGAGGGGAAATCGGACCTAGATAAAAGTCATTTTATGTTAACAGCAGATTGGTTGTCCCTCTTGAAGCAGCAGTGGACATTTCCGGCTCAATTGTGAGGGAACGTAGCACTGTATCTCACTAACAATTTTTCTTTTATAAGTTCAGTACCCAAGGGTTCATCTGGCTTTGACTGCATTTTTGTTGAATATGCCAATAAAGGTTCTTGCTTCCTTGCTTGGAAGCCAGCATTGGGCTGACTATCAGGGGGAACTTCCTAACTATTAAAATAGTATGACAACGGACCCAAGAGGTGGTGAGTGCTCCAACCCTGTTGGCATTCAAGAGAAGTTTGGAGAACCACTTGTCAGACATTCTACGGTTTGTATCCTTGCCATGAGTACAAGGTTCATAGAATCATAGAATCATAGAGTTGGAAGAGTCCTGAAGGGCCATCCAGTCCAGCATCCTGCCATGCAGGAACCCCCATCACAGGACTCCCAATAGATGGCCATCCAGCCTCTGCTTGAAAACCTCCAAAGAAGGAGACTCCACCACCAAGTTTGGACTTGATGACCTTCATGACCCTAGGATTCTAATTATCCCCCTTACCTCCCATCCTGAGTCTTGAGAGGGGCAACCCTTTCCACCCCAAAGGTCTCAGGTTCAATCCCCAGGAACCTCTGCAGGTAAGGCTAGGAAAAGAAGCTGCCTAAACCCCTGAAAAGTTATGGGTTCTGGTCAGAACCAGCAACATCAGGCGGGATGGAGTATATCATTGACCCAGATCCAGGCAGTTTTCTAGCTGAGCAGAGGATTGCCCAGTTTTGGAAACTCAGCAGGTGTCGGAGGGTAGACCTTAGATGGGAGACCACCAGATAGTCCTACAGATGCTCAGGTACAGGTAGCAAGAGATCGTACTGGAAAAGGTGCAGAAGAGAGTGACAAAAATTATTACTGGGCTGGGGGACCTCCCTTATGAGGAAAGGCTAAAGCATTTGGGTCTCTTTAGTCTAGAAAAAGGGCGCCTGACATGGGGATATGATTGCAACATACAAAATAATGCAGGGCATGAGTCAAGTGGATAGAGGGACACTCTTCTGCCTCTCACAAAATACCAGAACTAGGGGACATCCACTCAAATTGAGGGCTGAGAGAGTAAGAACAGAGAAAAGAAAATATTTTTTCACCCAGTGTGTTGTTAGTCTGTGGAACTCCCTGCCACAGGATGTGGTGATGGCATCTGGCCTTCAAAAGGGGATTGGACAGATTCCTGGAGGAAAAGTCCATCACAGGTTACAAACCATGATGGAGGCTTAAAAAACCACAGGGTCCTTCAAGGGCCAGAGGCAGGGGAGTGGGATTAGGAGACAGATATCTCATCTATTTGCATTTTTCAAGGCTTTTCAAATCAAAGTATCAGAAGCAGCCAATAGAGAGAACTGGAGAATGTTTGTTGCACAATTTTTCCCCAAGCCCTATTGGTGAAAACCGAGCTGGCAACAAACATTTTTGGTGAGTGCAGTAATAATGAAGGTATCCGGCATCTGACTGCTTGTAAACAAAAGGGATGCAGCAGAGCTCCTTTTAAAAACAAATGCAGGAAAGGCTTTGTGGAATTTTTCAGGAGCTGAAAAAGGGAACCAGCATGAGAAAAGGTGCAGAAGAGAGCGACTTGATTACTGGGCAGAGGCACCTCCCTTAAAAACTGATAAAACTTCCTCTTTAGTCTGTGCACAAAAAAGGCGCTTGAGGGGATATATGATTGAACGTACAAAATAATGCAGGGCATGAGTCAAGTGGATAGAGTCCAGCTCTTCTCCCTCCACAAAATACCAGAACTAGATACACTCCACAGGGCTGGGAGAGAAAGAACAGCAAAAGAAAATATTTTTTGGACCCAGTGCGTTGATAGTTTATGGAACTCCCTGCCTCAGGATGTGGGGATGGCAATGCCTCCAAAAGGGGATTGGACAGATTGGCAGGAAAAGTCCATCACAGGTAACAAACTGAAGGAGATGCTGTCATCAACAGGCTTGGGGTCCTTCAAGGGCCAGATGCAGGGGAGTGGGATCAGGAGACAGAGATCTAGTCTCATGCGCTCCCGGACACATATGGTAGGGCCACTGTGAGATACAGGAAGGTGGACTAGATGGGCCTTTGGCCTGATCCAGCATAGCTCTTCTTATGTTCTTATGTTAAAGAAAAAAAGCAGGACTTTCACAATATCCGGATCTTCCCCCAGGTGAGATAGCAGCCTAAGAATTGGAGGGATCGGAGCATCTCCTTTCCACCCCAAAGGTCTCAGGTTCAATCCCCAGGATAAGGCTAGGAAAAGAACCCACTTAAAGCCCTGACAAGTTATGGGTGCTGGTCAGAACCAGCAACTCCGGATGGGATGGAGTATATCACTGACCCAGATCCAGGCAGTTTTCTAGTTGAGCAGAGGATTGTCCAGTTTTGGAAACTCAGCAGGAGTCGGTAGATGGGAGACCACCAGATTGTCCCACAGATGCTCAAGTACAGGTAACAAGAGATTGTACCTGAAGCTGTGGGCAGAGCACATGGTATTGGCTAGAGGTGAGCCCTAGGCTAAAGCCACTGCTCCTGTCTTGATGAGGAAGGGTCCCCCATCATTAAAGACCACCACACAGATATTATTTTCTGATGCACTCCGCCCTTGAGAAGTGAAATTGCTTTTCTGCACCATTAGCACCCGTCTTCACAGCCACTTTTAAAGGTGGCACACCTCAAGCAGATGCGGCTGAGGGCATCTTAGGAGGAATCGCAGCTGACAGGGCTATTCCAAAAATAATTTGCACGCTGAGCCGATGAGCGAGGGATCAGCTTTTTAAGAGCAAGGAAACAAGCAGGGCACTCGCCTTTGGCACAATGGGGGGGTTGGGGGTGGGGGGAACCGAGCTGGCCGACAGGAGATGCACCTTTTAAAAATATCAAACCTTGCTAATAAAGGGTGAGCAGAGCTGTTGGCAATAGGCAGGAAAGGTGGTTGGTACTGGATTAAAAGTCACACGATCGCCAACGGTCCCTGGGCCTTCTTGCAGAGTTTTAAATGTTGATAAACTTCCTCTAGTTGTGCAGAATGCTGGGACTCACCGAACAGAATAGCTTCAAGTCTCCCCCCATTTAGTCCACTCCCTTTCCCCCCCTCAGATGACACTTACAGTCTTAATAAGTCAGCTGGAAACATTCATTGGAATTGAATAAAAAGTTTCTTTTACCTCAGCGTGCACAGCAAGCTGAAAACGAAACACGACTGTTGGCAGGAACAGGCCTCCACAGACTCACTGCCTGCTTCCAACCGGCTTGTTGGCTCCAACAGATGCAGGAGAAGGAAAGAGCTACATTGGGCAGGGAGGCGGGGCTGTCTTTGAATCAAAGCCGGGGAAGGAACGATTGGTTAAGCCTGTTAGTGATTGACAGTAACCTTAGCCCAGAAAAGTCCCTGCCAGCCACACTTAGGAGAGGCAGCCTGCGAGGTTGTTAAAACTCCAACAGGGCAGATAATCTTTCTGGACTTCTTCTGCTTAGATTTTTCAAGCTCTGAAATATTGGTCTTGATTCTGGGAGGTGACAAAAGGAGGTGACCTCCTTCTCTAGCAAGGACGGGTGACTTTACTAACAAAGGACAATCCTTGGTTTCAAGACTGTCCAGTTTTGGAAGTTCTCCTTCTTTCGAGGTCCTGCCTGACCCAGGACTGAGAATCCAACGGTCAGGGGTGTTGGAGTGGTCCCTTCATCAGGAGTAGCACCTGGTGGATGACCAGCTTATCTCATGGTGATGCTCACCTGGATACACTCACTCAGTTACACGTTGCCTGGTTAGGCTCTTCTCCTCTGGGGTGAGATGTGTTGTATTCAGTTGAAATTCTAAGTAACTATTTTGTGGGGAAGTGTGTATCTGTGTAATCTGTACATGAGGACCACTACAACCTTCTCACACCTCCTCACCCTGCAGCTTCCCTGTATTACTCTGGCATCTTCTGGTTTATTTGTAACAGTATGTCTCTGCAATGCCCTTATTTAAATGGACCAAGGCCAGAAACAGACTCCAGGGATTGTTTGCAATTAGAGCCAAAAGCACGTTGATGTTGGCTACAGAGGAGGCACTAGTCCTACCTGTGTGTGTTGTGTTGTTACAGTTGTGATTCTATGTCCATAGAGTTTCCTTGGCAGGAATACTGGAGTGGTTTGCCAGTTCCTACTCCAGGTGCCTACAGCACCTGGTATTCCCTGGTGGTCACCCATCCCAGTACTAACCATGCTTAGGGTATTTAGACCAGTGGTGGCGAACTTTCAGCACTCCAGATGTTTTGGACCACAACTCCCACAATCCTTTGTCACTAGCAATCTAGGCTTGGAATTCTGGGGGTTGTGTTCCAAAACATCTGGCGTGCCGAAGGTTCGCCACCACTGATCTAGACAGCTACTCTTCCTACATGGGTGACATGGGTGACATCAGATTTCAAAGGGATCCTTGAAGAAGATCCATTTGGCGAGTCAACCTGCAGCAGTGGGGTCGCCAGGGGTTCTTGGATTACAGCTCTCAGAAATCCTGGCCAGTACTGTGAGTGGTGAAGGCCTCTGGGAGTTGTGGTCCATGAACCTCTGGAGACCCCCAAGTTGGGAACCACCAATCTGGATAAGTTCAGAGAGAAGGTCCCATTGCAACACTCAGATGGCCAGATTGCTTAAGAACATCCGTGCTCCATAGATGGACTATCATAGAATCATAGAATCATAGAATCATAGAATCATAGAGTTGGAAGAGACCTCAAGGGCCATCTAGTCCAACCCCCTGCCATGCAGGAACGCCCATCACAATATTGCCGACAGATGGCCATCCAGCCTCTGCTTAAAAACCTCCAAGGAAGGAGGCTCCACCACCCTCCTTTGGGGCAGCATATTCCACTGCTGAACAGCTCTAAATGTCATGAAGGTCTTCCTAATGTTCAAATGGAATCTCTTTTCCTGTAGTTTGAAACCATTTCCTCGTGTCCTAATCTCTGAACCCATGGAAAACAAACCAGTCCCTCCTTCAATGTGACATCTCTTCATATATTTAAACATAGCTATCATATCCCCTCTCAGTCTTCTTTTTGAAAGGCTAAACGTTCTCTGCTCCCTAAGCCGCTCCTCGTAAGACATTTCTTCCAGACCCTCAATCATCCTGGTCGCCCTCCTCTGGACCCGTTTGAGGTTGTCAACATCCTTTTTAAACTGAGGCACACAGAACTGGCCACAGGACTCCAGGTGGGTTCTGACCAGAGCAGAAGAGAGTGGTACTATCCCTTCCCTTGATCTAGACACTATGGTTCTGTTGATACAACCAAGAATCAAATTGCCTTTCCTGGCTGCCTCTCTCTCTCTTAATGTCTCCTTCTGCCCCTAGGAGGAACCAGGACCAATGTGGAAGTGTTCAAGTCCCACAGAGGTCTTCATCAGGGTAGGTCCTCGCAACAAGTAGGGGACAAAATTTTGGGTACCATATGTTGCAGTGATTTCAATCCCATGTGCTGCCTTTCAGTAGGTTTGGTTGGGAGGGAATTTTCTTGATGGGAGTGACTGTCCATCTATCCACCTCTGACCAATTACTCCTTCAAAGAGAGTCTCACCCCTTAATTGACTTTCCCCCTCTCTCTTAGCCTCCTGGCACTTAAGTTAGAGGTTTGTGCAGTTAGAATGTAGCATGAAGGAGTTTGCTAGAACCAGACTGTGGGTGTGTTTAAGACTGTTGTCATTCCTGTACCGCACACTCCTTTTGTTCTACTCAGCTGTAAGTAAATGGAAACTTTTATTCTTTCTCTTACCAATGTCTCAGAGGAAGACTATATGTGCTGGTCGATGAGACGATAAAGGGTAGTCAACTCTGGGGAGTTTTTAAGAAAGGTTTTCTCAGTTGCTGAGCAGCTAGAAAAGTTTAGCCGAAGTTCAAAACTCTGGAAGCTGTATCGCCTACTAGAGAAGCCTGCTGGAGAAAAGGCTTTTATGTTTTGGGGCACTTTTTAGTTAGTTGTGGAGAAGGATTTTGTTTTAATTGAATCATAGAACCATAGAGTTGGAAGAGACCTCAAGGGCCATCCAGTCCAATCCCCTGCCATGCAGGAAACCCATCACAATATTTCTGACAGATGGCCATCCAGCCTCTGCTTAAAACCCCCCAAAGAAGGAGACTCCACCACCCTCCTTTGGAGCAGCTTCTTCCACTGCCGAACAGCTCTAATCGTCAGGAAGTTCTTCCTGATGTTCAAATGGAATCTCTTTTCCTGTATCTTGAAAACCATTGCTCTAAGTCCTAGTCTCTGAAGCCCTGGAAAACAAACCTGTTCCATCTTCAATATGACATCCTTTCAAATATTTAAACATAGCTATCATATCCCCCTCAGCCTTCTTTTTGAAAGGCTAAACATTCCCAGTTCCCTAACCTGCTCCTCCTAAGACATTTCTTCCAGACCTTCAACCATCCTGGTCGCCCTCCTCTGTACCCGCTCGAGGTTGTCAACATCCTTTTTAAACTGAGGTGCACAGAACTGGACACAGTACTCCAGGTGGGGTCTGGCCAGAGCAGAATAGAGTGGTACTATCACTTCCTTTGATCTAGACCAGTGGTTCTCAACCTGTGGGTCCCCAGATGTTCCTGGACTGCAACTCCCAGAAACTCCTTCCAGCACAGCGAGTGATGGAGGCTTCTGGGTGTTGCAGTCCAGGAACATCTGGGGACCTACAGGCTGAGAACCACTGATCTAGACACTATGCTTCTGTTAATGCAACCAAGAATCACAGTGGCTTTCTTGGCCACCACATCACGCTGCTGACTCATGTTCAATTTGTGGTCCACCAAGACAAAACATTGAAAAATGAAAAAAAATCTTTTTCCTGAACCAGCTGTGATGCTTAGACTGGGGCTTTAGTTAAAGCATTCCAAAACAAGATCACCATTATTCTGTGAGATCATTTAAGGTTTGCTGATGTGTTCTTTTGTTTTTAATGCAATCATCCTTCTTTAAAACTATATTGAACAGTCCTTCTGCTGGTAATAAATAACCCCGGACACCACTGCTGGCAAGCAGCAAAGGCAGCAAGCATTAAACAACCCAAAGAGTGGACATTAAAAGCAAGACGAGATCAACAAGAGAAGAACCAGTAGAACGGAAAAATAAATACAGATTTGGTATGGCTCTCTAATAGCGAGCCATGTTGATGCCAAACACATTGTTTCAGAAAGATCGTTCCAGAAATGGGCTCGTGAAGTTGAGAATCAGGCCAGTGACCATGACAGACGTAGAATTTCCATCACCTACGTATCTTGCATTTGTCGTGATTCCATCTGTGGCTGGTCTCTGGCAGGGAATAGGATGTTGAAGCAGATGTACCTGAGGGAAGCCCGTTGACAGGAAGGTGGCAGGGTTACGTGGATGCGAACATGTGCCTTGTGGTTTCTGGTTTGATTGGAAAAGACAGGTCTGGAGCAGCTGCTTTTCCCAGGCTCTGGGGCAGGTCTTGCCATGATCAGAAAACCCATGTGGGTTCTAGTGCCATAGTGTTTTTTTTTAAGGCAGGGATATTTCAGATGTGACCTGCATCATATTGTCCAAACAACTAGGGCAGGCATGTCCAAACTTTGGCCCTCCAGATGTTTTGGACCACAACTCCCACAGTCCTTTGTCATTGGCGATCTAAGCTTTGGGTTCTGGGAGTTGGGATCCAAAACATCTGGAGGGCTGAAGTTTGGACATGCCTGAACTAGGGAGACTGTCACACAGGCTTTCAACACATCATTACATGTTGCAGAGCATTCTGGGGTTCAAAATCCTCACTTTAATCACATATCAGTGCCCACAGTTGAGCACTAAATAGGAAGGAAAAAATGTACATTTTAGAGCAAATTGCCTTAAAATATACACGTTTTAGGACGCGCTGCAAGCAGAAATCCATACTGGGGGATTCGAATGACTTCAAAAATAAAACGTCTGCAGAAATGCATTCTCAAAGGAAAATAGGCATGCCCTTTTAAAATGTGATTTTTTCCATGGCGGGTTGCTGTTTCCCACTTTCAGATGCTAATTGTTGTAGAAATGGGATAGAAAAGAAGTCTAAATGAAGAACGTCTTCTCGAGGGCTTTCACAGCCAGGATCCTTGCCCTCTGAAGATGCCAGACACAGAGTCCGGTGCAACATCAGGAAGAAAAACTTCCAGAACGCAGCCAAGCAGCCCGAAAAAACTCACAACTATAAATAGAGATGGGCACAAACTGCCAAAATGGCGTTTTGTGGTCGTTATTCGGGCCCTGGGGTCCGCTTCATTCCGTTTCTGTTTTTCTTTTCGGGGCCTTGGGGCCCGCTTCATTTCCGTTTCTTCATTTTTTCGGGTGCAGCAACCTGTGGCCGCAGGGAGCCCTCCCAGGGCCGGGTACCACCGGAGCCGGCGGCATGCCGGCTGAGAGAGCATTCCTGCGGCCGCGGGGAGCCCTCCTTGGTCCGGTGCAAGCCTCCTAGGAGAGGCATCTCACAGCCAGGGGGAGTCCTCCCGGGGCCGGGCGCTGCTCCGATCACCACCCCCAACAGACCGCCACTCCCAGAGCACCTCCGAGTGCCGCCCTCCCTTGGGCCCCATCCCCAAGGACCGATCCGGCGTGCTGTCCACCACCCCCGTCAGGTCGCTACCCCCGGATCTCCGTGCAGCACCGCTCTAACTGGGGCCCTTCTCCCCCGAAACCACTCCGCCCTGGGAGCCACCACCCCAGCAGACCGCCACCCCGCACTCCCCTGGCCTAGACCCGGGAAACCTGTGTGTGTGGGGGTGCCGCTACACTCCCCCCGTGCTCCAACGATGCCCTTCGCTCCGGCTTCTGAGCTGGCTGCACCCTTGCCACTTCGCCATGTGGCCGAGATCCTGGAGCCCAGCCCATAAGGGCTCGGATCCCGCCTCTTCTCGCGAGACCTGCAAAGTCTCGCGTCGGCTCCGGTAGGGAAGGGGCAAAGAGGCTCTACCAGGCCCAGCTCCTTCTCACTGCCCTCCGCTGCTCCATTTTTCATCGCACGAGCAGCGCGATGCCAGTAATGGAAACGAACAGAACCGAAGAAAATTTTCTTGGTTCTGTTCAGTTCGAGCCTGCCCCATCGCAACAGTCGTTATTCGTACCGTAACGGAATGGAACAAATAACGGAGAATGGTAACGAAAAAATGGTCATTTTGTGCCCATCTCTAACTATAAATGAACATATTGGGAACAGACACGGAGGGAAGCACCTCTCCCAAGTTTAGTGGTAAACATGCCCTGCGCCTGGAGGCTGTGTTGTGTTTCTCTGACTGATGCTGATCAGGTTTGGAAATTTATTCTTGAGGGGAATTAGGACTGCACTCTTCAAATAACTGGAAGGCTGCCATCTGGAGGAGGAGCAGGATCTGGTCTTGAATATACCCAAGGGCAGAATATATAAAGGCAGGATCAAACTACATGAAGCGGTTTACATTGAATATAAGGAAAAACGTCCTAGCTGTTAGAGCAGTACAACGGTGGAAACCATGACCATTGGGAGGGGGTTGACTGCTTTGATGCTGGTTGACATTCCGGAGAAAATTGGACCACAAATAATGGTCTCAGGAGACAGGAAGCTGGATTTTGGCTGAATCTCAAGAAAAAAGGCTGATCACCGCAGAATTGATGCTTTTGAGCTGTGGTGCCAGAGGAGAGTCTTGAGAGTCCCCTGGACTGCAAGGAGATCAAACCTATCCATCCTGAAAGAAATCAACCCCGAATGTTCACTGGAAGGACAGATTTTGAAGCCGAGGCTCCAGTACTCTGGCCACCTCATGAGGAGAGAGGAGTCCTTGGAAAAGTCCCTGATTTTGGGAAAGATGGAAGGCAAAAGGAAAAGAGGACGGCAGAGAATGAGATGGTTGGACGGCATCATCGATGCAACCAATATGGATTTGACCAAACTCCAGGAGGCAGTGGAAGATAGGAAGGCCTGGCGAGCTCTGGCCCATGGGGTCACGAAGAGTCGGACACGACTGAATGACTGAACAACAACAACAACAACAAACTCTTAGAGCAGTGCAACAATGGAACCCATAACCTTGGGAGGTGGTGAGGGCTCCAACATTGGGGGCATTTGAAACAGAAAAAGACAACCCTCTGCCTGATCTGCTTTGATTTGAAGTCCTGCATGGAGCAGGGGTCTATCTATCTATCTATCTATCTATCTATCTATCTATCTATCTATCTATCTATCTATCTATCTATCTATCTATCTATCTATCTATCTATCTATCTATCTATCTATCTATCTATCTATCTATCTATCTATCTATGTACCACAACCTATTTTCCCAATGGGAACTCTGTGCGGTTTACATAGAAAACCATACATATACAACAAAACCAACCCGTGAATAATGTGTGAAAGAAAATAAAAAATCAAACCAATAATAAACCCAGGCAAATAACCCAGCAAGAGGCCTAAGCCAAATAATAATGAACAAAAGCAAAACGCGGCAGCGGGGGGGTGGGGGGGTGGGACACAAAGCAGACGTTAGCAATCGCCGAATGCTTCTACGAAGAGCCGAGACGTTATGTCCTCAGAGGCCCCCTCCCACTCAACAAATCCACGGTTCTATAATTCTTCCTTCCAAACAACCCTGCAATGCAGGTCACCGGCGGAGAGTCACTTGTCCAATGGGACCTGGTAAATTTCATGGCTGAAATTCGAGTTGAACCCTAGTCTCTGGAGTCCTCGTCCATCACCCTAACCACCACCCTACACTCTCTCAATACAATACACTATATATATATATAGATATGCCTGTCGTAGGATGATGGAGTGTTCCATCTGAACCAGGAAGAAGACGGTTCAGGTTACCAACCTCCTTGGTAACCGTCTCCAGGACAGCAGTGTAGCTTTCTTCCCACCCACAGGCGATCTAGCAGATGCTTCCGTCAAGGACACGATGGAAGGATTGCAAAATCCTGGCTGGCAACTTCTCTCTTCCTCCTCCCCCCCCCCTGTAAGCACCTACATTCATTGGTGGTGGTGGGGAGACAAAAGGTTATGTGATCATGAAAGTTTCGTACAGTGGTACCTTGCATAAAGGAATTAATTTGTTCCAAATGAAATTATGTTACGCAAAATTTCCTTGATACAAATTTCCCATAGGAATGCATTGAAAACGGAGTAATCCCTAATCACGACCATCTTTTATGTTGTACGGATTCACCCCATAGATGATTCTGTTAAACAGATTCCCCCTATCTCCGGAATTTTTTATGTTGTACAGATTTTATGTTATACAAACCGTTTGTTATACCAGGATCCACTGTACTAGGTATTTGCTGCAGGGGAAAAAAAGGAGGAAGTAGGGGGGAGATTAAATGCCCCCAGAAAACTCAGCTGTCTGGGTGGAAGGGAGTTCCAGCCTGCCTGGTGTGTGTGTGTGTGTGTGGCCTCATTTCTGACTGGGCTCCCATGAGCATGTGAGCTGTGGTTGCGTCTTGCCAAGCCCAAGAATGAGAGAGCAAAGAGGCTTGGGGTTTTGTGGGAGGCACTCTGTGCATGCTCAGAGACTGCAATAAGAAGGTGAGAGGATGATGAGCTGGGCTAGAGGGCTGAATGGGGATGTGGCCGATCGTGATTCCGTGAGAACTGCCGTAGACGGATTTGTCTGCCCTGAGTTTAGGGGCGGACATGCCCGTTTGCTGGAGGCTCTGTTTGTGCTTTGGTAATGTGTGTGTGTGTGTGTGTGTGTGTGTGTGTGTGTGTGTGTGTGTGTGTGTTTTGTGTTGTGTTGTGTTGTTACAGTTGTGACTGACTCTCCATGACCCCATGTCCATGGAGTTTTCTTGGCAGGAATACTGGAGTGGTTTGCCAGTTGCTACTCCAGGTGCCTACAGCACCTCCTGGTATTCCCTGATGGTCTCTCATCCAAGTACTAACCAGGGCCGATCCAGCTTAGCTTCCGAAATCAGGTGAGATTGGATGTGCTTAGGGCATCTAGGCAGCTGCTTGGATAATTAATATTTATTAAAACTGTCAATTGGGTTCAAGGACATCCAGAAACCTTCACACACCCATCACAGGACCTTGAATGGCCAAATGCAATGCATGATAGAACAATGCAGAAATAGAAAATCGTGAGTTTGGAAGAGGCTTCTAAGGCTGTTGAGTCCAAAACCCAGTTGATGATTGAGGGACATTGTGCTTCTGGAGGCATGACAACAAAAGCCAGGAGGTGGTGCAACATTGCTGCACAAGATAGTGCTTGTTGCCAGCAGGGAGAAGGAAGCCAAGTGTTACATCGCAAAGGGTAGCACCAATGGCAACAGTCAAGATGGTCTGTAGGGTCCCCTCTTGCACATGCTAGTTTCCTAACCATGGATCTTGGCGAACACATGAACTTCCATTTCGTTGAGATTGGTGAAGGTTTTGCCGCCTGTGCCTCTGACTCAAGTCTTCCCCAGGGCAGATCCTGCCTCCCCAGTGGCCATGAGCAATTTCCTACAAAGTGTGCAAGCTGTGTCTGAAAGCAGACCAGGACAGAGTGATGGCGGGCTAAGTGTGGCCCTCAAGTTGCCTGCTGTCAAGATCTGGCAGTGCCTGAACTCTAGTGTGCTCAGGATCGGCTCCACTCCTGTAAGAGAAAGCTGCACTAGAGCTTACAGCATCCGGCCCCTCTTCTTGCAACAGTGGCTGAGCTCCTCAGGATCATCACCTCTGGAGCCTGAGGACTGGGCTATATAAGAACTGGCTTCTCCCCACCACACCTTGGCCTCTGCAACAAAGCTCTTTGCTGCTGCTTGAATTTCTGCTGTTAAGGTAATAATGCTGTTATGCTTTTGTCCCTTTCCTGACTCACCTTCCTTCCTGCTTCTGGATCCTGCTGATATCTCCTGCCCTGGTTTGTTCCACCTGGCTTTTGGCCTGCCTGACTCTAGTTTGTTCTTGAATTTGGTGATTGCTCATCTGGATTCAAACTACTAGTCTGGTCGATGATGCCTGTGGTGGTTGGTTCTGCAGCCTGCCTCTGGACTGCCTTTGCCCAAACCTTGGCCCATGCAGCTCTCCACAGGGTTTTCTTTTTGATATATATTTACCTCCACCTTTTACATTCACTGCACCCCCTCTAAAAAGAAAACTCCCCAGCCAGACAACATTCTGAAGAGCATAAGAACATAAGAAGAGCCATGGTGGATCAGGCCAAAGGCCCATCTGCACCTCCCACTGCTTTTATCTATTTTATTTTATGGGCCAACTGGATAGCTCAGTGGGTGCATCCACCCAGGCCAGTGGGTGGATCAGGCCATGGTGGATCAGGCCAAAGGCCCATCTGCGCCTTCCACTGCTTTTATCTATTTTATTTTATGGGCCAACTGGATAGCTCAGTGGGTTGGGAACCTGGTTGGAGAGCCATAGGTGGGCAGTTCGATTCCTGGCCTCCTGGGAGAGGTGCCAGCCTGGGTGACCTTGGGCAAGCCACGCTGTCCTAGGGGTCACCCCCAGAAGAAGGGAAGGCTCAACCCTTTTGAGTGTTCTCCACCTGGGAACTTTTGGAAGAAGGTCACCGTAAATCAGAAATGATTTGACAGCACATGATGATGATGATGATGATTTATTTTAAAAAGTTATTTTTTTCCATTCCTTATAAAAAGGGATCCTATATAGTAGAAACCCCGAAGGGATGCCTTCTGGATTAAGATGGTCTGCTAAGGAGGCCGATGGATCCTTATGGTTTCCTGATGACTCCTGGGGAGTTCTCTGTAGCCTCCTTGGTTCTGTTCGAGCCCCAGTTGATCTCTGGAACGGGGGTATGACCAGGGCTACGGACAGGATCATCCCTCAGCATTCCCCTCCCATGGAGCAGAGTCGGATGAGACCCCTGGTTTCCCAGAGAGCTGGTAGTGATGTAACACGTGGGAAGGAGACCAGAGCGATGAAGGGTGAAACCTCAGGGCTGATCCAATTGGGCACAGGCATGCTGGCGAGTCTTTGGGTCTGGGTCTTAAACCTGAGTCCATGTCCATATTAAAAATAAGCTCTCTCTCTCTCTTTTTTTTTGCAAAAGAAGGGAGGAGTGGGCACGTTGTGAGTTGCACGTTGAGTCCAAGTCATTTGTGTGTGTGTGGAATAACCCTGAGTCAAATTGGAGTTGAGTCAAACTTTGGCCCTCCAGGTGTTTTGGACACAACTCCCAGAATTCAAAGCCTTATTGCCATTTATGGGAGTTGTGGTCTAAAACGTGGGAGGCTGATGTTTGGACGTTTTGACCATAGGGTGCTTTTACCCCTCTAAAATTACTGACAAAAATTGGACCAAGATCATGGGGTTTGTTTCAGTGTTCCCACTCTTCCGCACTCCATTGTTCCTGTCTTCAGTGAGGGAGGGAGAAGAAAAGGGAGAAAAGAATGCAGGCTCCAAAACACCTGAACAGCCTCAGTGCCTTTATTTATAAATTTATTCCTCAAATCTAGGGAAGGCTCCCAGGGTGGGGGTTAGGACCCTCTCCTCCTTGGATTTCTCTCCCCATCCTGGCAGCTTCCTTCAGAAGTGAAGATCTCTTTTTTCTCTGATGTAAACCCTGGCGGTTAGAATGGCAGCTGCTCAAGGCAGACAGAACACAAAGCCGGGAGAGGCCAATATTGTCATTTTCTGGACATCTCCAATGCATAAAAAATGGATGAATTAAAGGAGAGGGGCAGAACCCCCTCACCGCTACCACCACGACCACCACTCGTGTTGGGTTGTAACTACTGGAAACAGGTGGACTCATTTTCACCACACGAGTCCTGGCCTGTAGGCAACTTTGGTGCAAACCAGCTAGCTGTCCCCTTGGCATCAGTGTCTATCAGCAGAAATTTGCTGCAAATTGCTGTGTGACGGCTTCCCCTTCCCCCACCAGATGACAAAATGGAGCAACGTGGACCTTTCTGACTCAAAAGTCATCCATGTTGGTTCAAGATGCTTTCCTATACCTCCTCATACCCCCAAAACCAGTAAGATCATCCATTTGTGGTAGCCGAGCATGACCTCTAGGACAGTGGGCCCCAGTACTGGGTGTCTTGAACCAAAACTCCCCAAATTCTTCACCATCAGTCAGGAATTCTGGGAGTTGTTGTCCAAGGCCACTCGGGGACCCAGTGTTGGGACTATCTGTTCTAGGATGTAACAAGCTATGGGTAAAGCTTCAGAATCTTTACTACAGAGCCCAAAATCCCCAGCTGAAGCCAATACGAATGCTGCAGCCTCTGGACTTGGCTTTGTGGAGGTTGTTCAAAGACACAACTTGTTGTTGTTGTTCAGTCGTTCAGTCGTGTCTGACTCTTCGTGACCCCATGGACCAGAGCTCGCCAGGCCTTCCTATCTTCCACTGCCTTCCGGAGTTTGGTCAAATCCATATTGGCTGCATCGATGACACTGTCCAACCATCTCAATCTCTGCCATCCTCTTTTCCTTTTGCCTTCAGTCTTTCCCAACACCAGGGACTTTTCCAAGGAGTCTTCTCTCCTCATGAGGTGGCCAAAGTACTGGAGCCTCAGCTTCAAAATCTGTCCTTCCAGTGAACATTCAGGGTTGATTTCTTTCAGGATGGATAGGTTTGATCTCCTTGCAGTCCAGGGGACTCTCAAGACTCTTCTCCATCACCACAGCTCAAAAGTTGAACATCTAGGGAAGTTCTAATTTGTATTTTGCTCTTGTTTTGGAACTTCATAACTTACCCTGTGTAAATTCCATAGGAGCCTTCTCAGTATTTAAGATAATCAGAGGAGACCCACCTCTTTGCCCTGTTGCACAGCAGATGGGGCCACGAGAGAGAGAGAGAGAGAGAGAGAGAGAGAGAGAGAGAGAGAGAGAGAGAGAGAGAGAGAGAGAGAGAGAGAGAGAGAGAGAGAGAGAGAGAGAGAGAGAGAGAGAGGGCCTTCTCTGTGGTGGCTCCCCGATGGTGGAATCCTTTGGGAGATCTGGCTGACCTCTTCCATTTTATCCTTCCGCTGACAACTCAAGACCCATCTTTTTCTGTCTGGCTCTTAACCACCACGGTTGAGTCCCCAAATGCCTTTGTAAAGTTGAAAAAGTTTTTAATGTTCACTTGCTTTTAATTATTCACTTGCATTTTAATTAGCATATATTTTAATTGGGTTTTTTAGTGCTTTACTTACATTTTTAAAGATCTTCTTTTTCATACTCTTAGGCACTTTGAGTTCCCTTATTAGGAGAAAGGCAGCCTCTTAAACAAGCAAACAAACATCTCAACTGGGGATGAATATCAGAGTTTAAATTCAAGCTTTTCAGAGCAGAGAAGTCAAGGAGAGCCAGTGTGTTGTGGTGGATAGGGTGTCGTGTACAGAGAGATGAGCAGATGGGGTTCTCATTCTTTTCTCACTTCATTTTTCCAACTGGGTGTTTCCGTGACTTTTCTGACTTTGGACGTAGCAGCTCTAGATGGCGTTTTTTTTTTCCAGCGCCCTGTCTGAGGGTTCTCAGCCCAGACTTTTTCCTCTGGCACCACTTTTCTGCATCCCCCCCCAGCCTTGAAAAGTATAGCTGCCCCTCCATCCGTACTCTTCGTTTCCTATGACCTGACCCGAATCTTGCAGCTTTCTCCATTCGGTGCTGTTTCGTGGTTTCTTGGCCTTCCTTCATTCGCTTCCGTTCTTCGTCGCTGGACACCCACTCAACTCCATCCCTAGCGGGAGTCCAAATCCTCACAATGAGGGTGAAGTGAGGTGGCGGTGGCCTGCTGGGACGTTTCAAGACAATTCCCCCCCCCCATACCTTGCCTCTGTGTTTGTTATTGCTGAATTTTCAACACCCTTCCGAAACAGTCTCTCTGTCTCTCTCACACACTATCTCTCATGCACAAAGAGCCCTCTTGCTACAGTATTTAAGCAACTCGCCTTGAGACCTGTGACACAGCTTGTGGAGACAACACAAAACACATCGGCCTGCCAAATCTCCGGGGTCCTGTAACCTGCTGGGTTTTAAACCCAGCGCGAGGTGTGGTGGGACTTCCTTCCCCGAAGGGCGGCCCAAACCAAACCTCTCTTTCTTCCACCGGCTCATTCTCCCTTGCTACCCGCCCCCTTTCTCTGGGGACCTGGGTGAGAACATTCCTCCCTGTTGCCATGGAAACCCCATCGTTCAGCCGGATCCCAATATCTCGATCCACCCCCCCCCACCTCCACCCCCTGCACACACAGACACACATGCATACATCGGCACGCAGAGGATGACTCGAAGCGTGCAACAGAAAAGAAGAACAGAGCTGGAGTGTTTTCGTCTGCTGGTCGTGGGTTCGATCCACGTGGAGTTTCCCCACACAGTCACCGACAGGCTCCTGTCAATGTGGGGGTGCTGCGGCCCCCTCAGGCGGGCACAGGCGCAACACGGCCAAGGAAGAGAAGAGGTGGATTTGCATGCATTGAACTCCTAGGTGCAAATTTAAGACTTTTTTTGGGAAATGATTAAAGTAAATTTACAAGGTGCGAGGGGAGATGATGAGCAGACTGTGGGCACCTGTTGAGTCTGCTTGGGGGGGGGTGATGGGTCAACCTCAAGAAGTTGCCTTCCCTTCTTCTGTTGGGCCTGGATCTCTCTGTAAGGCATGGACTGGTTGACCTTCCATGGACACCTTGAGAAGAATAATGTTCTAGTCGTCCTTCAAAAAGAGGACTGCTCTCCCCCCAAAAGGGTGCATGGCTGAGGACCATAGAGAGGAGCAAAGGTTGACCCTCTAGGTGTTAATGGGTTGGACCCTCCCTCCAGCCTCATCCTAGAAGACCTTGGTGAAGGCCATATGATGTTGCAGCTCTACAACATCTGGAAGCCTTCCCTTTGTCTCTGGCTAACCCACCACTGATGACTATGTTACCTTATGAAGCTCTGATGGCCACCGGATGCTCACCAGTGCTATGGAGAGCCACAGTGGGAACCTGCTTTGTTCTTTTCCAGGGAACTGCTCCCTAACTCTTAGGTCCCACCAATGTTCTTGGCCCAGAAACCTTGGCCAGCACAACTGGTGGGGAAAGGCTTCTGGGTGTTGTAGTCCAAGGCCATCTGGAGGGGCACTGTTCTAAAGGAAAGCTATGGCCATGGCCACCATCCTTCCGTGGCAGGGAAGTAGCCCAACTACTTACCTGCTCTGCTCTTTGCCACTTCATAGCTAGCTCAGGGGTTGAGGCATCTGGCTGTGGGGCCAGAGGTTGGGAGTTTGATTCCTCACCATGCCTTCTAGACAGGGGTTGGACTTCATGACCTATAGCAGTGGTTCTCAATCGGTGGATCCCCAGATGTTCCTGGACTGCAACTCCCAGAAACCCCTTCCAGCACGGTGAGGGATGGAGGCTTCTGGACATCTGGGGACCCACAGGTTGAGAACCACTGATCTTCACGATCCCTTCTGGCTCTGTAGTTCTAAGTTGTTGAGGATGATGCATGCTGCCTTGGAAGCAAATCAACTTTCAGTCTTCTCCAGGATCAACACATATATCAACTTGTTGGTATCTTTCATAACCTGTGGGATGTGGAGCTGCAGGTGACTGTGGATTTCTAAGCTTTAAATAAGTTCAGAAAAACCTCGAAAGGCCTCTAGAGTAGATCCATCCAAGCTGGTGCCCTCAGGACTATAGGTCCTATCTTCCACAATCAGTGTGACCATCAGTTAGCTGGGGATGGTTGAAGGTGTAACCCAGGCATGTCCAAACTTTGGTCCTCCAGATTTTTTGGACCACAACTCCCACAGTCCTTTGCCAATGGAAATACAGGCTTGGAATTCTGGGAGTTGTGGTCCAAAACATCAGGAGAGCTGAAGTTTGGACATGCCTGGTGTAACCCAAACTTACCGAGGTCACCCACCAGGCTGGAAGAGAAGATCCCCTTCCTTTTGAAGTTGGATTTTATACTTCAAAGCAATAAGATGCTATTATATATGGCCGCATAGCACTTACTGCACTTTCTGGGCTGCTGACAGTTTAATTTTGCAGATGACACATTGTGCCCAACAGTGAGCTGGGCAATCAGTTTCCTGACTTCGCAACAACTTTAACCTCAGGTCATGGGCAGACTCTTGACGGCAGTAATGCCCTTTAACCTCTGTACCATGAGACTTTAAACTTCAATATGAATGGCTGTCCTTCCTGGCTCAGGAGCCATTCCTGAGCGACGGCACTCTGCACATGTTCAAAGGCACACCTTCCTCTGCTGGTCCAATCCTCTGTCCCCTTTCCTCTTCCACCTTTCTTTGGGTTTCACGCAACGTGCCTTAGAAATATGGAGCGTGGTTTGCAATGAGGAAAATAAGCTTAACCTGCCCCAGTGCTTTGCTTACCTAAATTAGCAGACAACCTTTTTAAAGAAGATGGAAGAACACACACCATTATTTCTTAATAGTTGCAGCTGGCTTATTGACATAGTGGAGTGGCCAGTAAAAACATTGGCCAATGTATACCCACAGCTGGGTCCTTGCTTTTAAACAACAAGGACTTGTGTGCTGCTAGCCAGTTGACCCAACATGTACAGAATCAACCACACAATGACAACAGTATAGGGTATATTCCCATAGCTCAGTGGCTCAGGCATCTGGCTGCAGAGGCAGAGGTTGGGAGTGACTCCTTAACAGGTTTTGGACTTGATAAGAACCTAAGAAGAGCCCTACTGGATCAGGCCAAAGGCCCATCTAGTCCAGCTTCCTGTATCTCACAGTGGCCCCACCAGATGTGTCTGGGAGCGCATGAGACTAGGTTTCTGTCTCCTGATCCCACTCCCCTGCATCTGGCCCTTGAAGTACTCCAGTTTTAAGCCTGGAGATGACACACATCTCCATCAGGGTTTGTCACCTGAGATGGACTTTTCCTCCAGGAATCTGTCCAATCCCCTTTTGAAGCATCCAGGCCAGATGCCATCACCACATCCTGGGGCAGGGAGTTCCACAGACTAACAAACTCACTAGGTGAAAAAATATTTTCTTTTGTCTGTTCTTACTCTCCCAGCCCTCAATTTGAGTGAAGAGGGAGCAGGTTTGTTTTCCATGGCTTCAGAGACTAGGACTCGGGGCAATGGTTTCAAACTACAGGAAAAGAGATTCCATTTGCACATTAGGAAGAACTTCATGACAGTTAGAGCTGTTCGGCAGTGGAATATGCTGCCACAAAGGGTAGTGGAGTCTCCTACCTTGGAGGTTTTTAAGCAGAGGCTGGATGGCCATCTGTCAGAAATATTGTGATGGGGGTTCCTGCATGGCAGGGGGTTGGATTAGATGGCCCTTGAGGTCTCTTCCAACTCTATGATTCTATGATTCTATGATTTCACTTTACTCATGCCCTGCATTATTTTGTATGTTTCAATCCTATCCCCAATCAGGTGCCTTTTTCAGACTAAAGAGCCCCAAAATGTTTTAGCCTTTCCTCATAAGGGAGGTGCCCCAGTCCAGTCATCATTTTAGTCACTCTCTTCTGCACCTTTTCCAGTTCCACTCTGTCTTTCTTGAGATGCGGTGACCAGAATTGTACACAAAACTCCAGGTGCAGCCTTACTATGGTTTTGTACAGTGGCGTTATACTGTTGGCTGTTTTGTTTTCAATCCCCTTTTTGATAATCCCTAGCATGGATGATTTATAAGAACCTTTCCAGCTTTGCATTTCTATGATATTTTGAAGATATTTCTGCCAGCAGACCTTCCTGTTTTCCTTGATCACTCATGATCACCGATGTTGAAAGCTCTAAGGGAGCAAATATTGCCAGTGTTTGAGAAAACGTCACCCTGAATGCCCCTTGGAACCCATTCCGATGGGTGCAAGCCAAGGCAATCCCCCAGCAAACGGCGTAGAGGGTAGGCTGGAGACAGGGTGACACATGTGCCGGCAGCCCAAACAACAAGGGAAAGGTATTTACCCACCACTGTAGGCTGTGATAGGAAGGACTCGTGAATCACCGATTATACAACCTGGTATTTCAATATTTAGCACAGTTCTGATGAGCCATGTGACATTGGAGTCATAATATTGTGAGCTTATGACCTGTGTGCATCATTAGTTTTGAGGGATTTGAGGAAAATAGAATAAAATGTTACCTTTCCAGCTGTGCTTTCTTTCCTTTTTTCCAATTTAAAAAGGATGTTGACAACCTCAAGCGGGTACAGAGGAGGACGACCAGGATGGTTGAGGGTCTGGAGGAAATGTCTTATGAGGAACGGCTTGGGGAGCTGGGGGGGGGATATGATAACTATGCTTAAATATTTGAAAGGATGTCATATTGAAGAGGGAACAGGTTTGTTTTCCATGGCTTCAGAGACTAGGACTCTGAAGGGCAATGGTTTCAAAATACAGGAAAAGAGATTCCATTCGAACATTAGGAAGAACTTCATGACAGTTAGAGCTCTTTGGCAGTGGAAGATGCTGCCCCAAAGGAGGATGGTGGAGTCTCCTTCTTTGGATATTTTTAAGCAGAGGCTGGATGGCGATATATCGGGAGTCCTGTGATGGGGGTTCCTGCATGGCAGGGGATTGGACTAGATGGCCCTTGAGGTCTCTTCCAACTCTATGATTCTATGATTCTATGATTCCTTTCCTTTCCTTCTTCCTTCCTTCCTTGTTTTCTCTCTCTCCTTCCTTCCTTCCTTCCTTCCTTCCTTCCTTCCTTCCTTCCTTCCACTCTCTTTCTTTATCTCTCTCTCTTCCCCCTCTCTCTGATATCAAAAAGCCACAATCTTTAGACTTGTCTTTATTTCCAGCTACCAGAAAAGCAATTGATTTTATTCCAACCAAAGCAGGATCCACTGAGAGAGTAATAAAATATCCCGTGGTACTCTAAAGACTACATGAGATGCAGCTTTAGAGACTATAGCCCAAGCACCTGGCATTTACTATTAAACTTGTGGATTTTTGCCCTGTCAAGTTACCGCTGACCTTTTGTGACCCTATGAATGAGCTGTTTCCAAAATGACCTGCTGTCAATCGCCTTGCATAGCTGTTGCAAACTCAAGTCTGTGGCTTCATTTAGGGAGTTAATCCATCTTGTATTGGGCCTTCCTCTTTTACTCCTGCCTCCCACCTTTACTGTATGTTCTCTCAGTTTGGAACTAACCTATACAAAACTAGCCTTCCCAAAAGAAGGCTGAGAGGGGCTATGATAGCCATGTGTAAATATTTGAAAGGCTGTCACATCAAAGAGGGGGCTGGCTTGTTTTCCTTGGCTTCAGAGACTAGGACTCGGGACAATGGTTCCAAACTACAGGAAAAGAAAATCCATTTGATCATTAGGAAGAACTTCCTGACGTTTAGAGCTGTTCAGCAATGGAATATGCTGCCACTAAGGGTGGTGGATCCTCCCTCTTTGGAGGTTTTAAAGCAGAGGCTGGATGGCCACCTGTCGGAAATACTGTGATGGGGGTTCCTGCATGGCAGGGGGTTGGACTGGATGGCCCTCCTTGAGGTCTCCTCCAACTCTAGGATTCTATGAACCCTAATATTCATTTAGTTATTATATATTATTAAAGAAGAACCTTGTGATATTGAAACTCACACCACAATAAATGCGCCAGCCTACTGCATGTCACATGTCTCTTCCTCAATTAATGCATTTTATGACCCCAGTCTATGTGATCTTGAAATGTATCTCTCTTGCTACACTGTCAAAACACTTTGGCTTAATAGCTATATCTTAGACAGTAATACAGTGATCTTAAAACCACAGAGCTGGCCCTGCAGCCAGAGACTTAAACCACTGAGCTATTGAGCAGTACTTGTTAACAGAAGTGGGTAATAATAATAGGACACACTCTCTCACTCTTTCTATGCACCTGCCCATTTCACGGGGTTCTCATGAGGAGGAAAATCACACAGAGAGAAGCAGGACCTAAGAACGTGATTTAGAATGTCTTCAGTTTTTAAGAGATGGTTGCAATGGAATTCTGAAGATCCAAAATCCACTTTGTGTCACTGTCTGAATTTTACTGGAGTGCTCCGTGGTGCTGAAACTGCTTGGAGGACAGCCAGCACCACAGAGAGCGCCCATAAGATTTGGACCACTCATTCCCACCCTTGGGCCTCCCGAGATGTTCCTGGACTGCCACTCCCAGAAGCCTTTGGCACTTGCTGTGCTGGCCAGGATTTCTGGGAGTTGTAGTCCAAGAATGTCTGGGGACTGAAGGTTGAGAACCACTGGAGACAGAGATCTAGTCTTGTGCACTCCCAGATGCATCTGGTGGGGCCACTGTGAGATCCAGGAAGCTGGACTAGATGGGCCTTTGGCCTGATCCAGCAGGGCTCTTCTTATGTTCTTATGGCTTCAATTAAAAGACAAAGGATTTGCTCTCCAGCAGCAGAATTGGAGTCAGCTACCCTGATGGGTGAATAAGAACTGCAGAACTAGAAGGGACCCTAAATGTCATCTAGTCCAGCCCTGGTCCATGAGGCTCAGTGAAAAATTGAACTTCCATCATCTGGATCCACAGCCAGCCACCTGAACCTCTGAGCTTTCCAGCACTTCTTAGTAATAACTTTAGGACCGGACAGCTGGAACGGAGCCTCCTGATCAGGCATGTTCAAAGTTCAGCCCACAACTCCCACAGTCCTTTGCCATTGGAAATATAGGCTTGAAATTCTGGGAGTTGTGGTCCAAAACATCAGGAGGGCCGAAGTTTGGACATGCCTGCAGCCCCTTTTAGGGATACACGGTGCGGATTTAAATCCCAGCCTCTACTTCTGCCACCAAGATACCTAAACCCCTGAGCTATCCGGAAGTTCTTACTTACTTACTTACTTACTTACTTACTTACTTACTTACTTACTTACTTACTTACTTACTTATTTATATACCGCCCAATTTAATGAAACTGGAACTCAGGGTGCTTAACAAGTATAACATGACACAATTCAAAAAATAATAATCGGTTCCACAAAATATATAGGAAAATCAATAGCAAACGGAAACCCGCATTTAAAAAGCTAAAAGTTCAAGATAAAAACTGACTGCTGCTCTGCCCCATAGAAAGGAGTGGGGTCTAAAAAGGGTGACATGATTTCTGCGTGCTTGAGAGATATTTTTTTTAAAAAAATCAGGGTACACAGATACCTTGTATAAAGGAATTAATTCATCCCAAATGAAATTCCATTAAAAAAAATTTCCTTTATTCAAATTTCCCATAGGAATGCATTGAAAACAGAGTAATCCCTAATCACAACCATTTTTGTGTTGTACAGATTCTCCCCATAGGTGATTCTGTTAAGCAAATTTAGACTATCTCTGGAATTTTTTATGTTGTACATACAGATTTTATGTTATACAAACTGTTTGTTATTAGAGATGGGCACGAAATGAACAAATTTTCGTTTCTGTTTTCATTTTTTCGTTTTGTTATGTAACAAAATGACAAACGAATTTTGTCTAAAACAAAACAAAACGAACAGAAACACCGGAAATTTTGTCGTATGTTTCGTTTCCGTTACTGCAATATGAGTGAATTGCTTAAAATCCTAAAAAAATCAAAAAATTGAAATAAATGCTAACGAAATGCTAACGAAACGAACGAAAACAAAAACGAATTTTTTGCAAAAATTCACGAAAAACTGAAGCGAACCGAAATGGACCCTCCAAACGACAAATGACAAACGAAATGCCATTTTTTGATTCGTGCCCATCTCTATTTGTTATATTAGGGTCCACTGTATTCTCTTTTTAACTGGACAAACTCCAGGTTGATTTGCAACCACCTCTCTCCTTTTTTAATAATAAAAAAATAAACCCTCCTTGCTTATTTAAACATATATGTTGCGATAGATATCTAGGCTGCCCTTCATAGTTATAACTCAGCAACCTCTGAGCTTTGTTTAAGCTCTGCCTTTAAAGAAAACATTCTGATCGATATGGTAATCAAACGTCCTCTAAACACCTACCGATTCAAGTGTTTGCCTTTCTGCCCAGAGCGATTATGGCTCTTCTGACGCACACAGTGATAAAGGATGCAGAGACAGGAAAAGTTATTTTCTTCCACCCAAGCACCCTGAAAGACCCCACGACGGCCATCCTTGTATCATAGGAATTCTAGCTATAGGGGGAAGTTAGTCACATATATGTTTTGACTTAAACACTAGGTTGAATTTCGGAAGTTGGCTTGAAACTAACGAGCTATCCAGCAGAAAAAGAAGCTCCGTGTCTTCACCCACCTTGCAAACAAACAAGCAAAAACTGCAGGAGAGCAAGCCAGTCCTTGTTTTTCTGGTCAGTTGGCAACCTGACACTTTTTTTTTGTTTCTAGACATAAACTACTACTGCCTCTTCTCTGTTTCCTTGGAAGGTCTTTAATTGTTTTGGGTTCTTTTCGACAGAGGGATCTTAGCCATGCCTACAGGGAAGGAAAGTCCTGTTAAGTTTGGTGCTGGTAGTTCCAAGTGATTGTAGCAATCTTTGTGTTTGCTTTATAGCTTCTCAGACAATGGTGAAAAAACTCCGGCAAGTTTCTGATTAGGTTATACCCATGCTTGTTGGGCTGGGTCAGTGTGGGCCAAATTTCCACCCTCTTCTTGTTTTTCTCTCTCTCTTTGGTTTAAATCAAAGGACTTCATGCCTTTGAAACACACATACCTAAGAAAAGGTTGCCAACTGATCAGGCGGAAAACAACTGACAAGCTCCAGTGCAATCCAGAGGGCCCTGTATTTGCGCAAAATTAGCCAACCATGATTCTGGGATGTGTGTGTTCCTTTTAAATAATAATAATATTAAATAAGAAAGGCAGAGGAGCGGTGGCCAGTGAAAATGTTGGCAACACAAGACTGTGTCTTCTTTGCAATGATGGAGATGCAAGATAAACTACACCGCCTGGAAGTTCTGAGTACAGCGGCACCTCCTTGTTCAGAGGGCAGTATATCTTGGATTGGCTGAGGAATGGCTTGAAAGAAGAATGAGATATCACAGAACTATGGGGGAAGGTCCCAGAATAATCTTAAGAGCAGTGGACAGATTTCAGTGCTTCCTGGGTGTGGATCCAGACCGCTCTCCCACCTTTGGATTGTAATTTCCACACCTGTCCTGGGCATTACCGGTGCTGTCCGTGGTCGATGGTTAATGTTGTTCTTGATGGTAGAAGGCGCTTCCCAAGTCACAGGAGGCTGAGTTAATGCAGGGACGGCTGATCCGTAGTCCTCCGGATGTTGCTGGATGGCAAGCCCCGTCCTTCCTCACTCTTGGCCGATGGGACATGTAGTCCAGCGGCAGCGAAAGCGCCACAAATTGCCTGTCCCCAGGTTGGGGTGGTGGTGGTGGTAGATGGAGCTTGTTCTCTTACCTTGACGAACGTTTGGGGCAGCGGATCTCTTTGCGTGGCTGATTGTGGGCGGATGGGACTTGTAGTCCCCGCATTCCATATCCAGGAGGTCAGTCCCGCGTTCCTCTGAGAGGCAACGAGACCTCCGCGATTGTGTCCCGTCTTCCTTTCTGCAAAACCAAAGGCAGGCGATCCGCCCGATGGCGGCCACCCCTGGGTGTCATCCCTCCAGCCTCCCCCGCGCTCCACCGGACGGCCGACCGGCCTCTAACCACTGCGCCATCCTACCCCACCCTGCCGCCTTCTTCCTTCCTTCCGCGACGCCTCTGTCCTCTTTTCCAGCGTCTTCCTCCTCTTCCTCCTCCTCCTCGTCGTCGTCGTCTCCCTCGCCAGTTAGAGTGGAAGGGAAGAGGGCAGGGATAAGGGGGTTCGTCCTTCTCCCCCCCCCCCCAAATAAATAACCCACCTCCCGGGGAGGGGGGGGCGGTCTGACGTCAGGCGGGGGCCAAACCACGCGGCTGCCAAGCAGGCAAGCAAGCAAAGGGAAGGCAGTGCGAGCGAGCGAGGGACGCGGCAGGCGAGGCGCTGCACCGGCTGCACCACCACCACCGACCAGCTCCGGAGCCCCAGGCGGGCGCTCTCCTCCCGGATGATGCTGCGGAGGCTGGCCGGCTGAGAGGACCCGATCCTGCTCCTTTGGACAAGCCAGAAGCCGACATCTCGCACCCCCCCCAACCTTTCCGCTTCCCTCCTTCCCTCCCGGCCGGGGAGGGCTCGCCTGCCGGGCAGAGCAGGCGGCCTCCAACCCCCCCCCCCCGCACCACCACCCACCTCTCCATGGCCTTGGGGGGCGCCCGGCGCTGGGCCCCTTGCCCCGACTGGGGGAGGAGGGGGCCCCGCTGACACCCCCCCCTTTTCTAGCCTCCATCCCGCTTCCATCCAGCCTCCGCCCTCCCGACTTCATTCCCCCCCCCAAAAAAAATAAACCAGGCGCCCCCTCCATCCCTCTTTCCACCCGCCCCTTCCCCTAAAATACTCGGGCGCCAACTTTTTTTGGGGGGGGCGCAGCCATGCCAGGGGGGCAATAAGCCCCCCCTGAAATCTTTAGCCCCCCCTTCCCACCCCCCTCAGCTTTTGCAAACTCTGCCTCTCCCCCAGCTGAGGCAAAGAGAAGGACCTCCCGTGTGTGTGTCTGTGTGTGTGTGTGTGTCTGCGTGCGTGTATTTCCATCCCCCTTGCTCTCCGGGAAGGAACAACCGCCCCCACCAGCTAGCGCACATGGCCGGGGCGGTGAAGATCTGACTCCCCCCCCCCCCGCACCCCCCCCGCCGCCCACCTCAAGTTTCTGGGACCCGGGGGCCGTGACCATGTGGATACAGCAGATTTTAGGGACCAGGTAAGAGATCTGGGAGGGTTCCGGGAACAGGGGAGCGGGGGGGGGGGAATGTTTGGATGTCGGGGTGCTGGGAGGAAGAGAGGGAGCCATGGGTGGGGTGGGGTAAGGGGGGGAGAGACCCCCATCCCCCCAAAAAACGCATCCACTAAGCTCCAGAGGTGGTGTCGGAGGAGACGTGGAGGGATGATCCGTAGTCGGAAGAGTTTGAGGGTCTTTGGCAAACGGGCGTGAATGCTTCGTAATAGGAAGGACCTTCGGCTTAACGTCGAGCAGACCAGGGTTGCTGTTTTATTTTCATTTTATTCTTAAAGAGAGAATTGAAATGGAGCTTTCCAGTTGCCCAGAAGTGGAGCGGGGGAGGAAGCACCCACGTTGGCCTGGATCGCCTTTCTCGACTTTTGCCTCGACTTCTCTCTCTCTCTCCCCCCTCCCCCTCCTGTCACATCCTTGGGTGCTTCTTGCGCGGAGGCTGCTTTGGATGCCCGCGGTGCGGTGTGTGTGTGTGTGTGATTGTGCCTTTGCCTGCTCGCTTTGGGTTGCGGAGCGTCTGCTGGGCTGAGCAGGAGACCTTTAGAAGCGCGAGGAGCCGGCCCTTTTTGCCCTTAGAATAGGAGCCCTGGCACCCTTGCCCTCCCCAGTCTTCGAGATCAAGCCAGCTGCGCAGTTGAGTAGAGCATAGGGATGGAAAGGGGGGGGGAGAGAGAGAACAGAGCTGTGTCCCCTACAGAGGCTCAGCTTAGGCTGCCAGGAGCCCCGATGAGCTAAATCCATGTTAATCAGTCACACGAGGGACTTACTCCCGAGGAAGTAGGGAGAGGATTAAAACATCTGTCATCTCTGCCAAAGAAGCAGCTGCGAAGGAATCAGGTTGCAGGGAGGAGGAGTGCTTGGGGGGGGGGGGAGCAGAGGAGAGATGCCAGCCAGCCAGCCAGCCAGCCAGCCAAGGGGCTGGATCAGCTCTTAGCAGATTGTCAAGACATTCAAAATGTGCACCACCACCCCTCTCTGTGTGGCTGTATATGTGTGCCTCTGTGTTCCCTCTCTTGGAGGAACTCGCTGGTCCCGTGTGGAAGGGGGTCTGTGTATGCATCTAAAGCAGTAAGTTAGAGGGATGTTTATGGGGAAAGTCTCCGCGAACAGGACTGAAGGCATCAGGGCAAACTGCCCCTGATTGTGGCACCCCCTTTTGCGAATCTACTTTTTGAGTGTTGAGGTGGCGGGTTTTATGCCTTGCCATTTCTAGCAGGTCCTACATGGCTGTAGCAAAGGGTGTGTGTGTGTGTTCTGTGGCAAGGGTGAATGCTGAATTGTTCTTCATGTGTATGTCCACTGGGATGCAGCAGACACTTGGTTTGGGGGAGAAAGAATGGAAAAACATTCAAGCTGGTTCCCGACACAGGATCTATCTGTAAAAAAAAAGGGTCATTGGGGGAGACAGAGTCCCTTTTCCATTGGGAACAAAAATAGGTATGTTACCCTAATTGGAGCTGTTTCTGGAATGACATGCAGACTGCTCTCAGTTGCATCCTCTGTTTTGCAGAGTAGGGAGGGGAAAAAAAAAAGACCTTTTAAAAAGCACCACAGGGGTGAAATTGGTTCAACCCCTGGCATCAGCAAATATAAATGTTGACCCTCCGGGCCAACCGGGTGGCACCATAGCCTCACAGCCACTGACAAACCTGAATGACGGACCTCTGCCCTCTGCCACGTGGACGTTTGACCCAGATCCGGCATCAGGTCCTAGGGCAACCCTGGAGTCAAAGTCTTGAACCCTTTGCTGAGGGGATGCTTGGGCTTCTGAGATTGGCCACCGTAGACCCAAGGTGGGTGGTAGCTTTCCGGAACACCTCCAGTGGCCAGCCTTGGAGGTCGTGATGAAGCATCCCTGCCTTCTCTGCTCCTTAAAATCTCGGCTCCTACCCCTTCCAGGAGGTAGACTGGTGAGGATTTCTCACAACGAAGCTGTTTTCTATTGGGCTAGAGCCTTCGGTCCCTCTGACCACTCTTGTTCAACCTGTGCTGGCAGTTGCTCTCTTGACATCTCAAGGCCAAGGTTGGTCCTGCCTGTCTTGGCCCACTCGGATAGATACCAGGAGGTCCTCTGAATTGCAGGTGTCAAACTTGGAATCTTCCACCAGCAAGGTCTGCCTCGGAGCTGTACTCCTAATCTTGAACGGGTCCAGAGGAGGGTGTCCAAGATGACTGAGGGTCTGGAGGAAATGTCTTATGAGGAGTGGCTTAGGGAACTAGGAATGCATAGCCTTCCAAAAAGAAGGCTGAGAGGGGATATGATAGCTATGTTTAAATATTTGAAAGGATGTCATATTGAAGAGGGGCCTGGTTTGTTTCTCATGGCTTCAGAGACTAGGACCCGGGGCAATGGCCTCAAACGAGAGGAAAAGAGATTCCATTTAAACATTAGGAAGAATTTCATGACAGTTAGAGTGTTTGGGAATGGAAGATGCTGCCACAAAGGAAGGGGGTGGAGTCTCCTTCTTTGGAGGTTTTTAAGCAGAGGCTGGATGGCCGTCTTTCGGGAGTCCTGTGATGGGGGTTCCTGCGTGGCAGGGGGTTGGACTGGATGGCCCTTGAGGTCTCTTCCAAATCTATGACTCTATGATATTGGCATCTAAGAAGGGGTGGTGGTGGATGCTCATACTAGATTCTTGTGTCTTGGACATGATTGGTCCATCCTTGCTTTGTGTCTGCAGGGGACCACAAACGAAGGGTTAAGGTACAGGCCCCGGGGGTCTTCTCAGATTCTCTTGGTATGCACATAAGAACATAAGAAGAGCCATGCTGGATCAGGCCAAGGGCCCATCTAATCCAGCTTCCTGTATCTCACAGTGGCCCTGCCAGATATGTCTGGGAGCGCACGAGACTAGATCTCTGTCTCCTGCTACCAATCCCCTGCATCTGGCCCTTGAAGTAACCCGGTTTTAAGCCTGGAGATTACACATCTCCATCATGGTTTGTAACCTGTGATGGACTTTTCCTCCTCCAGGAATCTGTCCAATCCTCTTTTGAAGGCATCCAGGCCAGATGCCATCACCACCTCCTGTGGCAGGGAGTTCCACAGACTAACAACCACGCTGGGTGACAAAATATTTTATTTTGTCTGTCCTCACTCTCCCAGCCCTCAGTTTGAGTGGGTGTCCCCTAGTTCTGGTATTTCGTGAGAGGGAGAAGAGCATCCCTCTATCCACTTTACTCATGCCCTGCATGATGCTTGCTGGTGGACTCCACTGTTCTCTCCATGCCCCCCGCCCCAGCCCTGCCCATTGGGCTCGGGCGTCCTCGATTCTTTGGCTGGGCCGCTGCGAGCTTAAGATCCCGACTTTCCAATGTCAGTGCCGCTGCGATGCAGAAGCCAGGGGGCGTCCTGGCATGGTGGCTATCTGTCCATGGCAATAAAGATGAATTCACTTGCATGGCCTTTACGTCCTTGGATCGGCCTGCGCACGACGGGGGAGATCCAACGGCCCCATCTGGATGCAGCCACTAATTGGGCCCTTTCCTTAAGAGCACTGGTATGGAAGCCTTATGTAATCTTGTTTTTCTGACCCTTGCAGAACGGGGAGGTGGGGAGGACCAGGATCAGTCCCTGCGGAAGCAATCGGGGAATGGGAAAAGGAAAAAAAAAAAAAAAAGAGAGAGAAGGACCTTTCCATTTAGATGTGAATAATTCAGAAGAGGCCTGTGTTTCTTTCTAACACCTCCTTGGCTGCTCAGGGGTGGTGAAAGGAGCCACTTTTGGGGTGTGTGATTCTGGGTCCTGGTCCATATTTGTGACAAAGAGGGAAGGAAAAACATCCTCCATCGACTCCTGCCTGAAAGGGAGACTGGAGAAAAAATCAACAGACAATGCGCCTCTTACCTGGCGCACCAGCATTTGAAAAGCAGTTAATCTCTACGATCAAAGACTGAATATGGATAGTTTTTTTTTGGTGGGGGTTGCTTTCCTGGCTGGTGCCCCCGCCTCCTGAGCCTGGTACCCTTTTGTCAATTAGCTCTTAAACACAAATGCACTTAGGGAGGGACAGGGCAGAAGACCAGGGGGTTTGTTTTGCAGTGTGTGTGGTGGTGGTGTGTGGTGGTGTGCACCCATCTCTTCTTTGGAATCCAAGGCAAAAAAGGGGACAATGCCACACTCAAAACCCTCTGGGCACCTCCTGAGAAGCCATGGCCCTCTGGAAAAGGCAATTGCACTGGGAAACACGGGAAGCCGCAGGAAAAGAGGAAGATGAAATACGAGATGGATTAGCTCCGTAAAGGAAGCCACAGGGTTGACTTTGCAAGTCCTAAGCAGGACAGTGGAGGGCAGGACCTCTTGGAGATGACTCACTCATAGGGTCACCGTAGGTCGGAGACACACGACAGTAACAACTGCAGCATCCTCGGCCAGGTTCAGCCTGCCCCCTGGTTTTGGCCTTGTGACCCCCCCCCCCCCGGCTCTACAAGGATGATGGAAACTGATCCCGATCCCATTCTCGTCCAGTTGCGTTTTGGGACGGGCATCCCAGAGGTGGGAAGTTCCCCGCCCAGTAGAATGACGGACGACCTTAAAGAAAGCATCGGGTTAATATCTGAAACTGATGGGTCTGGAAAGGAGGTTTTGATATCTGTTCAGTTTTGTAAACTGCCCAGAGTAGCTGGGTAGCTAGATGGAGTGGTATATTAATTAAATTAAAATAAATAAATAAATAAATAAACAAACAACAACAACAACATTACTGGCAGCTGTGTTCACCAGATGATGATGATGATGATGCCTAGTCCTGCCTTCAAAAAGCATTAAAGACCTTGCTTTTCTGAAAGGCATTTGGCAACCTTTAGTGTGTTTGCTTTTTCTTTTCTCTTTTGCTTTGATTTCTTCTGCTTTTTGAACTATTGCCGCCATCTTTGCCAATCACTCTTACTACATTTATTTTTATTTTTATTTTTTGTAACATTATTATTCTGATCTTTTTTATTGTTCCTGTGTTTGATTGGTGTAAACCACTCAGACTTCCACTGGAAGATGGGTGGTATCAATCAATCAATCAATCAATCAATCAATCAATCAATCAATCAATCAAATGATGATGATGATGATGATGATGATGGCAACCAAGGGAAATGGGACCCAGCCCTTCCCAAAGAGATCCCCAAATTCATTGGGGTTTGGGGTCTGTGGGTCGACCATGGTTTGGAGGAGTTGGAGGACATCAACCCCTCCAGGTCACCATTCGCATGCAGGACCTTGGCCCTTCACAGGACTCACGCCACTTGCTTTAACTTGGTCTTCCAAGATGTGCCACTTCAATGTCCGTGCTGTACAACTTTTGGGCTCTTTCTTATTGGCTGATCCTCCTCTATTCCTCTCTATTTTGGTGCAACTTGAGTGTGTGTGTTGGGAAAGAGAGGCAGATGCCAAGATGGGAATGAGGAAGGGAAAGGTTAAGCCTCCTGTGATATTAGGGTTTGGAGTGCAACGTGCATCTATTTGGGCCATGCCATCTTAGAAAGGACTTTGGGAGTTGTGGCCCAAAACATCTGGAGGGCCAAAGTTTGGACATGCCTGACATAGACCATAGCAACCTTCTCCTGTATCTGAAGCTTCTTGGACCTTCTTGAAGTTTTGGGGAAGAGGTGCGAAGCAATTGTTTGAAAAGGGAGAACTGCAGTCCCTTGACTAATTCTAGAAATAATGATTCTGTGTCCTTGGAATTTGCTTTGGGAAGGGGCAAAGGGTGGTGATGTGGAAGGGGAGAAACAGGAAAGATTAATACAATTATGAGTGGTATACACCGTAGGTGGCCAGTGTGGTGTCGTAGATAGAGTGACAGAGTCGGATTCTGAGAACAGGGTTTGAATCCCCGCTCAGCCATGGAAACCCACTGGGAGAGGAGAATGGGTAAACTCACTCCTTAAACATTCCTTCAAAGCCCTCTTAGGGTGGCTATCTGGTGCTTCCGACTTGATGGCTCATAAGAACGTAAGAGCAGCCTTGCTGGAACAGGCCACAGCCCATCCGGTCCAGCATTCTGTCTCACACAGCAGCTCACCATTTGCTTCAGGGTATTCCCAAGCAGATGTCTTCACCTGCTTATGATGCCCTGCAAATGGCATCGAGAGATCTCCTGCCTCTCTCTCCAACACAGAGGTTGTCCTTAGGCGTCCATCATGATAGCCATGGAGACCCTTGTTCTCCATGAACTTGTCCAATCCTTTCTTAAAGCCGTCAAGGGTGACAGCTGTCACCCCTTCTTCTGTCAGGGAGTTCCACATACCAGTGATCCTCTGGGTGAAAAAGGACTTTCTCTTATTAGTTTGAGATCTAGCACCCAAAGGTTTCATGGAGTGCCCCCTAGTTCTAGTGTTGTAGAATAAAGAAAACAGTTTTTCCTTATCTACTTTGTCCATACCGCGTATGATTTTATAAACTCCAATTGGGTCACCTCTTAGGTGCTGTCGTTCAAGAGCAAAGAGGCCCAGCCGTTGCAGCCTCAGATGGTAAGGAAGGTGTTCCAGTCCCCTAATCATTCTAGTTGCCCTCCTCTGTACTTTTTCCATTTCTATAATATCCTTCTGGAGGTATGGTAACCAGAACTGTGCACAATGCACCAGATGGGGCCTCACCTTAGATTTATAAAGAGGCAGAATGACACTTGCCGACTTATTTTCTAGATCCTTCCTAATGATCCCTAGCATTGAGTTTGCTTTCAAAAATGGCACACTGGGTTGACAACTTCATTGAGCTGTCCACCTGGTTTGTTGCAGAGAGTTTAGACTAAGGGAATTGACTCATTACACATCACACACATGCATACAACTCTGTAGGTAGAAGGAATTCCCCTCACATTATTGGAGATCCACCACCCAATCACTTTTGGAAGAGCTCCTGTAGAAGACCTCCTGTCCAAGAGAATCCATCCTTCTATTGAAATCAGTCTGGATGGCTCAGTGCGTAAGGTCTCTGATGGCACAGCCAGAGGTCAGGAGTTTGATCCCCTCCCCCAAGAGGCCTCCTGGGAGAAGAGCCAGCCTGGGTGGCCTTGGGCAAGCTTCACTGTCCCAGGGATAACCCCTCAGAAGAAGGGAATGGTCAACTACTCCTGAGTATTGTTGACCTGGAGAACCCTCCAGAGGATCTCCAGGAGTTAGGTTCAACTTGATGTCACAGGATAAGGATGCTTATTGATGGAAAGCTGCTACCAACGTGAGGTTGCTCTTCACTTTGATTTGGAATCTTGTCTCTGGGTCTTTGAGTCACTGGCCTGCGACTGACCCTCTGTAGATGACCACCATGAGATGTCTGTGAAGAGAGCTGCTGGATCAATTGGGCATTCTGAGCCTAGAGGAAAGAAGCGCCAGGGGCAATATGGCAGCACATTTCCAATATTTGAAGGGCTGTCCTACAGAGGAGGGGCAGGATCTGTTCTCCATCATCCCAGAGTGCAGGACATTAAGAGAACTGAATAGAGATGGGCACGGAACGAACATTTTTTCGTTTCCGTTACCATTTGTCGTTTCCGTTACGTAACAAAAAGACAAACGAAAATTGTGATGAAAATGCAACAAACGAACAGAACCATGAAAATTGTGGTCATTACGTTTTGTTTCCGTTAATGGCAACGTGCAATCAAATGACCTGTTTTAAATGTTAAAAAAATGCCCTGGACATCCGTAAAAACACAGTAATAATTATTTATATTGTCTGATAATACCTACCGGGGGGGTTGGGGTCCTTAAAACGTTTGTTTTTGTCTTCTCCCATCGCCATGTATTTTTCTTTCCCCTTTAAAATGGATGTCGCCACCAGCCACAAAATGGAGACAAGCCATGTGATGGGATCATGTTCAACCAATAGCATGCCCAGGTTGCAGACTGGGCGGGCAGGTCTGGCAGCCACAGAGGGCATAAAAAGGTCTGGCAGCCCCCGTCCTCCTTGCAGTCTCTGGTGGGAGTTAGGGTGGGATTGCGGTCTCTGCGACTCTAGCTTCAGTCCTGCAGCCTCCCTGTGTGCGTGCGTGCTGCGTACCTCTCGGTGTGTACCCTCCCCTGCCCCACAGTGCAGTCACTCTGCGGCTGCCTTGCACCCTGGGCAACGCCCGCCACTGCCTTTGCAGCCTCCCTGCATACCTAGTCTATACTGTGTCTCTGCCAGCATCCATTTTTTTTAGTGTTTTCCCTCTGGTCTGGGGTGTTGGAGGATGCCTGCACATGGATATGCTTTAAAAATCGTGCCAAAAGCGGGTAGAAACAACAAACGAAAAAACAAAAAACGGTAACGAAATTTTCCAAAAATTTCACAACAAACGGAAACGAACCGAAGCAGAGCTCTCAACGACAAACGAAAAACCGAAACGCCATTTTTTTGTTTCGTGCCCATCTCTAGAACTGAATATCAGGAAAATCTTCCTAACTGTTAGAGCAGTACAACGATGGAAGCAATAACCTTGAGAGGTGGTGAGTGCTCCAATGCTGAAGGCATTCAAGGGAAATATGGACAGCCATGTGACAGAGATCCTTTGGTTTGTATTCTTACATGGAACAAGGGGTTGGATTTGCTGGCCTTATTGGCCCCTTCCAACTTCACTATTCTGCGACTCTATGATATTTTTATTTATTCTGATCTTAACACAACACAGCCGGAAGGGACTCTATGGATCACAGAGTCCATCTCCTGTCGAGGAGGGGAATCAAACTCCCGACCTTTGGCTCTGCAACCAAATGCCCAAATCCTTAAACTCTCCAGCCAATGGTTTTCTTCTCCAGGCTAAGCATACCCGGCACCCTTGACTAGTCCTTGATGGAAAAGGTTTTCTGAACCCTTGAATGTCTCGATCTTTACTCTTCAGATATATCCCAACCTACATGAAGTCCCTTCCACACTTATCTTGGCCTAATAAAACTTTCACAGCCGAGAGAGAGAGAGAGAGAGAGAGAGAGAGAGAGAGAGAGAGAGAGAGAGAGAGAGAGAGAGAGAGGAGCAGCCGCTTCAAGAGCGACCGACCACGGTCATCCTTCAGGCAATGCTTTATGCATGAATATTCTTGCAGCAAGGGTCTAAAAGACTGGCCTTCTCGAGCCCAGTTCATTCACAATGACAGGGAGCGGCTGTCACCCAACCCCTGTAGGGTTTTTCTAGCCATGAACCTGAGATCTTCTGTGTTCACCGCATCTAGCACAGCAGAGTCACCATCCCTTCAAATAGAAGTGTTAAAGGTGGCAGCCTTGAGGCGTGAGAGGACTCTAACAGCACCCACGCTGAAGTGCTTTGCAAACAGGAGCTCCCCGCACTCTTTTAAACAAACCCTGCAAGGTGTTTGACCACCCTGGAGGGAGGTGGCGACTCTGATTCCATGGGAGCATTGGATCTGCTCTGGGTTGCAGGCGGATCTTCACAACAGCTACCCCCAAGCATGAGGACAAACTTAAGAAGCCAGAGTTAAGTGCTTTGGATAGCACTTTGAACATTCGGAGGAAAAGACAAAGCAGATTCACCAACCTCATGAAATTCGCCACCAGCCTCGCACATAACAACGTCTGCATTGTTACGCCTCATTTTATGGCGGGCAGGTGGGTGGTGGTCTAAGCCCCCTGTTGTGTTTGTAGCTGAAGTGGCAGCCCATGGATGTATTACTATAAATGCCTGCAATTACAACCCAGTAGTTCTCAGGTTGGCGAGGCCAACAAGAAGCTATCTATGGACCTGGTTTGATATATTGCCTGTCTTTCTCCCTGAACTGGGAGCTAAGCGAGCTTCCAATAAAAATGGGAACAGACGCAAGCTAAACTTAGGGCTCGGTACCACGTCCCTTTAAAAGCAGTTTGTTGTTCAGTCGTTCAGTCGTGTCCGACTCGTCATGACCCCATGGACCAGAGCTCGCCAGGCCTTCCTATCCTCCACTGCCTCCCGGAGTTTTGTCAAATTCATTTTGGTTGCATCGATGACACCGTCCAACCATCTCATTCTCTGTCGTCCTCTTTTCCTTTTGCCTTCGATTTTTCCCAGCATCAGGGCCTTTTCCAGGGAGTCCTCTCTTCTCATGAGGTGGCCAAAGTACTGGAGCCTCAGCTTCAAAATCTGTCCTTCCAGTGAGCATTCGGGGTTGATTTCTTTCAGAATTGATAGGTTTGATCTCCTTGCATTCCAGGGGACTCTCAAGACTCTCCTCCAGCACCACAGCTCAAAAGCATCAATTCTGCGGCGATCAGCCTTCTTTATAGTCCAGCTCTCACTTCCATACATCACTACTGGAAAAACCATAGCTTTAACCATCCTGACCTTAGTTGGCAAAGTGATGTCTCTGCTCTTTATGATGCTATCTAGGTTTGCCATTGCTTTCCTCCCAAGAAGCAGGCGTCTTTTTATTTCCTTGCTGCAGTCGCCATCTGCAGTGATCAAGGAGCCCAAGAAAATAAACTCTGTCATTGCCTCCATTTCTTCCCCTTCTATTTGCCAGGAGGTGATGGGACCAGTGGCCATGATGTTAGTTTTTTTGATGTTGAGCTTCAGCCCATTTTTTTCACTCTCCTCTTTCACCCTCATTAAGAGCTTCTTTAATTCTTCCTCACTCTCTGCTATTAGAGTAGTATCATCTGCATATCTGAGGTTGTTGATATTTCTTCCGGCAATCTTAATTCCGGCTTGAGATTCATCCAGACCGGCCTTTCTCATGATGTACTCTGCATATAAGTTAAATAGGCAAGGTGACAGTATACAGCCTTGTCGTACTCCTTTCCCGATTCTAAACCAGTCAGTTGTTCCATATCCAGTTCTGACGGTTGCTGCTTGTCCCACATATAGATTTTTTAGGAGACAGATAAGGTGTTCAGGCACTCCCATTCCTTTAAGGACTTGCCATAGTTTGTTGTGGTCTACACAGTCGAAGGCTTTGGCATAGTCAATGAAGCAGAAGTAGATGTTTTTCTGGAACTCTCTGGCTTTCTCCATAATCCAGCGCATGTTGGCGATTTGGTCTCTAGTTCCTCTGCCCCTTCGAAATCCAGCTTGTAGTTCTGGAAGTTCTCTTTCCACATACTGCTGAAGCCTGCCTTGTAGAATTTTGAGCATAACCTTGCTAGCATGTGAAATGAGTGCAATTGTGCGATAGTTGGAGCATTCTTTGGCGTTTCCTTTCTTTGGGATTGGAATGTAGACCGATCTTTTCCAGTCCTCTGGCCACTGCTGGGTTTTCCAAATTTGCTGGCATATCTTATGCAGCACCTTTACAGCATCCTCTTTTAAGGTTTTAAAGAGTTCAATTGGAATGCCGTCACCTCCACTGGCCTTGTTGTTTGCAATGCTTTCTAAGGCCCACTTGACTTCACTTTCCAGGATGTCTGGCTCCAGGTCAGCAATTACGCTATCTTGGTTATCAGGGACCTCCAGATCTTTCTGATATAATTCTTCTGTATATTCTTGCCATCTCTTCTTGATCTCTTCTGCTTCAGTTAGGTCCCTACCATTTTTGTCCTTTATCATATCCATCTTTGCACGAAATGCCCCTTTAATATCTCCAATTTTCTTGAACAGATCCCTGGTTTTTCCTTTTCTATTGTTTTCCTCTATTTCTTTGCACTGTTCATTCAAGAAGGCCGCCCTGTCTCTCCTTGCTATTCTTTGGAAGTCTGCATTCAATTTTCTGTATCTTTCCCTTTCTCCCTTGCATTTTGCATCCCTTCTCTCCTCCGCTATTTGTAGGGCCTCGTTGGACAACCACTTTGCTTTCTTGCATTTTCTTTTCTTTGGAATATTTTTCATTGCAGCCTCCTGTACAATGTTACAAGCCTCCATCCATAGTTCTTCAGGTGTTCTGTCCACCAAATCTAGTTCCTTGAATCTATTCTTCACTTCCACTGTGTATTCATATGGGATTTGACTTAGGTTATACCTGACTGGCCCAGTGATCTTCCCTACTTTCTTCAGTTTGAGTTTGAATTTTGAAATAAGAAGCTGATGATCTGAGCCACAGTCAGCACCAGGTCTTGTTTTTGCTGACTGTATAGAGCTCCTCCATCTTTGGCTGCAGAGAACATAGTCAATCTGATTCCGGTATTGTCCATCTGGTGATGTCCATGTGTAGAGTCGCCTTTTGTGTTGTTGGAAAAGAGTGTTTGCAATGACCAGCTTGTTCTCTTGACAAAACTCAATTAGCCTTTGCCCTGCTTCATTTGGAACTCCAAGGCCAAACTTGCCAGTTATTCCTTTTATCACTTGACTCCCTACTTTAGCATTCCAAAAGCAGTTTAAATTACTAGAAAAACCTGTGTTAAAAATGCCATCCTCACGGCCACCGGGCTTTTTGAAAAAAAAGAAAAAAGAAAACCGGGTAATGTCTCTTTAAGTGAGGTTTCTGTGACTCACCCAAGACATAGGAATTTTTTGCCTCACTTTGATAGTCCACCTTTTAAGGAAGCAGATGTCGTGGGACCACACAGATGATCCCTTTCTTCTTTTTTTTAACTCATAGCCCCGACCAGCTGTTCCTGGGGCCATCGGCACTGGTTTTTTTTTAATTGCTTTTCACCTTCGGAGAAACAGGAAGCTCCATGCAGTGCCCTAAGCATTAATTTCCCCCAGGCAAGTGGTCCATTCCCCCCCCCCCCAAAAAAAATGCTAGCACTACCTGCTGGCCAAGGGGGCTCAACTGTACTTTAAAATAAAAAACCAGCTTTGGATGTGGGAACTCTTGTCCCACTTATTCAATCACATGATGGGACAAAGTGGAAAAGCCGGATCTTCAGAAGATCAGGATCAAAACCCAGGTGAGATAGCAGCCTTAGAGAAACCCAGTGCATATTGACACCGTTTTAGCATGAAGCCATTACAGCTGTATCTTAGGGGAGAAACACAGGGTGGATGTACAATGGTGTAAGCAATCCCTGTAGCTTGCCTGCCATGTCCTCAGGACATGTCAGTCCTTGCACTCATTGTGCAACTGGTCACACAGCCCGTTGCTTGAGAAGCAGGGGCTTTCAGGCAATACTGGCCTGAAATTCTACTGAATTAAAACACTGTTTTGAAAACACACTGTGCAAAACACAGCAGCCATATGTCAAAAGCCATTTCCCATACTATAAGCTTAGAATCATAGAGTTGGAGGAGACCTCAAGGGTTATCCAGTCCAACCCCCTGCCATGCAGGAACCCCCATCACAGTCCTCCCAAGAGATGGCCATCCAGAGTTTGCTTAAAAACCTCCAGAGAAGGAGACTCCACCACCCTCCTTTGGGGCAGCATCTTCCATTGCCAAACAGCTCTGTTATGAAATTCTTCCTAAGGTTTAAATTGAATCTCTTTTCCTGTAGTTTGTAGCTCAAGCTACAGGGAACCAGAGATGGACTGAATATCGGGGGGGGGGGGACTTCTTGTTAGAGGCACACCCCAATGGAACCAATGACCTCTGGAGAGGCTGAGCACTCCAACACTAGGGGTATTTAAGGCAAAACTGGGCAACTCCATTATTATGTGATTCTGTAATTCAGTGCTAAGTTTAGAAACGAACTTTTGCTTAGTCAAAGACGGTAGCAGTTTATTTGGGTTTCTTTTCTTTTCGGGAATCTGACGGCTGATTTCGAAAGACCAGGCGGAACTGTAATGTCACAAATTAATTGGATGAAATCAGTAAATGATGTTGCAAATAAGATGGATAATAAGTATCCATCCCTTCGCCCCATTTCTACATTTTGATCATCTTAGTCTCTCTCTTCACCTCCCTCCGGCACTCACTGTTTGTGCAGCATTTTTTTATTTTTAAAAGAACCCACAGGTTTTAGCAGCTTTAATCCATGTTGTTCCTGCTAGTTAGTCTATTTATAGGAAGTCAGCCTGTGAACACAAGAGGGGGGGAAGTATGATTTTTCAGATGCAGCCAACTGCAATCTGAAACGGTTCATGTTGCATTGTTCTCTTGTCCAGATCTGTGAGGCAATGGTGGCTTGGAGACTCCAGTTTTCAAGGGACAGGGACTCCGATCCAGGTTTTAGTCCAAACACAAAAGCTGCTGTCCAAGGTCCCTAAGCAATTTTGGGAGGTCGCAAGGAGGCTTCAGAACCTTGGACAGCTCCAGCAGTTTGCTCAGGAAGGTAACCTCCCTTACAAAACCAGAATCCTCTACCTCCACTGCCAAAATGTCAAGGAGAAGATTCAGTTCCTACTTCTATTGACCTTGCTTTCACATTAGTGGCTGCCTTACTCTGTCAGATGATAGAGCCGGCTCTGTTTACCTTTGATGGGTTCCTTTTGTCCCACAGCAGACACTTAGGTCTTCTGATGTCTGAGCTGCGTTCAGCAATGCTCTTTTCTTTGGCATATACTGTAAGTCGGCTTTAGATCCAGCTTGCACCTAAATTTTTATTTATTTATTTATTTATTTTATTTCTATACCACCCATCTTCCAATGGAACTCTGGGCGGTTTACAACAGATTTAAAAACCAGAATACAATACAAAGCGAATCAAATAAGGCAAGCAAATTAGGAAAAAACCCTCAGCAAGAGGCGGTAAGAAGGCGAAACAAAACAAAACAAAACAGTAAATTAAATTAAATTAAAAGGTCGCCAAATGTCTCCCTAAAAAGCATGGTTTTAAGCGCTTTTTTGAAGGTGGGCAGGGACTGTGCAAGGCAAATTTCCTTATAAGTTGATCTTCTCTTCCAGGTTCTCCTCCTTGTTCCATCCCTATGTTCCAGATTTTAATTGCAGGATCATTGGGGCAGGGGGCTGATTAAATTGGAGAAAGGTGCTATGCATTTTTTTCTTTGCACCAGAGAGAAATAAATATTTGCTTTCTAATGAGGGTGAGGTTACACAATTCTTCTGGGGGGGAGTCACCATCTGATGCGCTGTCATTTCTTCATGACAATTTGAATTCTCTGGCATCTGGTTGATTGATTCCCTTCCTCATTCCCAAATCTCCTTTTGAAAAGCAGCTTGGGGTGCCTTGCGAAATGTATCCGAATCTATCGGCTTCCATAGCTCATTAAATGACAATTTCCAGACATCCCCTCCGGTCCTCCCATGCCTGCTGGGGGTACAAACCCCTGATGCAGTGCATTGGGGACAAATAACAGCCTCCCACCTCAGAAAACAATATACACAAAATATTATTCATTATTGCAGAACTAATGAGATGGTAGCTCAAGGCTAGGCTTCTGTTGTTTGAATGCTGGTGCTGTAAAAGAATATGTTCTGGAAACAGCAGGACAGGGAGAGAAGAAAGCAAAATGTTGTTTTTCAAATAATAATAATAATCTTTGCATACCATCAGCATGTCCTCCTGCCCCCGAGATATACATCAGCTCTCCTGGGGCTGATCCAATGCCACAATGCAGCTTTAGCCCAGCATATGCATCACAGGTTCCCGTCTCGGATTTTCATAAGTATGCTTTCATTCATGCTACAAATCTATCAGTCTATCGAGGTAAATTGTTGTTCAGAATCCCCTCTGACTCCTGTATTTTTAGGAGCCGCCGAACCAGTTAAACCAGAGTGAAACTAGTTCAGGGTGACTTCTTAGATTGCCTAACTGGATATGATTGAGATGTACAAAATAATGAAGGGCATGAATAAAGTGGATCGAGGGAAGCTCTTCTCCCTCTCATAAAATACCAGAACTAGGGGACATCCACTCAAATTGAGGGCTGGGAAAGTAAAAACAGACAAAAGAAAATATTTTTTCTCCCAGCGCGTTGTTAGTCTGTGGAACTCCCTGCTGCAGGAGGTGCTGGTGGCATCTGGCCTGGATGCCTTCAAAAGGGGATTGGACAGATTTCTGGAGGAAAAGTCCATCATAGGTTACAAATCATGTTGGAGATGTGCCATCTCCAGGCTTAAAACCCGGGTACATCAAGGGCCAGATGTAGGGGGAGTGGTATCAGGAGACACATATCTAGTCTCATGCGCTCCCAAACGCATCTGGTGGGGCCACTCTGAGATACAGGAAGCTAGACTAGATGGGCCTTTGGCCCAATCCAGCATGGCTCTTCTTATGTTCTTATGTTCTAACTGGTTATTTTTTTCTGCCTCAGTGGCCATTCTATCATTTCTTTTCTCCTTGGGACTCAAGGTGACTTTTGATTGAGATGGTCCCTGAAGGGGAGGCATCTCCACGGTCATCAGAAACCTCCAGGGGGTTACTGTGTTAGGCTCTTGGAGCAAAAATTGCACTTGAAATAACTCCAGCTATTTGGTAGCTCAATGGTTTAGGTCTCTGATTGCAGATGATGATTGTTGATGATGAAACTGGCTGGTGAGTCCATTTTTTTTGGAGGAGGAGTGGTAGTGGTGGGTGGAGAATCCACTCTGGGTTTAATGCTGGAACCAAATTTGTGAATGCCTTGGATACTGTCACATTTGGAATGGAAACCTATAGCATATTTCATTGCCACTGCAAAACTGGTGCTCTTGGTGCCCACTGGGGCAAATTAAGAATGTCACAAATGAACGAATGCACAGAAAACTTGTTCTTCAAACGTGAAGTCCAGGGATTGAATGCAGGCATCACCTTTGGAACGGGTCAGTCATGCAGGCCAATGACCCTTGGGCTTGCCTCCCCATGTCCAATGAAAAAGCAAAGAGAGTTTCCTTTGTGTACTACAGGCGGTGTGGAAAGGGGCAAATGTGGCACTCAAACATTTTCAGCCCTTAAGGAATTCCCTTCACAAATGTCAGGATACCTATAATGTATTGTTTAATTTCTGCAGAAATTCTTATGGCCTGGGGGCCACCACATTATGGAATGCATCAGGAATAGGGTGACAAAATCTTATTGAGGCATGAAGAATAAAGTGGGTGTGCTTGAACTACTTAATTACCTTGCTCCCTACTTAATTACCTGCCCCTTGTATAAGGACTTGAGGGCAACCTTATTCAGTGAGCTAGGCCTGCATCCCAATAGATCTGGTGCTTATATGATAGACTTTTTACTGGGGGACAGAATACCGTATATCTCAGAAAAAGTAGTGTGTTTTGCTTTTAATGTATCATTTTTTAAGAAGGAAAACTTTTATTGATAAGAATTTTGGTTCAAGTTAAATGAGTTTTATCTTACGGAATTAGTCCTGGCCTATTTACTGATGTGTATTGTCTCTTCCCGTATCTTGTTTATGCCTTGCCAAGTCCCTTCTGGCTTAAGGTGACCCTAATAAGCTCTCCAAGGGGCCTGGTGGCTCAGCGGACTAAGGCTTCAAAAACTGTTGGCTGCAAAGTCAGTAGCTCGGCAGTTCGAATCCCAGGTTCCACTCAGTGGAGTGAGCTCCCACTGATAACCCCAGATCCTGCCAACCTAGCAGCTCGAAAGCATGTACAGTGGATCCTTGTATAACAAACAGCTTGTATAACATAAAATTTGTACAACATAAAAAATTCCGGAGATAGGGAAAATTGGCTTAACATAATCGCCTATGGGGAGAATCCGTACAACATAAAAATGGGATCACTCTGTTTTCAATACATTCCTATGGGAATTTGTATAAAGGAAAATTTGCTTAACGTAATTTCATTTGGAATGAATTAATTCCTTTATACAAGGTACCACTGTACATGCAAGTAGATAAATAGGTACCGCTGTAAAAAGCAGGAAGGTAAAACAGTGTTTCCTTGCAGCCATGCTGGCCATGTGGCCACGGACTTGCACAACGCTGGCTCTTTGGCTTGAATATGGAGATGAGCACTGCCCTTAGAGTCAGACACGACTAGCACGCATGTGCAGGGGGGACCTTTCCCTTTCCCTTTAATCAGCTCTTCAAAGCATGTGAGATGTTGAAGGCATGGTCTACCAACATCCCAGTGAGATCCCAAGGCAGAGGAGGTATTTGAGCCCAAGTCTCCTGGGTCCAAATCTGTCGGTCCGTCCCCTACACCACACAAGCTCATGGGCCTGTCTATACTCTGGAAGTTATTGAGTTAATTAATTAACTGAGTTAATCCCCTTCTTCCTCGGCCCCTCTGCAAGAACTGCGCTTCGAGAGAACTCATTAGAGCTCTCCAGCAAAGGTTGCTTAAATGATCTTCCCAAACGAGGGGTCCCTGAATTGTGTAGGCATTCCAATTAAGCCTCTGTAACTGTATAGTGCCGATATACCTTCTGATTGCCGAAAACAAGCTGCTTACCACGAAAAGAGCCTCCTCAATTAATTGTATTAATTAATCCTCCTCTTCCGCTCTCATTCTCTTTCTTTTCTGGCTTGTTGATTTCCACAAACGGGCTGGGATTGGCTGAGGATGTCATGTGCGACCCTCCTCTTCATAAGCTTCAGCCGTTGCCACCCAGTCAGACTTGCCTTGGTGTCGCATCGTACCCAATGCCAACTGAGTTATCCGAAGGCAAAAATCCTGTTCTTTATTTTATTTTTAATCTCGATGCCACCTGTTGTCCAAGGCTGGGTGTTTTCAAAGCACAAATTGGCCTAATTAGAGACATTGTGTCAACAGTAATAATGGATCCTTGGCAATTTAATTGTCGTGCCTGCAGAATAGGTTAGAATGAAAATCCAAAAAGACCTTGACAGATTAGAATGCTGGGCCAAAGCTAACGGAATAGATTTCAACAGAGGGAAATGTAGGGTGCTACATCTAGGTAAAAAGAATGAATTGCACAGATATAGTATGGGGGACATTTGGGTGGAGAACAGTACCTGTGAAAGGGATCTGGGAGTCATGGTAGACCACAAATTGAACATGAGTCAGCAGTGTGATGTGGCGGCCAGGAAAGCCAATGTGATTCTTGGTTGCATCAACAGAACCGTGGTGTTTAGATCAAGGGAAGTGATAGTACCACTCTATTCTGCTCTGGTCAGACCCCACCTGGAGAACTGTGTCCAGTTCTGTGTGCCTCAATTTAAAAAGGATGTTGACAACCTCGAGTGGGTGCAGAGAAGGGCGACCAGGATGGTTGAGGATCTGGAGGAAATGTCTTATGAGGAATGGCTTAGAGAACTGGGAATATTTAGCCTTTCAAAAAGAAGGCTGAGGGGGATATGATAGCTATGTTTAAATATTTGAAAGGATGTCATATTGAAGAAGGAACAGGTTTGTTTTCCATGGCTTCAGAGACGAGGATTCGGGGAAATGGTTTCAAACTGCAGGAAAAGAGATTCCATTTGAACATTAGGAAGAACTTCATGACAGTTAGAGCTGTTTGGCAGTGGAAGATGCTGCCACAAAGGGGGGTGGAGTCTCCTTCCTTGGAGGTTTTTAAGCAGAGGCTGGATGGCCATCTGTTGGAAATATTGTGATGGGGTTCCTGCATGGCAGGGGGTTGGACTAGATGGCCCTTGAGGTCTCTTCCAACTCTAGGATTCTATGATTCTATGATTCTGCCCTTCTGCAAAGCTTTCTCTGAGCGACCCAACACTTAGTTGGGTTTTTAAAGTGGATCGTTGCACCTTACTTTGCTTTGGATGTGCCTTGACTTTGCTTTTGTTTACCACCTCTCAGAGTTCCTTATGATTTTATGCGTTTGGTACTGTCTGTTAATGATGTGAGCCACTTGGGGTCATTTTTAAAGAGGAAGGCAGGGTAAAAATATTTGAAATAAATAAAAATAAATACAAAGTGGAATGATGGTCTGGTTCATAGCTCCCTGATTGATGGATCCAGCAATTTTCTGCTCTGTTTTATGCTTCACGGATATTCTAAACCCATTCTGGCCCACAGAATCTTCTCAAACATGCATTTCAAAGTGTGAAGTTTGAGATAAAAAGTATAAAGGGAGCTGCATGCTTTCTGTTTTTTTTTTTGGGGGGGGGGAAGTTACCCGTCAAATTAAGAGAAGAGCAGGGTTTAAATGATTCACAAAACGCAACACTTAACTCCAGCACACATGGGCCTGCAGAATCTTCTAGCAGTTTTTTTTTTTTGAGACCGACATTGGCAATGTGGAGGGGAATTGGGAAGAACCGATGGAAGGTTCTGACACAGGCATGACACAGGCTGGGAAAAAAGACTAGTACACCCCTCCTTTGGTTTCAGGGTGGGGACATTTTTAGGGGAAAAATAAAACAGGGAAGCACAAGCATCTATTGTGGAATTTGGCATCTATTGTGGAATTGTATACCACACGAGCTAAAAAGAGGGCAATGAAAATATATACAGATTCCACATATTCCGGACATAATCTGTTTCAACTGTTACTCTCAGGGCGACGTTTTAGGGACATTGCATACTAGGAGAACTAGATATAAAGATAATTTCTTTCCAAGTAGAGATGGGCATGAAACGAGCGATTTTTCATTTTCATTTTTGTTTTTTCATTTCGTTACGCAACGAAAACAAAATGATTTTTTTTAAAAAAACAAAACAAAAACAAAAACGAAAACAACCAAATTTGCCGTGTTTTTCGTTTTTGTTGCAGCAGATGCATTGAACTAAAAAGAATGCTAACGAAACAGCAATTTTTCATTTTTGGTTTCGTTTTTTCGTTTCGTTACCTAACAAAACGAAAATGAATTTTTTTGCAAAAAATGTCACAAAAACGAAAACAAACCGAAACGGACCCCTAAACGACCAAACGACAAACGAAACACCATTTTTTTGAGTCGTGCCCATCTCTATTTCCAAGTGCTATCAAACTGTTGAATAATTAATTTTTACTTCTTTTCTTCCCTTTTTAAATAATGTTATACTGTATTGTTGTACTGTGTTTTTATTGTTGAATGTATGATTCTTATATTTCCTTTTATATATGGAGAGCATTTTTTACCAACACAAATTCTGGGTGTGTCCATCCACACTTGGCCAATAAAAAGGATTCTGATTCTGATTCAGAATTTCTGTCTGTGCACACCAGCGGGGCTGTGGATCTTTAATGCACGCATGCCTTTCGGGAATTATTTGCTGCCTTTTTTGGGGGGGGATGCATTACGAACTGATGAAGGGACTGGGAGGAAGACAAGCAGAGGATCGCTCTGTCTTTGGAAGACAGAACAATTTCACAGATGGAAAGAACAGAGGACTTCTCAAAGCCATCATCACTGGCCCCCTCCTTCTCTTCTCCCAAGTGACTCCTGGCACAATCTTGACTGTAGCAACTAAGCTTCAAGTTAGCAGTCCTGCCGCGACCTTTCGGGGCCTGCAGAAGTGAGACAAAGGGGACACAGTCTCATTGGCCCAGCGGGCTGCAGTCGCCCTGGCTCCCGTTTTATTCAGAATATACAGCCCGGCACCTCTGGGCTGAGAAAGCTGGAGCAGAGCCCTTCACCTTTGGTGATCTCCTCCAGAGAAAGCACTGGTGGTGCAGTTTTCCCGTTGCATCCTCTAGCACTCCAGCAGCGGCTGGGTGACACTTCTGAGAGCACTGTCTAGACCAGTGGTTATCCACCTGTGGGTCCCAAGGTGTTCTTGGACTGCAACTCCCAAAAACCCCTTCCAGCACAGTGAGTGGTGGAGGCTTCTGGGAGTTGCAGTCCAGGAACATCTGGGGACCCACAGGTTGAGAACCACTGGTCTATTCTTAGAATCATAGAATCATAGAGTTGGAAGAGACCTCAAGGGCCATCTAGTCCAACACCCTGCCATGCAGGAGCCCCATCACAATATTTCTGACAGATGGCCATCCAGCCTCTGCTTAAAAAACTCCAAGGAAGGAGACTCCACCACCCTTTGTGATCAAGATCTAGATCAAGGGAAGTGAAAGTCCCACTCTATTCTGCTCTGGTCAGACCCCACCTGGAGTACTTTGTCCATTTCTGTGTGCCTCAATTTAAAAAGGGTATTGACAACCTCGAGCGGGTGCAGAGGAGGGCGACCAGGATGGTTGAAGGTCTGGAAGAAATGTCTTATGAGGTACGGCTTAGGGAACTGGGAATGTTTCGCCTTTCAAAAAGAAGGCTGAGAGGGGGATATGATAACTATGTTTAAATATTTGAAAGGATGTCATATTGAAGAGGGAACAGGTTTGTTTTCCATGGCTTCAGAGACTAGGACTCAGGGCAATGGTTTCAAACTACAGGAAAAGAGATTCCATTTGAACATTAGGAAGAACTTCATGACAGTTAGAGCTGTCCGGAAGTGTAATATGCTGCCCCAAAGGAGGGTCGTGGATTCTCCTTCTGTTGTGTGTTTTTAAGCAGAGGCTGGATGGCCATCTGTCGGAAATACTGTGATGGGGGTTCCTGCATGGCAGGAGGTTGGACTGGATGGCCCTTGAGGTCTCTTCCAACTCTATGATTCTATGTTTTTGGCCAAAGGGAGAGAAAGGCACAGAGGGAAAAAAGGGAGGGGAGGGAGCTGTATTTTGGAGCCCCATTCTGGTTCTCCTCTCTCGGCCCTAAATAAATTGGCTTCCAGTTATTGTAACCTGTGCATCCCACCCAGTAATTCTGGGAAACGGTGATCATACCCACTCGTGTCAATAACAGTGACACCTTGGATTGTCGTAAGGTCACAATGGTGTTGGTTCTGCCCGCTCAGCTGCCCATCCGCTTGAGGGCCCTCTCTAGGACTTATGTAACAGATGTCTGATTAAAAGAGGTGTTTGCCAGGGTCCCTTCTAAGGATGGGATGAGGCCCGTGGCTTGAAAGGGGGAGGGGAGATGAGTAAGCCGCTGCAGAGGGGATTACATCTGCGTCTTTTCCCGATGCCTTAAGGGCACTAGATTAACTTCGGAAAGGAAGATGGGCCCCTTTTGAAAGGGAAGGGAGAAACCAGGTCATTTCTGACTGGAAAGAGATGGGAAGTCGGATGCTGGGCTCAAAAGAGGACGAGTGTGTCTCTTCCTTCTTCTTTCCTTGATCCGGTTCGAATTTAAGGCCATCCAAGCATGGACTGGGTTGTTTGGCGTGTTCTGAGGCTTAGTGGGGGCAGCTGGCCAGGCAGAATGACCACTGTAGAGCTTCTCATAGACCGGCAAGATCAGTGGTCTCCAAACTTCAGCCCTCCAGTTGTTTTGGACCACAACTCCCACAGTCCTCTGTCCTTGGCAATACAGCCTCAGAACTCTGGGAGCTGTGTTCCAAAACATCTGGAGGGCCAATGTTTGGACACCCCTGTGCAAGATGCACAAACGATGGAAGCCTTCATTCCCCAGATATGGCTGACCAAGGGAAGGGGGAAATTAGGGGGTGACCCCCTGTGGTTTGGAGAACAGCATCCATTTGGGGTTTCCAGAATGGTTTTTGAGCTTCTTTGGGGTAGGACAGGAAGACCTACACAGAGGACGGTGGTAGTTGTGATCCAAAGGGCTGAGGTGTGTTCAGCTGTCTCCAGTTTGGAAGTGATTTGATACAGCTCTGTTACATTTAGAACAGTGGTTGTCAACCTGTGGGTCCCCAATGCTCTTGGACTACAACTCCCATAAGTCTTCATCACTAGCTGAGCTGGTCAGGATATCTCGGCATTGCCAGTGCAGGAACATCTGGGGACCCACAGGTTAAGAACCACTGGTTTAGAAGGAGTGCTACAGGAGTCTGCCTGCTTTAATACCCTTAATTAATCTGCCATTTTCTGACATCTTTCCTCTCCAAGGTAGCAAAGAAATGCAATTAATTGGAGGAACAATATGTAGCCATTACAAGTCCATCAAAATACCTAACACAGCAGCACCAGGCAGCATGGCACAGCTGGCCGTGAAAACACAGGGGAATAAAAACTCAGTTATTCTCTGCATCAACATTTGCTCAGTACACTAGAGATTGTGTCTGGCATTCAAGTATGATCAGAGCGGGGTTGTGCTGAGAGTCCCAAGAGTTGGCCATGATCCATCAGACGTGCATGGGAACGCTTGACCAGAAGACCCACCTCCTCCAACATTTAGGAAAGTGACATCTCATACATAGAACACCAACTGAAATGTTACAGTTCTACCAGAGAAGGTCCCCCATGGACCTGGAATGAGGTACAGGGACTCTCAACACCAAAGGGCAAGAGTGCACCCACTAGGCAATATCACTTTAATTCAGTTTGGTTCCAATTGGCAAAACTAGTGGGTTTACTATATTTTACCCCAATTCCAGAATGAAGCATGTGGGTCCCGTGCATCAATCCTTTTCCCCTCTTCTCTGGCCAACAGGGATTTGTAAGTCTCACAGAGCCATATGGCGATGGGTGAGGGAGAGGGGGCGCTGTTTGACCCATGTTCCTTTGTTTGAAGAATGGGGGTGTTAAACCCAATGCTTAAGCAGCTTTTACAACTTCCCTCCAACTTTCTGCCTCTAACAAGACTCCTGCCCTGGCTGCAACATCATCTAGCCATGGACTTTTATCTAACCAAGGAATTTAAAAGTAACCTCCCGGTAAAGCACAGCTTTTACCATGTCTGAACTTCTGGGACCTGCTTTGAAGAAGGGCGATTTACACTCGAAAGCTTGCAATGTTCTTTGCTTTTTATTTTCATTAGCGGCCTATAAAGGCATCGCCTGTAACATATTTTTGAAATAATAATGTCATTGTTGTATCTTCTTGGTGGGAAAAGGAAATTTGTTCCAGTTAGTTTGTTCTCTGCCTCTGTCCCTTCCAAGCTCTTGAGCAGCAGGTCTAGCCTTGATCACACACAGATGTGGATTGAATTGTCATGCCTTGCCCTGCAAAGATGAAGCCGTGATGGCAACCAGGTTATATATATCTTGAGTCAGAAGTAACAGTTGTGGAAAGACCATGCCGTGTTCTGACCCAGTAGGAAGCAAAGCTGGTGGATCATCAGAAGCCCACCTGTGCGGTGAATTTTTTCTCTCTCTGCTAAAATAACCCATCCCAAGAAGAGGGGTGTACATCACAGGATGGTCAACTGGAGACGATGACCCAAGAAAAAACTCTTCATAAACCCAACAAATCATGAAACGTACAAAAGACAGAAAGCCGGAACTGTTGGGTTCCGTGATAAGAAATGAGTACAGTTTGTTACAGATGGACGTTCGAGATCAAATAAACAGGAAAAGAAGCTTACAAGAAGGATTTACTGGGTGAATCATACACTTATAGCATAACTCAGTTGGAAGGGGCTTTTAAGGCTATTGAGTCCAACTCCCTGGTCCATGCAGGAATCCAACTCGAAGCAGATCTGCCGGGTGTTTTCTCTTGAATGTCTCTAGTGCCGGAGCACCCACCACCTCCTGAACTCTTTGGTTTCATCCTCATACTGCTCTAACAGCTAGTAAGTAAAAAAGATGTTGACAACCTCGAGCGGGTCCAGAGGAGGGTGACCAGGATGGTTGAAGTTATGGTAGAAATGTCATATGAGGAGCGGCTTAGGGAGCTGGGAATGTTTAGCCTTTCAAAAAGAAGGCTGAGGAGAGATATGATCGCTATGTTTAAATATTGGAAAGGATGTCATATTGAAGAGAGAACAGGTTTGTTTTCCATGGCTTCAGAGACTAGGACATGGAACAATGGTTTCAAACTACAGGAAATAGAGATTCCATTTGAACATTAGAAAGAATTTTATGACAGTTAGAGCTGTTCAGCAATGGAATATGCTGCCACGGAGGGTGGTGGAGTCTCCTTCTTTGGAGGTTTTTAAGCAGAGGATGGATGGACATCTGTTGGGAGTTCAAATCAAATCAACCTTTATTGGCATTAAAATAAAATAAAACAACACAACAAGAGAAAATGAGGTCAGCAAGGAGGGTAATCAAACATGGAACTGGTGATTCTAATATATGCATTAGCTACTCAAGCCAATGAGATGGGGAATAGGGAGGCCCAGATCCTCGTGCTGCTATAATTTCAGAGGCAAAGGAGGCCACTTCATCCAGATAAGAGGTGACTTGCGTAGAGAGAAGGAACCTAAGCTTAACCAAGCCTTCCCACCCTTGCATTCTATCGAGGATCGAGGATAGATATTTCCTACGAAGTGCATCGTGAGTTGGGCAATGAAAGAAGATGTGTTCAAGCGTTTCAACGGCATTAGTTTGACATGGACAGATCCTCTGGGAGTAAGGGATTCCATTGAACCTGCCTGACAATAGTGCCGAGGGGAAGGAATTGCATCTGGCAAGTGAATAGGCTCTGCGCGCTTCGGGACATGTTAGGTAAGTCAGAAAAAAAGCAGGCTTCCCAGGTAGGACTGGGATGTTAAATTGAAGTGGGGAGCTGGTGGTATTGGCTTCGCTGCACAGTTCTTGCCATTCGATGTTCAATAGCCTGTCTTTAATAGTCCTATATGCTTCAGATTGACTTAACATGCCAAGCTGCTCAATATCCAATCCCGCTACTTTAAGAGTGGTAAGAACATCGGAGATCTCGACTGGGAGGTCAGGATCTATCAAAAGTTGATATAATAAACGGGTATGAACTGGGTTGTAAAGGATTCCAAGCCAGAATTTAATAGCTCTTAATCTGGCCAAGGTCTTCAGCCTTATCATGCCAGTTTCTAAGCAAAGAACGGCGTATGGGACACATTTAGGGAGGCCTAGGATTCTTCTCAAAAAAGAGGCTTGAATACTCTCCACTGTGCGATCTATAGCTTTATACCAAATTGGTGATGCATATAAGATTTGAGATAGGGTTTTGGCCTTAAATATTGTCAGGGAAGCTGGTACATAGCGATTGCTATAGCTAAAAAAGAAGCGTGAGATTGCGCTAGCAGAGGTCTTGCTAGAATTTAGGACATACTTGCGATGGGAGAACCAGGTGTGCCTGTAGTTGTAGTGAACACCCAGGTACTTAAATGACTTTACCTGCTCTATAACATTACCCTTACAAAGCCATTTGTGGGCAGTCCATTTTCTCGCAAAGACCATTATTTTAGATTTGGAGTAATTAACCTCCAATTTATTGGCTAAGAAATAGTCCGTGGCACCATTAAGTAAGCGTTTAAGACCTATCCTAGTGCGAGAGAGAAGTATTGCGTCGTCGGCGTACAAAAGCAATGGAACTTGTGTCTGACCCAGTTTTGGGCAATGGCTATTCACATTCCGCAGATTAGGAGCTAAGTCATTTAGGAAGAGGTTGAAAAGTGTTGGGGCCAGAATGCAGCCCTGCTTCACTCCTTTATTTGTTTTGAAGGGTTGAGTTAGTTTGCCATTCTGAGAGCATCTAACCGTACATAAAGTATCGGCATGCAAGGCTCTAATTAGGAGAAGTAGCCTTTGATCAATATTCCATCTGGATAATTTATCCCAAAGTAGCTCTCTATCTACAGAATCAAAAGCACCCTTCAGGTCAAGGAAAGCCACATAGAGTCTAGCCTTAGATATCTTGACCTGTTTATAGACCAAGTGTGAAAGGATAGCGCAGTTATCTAACGTGGATTTGCCCTGACAGAATCCTGATTGCTCAGGGCCTAAGATGTTCTCGGCGTCTATCCAGGAGGAAAGTTTATTGCTTAGGTATTTGGCATAAACTTTGCCAATTACCGATAATAGGCTGATAGGTCTGTAATTCTCTGGGGAATTAGGATCCCCCTTTTTGTAGATGGGAACAATTGTGGCAGTTGTCCAATCTTTGGGTATAAAGCCAGTTTTATTGATGGTTGTGAAAAATGGGGCTAGTAGTAAAGACCACCAAGCTGGATCACATTTTAGGAGGTCAGGGGGTATACCGTCAGGGCCTGCAGCTTTACCTGAGCGTAAACCTACAATAATTTTATAGATATCCTCAGGGCATACTGGAGGCCACTCGGGCAGGTTGGGGGAGGAAAAGTCAGGACAGTTGGCTGTGGGCTTATTCCTATCAAAGAAAACGTCAGAAAAGTGTTCAACCCACCTAGATGGTGGAACTGCATCTGAATCCTCCACCTCTGATCTTGAGAATCCCGTAACAATAGACCAGAATTGTCTAGTGTTATTATGAGCGACAGCTTGAAATAGCTTATTCCACTGGTTATGGAAGAAAATTTGCTTTTTCTTAAGGAGTAGGGCCTTTAATTGTTGATGATACTGAAAGTATTTTACTAAGTCACCTTGGGCATTGGTCTGCCTGAAAACCATGAAAGAGGCGCGCAATAGAACCTTGAGCTCTCTGCATTCCTTGTCAAACCAATTAAGGTTATTATGTGGTCCCCCATAGCGGCACAGTGTGGGCTTATGACTCAAGGAATGAAAAATTAGGTTTATAAAGGATTCAAAGAATTTAATTTGGCTAGAATAGTCAGGGTTCACTAGAATGCCTTGTAGAAGTTTTCTGCTTCCTTGGGCTATCACTAATTGATGGAATTTAGTGGACAGATCTTTATTGACCAGGATTTTTAGACCTAGGCATCAAATTATCAGCCTCCCTGGCGGGTGATGCCCTATGCTCTAGCAGTTTTAGAGACAATATTAAGGGAAGGTGGTCACTGATGACATAATCGCCAACTGCAAAGTGTACTACTCGCTGTTTTATTGATGTCGAAACTAGGAGATAGTCGACAACGCTGGAGCCTCGGGGGGATACAAAGGTATGTTCGCCAGCATTAGGGAAGTCAAGGAGACCATTAAGCCATATCATATTGGTGCAAATAGAAAATCTGGCAAGGGCTAATCCACCAGCATTGTAAAACGGATCTTTTGACCTCCTGGTCAGACCACATAAGGGAGGCAGAGAGTGTTCATCCTCAGCCATCCCTGTTTTATAAAAGATTTGATTAGTGGTCCCGACTCTTGCATTGAGGTCACCTCCCAGAATAAATTCAGCAGAAGGGTGGGAGTGCTTTAAGTTATCAATACATGTTAGGAGATCGCTCCAGTGTGCTGATCTCCTAAGGGTATCAAGAGAGGGAGGCAGATAGACATTTACAAGGATAAGCTCAGCTCCCTCTATAGCTACCTTGACAGCTTGGATTTTGCAAATCCCTGGGGAAATAGTTAGACAACGTGCTTTGTATGAAGCAGGGACCAAGATAGCAAGGCCCACAGAAGGCCTTCCCTTGGGGTTGGATTTGACAGCTGGTGATGCGAAAGTTTTATATCCATTAAGATTAATTCTGCCCACATCTGTTACCCATGTTTCCTGCAGCATGATGATATCAAAGGACTTGAGATAACGTGCAAAGCCAAGATCAGTTTTTTTGTTAGCCCAACCTGCAATGTTCCACGATAGAAGTCTTAGGCAAGCCTGCGAGGATGGGCAGGGTGGAAAGAGTGAGCCAGAAGGGCATGTTAAAAGTCAGGGATCAATAGGTGGCAGGCTCATCGATGATATAGCGGCTGAAGGCAGAATTCCAGTGGTGTCCTGATCCACTGCTAAAGGCAGGCAGGTGTCAGTTGGATCAGTTATAGTGTTAAGAGATGCAGTCAGAGCTGTTGCGTGGTGAAACTGCTGGACCACCGTTTGAGCTAGGGAGATTAGACACTGAGGGGCATGGACTTTGACAGGATGAGCAGATGTCACGGTGAAGGCTTTCTCCTCTTCTTTGTCTGCTTTGGTCAGTGGAGCCAATGATGGAGAGCAGGTCTCAGCAGGGGGACAGGAGGACTCAGTAGGAAAAGTGGAGACCAAGTGCTGAGCTATGTCCCCAGTAGACAGAAGTGCCAGGAGAGCCTGATTAGATTGATCTTTTAAGTTGTGAAATTGATCATCTTTGTCATTGTCCATACTGGCAAATATCTCCGTTTGGTTGTCTTGGGAGAGATCATTTGGGGCTTCCACTTCACTTGCCCCTATGTCGTTACTTTCCATGTCCACTTGCGGTGGGAAGTCCTTTCCTGTCGGTTCAGTTGAGGGCTTACTCTGTGCCCTTGACAGGTTGAAATTGTAATTCCAGAGTGTAAGTGAGGAGTCACACACTGGGACACTCAGCACTTCCTGTGCACCTATTACTTCGTGAGTGGTTTCTGAAGGAACTTCCTTCGTTAATTCTACTGAATTCATGTCCTTTGACACAGCACACAGGGCTGATGAGATTCCCGCTAAGGATTGTTCAAGGTTTGAAGTTAGCTTCTCCAGGTGGTCGCCCTTCTTTATAGATAAGTTGTTTTGGGTGGTTTCAGTTTGGTGGTTTTGTTTCCATTGAGGTGCAATTAGCTTATCAGCTGTGTTCAAACTTGGCTGCAGTCCAACACTGCCTGACCTTGCAGCTGGCGAAGGAACGGCTGATAATGTGGAATCCTGGCTTGGTAATAACAGAGGTTTAACGCCCACATCAGAGAAGACTCTTCTAGCAGCTATGTCGAAAGTGCCCAGGAACCTTCTCATTCTGAGCAACATTAGTGGAATAGTTGGTCTGTCGAACACCAGAAGGAGCCTTGTTGTGTGGTGGGGACTGGGTAAATATTCCAGAGCTTTCATATCTATTTGCTGCACATCGGTCCTCAATAGTTTGCTCAGCGAGATTGATACCCTCTGTCTGTTGGTCCATTTCCCTCTGTTGATATTATTGTTTTTAATCTCAAGAGTTATTTGTGCTGTTTGAAGCAGTCGGGGAGTGGCTGCATTTGCTTTTTTGATTTTTCCATAAGGTTTGCCCACAAGTGCAGTATAATCATCAATGCATTTCTCATCAGCACCTTTTCCTTCTCTCCGTTCCTTATGTAAGCCAGGAGGGGGGGGATCAGAGCCTGCAATTACTTTGTCGCTGCTAATTAGTGTATTCTGGACCACAGCCAGTTGGCTGGTAATATGTTCAAGTTTCCGAAATATAGCCAGGACTGTTTTCCCGGTAAGAATACTATGTTCTCCTACCAGATTCAACAACTGACGAGTGGTCAGATTATCCGGGGCTAATTGTGGCTGACCAGCTCCTTCTGGGGCATTGTCTTTTGGGGAAGACGATGGCATCTGAAAACAAACACAGGGGGGTTCCCCTTGGGCAACAAAAGATGTAATGTCCAGTCTGCCAGCCAGATTTTGATCTCTTGTTGATTCTAAGGTAGTGGGCTTATTAGTAGGAGCAGAAACAGGCAGTTGACTTACATTTTCTGTCGTGGTCGAAGCCCGGGTGATTATCTCGTCTATACGTAGCTGTTTAGCAGCTTTTGTTGGTAGATCAACTCCAACTCCGGCCCCAGTGGGTGATCTCAGCCGCTTCTTTTTCGCCCCCATGATAAGCAGTAGGTCCTATAACAGTCAAATCAATCAGCAGCAACAGGCAGACTCAGGGAGTTTTCTTCTTTTCCTCGTGGTGTTGAGGCAAAGGTTGAGTTTCTGCCTCTAACAAGACTCCTGCCCTGGCTGCAACATCATCTAGCCATGGACTTTTATCTAACCAAGGAATTTAAAAGTAACCTCCCGGTAAAGCACAGCTTTTACCATGTCTGAACTTCTGGGACCTGCTTTGAAGAAGGGCGATTTACACTCGAAAGCTTGCAATGTTCTTTGCTTTTTATTTTCATTAGCGGCCTATAAAGGCATCGCCTGTAACATATTTTTGAAATAATAATGTCATTGTTGTATCTTCTTGGTGGGAAAAGGAAATTTGTTCCAGTTAGTTTGTTCTCTGCCTCTGTCCCTTCCAAGCTCTTGAGCAGCAGGTCTAGCCTTGATCACACACAGATGTGGATTGAATTGTCATGCCTTGCCCTGCAAAGATGAAGCCGTGATGGCAACCAGGTTATATATATCTTGAGTCAGAAGTAACAGTTGTGGAAAGACCATGCCGTGTTCTGACCCAGTAGGAAGCAAAGCTGGTGGATCATCAGAAGCCCACCTGTGCGGTGAATTTTTTCTCTCTCTGCTAAAATAACCCATCCCAAGAAGAGGGGTGTACATCACAGGATGGTCAACTGGAGACGATGACCCAAGAAAAAACTCTTCATAAACCCAACAAATCATGAAACGTACAAAAGACAGAAAGCCGGAACTGTTGGGTTCCGTGATAAGAAATGAGTACAGTTTGTTACAGATGGACGTTCGAGATCAAATAAACAGGAAAAGAAGCTTACAAGAAGGATTTACTGGGTGAATCATACACTTATAGCATAACTCAGTTGGAAGGGGCTTTTAAGGCTATTGAGTCCAACTCCCTGGTCCATGCAGGAATCCAACTCGAAGCAGATCTGCCGGGTGTTTTCTCTTGAATGTCTCTAGTGCCGGAGCACCCACCACCTCCTGAACTCTTTGGTTTCATCCTCATACTGCTCTAACAGCTAGTAAGTAAAAAAGATGTTGACAACCTCGAGCGGGTCCAGAGGAGGGTGACCAGGATGGTTGAAGTTCTGGTAGAAATGTCATATGAGGAGCGGCTTAGGGAGCTGGGAATGTTTAGCCTTTCAAAAAGAAGGCTGAGGAGAGATATGATCGCTATGTTTAAATATTGGAAAGGATGTCATATTGAAGAGAGAACAGGTTTGTTTTCCATGGCTTCAGAGACTAGGACATGGAACAATGGTTTCAAACTACAGGAAATAGAGATTCCATTTGAACATTAGAAAGAATTTTATGACAGTTAGAGCTGTTCAGCAATGGAATATGCTGCCACGGAGGGTGGTGGAGTCTCCTTCTTTGGAGGTTTTTAAGCAGAGGATGGATGGACATCTGTTGGGAGTTCTGTGAGGGGGGTTCCTGCATGGCAAGGGGTTGGACTGGATGGCCCTTGAGGTCTCTTCCAACTCTGTGATTCTATGATTCTAAGTAGAGATGGGCACGACCAGGGAAAATGACGTTTTCGAGTTGTCGTGTGTCGGCCCGGCCCGTTTCGGCTCGTTTCCATTTTTCGCGAAATTTTCCAAAAATTTGTTGTTTCGTTTGTCGGTTTTTCGTATGTCGTTAGTACTGGTTTGGGGAGGGAGCGGGCTCCTGGAGGCACCTCTCTGGGGTGGGTGCCTCCTCTGGCCCACTACAAAATGGCATGCATAGCCAATTGGATATGCATACCAAGTTGAGACTCAAGGCACCTCCTTTTTGGGTGCCTCTCTGTTGACCACAGGCCCAATGCTAACTGCAGTGTCACAGTGCGCACACTGGGGGAAGGCTCCTCCTCAGTCTCGGCGCTCTGTGGTTCACCAAGAAGGGAACTGTACTTGCGTGTGTGCAATGCGAGTACAGATTTGGCTTAGGGTTAGGGGGGTTAGCGCAAGGGCTAGGCTTAGGGTTGTTACGGGTAAGGTTAGGGTGAGTTTGTGGGGTGCACCTCTGGGTGCCTCTCTGACCCACTAAGAAGGACAGTGTACTGGTGTATGGGTTAGGGTTAGGGTTCAGGTTCGGGTTCGGGCTACGGTCAGGCACATCCCAGAAGTCTCGGTCAAAACCTGGTCAAGTGGCCATGCAATTGGTGGAATGGCTCCAAAAATTTGCATGGTCCACTCCCATGGCCAGCCCATCATTGCGCAGGTGTAAAAAAATTAAAATAAAATAAAATAAAATAAAATAAAATCAATGGAGACGTTTTGTTGCAAGAAAAACCCACTGCTGCTACTGTAAAAATTCAGGCAGTTTTAAAATAGCTATTTTCGCATGTTTCTGTGGTGCTTTGGTGCGTTTTTGGACCACCACAATTTCAAAATAAATAAATTTTTGCGGTCGCCCCATTTTGGATCCCCCGCCCGCACCGCATGGCATGGCGAGTTGGCGAGACGATGAGGATGCACAGCCCAGGAGAGGAGAGGGTGGGAGGCCGGGGACCCCCCCCCCAAGAAACCACCCCTCTGGTAGGTGCCCTCACTCAGGCAGGCATATTTTCGCCTGCTTTTTTGGCCGGGAATCGGTTATTTTTTATTTTTAAAACTTTTTTTCTGTGCCACGCCGCTTGGCGAGTTGACGAGATGACGAGGATGCGCAGCCCAGGAGAGGGGGGGAGGCCGGGGACCCCCCCAGAAACCACCCCCCCCTGGTAGGTGCCCTCAGGCAGGCATATTTTCGCCTGCTTTTTTGCAGGAATCGGTTTTTTTTATTTTTAAAACTTTTTTTCCTGTGCCGCTTGGCATCGCGCGATCGCTGCGATGCCGCCAGGAACGACCACGACAAATCAGACCCAATTTTTCTTTAGTCGGTTCGAGTTCGAGTTCTGGCGGAGTAATTGTCGTTCTTTGTTTTGTTACGTAACGGAAACGAGGAACGGAAACGGAAACGAGGATTTCGCCGAGTCGTGCCCATGTCTAATTCTAAGTTTTTCCTGATATTCCTGATATTCTACTGAAATCTGTCAGTTGGAAGACCAGTTTGGCAATAGCTTTGTCCATTCAGAGTCAGTCTCATCATGGTGGGTTGGGGAGGAGGAGGCAGCAAATCTTAACGGTATCTTGACATGGCATCTTGGGTCCTTGGTTGGCACTAATGTTTCAGCGAGTAGGGCCATTGCCAAGATCGCTCCTGAGTTCTGCTCTACATTTATCTGCATCAAGGTGCTTAGCACGGCACCAGTTACTACAACACTATGTTCTTTGCTTTGAAATTGGACATACTTCAACAATTTTTATGCTTAGTAGCATGTTCAAACTTCTCCGTTTCCTGGCAAGCCTTCCATGTGTCAAACAACCTATTTCACGAATAATGCAAATATTCTATTTTCGCGATGTGCATTTTCTTGTGTGTGTTTTTATTGTCGTTCCCCAAATCTTCAGATCTTAGTGGTCAGCCTATGTTTTAAAATAAATAAAAAAACAAAGTAGTTAAGAAAGGGAAATTTTTAGTTTCGTCATTTCATAAAAGAGAATATTAGAATACTGAAGTTGGAAGGGTCCTACAAGTCCATCAAGACCAACCTCTTGCTCAGTGGAGGAAAACAGATCAAAAAGTATCTGCCAGATGGTTGTCCCGATATCTCTTGAATGCCTCCACTGTTGGAGCATTGGAGCACTCTCCGCCTCTTGAGCTCTTGGGTTCCACTTACGAGTGGTTTGCAAAAAACAGTGCTATAACATTAACAATCTCCTTGGGAGGTTAATGTGCTCCATGGGCAAGCCAAGATAATTTTTGCACTGCTCTAGATTTGTCCAATGGGATGGGTTAGCATTCAGTAAGTGAATGTTTACACAAGCCCCATTGATTCACAAGTCTATCTGATGGGATCTAGCTATTGCATTTCACCTTAACTGATTACGTTTGGAAGGCAAGATTCTCCGTTCCTGAGCTAGAGGACTCTTGTAAGAGAAAGTATGATTGTGAAGAGCCTTAATTGTTCCTTGTCGGCTGTTTTCTAATGATCCCATCTTTAATGAACTCGAATGCCTCTGAACTTGCACACCTGATTACAACTCTGTTTTTTTTCAATGGATTTTCATTTGCTGCTTCCTTTTACGAACCACGCTAACCCTCCAGTGGGTTTCCCTTCCCTGTCTTTAAGGAAATCCATGCTGGCCACCACTACTGGTGCAGTCTGTAATGATGGAGGATGTAATGGAATTAGGATGATGGGGCATAGTGTGATTTTTAAGGCTCAATATTAACTGCACATTTTCAGCTTTCGCCAAACGCTTATCTAAGAAATGCAATTGCCTAGCTAAAATAAAGCCAAGTTACAGAAGATTGATCAGTTACCATTGGACAATTGTTTCAGGTGACCTCTGACAACAACTACTCGGAGCTGGGAAAAAGAAAAGTTTATACTTAAGGCTATGAGAAAGAGATTGGCTTAGAATCTGGCTTCAAGATGTAGACAGTTAGAATTTAGACCTAGCTAGCCTAGGTATTGAAATTTTCATAGTATTAAGCTAGTAAGAATATCATAGACTTTATTATTTTCAGGCAATATTATATGATTGTATCTGATAAGCATTTTTTTATTTTCTATTGATTTTCAATGATTTTTATAAGCTGGTTTTTTTTCATTTTTGTAACTTAGAATAGTGAATAGAGATGGGAACGACTCAAAAAAATGGTGTTTCGTTTGTCGTTTGTCATTTAGGGGGTCCGTTTCGGTTTGTTTTCGTTTTTCGTGAATTTTTTGCAAAAAAAAATCATTTTCGTTTCGTTACCTAATGAAACGAAAAAACGAAAACGAAAATGAAAAATTGCTGTTTCGTTAGCATTCACCACAGTTCAATGTATTTGCCGCAACAAAAACGAAACGCACGAAAAAATTTCTGTTGTTTCGTTTCGTTTCGTTTCGTTTCGTTTCGTTTTGGAGACAAAATTCATTTTTCGTTTCGTTACGTAACGAAACGAAAAAACGAAAACGAAAATGAAAAATTGCTCATTTCGTGCCCATCTCTAATAGTGAATAAAGGGATTTCATTGAATTGATGCTCTCAGGCCATTTGTGTTCTTTAAAGGACCCACAGAAACTCAGGTAAATTCTCGGCCAGAGACGCTGCTACCCCTGAGTTTCATTACAGAGGAACAGCTCTCTCCTTGCCTGTCACTCCTTCCCTCCCTCTCTCCACACACTAAGCTCAGATCCACTTCTTCTTCTACAGAAAAGCTCCACCCTTGGGCCTTTTTACACGACCCCTAAGATCCGCTGGCCACTTAAATTCGGTCCAGAGATCTTAGGGGTTCCTCGCTCTTCCTCTGTCCCCACCCCCCTCCGCACTTCCTGGTTGCTGGCTGCCTGAGGGAGGGAGAAAAAAGAAAGAAAAGAATGCCGGTTTACCTCCGTTTTTTTCCGGGCAGCATTCAGATCTCTTAAAGGGGCGGGGCGCAAAAAAAGAACAAACGGAAGCCAGGAGAGCCCCGCACTCACTATCCTTACACCGGATCAAATATTTGTCACCTCCAAAAAGCAGGTACAAGAAAAGTGCAGTTTGGTCGCGTTAAAGTGGGCAGGGTTGCTCTTAATTGTCTGCAAAGTCCAGAGCTGGTGGGTAAACATTTTTAAGGTCCGGACCTTGCAGCCATTTGTGGCGGAGCTTAGGGGTCGTGTATAAACGCCCCTTCTGGCCCATCAAGAAAGACGGCGTGGCCAGCTGTTGGTTCAGAGAAACCGGCCCCATCTCTGCCTCTTTATTGGTTTGTCCTGCATAGTCTTTTTTTGGCCACCCCTTGGCCAACCCATGGTTGGGTGCAAGTCCCCCCAACAGCCTTGGGTCGGGTTTCTAAATACTTCTTCCCCTTCTTTCAGGGTGCCCAGTTCCCTGGAAGACTCTGCATGAGACAAAGCTGTCCCAAGAAAGGAGGGCTGGATTTGTGCTGTCCTTAGCAAATGAGCCATTAATTCTCAGCCCAGTGACCCTCGGATGAAATCGAGGGAGTGCATGAAAATGCCACACAGGAGTGAGTCTCTCTGTGGCAGTCCTGCCAGAGGATAACCACACCAGCCTTTTCGGAAGCTTTTTACTACAGTATAAGCAAATGCAAGCCATGTTTTATGGAACTGAGCCCCGGCTTCTTGGCAATCAGCTGTCGGCATCAGCCAAGCGCTTTAGCACAGAATCCGTCCGTTTCTGTCGTGAAAGTGGGATTTAAGGGAGGCTGAGAGTACTTAGGACCAGCTTTCCAGCACTGGTTTATAGCTCTATAAACGGGCAGCGGAAAAGCATCGGCTGACTCCGTGTGAGGCAGTTCACAGGATGGGAGTGGGGGAGGCATGGCTCTTTCCCGGGAAGGGCCATAGCTCAACGGCAGAGGATCTTCTTAGTTCCCCTGGCATCTCTCGGTAGAGCTAGCAATCGCAATGTGCATTTTGGAACTATGGGACTATAGACCCCATGTTGTCCCTTTCAGGTCAGACCCCACCTGGAGTCCTGTGTCCAGTTCTGTGTGCCACAATTTAAAAAGGATGTTGACAACCTTGTGCGAGTACAGAGGAGGGCGACCAGGATGGTTGAAGGTCTGGAGAAAATGTCTTATGAGGAATGGCTTAGGGAACTGGGAATGTTTTGCCTTTCAAAAAGAAGGCTGAGAAGGGGGATATGATAACTATGTTTAAATATTTGAAATGATGTCATATTGAAGAGGGAACAGGTTTGTTTTGCATGGCTTCAGAGACTAGCAATGGTTTCAAACTACAGGAAAAGGCCATAGCTAACGACCCATTCTTGATGGGTTTCAGCACCTTAGGTCATTGTCCACCTTAAGGCTATGGATACTATTGTCTCCCTAACGAGCCTATTCAGGCCATTGTTCATCTTATGAGCCTAATCCAGACCAGGGTGACAAGAGGTCAAATCTGACTATAAGTTGGAGGACTCCTGTGATGAGGGTTCCTGCATGGCAGGGGGTTGGACTGGATGGCCCTTGAGGATGGCCCTCCATCTCTATGATTCTATGATCCTAGGTGGTGGTGGGGTGAGGACCTTCAGGACCCTGGCCGTAGAGTCACCTAAATTGGGCTCACCTGGAGAAATCTCATAGAAGCATGTCCAAATGTTGGCCCTCCTGATGTTTTGGACCACCACTCCAAGAATTCCAAGCTTGTATTGCCAATGACAAAGGACTGTGGGAGTTGTCATCCAAAACATTTGGAGGGCTGAAGTTTGGACATGCCTGCATGCCTTGGATGGCCCTAACTTCCTGTTTGAAAAGGAAGTGGTTCCAATGGCTCCTAGGGAGCACCAGCGGTTCTTGGGAATCTCCTTTTTCAAACAAAAAGTCAGGTGGATCCAAGGCATGGGACTTCTCAGGTGAGCAGAATTTAGGTGTCTATAAAGCCTGGGTCCTGAAGGTGGACCCAGCCAAGAAGGGAAAGTTATGGGGTTTATAGTCAAACAGCAGCAACAACAACAACAACAGCAATGCAAAATTGTTGAAATTCCTATCAGAAATCCTGAAGAGGTGCTGCAAATCAGGTTGGGCCACACAGGACTTGACACAACAGGAGAAAGCACTGGTAAGTAGATGAGGCAGGAGAAAGACCTTGTTACAACAGATGGATGCTAACCCAATTTTGACTCCGCTTGATTAGATGAGAACAGATGAGATGGAGTACATGTTGACTTGTCACCTGCATCAATTTAGGATGTCTCCTTCCGTTGGAATAATGGATGCATCTTTGCCTGGGAGGGTGAGGAAGCACCGAAGGGTTCTCTGGCCAGAGGGATTTTGTGAGATGCTGAACAAGAAAAGGAAAGGGGATCCTGGTTATAGTTCTTCCCTCTTGGCAGCCATGCATTATGTATTATGCAGAATGATGAGCTCTGCAGCTTTGTTGCATGGAGGTTGAGGACCAGAAGCATTGGTTTGCTTCTTTTTGGACTATCAGCCCATGAGCGCCTTCACTTGACTTCTTGCTAGCATTGTGCTGAAGCCATCTATCCAATTTAGAAAGGCCTTGGTGAGAAATATAGAGGGCACCTTCTCTCTCTCGTGCCTAGAGGTGACAAAACTACCTAGACTGATCCCAACATGGCTTCCCACCCATGCCTCATCAGACCCATAATTCCCTGTCATCTGATGATGTTCTTCAGCAACAAAAAAGTTGTTCCTGGGAGCATCCAAGAGCGGTGATTCCCCTTTCAAGTTGGGCTGGATCCTGGTGGAATGCCTAACACACACACACACACACACACACACACACACACACACACACACACACACACACACACACACACCAAACTGGATTTCATACCTAGAGGTGAACTTTCAGATATTTTGGCTTAATCTGTCATTCCAAATTTTGGGACTTTCTCTAGAGGTTCAAACTTAGGAAAGTTGTCCATTTCCACCTTAAATAAATAAAAACATGGAATTTCGAGAGCATGCTCTGGTCTGGGGCACTGGTGGCAAACCTTTGGCACTCCAGGTGTTTTGGAACACAACTCCCATAGTTTTTTGTCATTGGCAATCGAGGCTTAGAATTCTTGGAGTTGTGGTACATCTGGATTGCTGAAGGTTCACCACCACTGGTCTAGGACACAAGGAGTCTAGGAAGCATCTCCTGACCTTGTCCATGGACCTGAAATCATGACTCTCAATCCCAGCCCACCCCACCACCTGATATCTAAATCCTGGATGCTGTTGATGTGCATCTCCCATGTTTTCCCAAGGATTCTGAGTAACATAAATGTGTCCACTCCAGGCTCTTAAGTGCCACGTTAAACTTCTGTCCATGTTGATTCTTCTTTGTCCAGCATCCAGTCTGTACTGTCATGTGGACCATCTGGTTCCTTGGCTCCCGCTCAGCTCCATTGTCCTGAGAGTTGTCAGGGGGTGCAGGGGTGTGGTTGTATTGTGAGGAGAACATGCCCTAGTTCTCTACCTGGGTGGTGGTGGTGGTTTACAAAACCGAAGCCATATGGCCTTATTGAAAGGGGAAGAGCAATCAAAACACATACAGTCTATGTGTCAAGAGTTTCTTGCCTAAAATTCAGCAGTGGCTCTTTTTGTACTTCTAAAGGAAGTTACTCAGAGTACATCAACATGTATGTGCAATACGTAAAGAGCAGTAACTAAGTATGGCAGTTAATCTGTTTGGGAAATGTTTTTATCCATCCTAATGCCTCTATTGACCTGGACCATCATGCAGAACATACATTTCTGTGTCTTCTCGGTGCCCATTTATGGACACAGACACATTCTCCTTGTTTCTCCCTCTGTTATAGCAAGGGAGGGGACTCAGAAGACCCAAGGGCCAAGATAAACAGGATTTGCATGACAGGTTTCTTTTCCTTGACCAAAAGCTTGTGTTTCTTCCTTAGAAACCCATTCCTCACCCCACGTTCATGTCTTCTTCCTGGGCTGCTAATGAGATGCAAAGAAGGAGAGAAGAATGTGACTCACAGAGCAATTAGATCCCCAAAGGTTATGTGCCCAACAAACACATACAATATTTTTGCGTTTTTTGAGAAATAGACCAAAAGAAGAAGAAGAAGAATCCCCACAACTTGAGGAGATGAAAGACCTGCTGGGGTGACTCATGTTCACCTCGTTCCTGCTGCTATAACAGAGAGATCATTTGGGCTTGAAAGGAACCCCAGACCGCACGGAGAAGGGCATAAGATCCTTCACACTGGGTGGAATTAGGCAGGTAAAAGAAGTGGGTTGATGAGCTTTCTGGCTTGTATATACACTCATTACAGTGGTACCCCGACTTAAGAGCAGCTCAACTTAAGAGCAATTCAACTTAAGAGTGAAAAACTGTTGGTGTTTTAACTGCCGCCTTACAAATTTGAGATACGGTCTGCTCGACTTACAAATATTTTGTTTTCATTTTTTTCATTTTTTAACTTATTTTTTCAATTTTTTAGATAGGTACCCTGACTTAAGAGTAGTTCAACCTAAGAGCATGCATTCGGAACGGATTAAATTCGTTAAGTTGAGGTACCACTGTATTTGAAAGCTACTGTTGCTGCGTCTTTTCCCCCCCATCCTTTGCTCGGAGATGCTGGCAGGTCTTTGGCTCTGAGTCCCAAACCTCATGTTGGAGTCCTGAGTTCTTCCCCCGCCCTCTAGGCTTGGGTCTCAAGAGCTGGACCCCAAAGACGTGGGCTGCGCATGTCCCACCCAGCTGATAAGAGACTGCAGGCCTTGATATGAAGCCAGGACAGTGCATGCGCATGTACAGAGACAGTGGCCCTACTTTCCTGCAAAGAGCTGTCCCCCTGCCTCTGAGCATGTGCAGTCTACCACAGGGTGGCAGGTGTGTGGGAGGCATCGGCTCTCTATGAGAAGGGAAGCGAGGCCTAGTAGAGATGGGACAACATTATTTGGACAAATGGGTCCAAGAGTGTTAGTCTACAACAACAACAACAACAACAACAACAACAACAACAACAACAACAACAACAACAACAACAACTCAGCAAAGATGGCAGCTAATATTTCCTAGGAAAAATACACTAATGTAGAGTATTTTTACCCCACCTTTCTCCTTGCAAAAGGACCCAAGGCAGATGACGGTAATGAGGAACAACAACAACAACAACAACAACAACAACAACAACAACAACAAGGGCTGGAAATGAAAAACAAAACATCATTTTGTCATTTCATTATGTAACGAAACGAAATGAAATGATCAGGCAGCATTTTGTTATAGACAAAATGAAGCAGTCATTTTCCCATTGATATGAACTGTTTTGTTCCATCGTTATCAGGCTCCTGCCCAGCTGTCAGTTTTAAAGGCCTCCAGCCATTGACAGCTCACCAGGAGCCCTCGGAAAATGGTGGGGAGGGCAGCACGACCCCCTGAGCTGCCATCCCGACCATTTTCTGAGGGCTCCTGCCAGGACTGGGCCAGGTTTAAAGGCCTCCAGCCATTGACAGCTCAGCAGGAGCTCTTTAAAAAATGGCTCCCAAAGTCCCAGGCACTAAATCTGGTGCCTCTAGGACCCAGAGGAGCGAGTTTGTTTTCACAATATTTTTTTTTAATTTTTTTGTAAGAAACCAAATGAAACAAAACAGGGGGTGAGCGCGATATGAAATGAAACGAAACATTATTTTTTGCGTTTCGTGCCCATCCCTAATAATAACTGCTGAATCTAAGTAGAGTCACTAATGTGACTCAAGTTGGATTCTGAAGAATTTTTAGATGATGGTTTAGATTAGAATCCTAGAATCCTGAAGTTGGAATGTGCCTATAAGATGACTGAGTTCAACTCCCTGCTCAAGGCAGGAGTACAAATCATAGGAGATCTGTCAGGTGGTTGTCTCAATTTCTTTTGAATGCCTCCAGTGTTGGAGAGCTCACCACCATTCAGAGTCATGGTTTCCATTGTTGTACTGCTCTAACAGTTAGGAAGTTTTTTCCTGGTGTTCATAAAAAATCCAGCTTCCTATCACTTGAGGCCATTATTATGTGCCCTGCCCTCTGAGCTGTTCTAACTCTCCTCTGTATGACTACCTTTGAAGTATTTGGAAAGTGTTCTCCTATCTTCCCTCAGTCTTGTCCAAAGGCTATATATTCCCAGGGTTTTTTAGTCTTATGGTTTTGTTTCCAGCTCCCTAACAATCCTTGTTGTCCTCCTCTGAACTTGCTCTCATTTGTTGGCATCTTTCTTACAACTGTGTCATCCAGAACTGGACCCAGGACTCTGGCTAAGGTCTAGCCATGGAACCCCAAAGGCTTGGCAGAAAAACTTCCAGAAAGAAGTTCCAACTTTAAATGAAAGCTGGCATATTTGAGCGAGCGGCATGTCAGCCGGGGTTTGCTTGGCAAAGTGTCAGCAACAGAAAATCAGTTTGCTGGTACATATTCCTTCCTCAAACAGCAGTCAATCTGGCGAGAGAGAGCCAGAATCAACATTCCTTCCATGACGGAAGATACTTCTTCTCTTCAGATAACATTTTGCTTCTCTCAACACTCCTCTCGCTTTTCCTGGTTGCCTGATTGGAAAGACATGCTTATTGTTCAATTCGACACTTTAGATCAGTGGTTCTCAACCTGTGGGTCCCCAGATGTTCCTGAACTGCAACTCCCAGAAGTCTTCATCACTAGCTGAGCTGGCCAGGATTTCTGAGAGTTGCAGTCCAGGAACATCTGGGGACCCACAGGTTGAGAGCCACTGCTTTAGATGATGTGAAACAGGGTAGCCACATGCCATCTCTTATGGAGAAGGTTCCTCTCTTTGTTGATGATGGAATAAGGAATGGGAAATTGTGAGGGAGGCCTGAAAGAAACCTTTTCCCCATTTATTTATTATATGTTTTATTATCCAGAGGCGAAAGATTTGGGATTATGAAAGGGAAGCCCACAAAACCTATGGGTTACTTTACCCTACCATTTGGCCTTGTATATCCTCCCCCCCCCCCAAAATAAAATAAAATAAAATAAAATTCTCTCTTGATGCCTAGACTAGCCTTCACCTGGACTACTCTTCATTCCTTGAGGATGTCTTGTTGGGTATGCTCGATGATCCTAATTCTGCTCTGGTCAGACCCCACCTGGAGTCCTGTGTCCAGTTCTGTGCGCCTCAATTTAAAAAGGATGTTGACAACCTTGAGTGGGTGCAGAGCAGGGTGACCAGGATGGTTGAGGGTCTGGAGGAAATGTCATATGAGGAATGGCTTAGGGAACTGGGAATGTTTAGCTTCTCTAAAAGAAGACTGAGAGGGGGATATGATAACTATGTTTAAATATTTGAAAGGATGTCATATTGAAGAGGGAACAGGTTTGTTTTCCATGGCTTCAGAGACTAGGACTCGGGGCAATGGTTTTAAACTACAGGAAAAGAGATTCCATTTGAACATTAGGAAGAACTTCATGACAGTTAGAGCTGTCCAGCAGTGGAATAATATGCTGCCTCAAAGGACGTTGGTGGAGTCTCCTTCTTTAGGGGTTTTTAAGCAGAGGCAGGATGGCCACCTGTCGGAAACATTGTGATGGGGGTTCCTGCATGGCAGGGGGTTGGACTGGATGGCACTCCTTGAGGTCTCTTCCAACTCTAGGATTTTATGATTCTATGATTCTAATACAGTGGACCCTCGTATAACAAACGTTTTGTATAACATAAAATCTGTACAACATAAAAAAATTCCAGGGTTGGGGGAACTTTGCTGAACAGAATCGCCTATGGGGTGAATCCGTACAACATAAAAATGGTCGCGATTAGGGATTATTCTGTTTTCAATGCATTCCTATGGGAAATTTGTATAAAGGAAAAATTGCTTAACAGATTTTCATTTGGAACAAATTAATTCCTTTATACAAGGTACCATTGTAAGTGCTTCTAAGGTCCATAAGATGTTCAAGGAGTGATTTAGCAGGGCCGTCCCCCTAAGGACTTTCCATGGCGGAACGGAGATCCAAAACCACACCACATCTTCTGTCTCCTTGTGTGACCCCTCTGCATACCACTCTGTCCCTCTCTGATGACGCTCGTCATCTTTCTGCAGGCGATCTGTCAATGGTCACGAGGAGAAAAGGGAAGCAGCCACTGGAGGCTGATGGACGTGCTGACCTCCTGAGATGCGGAAGAGAAACTAGATCGCCTCCCTTTTTCTAGGACATGTTTTCTACATTGTCAAGTTGGCTCTTTTAGTTTCAGTGATTATTTTTCCTGGACTGATTGCCAAAATGTTCATTGGCTCATTTCCACGGGCTTCTCTTGCTCTCACTCCAAAAGAGATATGTTTGCCTGCATGGATAGAATTGCTATAGTCAGAGTTGAGGTGCTGTACAAGTGCTGTCACATGCAGCCCATCATCATCATTGTCATCATCATCATTGTCATTGTCGTCATCGTCGTCGTCATCATCATCATTTTAGAAAAGAACACCAATCGGAGCTGTGAAACACAGTAATATTAGGAACCTATTCAGAGGAGCAGGTAGGGTGGTTGGGTTAGAGTTAGGGTTACGTTTCAAAGGTTGCTATTATTACAAACTGCTAGAGAGCTCAGTGATTCTTAATAACATAAGAAGAGCCATGCTGGATCAGGCCAAAGGGCCATCTAGTCCAGCTTCCTGTATCTCACAGTGGCCCCACCAAATATGTGTGGGAGCGCACAGACACAATGTGTCTTGATACCATTCCCTATGCATCTGGCCCTTGAGGGACCCCGGTTTTAAGCCTGTAGATGACACATCTCCATCATAGTTTGTAACCTGTGATGGACTTTTCCTCCAGGAATCTCTCCAGTCCCCTTCTGAATGCATTCAGGACTGATGCCATCATCACATCCTGTGCCAGGGAGTTCCACACACTAACAATGCACTGGGTAAAGAAATATTTTGTTTTGTCTGTTCTCACTCTCCCAGCCCTCAATTTGAGTGGATGTCCCCTAGTTCTGGTATTTCGTGAGAGGGAGAAGAGCATCCCTCTATCCACTTTACTCACACCCTGCATTCTTTTGTATATCTCAATCATATCCCCCCCCCTCAGGTGCCTTTCCCCCAGACTTGGAATTGGCCTTCTTCACCACTGCCACACACTGTGTAGACACCTTCATTGAACTGTCCACCAGCACACCAGGATCACGGAGAGCTCAGAGCCCATGAGTTCACTTCTGTGGCTGAGGAGTCAGGTGGTGGGAGTTAAATTCCCCACGGGGCTTCCTTGAAAAGGGTTAGACTCCATGATCCAGAGAGTCCCTTCCAGCTATGCAGTTCCAAGGGCAGGATCATGAGTCAGAACAATGCGTCCGATTCCAAGTCTAAGTCTTTCCATAAAAATACCCAAGTCAAGTCCCTGGTGTGACTTGTTCATGGAGTCATTATTTGTGAGTCCTCATCCCTGTCCTATGGAGAACCTAGTGTGATCCCGGAGGCTCTTCTCTTAGCAACCTTTCTCCTCCATTCATAGACAACAACAAACACGAGTTTGAGGATGGACCTAAAAGGTAGCAACCAGGAGAAAGAGTGACAACGAATACCACTGGGAATGGGGAATGTCAGCACAATTGGAGTGTCAGTTCTGAATGTCCCCGACTAGCTTTTGGAGACATAACAAATAACCGAGCGAGACTGGTGTATTTTTTTAATGAGATGGAAACCCATAAAATCCACCTTGAGTTTTGCTTTCCATGAATGATGATAGCACGGCTTGCAATTTCATTTGTCTTCAGGGACTTGGTTGCTGTGGAAAGCGAGCCATCTTGGCTTAAATCTCCACCCGGACGCCTCCCTGCCCCGTTGGATGATGCTTTGTTTGTTTCGGCGACGTGAGGCAAAGGAAGAAAAATGGAGTCAGTGCCCACATTGATCAGGCAGGCAATAAACGCATGAGGGGAAGCGGAGGAGGACTTTGTGAAGAGGGCAGAACATCCTGTCAGAGGGAGTGGGTTCATTTTTCAACCTTTCCCTTTAGGGAAAACTGTCATTCCTCAAGTGAGCAACAGTCCATCAACACTGGCCTCAAGGATGCCAAAGCAGGGCATCTGGCTATTTTTGATGTTCATCAAGAAATTTAGGAGAAAGGAAATAAACAAACAAACAAAAGCCCCTCCTTCTTTTCATGCCAATGTAACTTTTTCAGCCAAGAGAGTTTTCTATGGGAGGCGAGGTGTCAATGTGGACATATGGAACCCAATACAGATCAGCAACCCTCCCTTCCCTCTGCAGAATCAGAATCAGGAGCAGTTGCCCGGTTCTGTGTCTGGGGTAGGGTCAGGCACATTCAGAGAGCGGAGATGTTGCCCACATAGTTGTTGTGAGTTTTTTGGGCTCTTTGGCCGTGTTCTGGAAGTTTTTCTTCCTGACGCTTTGCCAGACTCTGTGGCTGAATAAGATTATAAAAGCATTTATTTCCTAAGAAGAATTACACAAGAATGTTCTCTTGCTAAAAATAATGACATGGTTTCCCTTCCTATCTTAAATGAGGCTCAAGAGGCAAACCCCCACCTCCCATATCTACTTTAAAACTACATTGCATGAGTTCATTAGTCCATCTTGGAGAATCCATTCAGGAAAAATCTCCTTCTGTCTTTGTCTCTTCCAGCCTGTTCACAGCCCGAGAGTCTACCTTTGTCTTGTCCTTTAGTGTGAGCCTAAGGAAGTGAGAAACTCTTCTCGCTCCCCACCAGAGTTGGAGGTGTTTTGTGGAAAAAATGAGGAGAGCTTCTTTTCCTGTGTGAAATGAGCTAAACTGGGCATATAATGTTTCAGCACCAACAGCGCTTGCATGCCAGTAAGGCTGACTGGACAAACGTAGGGCAGCATCATTCTTTGATGGTTAAATGTGAAGGATTTGAAGGATCAGATATTTTATTGTTTTAATAATCTCTCATTTGTTCAGGGTGGACACTGCCCACGTGTGGTTAGAGACGGCTCTAGATGCAGAAATAGTCTGCACAAATTATGGAGACCACAGTGGGGTTGCAAGCAGGTCTTTTCCTGTGCTTACCTGAGGCCAGCAAATCTTGCAGGCTTTGAGTATTCCTTGCCAAGATGTCTTGTTGAATCAAGACAGCCAACATCAACAAGGCAAATGAATATAGAGATGCCTTGTTTTGTTCATGGGAATGGAATGGAGGTCTTAGACCTATTTTTGTTCACCAAACCAACCCAATGAATTCTACATTTCATCAGTATGAAGGTGGGTAAAAGGCCAAGTTTTTGAAGTTGATAGGAGCAGTAGAACCTGGAGGCTCACGAGTCAATGGGGTAGAAAATCCACCTACAGTTGTAGCATCCAAGGGCCATGATCTGTCCAGAGTACTGAAGCCTGCCTACCAAATATGACCAGCACCTTGGACAGCTCCTTTAGACGAAAATCTGGCAGGGATTCTCTGGCCCCGCTAACATTGACGCAGCCAGCATCAACAAGTGGGAAGCCATGCTGCCTGGGGAATTCTGGGCTTTATAGTTCAAAAAGGTAGTGTCCCCCCCCACCACGCCATAGATATACAGACAGACAGACTTGGGAGAGAGAGGGAAGGGGTTTGAATGGCAACTCCAAGCTTCCATCTTGAGTTAGCAAAATCCACATCAGGTTCTGTTTCCCCTTGGAGGCAAGGGCTGGGTCCCTGATGCCATCAGCCTGCTGCAGGTCAGCAGCCTCTAATTAACACTCCTGTTATGTGGGAAAGAAAATGCCTTTGAGTACAGATAGAGCTGGTCGATACAGCCGTGAGCAGCAATGTCTTCGCAGCTTAAGGGACCACATTTGAGAGGGAGGGTGGTGGGAAAAGACGTCATAAGAACATAAGAACATAAGAAGACCCCTTCTGGATCAGGCCAAAGGCCCATCTAGTCCAGCTTCCTGTATCTCACAGTGGCCCCACCAGTTGCATCTGGGAGCGCACGAGACTAGATCTCTGTCTCCTGACCCCACTCCCATGCATCTGGCCCTCAAAGTATCCTGGTTTTAAGCCTGGAGATAACACATCTCCATGATGGTTTGTCACCTGAGATGGACTTCTCCTCCAGGAATTTGTTCAGTCCCCTTTTGAAGGCATCCAGGCCAGATGCCATCACCACCTCCTGTGGCAGGGACTTCCACAGACCAACAACATGCTGCGTGAAAAAAAAAAATTTTGTCTGTTCTCACTCTCCCAGCCCTCAATTTGAGTGGATGTCCCCTAGTTCTGGTGTTTTGTGAGAGGGAGAAGAGTGTCCCTCTCTTCACTTTACTCATAACACTCCTGTTATGTGGGAAAGAAAATGCCTTTGAGTCCAGACAGACCTGGTCGATACAGCTGTGAGCGGTGATGTCTTGGCAGCTTAAGGGACCACATTTGAGAGGGAGGGTGGTGAGAAGAGAGGTCATGACAGTCCCTGAGGTGGTGCTTAGGCCTTTTTGATGTATCGGACACCTTCCTTTGCAAAGTTTTGATGTGCTAGCGGCTTCTGGAGACCGGGGCATTCTTTCCAGATTGGAAGGGCAAATCTCCCTGCCAGCACGAGTTACCAAGTTGGGCCAAGAAGCTCCTGCCAAGGGGAATATAAACGCTGCCAGCTGCATTGATGTTCTGTGGTGACAGACCACAAATATACAGAGATGGCACGCCGCCACCACTCGCCCCAGGAAAAAGCAGCAATTGGCAGGGACTGGCAGGGTTGGAGAGCAGGATCTTGAGTGAAGGATCAGCACCAACGGTATTGTTTCATTCCTCTTTTTGGCTGGGGAGAGGAAGGCAGAGACTGAGCCTCTCCTGGTTTTTAACAGTTCAGTGGTTTAGCTACCTTGCTGCAGAGCCAAACGTTGGGAGTTTGATTCCCCATTGGGCCTCTTGGATGTAGACCCAGCCTGGATGGCCTTGGATAAGTTGCGCAGTCCCAGGACACCCCCAGAAGGAAGCCACGGGAAGCCACTTCAGAGTCTTCACTACCTGGAAAACCCTGAAAGCATAGGTGAAAATGGGCTTGACAGCACATGATTATTATTCAGCAGGCTGGATAGTGCAGTGGTTTAGGAATCTGGATGTGCAGCCAGAGGTTGGCGCCCCACTGCGAGTCTTGGGAGAAGAGCCAGGCTGGGTGGCTTTGGGAAAGATGCATAGTCCCAGGACGCCCCCGTAAAAAGGGAGGATAGGACAATCAAATCAGCAAGAAGAGGCAGAGTTGACAATTGCCAATAAGCACCTTGTTAGCACCTTAAGATAGTTGCAGCTGTCGGGGTTCTGCACAAACCGAGCTCTCTGCCTCTGCCCCTTCTGAATCCTCCAGATGTGGACAGCTACCCTTGAGGAATCCTGATCTGATTAACTGTGACTGCACAGTGGATCCACCTGTAATTTCCATGCAGTATAGTCTCACCTTCAGTGGGTTTCCTCTAGGTGGGAGTGGCAACTGAGCTGAGGCTCCCATGACCTGCTTGACCTCACACAGCAAAATGTCTTTGGGTGGCCTTCATGGATCAGCAGTGTGGCTGTTTATTTCATCATTCCTTCCAAGAACCTTATAAATGAAGGACAGGTGCCCTATTAGAAATCAGCCTCCCGGAGCCTTTGGTTCATTCTTTTCCTTCTCTTGAGCTGAAAAGACTAACAGAAGTCAAAGTGGTTTTCAAAAGTGTATAGCCACACATTTCTGCAAATGGAGCTAGTACAGCTTCTTGAGCTCCGAATTCTCTTTTGCTTTGTTGAAGAACCGAACAGAGGCAGCTGGTGCCCTACCTCTGTTGCTGTTCTCTCTTTCTCTCTTTTGCATTTCCTAAAGTCCAAAATGTACAGATCTTTGAAGATTCTGCATGTCCTGGAGGCTAGGATAGAATATTGTCTTTAATATACATATATATAGTTTTCCTCTCCTATGGTTCGGAAGCAAAACAATTATGTAAGACACGGGAGCCAGTCGAAGAGGAGAGAGATTGAAGCAGGAAGCTTGCCGTCTCTCTTTGAAAGTGACTCTATTGTTTGGGCTTTGTCCTTGCGTAGCAGACCCTGCAGGCAGGTGATCCAAGGGCACCATCATCTGAGGCTAAGAGAAGGCGCTCTGTTGGGCGTGCCTTTTCTGTGATGTCCTTGCCATCATGCAGATGCAAGACACTACATGTCTTTGGACCCACCTGTTAGGGCCTTTTCACATGACCCCTAAGATCCGCTGGCCACTTAAATTCGGACCAGGGATCTTGGGGGTTTGTTGCTCTTCCTGCGTCCCCACCCCTCCGCACTTCCTTGATCCTGTCTGCGTGAGGGGAGGGAGGAAAAAAGAGAGGGAAAAATGCAGGCTCACCTCCAAAGCCGGTCGAAGCCTCGTCGTCCTGATTCCTTCTCTTCTGTTAAAGGGGCGGGAGGCAAACAAACAAACAAACAAACAAACAAACAAACAGAAGCGAGGAGAGCCCCACACTCACCAGATTAAATCCGGACCTGGGGATTTTCACCCTTCTAGAGCAGGTACAAGAAAAGTGCGCTGGGACGCGCTTAGGTGGGCGTGGTCGCACTTAATTTCCTGCAAACTCCGGAGCTGGTGGGGAAACAATTGTAAGCTCCGGAGCTAGTCATAGAATCATAGAGTTGGAAGAGAACTCAAGGGCCATCCAGTCCAACCACCTTCCATTCAGGAACCCCCATCACAGTATTTCCGACAGGTGGCCATCCAGCCTCTGCTTCAAAACCTCCAAAGAGGGAGGCTCCACCACCCTTTTTGGCAGCATATTCCACTGCCGAACAGCTCTAACCATCATGAAGTTCTTCCTAATGTTCAAATGGAATCTCTTTTCCTGTACTTTGAAACCATTCCCCCCGTGTGTATTATTTCACTGTCATTTTCCCGTGTTTTTAATTGCACTGCATTCCCTCCTCCAATAAAAGCATTGTGAAAAAAGTTGATCCTTTGGAAGAGAATGGTAGACGGGGACATTTTTGAAACTGGGGGAGGGGGGAATGAGACCTCACTGCTACTGTCACGGCGGTTTTACTTTTCTCTGGAGCCGCCCTCCCAACATTGATTCTGAGCCATGAGAGTTATTAGCCACAATTACATAAGTTGAAGTGCTGCTGTGGTGCTGAGACTCATTGCAAGAGAGACTCCGGCCTTTTGGCTTTCTCTCCCAGCAAACTGCAGTCGGGCTCGTGCGTGTTTTGCATGCTGGGGATGAGGGGGCAAGTGCATCGTTGGGAGCGAAGTAGAGGCAGGTGCAACCTTCCATGGAGACAAAACGCCTTTGTTGCAACCAGACCGGGAACGGTTGGAGCTGAGCTGGAGGCGGGGATGGGGGGTGGGGGGATTTTGCCGCCAGTTGGATGAACAACCCAACTGTCTCATCTGAACACGTTCAAGGCAGGCAGTGTTGGGGGGACTTTGAGAGCCAGGACTTGATTTGCCACACAAGGTTGGTGGAATATTGCCAGTTCTCTCTCTCTCCCCCTCCCCCTCCACCACCACACAAACATGAGAGGAGGAGGAAGAGAAGGCATGAGTCTTTTCAAAGAAGCATGCATGGAATAGCAGCAGGTCTTCCTCAGCATGGACTTTTCACCATCAGGAATGCGACAGATCTTACACAAAACGATCAACAGCAGGGTTTTCTCATCGGTGAAATCTCCACCCCAGAGTCTACAAGGGAGAGTTCTATCTACCTACCTACCTACCTATCTACCTACCTATCTATCTATCTATCTATCTATCTATCTATCTATCTATCTATCTATCTATCTATCTATCTATCTATCTATCCCTTCCTGTCTGTCTGTCTGTCTGTCCATCCATCCATCCCTGTCTGTCTGTCTGTCTGTCTGTCTGTCTGTCTATCCATCCATCCATCCATCCATCCACACGCACGCACGCACACGTGCGCGCGCGCACACACACACACACACACACACACACACACACACACACACACACACACACAAAAGGAGAGTTATTTATATTCACAGAACAATGGAATAATTGAGTTGGAAGGGTTTTAAAACCCATGGAGTCCAGTCGCCCCCTCCCCCACATATGGCACAAATCCAAGTCAACGCAGATTGGACAGAGGGGTGTTCCATTTTTTCGTGAAGGTCACTAGGGCTTGAGCCCTCACCACCTCTCAGGGCTGAGTTCCCTTGTCATCCTGCTCTTAAAAAGACTTTAGAGCCCTGACGTAGTGTTCGGTCCCAATCCCCATAAAATGAAACTCTATAGTGCTGGAAGGGATCTGTTTAGTAGGAAAATTAGGGATGGGCACGAAACAGAAAAATAACATCTTAGTTTTTTTTATGTTTCATTTAGTGCTCACCCCCGTTTTGTTTCATTTCATTTCTTGTAATTTCTTTTACAAAAATCAGTACGAAACGAAATGAAATGGCTCCCCTGGGTCCTAGAGGCACCAGATTTGGTGCCCGGGACGCCGGGAGCCATTTTAAAAGGGCTCTTGTTGAGCTGTTATCTGCTGGACCCCCTTAAAACTGGTAGCGTGATCACCAGAACTGCCTTCCCCACCATTTTCTGAGGGCCCCTGCTGAGCTGTCAATAGCTGGAGCCCTCAGAAAATGATGGAACCAAATGGTTCATTTCAATTCAAAAACGACTGTTTCATTTAGTCTAAAACAAAATGCTACTTCCTTGTTTTGTTTCATTTCATTTTGTTTCATTACGTAACGAAACAACGAAACAGCATTTCATTTTTCGTTTCCTGCCCATCCCTAGTGGGAATCATCCCGAAATTTGATGTGGCAAGATGCCACCCAGAGCAATATCCAGGAATATATGACCAGGAACAGGTCCTTCTTGTTGGTGGCTGCCGGTCTATGGAACCTCGTGCTGCTGGTGTTGTGCCATGCCATTGGGTCCAACCCCCTTCACAAGGCAGGAATCCAAATCAAAAGCAGGACTGACTATGATCCAATTTCCTCTTCTAAGCCTCCAGAGTCGAAGCAGTCACCACCTGCCATGATCATTGGTTTCGTTGTTGTACTGTTCTAACTCAAATTGAGGGCTGAGAGAGTAATAACAGACAAAAGAAAATATTTTTTTTTTACCCAGCCTGTTGTCAGTCTGTGGAACTCCCTGCCACAGGAGGTGGTGATGGCATCTGGCCTGGACGCCTTCGAAAGGGGATTGGACAGATTCCTGGAGGAAAAGTCCATCACAGGTGACAAACTATCATGGAGATGTGTCATCTCAAGGCTTAAAACCAGGGTCCTTCAAGGGCCAGATGCAGGGGAGTGGTCTCAGGAGACACAGATATCTAGTCGATTGCGCTCCCAGATTCATCTGGTGGGGCCACTGTGCGATACAGGGAGCTGAACTAGATGGGCCTTTGGCCTGATCCAGCAGGGCTCTTCTTATGTTCATATATGTTCTTAAGATAAATTTCCTGGTAGTCAATCTAAATCTGGCTACTTGTAACTTGAACCCATTCTTACATATTGTGCACTCTGGGTTGACTGAGACCACATCCTGCCTCTACTCTGCAGGATAGCCTTTCAAGTATTCAAAAAGCACCACCTCCGTCACCATTTTCAAGACTAAACATGCTCAGTTCTTTCCACGTTGCCTCCTAAGGCTTGGTTTCCAACCCCCTGATCATCCTACTTGACCTCGTCTGAACTTGCTCCCGTTTGTTGGCATCATTTTACATATGCAGTGTCCAGAACATATGAGGCGTAACCAATGTTGAATAGAGAGGAAGTCTTATCTAATGGGATTCGGAGACTATAGTCTGTTAATGCATCTTAAAATAGCACTTGCCGTCTTTGCAGCCACATTGCACTCTTGGCTCCTATTCAGCTTTTGCTCTACAACAATTCCAAGATCCATCTCACTCATAGTGTTACTAAGCGAAATATTCCCCACCTTGTAGTAGTGCAATTGTTCCCCCCACTCCAGGTGCTGAACTTTGCAAATATCCTTGTACAGTTTCATTCTGTTGTCTTCAATCCAGTGCTTAAGCTTATTTATTTATTTATTTATTTTATTTATTTTTATATTTATATACCGCGCCTTCTTCCCAGGACGGGAACTCAGGGCGGTTAACATAAATGATTAAAAAGATAAAAAGATAAAAAGATAAAAGGCTAAAGGCGGACAACGACAGGGGCAGTCACAGCAGCAGTCCAAACATATGTAAGTGAGCTGGGGCAGAAAAAGGAAGCTAGTCGTTGTTAAAAGCGTCCCTAAAGAGTAGCGTCTTCAGCCCTTTCTTAAATGACACCAAGGAGGGGGCCTGCCGCAGGTCGCTCGGTAGGCTGTTCCAAACGGACGGCCCCACCACCGAGAAGGCACGCCCATGCGTGCTCGTCTTGCAGGCCTGCCTCGGGGGGACAGTCCGGAGCGAAAGGGCCAGGGATGCACGGGTGGGTCGGGCCGGATCTTATCAAGATCTTTTTGGTTTTTCCCCTGTCTTCCAAGATAGAAGCCCTTTCACCCAATTCTGTGTGATCCTCAAACTTGATGCGTATTCTCGAAGGTTTTCACGGCCGGGATCTGATCGTTGATGTAAAGATTTGGGGGCTGTTTGGCCATGTTGTGGAAGTTTTTCTTCCTGACGTTTCTGCAGAGCACAGAGAGAACTCCTAGTTCCCTGAGCTCTCTCTTTCCCCTCTGAAGATGCCGGCCACAGAGCCTGGTGAAACGTCAGGAACAAAAAACTTCCAGAACACAGCCAAACAGCCCAAAAAACTCACAACAACTATTGATGCATATTCCCTACAAGACAGGAAATCCCAGGTCAAAGTGTGTGTGTGTGTGTGTGTGTGTGTGTGTGTGTGTGTGTGTGTGTGTGTGTGTGTGTGTGTGTGTGTGTGTGTGTGTGTGTGTGTTGGCGTCGGGAGCCTGATAGCAAGAGAAGCCATATATAAGAATGGATTATCCTGAAAACTGGTGGGCTTTTCTATTGTCAAGAGTTTGAAAAGACTTAGGGCTCGGATTTACCGTATATACTCGAGTATAAGTCAACCCGAGTATACGTCGAGGGCCCTAATTTAACCCCCCAAAACTGGGGAAACGTATTGACTCAAATATAAGTCTAGGGTGGGAAATGCAGCAGGGCCTGGCAGCTCCTCCTTTGTGAGCTGGGGGAGTGGTGTGTGATGTTTAAAATGACTTTTAGCTACTGATGCAAGTGCTTGGGTCAATGGCTAAAAGTCACTTTAAACATTGTGTGCCGCTCCCCTGTGATGCAGAGGGGGGGGGTCATGAGAAGCGGCACACAATGTTTAAAATGACTTTTAGCCACCAACCCAAGCCCTTGCCTCAGTGGCTAAAAGTATTGACCTGCATAGAAGTTGAGGGCCCCTTTTTTCAGCCCAAAATTAGGGCTGAAAAACTAGGCTTATATTCGGGTATATACAGTAAGTTCTCACTGCCTGCATTGGCTTGGCTGAATTGGATGACTCTTGAGGGGGTGTCTTTCAGCTTTATAATTCCATGGCCATGTGAAACAACAAGCAGAGGGAGAAGAGTAGCGTGGCGTACTTGGACCAGGAAGGATAGAGGGGAAAGAAAGACGCTGCCCATCCTTCCGGAGGCTCCCTGCATCACTTTAGGCCTCTGATTTATTTATTTATTTTCCAAAAGAAAAGCATCTTTAGTTCCTTCCGTCTCCCAATATCCCCTCGGTCGTGTGGGCTCAGCAGGCGTCGGCCGCCAAATTGCTTCCTTGCTTGCACGGCTGGAAATAAAAGAGGCGCTGAGGCGGCAAAAGCAGCCTTCTAAAGCCCGGCCGTTCCCTGCTCGGTGATTCTGAGATGATGAAAGTCTACAGTGATGGAAGTTCGTCGGGTGGAGGGCGCTGGGCCTACCAGTGAGGGTCCTCTGATATCAGGAGGGAGAGAGCCTCCAAATAACAGACTTGCTCTGATCAACCTGCCAGAAGAGAAATATAGAGCCTTTCCTAAGGTTTCAGATTCCAGGCTGTGCACTAGTTCTCCAAAGTTATAAAATAACATGTTTGTTTTTCACTTTTGGCTCTGTGATAGCAAAGGTGGTAGGCTGTGTTATATTAATGGGCTGCCAAGTTAGAACTGACTGACTTTTACTTGGATCCCCCCCCCCTTGGACTACTCGGTCTTGAGCTGTGTCTCTCTGAGCAATATTTGTTTAGTCCTTTTAAACAATAGGTATGCTTGTCAGGTCGGCTTTAATATGGTCTTTCATGACGTGCGCTGCCTCTTTAAACTCATTGTTCTTAGCTTTCAATATGGCCATTTCAGGATCTCTAAACCACTGTTGTACGCTAATTGTTTTCAGCTTTGAATCTTGCCTTTTTAAGGAAGACGGTGGGGTATGGACAGACAGACAGACGGACAGACAGAGAGGCAGGCAGAAAGACAGACAGACAGACATCTAAGTTCTAATACAAGGCCCAAATGTGCACTTAATATTCAGCTTAACAACATACACTATGTCCCATCATGCTTATTTCCGTACAACAGACAGAAGAAGTTTTAATACAGGGGTGTCTAAACTTTTTTGCAAGGAGGGCCAGATTGGGTGAGGTGGAAATGTGTGGGGGCCGACAATTCAGCCCAATTGGCCCCCGGGCCGGACTTTGGACAAGCCTCTACGACATGCAAGGAGGCGGGGAGGATGCTGCAGCTATGGAGCTGGGGACGGGTAGGCTGGGCAGGTCCCTGGGGGGATGGACAGAGGCAGGGAGGGCAGGCGAACCATAAAACTGCAAGCTGACATCTCTATCTAGTATGGGGAGGGCCAGCTGGCAGGGATAAGTGACAGGCTGAGCTGGTGGGGAGAAGAGGCTGTGGGCCACTTAAAATTTGAAAATGGGCAACATGTGGCCCCAGGGCCTAACTTTGGACATGCCTGTTTTAATAGTTCCACGTACCTAGCTGAGCAGGGATTTGAACCCAGGTTCAAAGTCCGTCTCTCGATCCACTGCCCTGCACTGAACTTGCAAGCCAGATAAGAATTGGCTGTATTTTTGACTGACACGATGACTGTTCCATTGTTGTTGCTTTTTGAGGCCCCTATAGATTTAAAGCATCATGGATTTGGAAGGGGCCTCTAAGGCCGTCAAGTCCAACCTGCTGCCCAAAGCAGATCTGGCAGAGGGTTGTCTAAATGTCTCTTGAATGCCTCCAGCATTGGAATGCCTCCAGGGGCATTGGTTCCATTGCTATGCTGCTCTAGCAGTTAATAGGGTTATGATAGAGGAACGTGATTATAGGTTGATAAATGGTGGTGACTGGATCCCCTCTCAGTTGGAGTGGCCAATTGGCTGTTGGGTTCTGCACCAACTTTGAAGGAGCTACCCGAGGTCCTACATTGCTATGTAAGGTCAGAACCTTAGGACAGTTGGCTCCCAACTATGAGTCCCTTGATGTTCCTAGACTGCATCTTCCAGAAATCCTGGATAGCACAACTGGTAGAGAACAGGGATGGGGGGTTCATAGAATCATAGAATCATAGAATCATAGAGTTGGAAGAGACCTCAAGGGCCATCCAGTCCAACCCCCTCTGCCATTCAGGAACCCCCATCACAGGACTCCCAACAGATGGCCATCCAGTCTATGCTTAAAAACCTCCAAAGAAGGAGACTCAACCATCCTCTGTGGCAGCACATTCCATTGCCGAACAGCTCTGTCATGAAATTCTTCCTAATGTTTAAATTGAATCTCTTCTCCTGAAGTTTGAAACCATTGCCCCGAGTCCTAGTCTCTGAAGCCATGGAAAACAAACCAGTCCCTTCTTCAATGTGACATCCTTTCAAATATTTAAACATAGCTATGATATCCCCTCTCAGTCTTCTTTTTGAAAGGCTAAACATTCCCAGCCCCCTAAGCCATTCCTCATAAGACATTTCTTCCAGACCCTCAATCGTCCTGGTCGCCCTCCTCTGCACCCGCTCGAGGTTGTCAACATCCTTTTGAGTCACAGAACTCACTTTCAAGTTGTATTGGTCAGTTAACTCAAACATAAGTCTTTCTTCCACCCTCAATGTCTTAAATACAGCTTTGAAACCTATTCACCCCTTCCCTTTTCTCTGGATGAAAAGACTTGTTTTCAATCAAGGCTCAGACTTGGGGCTTGCTACCAAAAATTCAAACTCTAACTTGGGACTCAGATCTCAAGACGTGTCAAAGTCCCTGGTGGCATAGGCTCCTGGGAGTTTTAGCCCAAGTACAAGTGATGACCCAAGAGGATGAATTTTCCGGTTGGCCAGTGGGGTAACTACTTCCCCCTTTTACTCTAGTTCTGGCCTTTACCTTGGCCTTATTTTGACTCCACCCATGACTTGCCCTCTTCAGTTTGGATTGGTGAGGCATGCATGTGTTGGATCTCAGCTCATAGGGAAGAAAACCTTTCCTTGTTCTTTCTGCAGTGGATCCTGGCTCCCAGCGGAGGAGGGCACTTAAATCCCCACCCCACCCCCTTCTCTCACAGGCTGGCCGAACCGCCCTGCCTTCTTTGCTCACCTTGCCTCCCGTCACCCCCAGGGAGAAAATGGAGCCTGATGCTCTCTGTCCAACCCTTTCGGCACCACCGATGGGGAAGCTATTTCACCGTCTGTTAACTCACCTCATTCAAACTATGAACTTCCAGCCAGCGAGCCTTGGAGATTAAATTGGAAGGAGAAAGACCCGGGTGAGAGAGGGTGGGTAAGGAAGGAGAAGGAGAGAAGGGGGAAAAAAATCCTGGTAATGCTTTGCTTAAAAGGCTTCTTTCTGTAATGATCACCTCACAGCAAAATGTATATGAGGGGGAAGCAGAAGTTCTGTTGATGGGACATGTAAGGGGATTGGGTCAAAGAAAGAGAAGGGGGGGGACTGGAGGAGGGGGTGCAGAGCTCCCAGCCAGTACAATTTCCCCCCTTTAATACCGTTGGATTTGAAGTCGCTCACTTTGGTGGTTACTTCAGGACAGCAAGGAGGGATGAATGGGACGTAACTGCCTTACTGACTTCACTTCAAGCTATTTGTTCAAGAGTAGAGCTCTCCAGGACCTCTCCTCTGCCCTGTCATCCATGAAAAGCAACATCTTGCAGGAAGATGTCTTTGCTTTGTGTTTTAGGCTGGAGGCATGGTCTCCATCTCCCATGAGGGGCTAGTCTGCCACTGGGTTATGCCTCGAGTCCTGGGTTCAGTTGTAGACACTGTACTTGGAGGAGGAAGCTGACAAACTGGAACAAAGCAAAAAGCAAAGTGTTCTGCTTATATACCACCCCAGACCACTTCAAGTAGTCTCTGGGCGGTTTCCAGTTTAATTCCATTGTGCAGGCTACAAATTGCTGTCCCCCCCCCCCAGCAAGCTGGGTACTCATTTTACCGACCTCAGAAGGATAACCTTGAGCCAGCTACCTGGGATTGAACCCCAGGTTGTGAGCACAGTTTTACCTGCAGCACAGGCATTTAACCACTGAGCCACGTGGCTCATTACAGTGTGCAGGCCACACATTGCAAACCCCCCCCCCCCCCCCGAGCAAGCTGGGTACTCATTTTACCGACCTCAGAAGGATGGAAGGCTGAGTGAACCTTGAGCCAGCTACCTGGGATTGAACCCCAGGTCGTGGGCACAGCTTTAGCTGCAGGACAGGCATTTAACCACTGTGCCATGAGGCTCCAGTTCAGAGGAGGACAACAAGGATGATGAAGGGACTGGATGCCAAGCTCTGTGAGGAAAGATAGAAAGAACTGAGGATTTTTAGCCTTAAGGAAAGAAGAGTGAGGGGAGAGAAGACAGCTCTTTTTTAAATAATTGAAAGGTAGAAGGGGCAGGATCTGTTCTTGATGATCCAAGAAGGCAGGACACACAATAATATCTTCAAACTAGAAGAAGCCAGGTTTAGGTTGAATAACAGGAGGAACTTTCTAACTGTTAGAGAAGTATGACACTGAAAGCAATGATGTTTGGAGGTGGTGAGGGATCCAACCCTGGAGGCATTCAAGAGACAGTGGGACAACCATTGTTGAGCTGTGTTTTGATGTGTATTCTTGCCTTGAGCAGGGAGTTGGACTTGATCGCCTCATAGACCTCCTTCCAACAATGGTTCTATGATTCTGTATATTTCTGTTAGGTCCTTTTTTTACCCTACTCCTTTGACATTCCTCTTTGCAAATTTCATTTCTCCATGGTTTTGTTTGGGTTTCTTAGTTTAATGAACTGCTCTTTATGCTCGACATTTCCCGTTCCATGCGTACCATAATTAGATCTAACGTGGGCTTCATCCTTTGACCGCTATCATTCAACTTAGACTGAACTGATCTTCAAAGGACTTGAAAATATCCACCTTAGAGTTAAATTAGTGGCTGGGCTGGGCTTTCAACCCCTAACTTCTAGTAGAGCACCAATACAGTTATCCCCTGCCTATTGCAGGGCTTAAGGACTCAACCCGACCCGCGATAATGGAAAATCCATGATATGTGGATGCTGGGTTGGGTCAGGTCTGGGGGCCCTATCTGGGGCCTCCTACACTAACGTGAGGCCTGCCACTGCCCTGAACGGGCCTCCGATGGGCTTCCCAGGCCTGTTGGACTCCCCAGAAGTGGTTTTGGGTGATCCGTAAGTCACTTCTAGTTTTCCGGAAGTGACTTCTGGTTGACCAGAAACCAATTCTGGGGCCTCTAACAGGCCTGGGAAGCCCATCAGAGACCTGTCTGGGGCAGCACCAGGCCTGGGGTAAGTGCAAGAGCCCTCAAGCAGGCCCGAGCAGCTTACCCCAGGGGGGCCCTTGCCTTTCATGTACTACTATCCCGCATATGAACCGCATATGAAATGCAAAATGGCAGGGGACCACTGTACTTCATATACCATTGTCATGGTGATTCTTTAAAACCGTGGTTCCTTATCTTGGGTCCCTAGATATTCTTGGCCTGCAATCTGCCCAGCACTGCTAGTAGTGAAGGCTTCTGGGAATTTTAGTCCAAGAACTTCTGGAAACTTCTGGAAACCACTGCTCTAAAGTTAAATAAGACTTCTTCGTCAACATTCCACGAGGGATTCTTGGAACAACTCAGCATGTTATGCCAAGAATACAACCCTGATATTGGAGACTAGGGAGTGTTCATTGGGAATAAAAGATGATTGCTTTGGTTTACGATCACATCTGCTTATATCTGCTGTCAGGCTGCTTATTCGGGTCAATTTAGGTACTCTTTGGCTTCTCACCAGAGCAGAAGGGACACCAGTGATGAAGACTCTGTGTTTAATGCTTCAAATGTCAATTTTGGAGGCAGAGGACAAGAGCTTTCCTGTCCCCAGTGCACGGACTATAGAACAGGAAACAGATTTGTTTTCCATGGCCTCGGAGACTAGAACTCAGGGGCAATGGTCCAAACTACAGGAAAAGAGATTCCATTGAAACATTAGGAAGAACTTCATGACAGTTAGAGCTGTTCGGCAGTGGAAGATGCTGCCCCAAAGGAGGGTGGTGGAGTCTCCTTCTTTGGAGGTTTTGAAGCAGAGGCTGGATGGCCATCTGTCGGAAATACTGTGATGGGGGTTCCTGAATGGAAGGTGGTTGGACTGGATGGCCCTTGAGTTCTCTTCCAACTCTATGATTCTATGACTAGATAGCACCTTGGTTTAGATATCCAGCTATGGAACCAGAGGTAGGGAGTTCGATTCCCCACTGGCTATGCAATGAGATGAACCAGCCTGGGTGGCCTTGGGCAAGCTGCACTGCCCCAGAGATATTCCCAGAAGAAGGGAATGGGAAACCCCACTCTGAGTCCTGTCTATCTGGAAATCCCAGAAAGGGGTCCTCATAAGTCAGAATTGACTTGATGGCACATCATTGTTACATAAGAACATAAGAACATAAGAAGAGCCATGCTGGATCAGGCCAAAGGCCCATCTAGTCCAGCTTCCTGGATCTCACAGCGGCCCCACCAGATGCGTTTGGGACTGCACGAGACTAGATCTCTGTCTCCTGATACCACTCCCCTGCATCTGGCCCTTGAAGTACCCCGGTTTTAAGCCTGGAGGTTACACATCTCCATCATGGTTTGTAACCTGGGATGGACTTTTCCTCCAGGAATCTGTCCAATCCCCTTTTGAAGGCATCCAGGCCAGATGCCATCCCCACCTCCTGTGGCAGGGAGTTCCACAGACTAACAACACTCTTAGTAAAAAAAATATTTTATTTTGTCTGTTCTTACTCTCCCAACCCTCAATTTGAGTGGATGTCCCCTAGTTCTGGTATTTTGTGAGAGGGAGAAGAACGTCCTTCTATCCACTTTACTCATGCCCTGCATTATTTTGCACATCTCAATCATATCCCCCCTCAGGTGCCTCTTTTCCAGACTAAAGAGCCCCAAATATTTTAGCCTTTCCTCATAAGGGAGGTGCCCCAGCCCAGTAATCATTTTACTCACTCTCCTTTGTACCTTTTCCAGGTCCACTGTGTCTTTTTTGAGATGTGGAGACCAGAATTGTACACAAAACTTTAGGTGCGGCCTTATTATCGTTTTTTACAGTGGCATTATAACATTGCCTGTTTTATTTTCAGTCCCCTTTTTGATAATCCCTAGCATGGAATTGGCCTTCTTCACCGCTGCCACACATTGGGTAGACACCTTCATGGAGCTGTCCACCAACACACCAAGATGTCCAACAAGATTATTTCCCCAACGTAGGCATCTTTCTAAAATCGAAGGCAAAAGGAAAAGAGGACGACAGAGAATGAGATGGCTGGACGGTGTCATCGATGCAACCAAAATGAATTTGACAAAACTCCGGGAGGCAGTGGAGGATAGGAAGGCCTGGCGAGCTCTGGTCCATGGGGTCACGAAGAGTCGGACACGACTGAACGACTGAACAACAACAAAGGCATCTTTCTAATTGAACTTGTATGAAATCCACCCATACTGGTGACATATCTGCCTCTTTGTGTGTGTGTGTGTGTGTGTGTGTGTGTGTGTGTGTGTGTGTGTGTGTGTGTGTGTGTGTGTCCCTGCAAAAAGTTCAAGCTGCTTCCTTCTCAACCCCCTGAAATCTGCGGCTCTTTCCCCTTCTTCCGTGGTAGCCATGACAGCTGCTCAATCTGTTCCAGATAGACATGGGCAAGACTTGGCTAAATTCTCATTTCCATTTCCGTTTCTCGTTTCCGTTACGGAACGGAAACGGTAACGACAATTACTCTGCCAGAACTCGAACTCGAACTGACTAAAGAAAAATTGGGTCTGATTTTTCGTGCTGTCGTTCCTGGGCATCGCAGCGATCGCGCAATGCCAAGCGGCACAGGAAAAAAGTAAAAAAAAAACCCGATTCCCGGCCAAAAAAGCAGGCAAAAATATGCCTGCCTGAGTGAGGGCACCTACCAGAAGGGTGGTTTCTGGGGGGGGGGGGTCCCCGGCCTCCCCCCTCTCCTCTCCTGGGCTGCGCATCCTCGTCGTCTCACCAACTCGCCAAGTCGCCATGCCATGCGGTGCGGGCGGGGGATCCAAAATGGGGTGACCGCAATATTTATTTTGAAATCGCGTGGTCCAAAAACACACCAAAGCACCACAGAAACATGCAAAAACAGCTATTTTAAAACTGCCTGAATTTTTTTCAGTAGCAGCAGTGGGTTTTTCTTGCAACAAAACGTCTCTCTCCATTGATTTTATTTTTATTTTTATTTTTATTTTTATTTTTTTACACCTGCGCAATGATGGGCTGTCCGTGGGAGTGGACCATGCAAATTTTTGGAGCCATTCCACCAATTGCATGGCCACTTGGCCAGGTTTTGACCGAGACTTCTGGGATGTGCCAGTCGGGCATAAAAAGCCACTAACCCTAGCCCGAACCCTAATCCTAACTCTAACCCTAACCCATACGCCAGTACACTGTCCTTCTTAGTGGGTCAGAGAGGCACCCAGAGGTGCACCCCAGTAACTCACCCTAACCTTACCAGTAACCCTAATCCTAGCCCTTGCACTAACCCCTAACCCCAAGCCAGATCTGTGTACTCGCATTGCACTACAGCAAGTACACTTCCCTTCTTAGTGAGTCACAGCGGGCGCCCTTAGGGGTCCCCAGTGACTCACTCCAGTCCTCTGTCACTTCGCTCTCCAGCAGGCAGTGAGGCACCCAAAAGAGGTGCCTCTGCCTGCTACTGCTGTTGCAACTTAATGGTATGCATATCCAGTTGGCTATGCATGCCATTTTGTAGCGGCTAGCGGGTGAGGAGAGGAGGCAGGAGGCACCCACGAGGTGCCTCCAGGAGCCTGCTTTCCCTTCATGGCGGGCCAGAGGAGGCACCCACCCAGAGGTGGCTCCAGGAGCCCCCCCAAAAAACCAGTACTAACGACAGACGAAAATCCGACAAACGAAACGAGAAATTTTTGAAAAATTTCATGAAAAACGGAAACGAGCCGAAACGAGCCGTCATTTTCCCTGGTCGTGCCCATCTCTAGTTCCAGATGAAATTCTTGCCTTCGCCTCTGCCTTCGTACTGCTCAACTCAGAATAAAGCCAGCTTGAGTAACCACCTGTAAAATGGGGGCTCCCTGCTGCCCTCATTTCTATCTTGCTGTTTCACCGTATGGGGTGATGCCTTCTTGGTTACGTCCTTCCTGCTAAGCACCACTTTGCAGCTGAGCCCGAATTGTAGAATCATACAACTGCGGTGTGCAGACCAATCCCCAAGGGCCAACCTCAGGACATCTGTAGCTAATGCCTCCCTGATGGATGGCTTTCCAACATCTGCTTAGAGATGACCGCTAATGAAGGGGCACCCATCACCTCCAAGACACAGGTCCCTTTGACTGCAAAGATCTGAAATGCAAAATATGTTGAAAACCTGGAAGTCATAGAGTCATAGAATCCTAGAATTGGAAGAGACCTCGAGGGCCATCTAGTCCAACCCCCTGCCCTGCAGGAACCCCCATCACAGTATTTCTGACAGATGGCCCTCCAGCCTCTGCTTCAAAACCTCCAAAGAAGGAGACTCCACCACCCTCTGTGGCAGAATCTTCCACTGCCGAAGAGCTCTAACTGTCATGAAGTTCTTCCTAACGTTCAAATGGAATCTCTTTTCCTGTAGTTTGAAACCATTGCCCCAAGTCCTAGTCTCTGAAGCCATGGAAAACAAACCAGTCCCCTTTTTAATATGACATCCTTTCAAATATTTAAACATAGCTATCATATCCCCCCTCAGCCTTCTTTTTGAAAGGCTAAACATTCCCAGTTCCCTAAGCCGTTCCTTATAAGACATTTCCTCCAGACCTTCAACCATCCTGGTCGCCCATCTAGTTCAGGTCCCTGCATTTCACAGTGGTCCCACCAAAAGCCTCTGGGAGCACGCGAGACTAGATCTCGGTTTCCTGATACCACTCCCCTGCATCTGGCCCTTGAAGTACCCTGGTTTTAAGCCTGGAGATGACACATCTCCAACATGGTTTGTAACCTGGGATGGACTTTTCCTCCAGGAATCTGTCTAATCCCCTTTTGAAGGCATCCAGGCCAGATGCCATCACCACCTCCTGTGTCAGAGAGTTCCACAGACTAACAACACTCTGGGTAAAGAAGTATTTTCTTTTGTATGTTCTCACTTTCCCAACCCTCAGCTTGAATGGATGTCCCCTGGTTCTGCTATTTTGTGAGAGGGAGAAGAATGTCCCTCTCTCCACTTTGTATTGGCACTTTGTGAAAAATTAGTGGGTTCTGAATCACAGTTTGGGCACTCGGTCTCTAAAAGGTTTGCCATCACTGCTCTAGGACATGCAAGAGGTGGGGGAGGATGCTGCAGCAACTGAGCCGGGGAGGGTAGGCCGGGCAGGTGGTTGGGGGTGGTGGTGGACAGAGGCAGGGAGGGCAGGCAAACCATAAAACTACAAGCTGACATCTCTCCCTGGTATGGGGAGGGCCAGCTGGCGGGGATGCGTGACAGGCTGAGCCGGCAGGGAGAACAGGCTGCGGGCCACTCAAAATTTGAAAATAGGCCACATTGGGCCCCCAGGCCTGACTTTGGACATGCCTGAACAGGTCCAAGATCAGAAGGTAATAAAAGTGTTAAGAATAAAAGAAGAAGAATACAAGTTGCAGGCAAATGCTGCTGATGAAGTTTTTATACTAGAACACACATCGGTAGAATGCCTGTTAGAAACTATAGGGAGCTTCAGAGAAATGGCAGATTTGAAGATAAATCAAGGAAAAAAACCTAAAATCTTAATAAAGAATATGGCAGCAAAAGAAGTTAGAGAATTAACAGAACGAACAAATTTTAAAGAGGAAAAGACTATTACATATCTGGGAATAAAGATAGCTCAAAAGCAAGTATGTTGTGGCAAGACAATTATCTGAAAGTTCCAAAGGATATACAAATAGAGATGGAAAATGGAAGAAACCACATTTATCATTATTGGGATGAATAGCTGCAATTAAAATGATACTCCCCGAAGTTTTATTTTTATTTCAGATGATTCCTTTGCTATTTAAAAAAAAAACATTTTTCAGGGAGATAGAAAAAGTAATAATGAAATTTATATGCCAAGGACTTGTGTGCCTTTATCTCACTTTGTTTGCTTGGTTAGCAAATTGACGTAGGAATTGGCATGAACCTGCATCACAAGGTCTTCATGACCAAGAGGAAATAGGTAATGATTCGGGGGCTCTACAAAAAGTTCACGTCAGGACTGACTTGACGGCACACAGTTATTCTTGCAGAATGTCGGCTGGTTTGTGTCATACACAGAAATATGTTCTCCTAGATTGCTGGCACAGAAGCATGTGGCATGGCATGGCTGCTGACCAGCTGCTCTCCACACACTGTGTCTTCTTTGGGTTTGCACAATTGAGCTTATGCCTAGGTGCGTGAGGCTTAGCGAAGCCTAGCTTTGCCCATGCTTCCTGTTCAGAGAGGACGCTCCCAGCTAGCACTGGTGCAGAACGAAGCTTGGGTGGTGCTATCAGGCAGAAGTCCCCGAATAGAGAATGATGGGGTTTGGAGTCCAATGTGATCTGAAAATCCTATCCCTGACTCCAAGCTGTGTAACTACTTTGGCTAAGATGCCTGTGTTGCTTCATGTCAGAGATTGGGATAAGCTCCCGATTAGAGATGGGCACGAAATGAAAATATAGTGTTTCGTTTTTCATTTCTCCTTGTTTAAAGAATGTTTGGAATGAAATGAAATGAGATTATTTGTTAATGGCTCCCCTGAGACCTAAAGGCACCAAAATCACAGGGTATCTTCTTTGGGCTCTTCCATGTAATTCTCCCAAATTTGGAGAGGTTTGGGGTTCAGGGGGCTGAGTTATTAAGCTCCAAAGGGAGTCCCGCAGGAGAAAATCATTTCTAATTGAGTCAGGAAGTGGTTAACTGCTCTCCCATGAGGGGCTGGCTGGCTATTAAGCACTTTCTGACTCAATTAGAAATAATTTTCTCCCGGGGGGGCCTTTGGAGTTTCTGGGCAGGCGGGCCCCCATGCTCTCCCATGAGGGGCCTGGAACCCCAAACCTATTAAGCACTTCCTGACTCAATTAGAAATAATTTTCTCCCGGGGGGGGGGGGCTTTGGAGTTTAATAACTCAGCCCCCTGAACCCCAAACCTCTCCAAATTTGGAGGGCTTCCTGGCCCCGGCGCCCTGCAGGGCCCGGCCGCGCCGGGAAGAGTCTAAAGAAGCTATCGCCTGTGATTTTAGTTCCTCTAGGCCGCCGCTGCCGGAGGAGCAGTGATGGCGAACCAGCGAGGGCAATATGGCACGGGGGGGCTGCCAAAGGTGGCACTCAGAGCCCTTTGCTGTGGGTACACGACATCGCCCCTTCATAGCCACCTGTATACAGGTTAAATTACTGTATTGGCACTTTGCCGCCCGCGGGAGAGAAGAAAAAAAATAATAGTGGTTTTTGAATTGCAGTTTGGGCACTCGGTCTCTAAAAGGTTCACTATCACTGCTCTAGGATGAATCATTTCATACCTAGCAGGGAAAAATGTTGTTTTGTTTCATTTCCTAATAAAATGTCTGTGAAGATTCTCAGTCATCCAGGTGAGTTTATCTGGAAGTTGAGTCATGGCTACTGGACTTCTTTTTGAGAGGTATCTCTCAAAAATAAGTCCAGTAGCCATGACTCAACTTCCAGATTTCCTAACAAAACATGTCCCACCATTTTGTTTTGTAACAAAACAACGAAAAGGCATTTTGTTTTTAGTTTTGTGTCCATCTCTACTCCCAAGCATTCAAATAGGGCTTCTGGTTGCATGAGGAGGTAGGGCATGCCTCTCTTTGGAAGCTCAGCTGCTGTCCAGTTGCTCGTGCAATGAAACTGTGCGAGCAGAAGAAAAGCTCTGTTCTTACTTCTGGATCTATTCCAGTGGCATTCAAAAGACCTCACTGTCTCCCCCTATTCTCTGAAAAGCATTTATTGTCCAGTCTATCCTCTCCAGCTCCCACCCTTGCTGGGCAGTTTTTAAGAACCCTCTTAAGGATGTATGTATGTATGGATGGATGGATGGATGGATGGATGGATGGATGGATGGATGGATGGATGGATGGATCTGTGTATGTATGTATATATGGATGGATGGATGGATGGAAACCACCCTCTTATTGCCTGCAGTTTTCCAGTGCTTGCCATTCCTTCTGATACTTCTCCCTGCACTGGTGAGATGTTTTGTCCCCCCACCCCCACCCCATCCTTATCTTGTCCCCTTCCCCATTTAGAGTTTTTCAAGTCTTCCTTTACTCAGGGAGGGTGCCAAATTCTGCACAACTCAGGGGCCTTTCTTGGAAATGTGACCCAAGAAAGCCCACCACCACCACTTTTTAGTAGGAAATATATTACATTTGGAGTTTTTTGTCTCCCCAGAAGAAATGGCCACACAGCACTAAAGGTATCCCATAAGATCTCTTAATCCAACCCACCCACCCAGAAATATCTCACTGTAAGGAAAGAAGAGGGATTCCCCCCCATGCTTTCTCATGGAGTTGTTAAGACCCTGGAAGATTTACATCTTCATTTTTGACACAAAAGCTCTGTTGGTCTCTGGATAAGAGGAAGGAATCATGTTGTACCCATTTCTGGACCAGGTTCTAAAATCATTTCCCTTCTGTTGCTTGCAATGGCGTGGAAGTAATTTGGAAAGTCAAAAATCAAAGAAGAGGAATGCATGCTAAGAATAGAAGTCCTTAAGCCACTGACAAATTGCAAGAGGCCAGGGTTTTGAGTCAGAAAAGACATGGGCTGGTTTTAAGAAATAGGAACCTACTAAAGACCCAACCATAAAACAACCCATTGTCATCTTTCTATGGATTCTTGTAGATGTAAAGTTGACTTTTCTCTGCTGATTGCTCTCAGGTCTCGGTGGTACCTTCCTTGCCCACTGGTTCACATTTCCAAGACTGCTGTTCAGCTTTTTCTCTTTCCTGTTGGGTCGTCTTCCTGTGAATCTTGCCTTGACCCGCCCTTCTCTGCCTCTGCTTGCTGTCCCTGGTGGACCACCTATCTCCTGGCTTTCGATACCACCATGCCTCAACCAAGAAGTTGGCTTCTCCATCCACATATACATTGGCGGCTGGCCTGCCTACCTCATACTTCTCAGTTGCATCCTCAGTTGTGTAGGATTCGATAAAACCATGATGACACCCCTCACCTTTCTTCCAAGGTTCTGCTGAACTTGTGTATCCTCTATTTTTATTGACTGCCTTCGCACTCACTGAGCAAGGAAGCCGCTGTGCCATTTTCGCAACAGCAGCATTTCCGAAAGGTGGCCTCAGTTCTTTATGAATGAGCCACAATCACATAAGATACACAAGATAATCACACAGTTCTGTGCACCTCAATTTAAAAAGGATGTTGACAACCTAGAGTGGGTCCAGAGGAGGGCAACCAGGATGTTTGAAGATCTGGAGGAAATGTCTTACGAGGAACGGCTTAGGGAACTAGGAATGTTTAGCCTTTCAAAAAGAAGGCTGAGGGGGGATATGATAGCTAGGTTTAAATATTTGAAAGGATGTCATATGGAAGAGGGAGCAGGTTTGTTTTCCATGGCTTCAGAGACTAGGACTCGGGGCAATGGTTTCAAAATACAGGAAAAGACATTCCATTTGAATGTTAAGAAGAACTTCATGACAGTTAGAGCTGTTAGGCAGTGGAAGATGCTGCCACGGAGGGTGGTGGAGTCTCCTTCTTTGGGGGTTTTTAAACAGAGGCTGGATGGTCATCTGTCAAAAATATTGTGATGGGGTTTCCTGCATGGCAGGAGGTTGGACTGGATGGCCCTTGAGGTCTCTTCCAACTCTATGATTCTATGATTCTATGACTTCCCAAAGAACAGACGCACAAAAGTTTTGTGCCTTCTCCCATCTTTTCTTACCTTCTAAGGCTTCTCTGGCATCTAATTCCAGCCTTTACCAGGGTTGGACATACCACTAGTTAGAATGGAATCCTTTATAAACCCTAAACAATAACCTTCCTTCTGAGAACAGATGGTTTTTAATTGAGGTCAAATTATTAGCCTTCCCAACTATTTAGATGGTGTGCTTCATTCCTTGTTTCTCTCTCTCTCTTTCATTGTATGTTGCCACCCCACAAAAATTGCTGTTATTTCAGAGTGGCTTCTCCTGAGCCATAGTGGGAATGCTCCATTATTGATTAAGGATGTTTAAGATCTTCCCTGATTAGGCATCGCAGTGTTATGGGAGGACTCCTGTAAGGTCTGGCTAAATCAGGTCGAGAAGGGAGGCCAAACAAGGGTAGTGTAATTAAACAACAGTTTTCACAAAAAGTGCTCTGCAAATTGCCAAAATATGCTGTGCATGGGATTTTAATCTCTGCTGAAAGATGTTTTCCAAAAAATCAATTGATAGTTTGAGCCAAAATCTGCCCTAATTAAAATGAGCTTTTTGCTTTGGGTCCACTGAGATCTCAGCCTAATTATTTTCTCCAATTCCTGCTTTATGCCAAGATGCTTCCAAGGCATGTGTCTCCTTGTTGGCCTTTCATCAGTGCTGCACTAAATGTTATTAAATTTATTTATTTAAAATATTTTTATCCCGTCTTTCTCTTCCAAAAGACCTAAAATGGCTTAAAACCGAATTTTCACTTCAGATGTAACATAGGCACCAGTTGTGAGTGTCTTTCTTTGAGGGGGTGGGGGTAACTCCTTTTTTGTTTATACATAGTAGATTGGTTTCAATTTAGGTTTGGATTTAGGATTAGGGTAAAGTTTAGAATTCATATTGGGGTTACGGTTGGACTAAAGGTTAGGTTAAGCAAAGGTTTAAGATTAGAGTTTGGGTTGGTTTAGTTTTAGGGTTACTTTGGAGTTTGGTTTTAAGATTACTGTTAAGGCTGGGGTATTGGTTGGGCTCAGGGTTAGGTCTAGTGTTATTTTGGGAGTTAGGTTTGGGGTTAGTGTTGAAGTTGGCTTTGTGGTTGGAGCTACGGTTTTTATTGGGATTGGGTTTAGGATTGGGGTTGAGATTAGGATTAGGTTAGGGTTCTTTTGGTTGGTTGTTGATTCCATTTTGGTTTGAGGATTGGGGTTAGAGTTGCAGCCAGGGTTGAGGGTTTGGGTTAGAATTGAGGTTGGCTTAGGGTTGGACTTGGGTTTGGGTTTAGGAGTTAGTGTTCAGGCAGTTGTTAGGCTTAAGGTTATTATTGCATTTAGGGTTGCAGTTGGCAAAATAGTGACATTTGTTCATCTTGAACTAGCTGAGAATGTTGATTTCCATTTCTTTGTTTTTATTGGTAAAATGCGTACTTTCTTAAACTCTTTCTCTGCGGATTCAAAAAACTTTACAAGTGTTTTAGGAAAATCATCTAACACATTTACATGTGTAGGTGAGTTAAGAACAGCTTTAGGAAATAATATAGTTTCCATTTAAGTTCAAATGTAGTCAGTTTCATGGTATGCACCAATATTTGAACAAGAGCAAAATGATCCTTTAAAGTGTGTTCTTCAAATTGTTAGTAGAATTCACCTGGAAAAAAAGAAGTGTGTATCAATGTGCTCATTTTGGGAAAGTGCACACAGAAGTGTATGTGTTTGTTAAAATATTGTTTCAAATGCATTAGATCATGAAAACTGCTTGCACGAGTATCTGTATTAGACAAAAGTTCAGAAGGATCCCCGAATGTAAGGGAACCTGATTCTACAGTTTTGTTTATCTGTGGCCTGAAAATATCAAAATATTAAAAGAAAAATAAACCTCCTAGAAATATGTATTTCCACAGTGTATTTACCAGAACTGGCCACTAGAAGGAACCAGAGACCATGTTATGTATCCTTGTTGTTGGAGCAAACAGCATGATCTCTGGTTCCCTCTAGTGGCCAGTTCTGATAATATACTGTACAGCGAAAATACCTTTTTTGCCGGGATTCCCCTCCCCCCCTTTCATCCATGGTTTTCAATATCCGTGGGGTGTCTTGGGGCTAATCCACCACAGCTATTGGGATCCTACATTGCATTCATGGATGTGCTGGGCCAAAAATGAATAGAGTTTTTACATTCAAATGAGAAATGGGAGGGGGGAAAAAATATTAAAGCTAGTGCTGAGATGAACAGAAATGATATTTTTTTAAAAAAAACCTGAAAAGCTGGTGAAAAGATGAGAAACTGAGGGGAAACTAATAAAAGTGAGTCCATCTCTGCATGCAACTGAAGGGTTTTACTGGAGGTGGGGGAATAGGAAAGAGACTGCAGTACAGTTACGAATAACGTATCCCTCTCTGTGAATGCAAGAAGGAGAGATTTAAATACATAGATTCCTTCTGGTAGAAATCTCTCTCTCTCTCTCTCTCTCTCTCTCTCTCTAATAAGCCAGCAAAGCAGCTGTTTTTCTGTCCACATCTCTGCAAAACAGTTTATGTCTAGGAAAGGAACTCTTGGGACACGTTGTAGCGGAGAAAAGAGTGTCATTTTGAGACATCACCTAATTTGAGCATGCTTGTGTGCAATGTGATTTCAATGTTGGGACGGAATGTCAAGTTCTACTTCCAGATGCAGTTCTACTTCAAAGATGGCTTCCTTGAGCAGCCATCTTTGAGCCAGACAGCAAAATCTGGGTGCATTACACTCATTCCCAGTTCCTGGGACTTGTTTTTTTCCTCAGGGCCACACCTGCCACTGTCCTGAGCCCCCACCAAAATGACCGAATCGTATTTGTACTTTATATTGGTTTAGAGCCCTTCGTCCTGCTGTGGAGGTGTGCAAACGGAATCCATGTTTGCCCTAAGTGATGCAGACCCTAGTTGTGGGACTGTTTCTTCTGCCCATCAACAAGGCATTGCTACCGCTCGGCATGCTTTTGAATGCAAACTCCTTTTTTGTTCATATATACACCACCGTGCAAATGCGCATTTTGTGCTTCTGAGTGAAGACGTGCCATTTTGCATTGCACACTCATGCACCACTTTAGGATATTACCCAGTGTACCTTGCAGGTTTCTCAAGTACATGCATATGGTTTATTTATATTATTTATTTTTATATTTATATACCGTGCCAATTTCCCAAGAGGGAACTCTGGGCGATTCACATAAAAGCACAAGAAGTCCAAATAATAATAATAATGGTTAGACATGGGCACGACCAGAAAAAATGATGTTTTGAGTTTTCGTTTGTCGGAACGGGTCCGTTTCGGGTTGTTTCTGTTTGTTGCGAAATTTTTCAAAAATTCATCGTTTCCGTTTGTCTTTTGTCGTTTGTTGTTTCCACCGTAATTTAGCGCGATTTGACTTCCCAGAGCATAGGGGCATCCCGCAATCAGGGCCGGCGCTAGGTGTTTTTGCGCCCTAGCAGCGAGACAGAGGTGCGATGGCCAGGGCGAACCCCCCCAGGACACAGGCGGGTGGCGGCTGGTGGGCAGTTAGGATATCACTTAGGATAAAGGTTCCTTGGCTTGCACCCCAAATGTGTGTGTGTGTGCAAGCAAATTGAAGTTGGGAAAATAGAAAATAAATGGTAGTTTATAATATATATTTAAAATAAATCCACACCTCCCACTCCCAGGAACCTCCCCCTTTATCCAATATCAGAAAAAAATCCCAAACTGCCAGAGAAGAAATCAAGAATAAACCTATTCCTTTCAGCAGACAAAGCTGCAGGTGAAATTATTTTCTAAATTCAATTTCCTCCCTGCAACTTAAATCCTAAAGCCTCAGCTTCCCTCCTCAATCTCGATCAGGCATAGCCCTTCCCTCAACCACATCCATACACCGGACTGCGATTTCTGGAAGGTGTCTCAGCTTTTTATGCCCTCCGAGACATCCAGAAGTGTCAGTCAAAAACCTGGCGATGCCATTGGTGGAATGGTTCAAAGAAATTGCATGGTCCCATCCCATGCCCAGCCCAAATGGGCAGGTCTAAAAAAATAAAAAAATAAAATAAAATAAAATAAAATCAATATGAGTTTTTATTGCTATAAAAACCCATTGCTGCTACTATAAAAAATTTTTAAAATAAATAAATTTCACATGTTTCTGTGGTGATTTGGTGTGTTTCTTGACCACGGTTTCAAAAGAAAAATTGCAGTCGCCATTTTGGATCCCCCCCCCCACCGCATGGCATGCAGCGAGACAGACGACGAGGATGACCCCCCCCCCAGCCTGGTGCAAGCAGCCCAGGAAGGAGAAGAGGGGGGGAAAGAAGAAACCACCTCTCTGGTACGTGGCAAAGCCTCAGGCAGGCATATTTTCGCCTGCTTTTTTGGACGGGAGTCGGGTTTTTTTTAAAAAAAAAACTTTTAAAAACTTTTTCTGTGCTTCGCATTGCGCGATCGCCGCGATGCCACAAAAGGAAACGAAAAACCCGACCAAATTTTTCTTTTTTTCGGTTCGAGTTCGAGTTCTGATGGCTTAATTATCGTTACCGTTTTGTTACGTAACGGAAACGATAACCGAAAACGGAAACGACAATTTCGCCCATGTCTAATAATGATTAATGAAATAACAATAATAAAAAAACAAAAAGAGGGGGGAAAGTGGATTTTTCCACTTCCTTTTGTGGAATGCACTAAGTAGAGATGGGCACGAAACAAAAAAACGGTGTTTCTGTTCGTTTCCGTTTGTCGTGAATTTTTGGAAAAAATTCATTTCCGTTTTTCGTTTTTTCGTTTGTCGATCCTATCTGCTTTTTGCAAAATATTTAAAGCATTTCTGTGCGCTGGCGTCCCCCAATGCCCCAGACCAGAGGGAAAACATTTTTAAAAAGAATGCTGGCAGAGACACAGTATAGACTAGGTACGCAGGGAGGCTGCAAAGGCAGCGGCGGGCGTTGCCCAGGGTGCAAGGAAGCTGCAGAGTGACTGCACTGCGGGGCAAGGGAGGGTACTCACTGAGAGGTACACAGCACACACGCACACAGGGAGGCTGCAGGACTGAAGCTAGAGTCGCAGAGATAGCAATCCCACCCTAACTTTCACGAGAGACTGCAAGGAGGACGGGGGCTGCCAGAGCTTTTTATGCCCTCTGTGGCTGCCAGACCTGCCCGCCCAGTCTGCAACCTGGGCATGCTATTGGTTGAACATGATCCCATCCCATGGCTTGCCTCCATTTTGTGGTTGGTGGCGACATCCATTTTAAAGGGAAAAGAAAAATACATTGCGATTGGAGAAGACAAAAACAAACGTTTTAAGGACCCCAACCCCCTGGTAGGTAATAATTTCAAATAATTATCGCATTATCGCTGTGTTTTAATACTCAAGATGTCCAGGGTGTTTTAATACTCAAGAAATCAATCAATATTAGGCATCTGGGAGCCATTTTGGGTTGATGTCCCCTAACTCCCCTTAAAGGGAAAAAATACAGCGATCTGAGAAAAGACATAAACGCACCTTTTAAGGACCCCCCCCCCGGTAGGTATTATCAGACAATATAAATAATTATCACTGCATTTTTACGGAATGTCCAGGGTGTTTTTTAACATTTAAAACAGCTCATTTCATTGCACGTCGCCATTAATGTAAACGAAACGTAACAACCACAATTTTCGTGGTTCTGTTCGTTTCATTGCATTTTCATCACAATTTTTGTTTGTCATTTCGTTACGGAATGGAACGACTAACGAATAACGGAAACAAAAAAATGTTCATTCCGTGCCCATCTCTAGCGCTAAGGATAGAATTTTGGGGGTGACTTTTTTGCAGGAGAGATATCATGATCCTGCATCCTGGGAGTTAATCCAATCATAGAAACACCTTGATGTGATACGCCTGGGAAGCCTGGGCAGCGCTCGTCCTAGTTTGTCCTGAAAGTCATTTGATTCATGCCTTCCCCCCCAGGTGAATCCCATTTGTGTGTTGGTCAAATTCCTGAAATGAAAAATTCACAGTATTTGTCATCCAGAAAACCCTCAAATTGGATCCCTAGAATATATTACCTGCCTGGAAAAGGACACATTTATAACCACAACTTGGATTTGTTTCTCCATGTAATAAGTGAGCAGATCGTTCTAAAAACCCTCAACAGGGCATTTTTTTTCATGCATTCTAAAACCAGCCTGTGCTGCCTTTCCATAGCTACGGGGTCGGGATTGGTCTCTTTCAAATGGGAAAGAGGATCCTTTTTTGTCATGTTGGAGGCAGAGTCCTGTCCTTGGGAACACAGCATCTCCTTTTGCTGTCTCTGAACAATTTAGTGGGGGGTTGCCTAGACAACCAGCGCTCCCCCACACTGCTGTTTTATTTGGAGAGACGTCCTGACGGCATTCACTTTTTGACACACGCACACAGACAAAATAGAAGATTTGGGTGTTGTCTGAGCCATCCTTCCCAAAAGGACAAACCCTGGTGTCTTTGTGCCCCAAATTCTGAGTTATGTGGAGCTGTCGGAGCACTTTGGCCCAGCTGGTGGTGTCCTCCGGTCTCCCCCGTCCTTGCCTGACCAGTAGGAGATTCCCACAACAATATGAGGCTACTGAAGATGATTGAGGAATCTTGAGACAAACAAAAACAGAAACAAAAAAACAAAAACGTTCAGTGGTTAGCGAGAGGCTGGAAGGGGGAAAGCAATGAGCTGCCTACCAACAGTATATCATCAGGGTGGAGGGTCTGGCATTAGAATGAGCGAGCATCCTCGTACTCACCCCAAAAGAGGTCAGGCATCGAGGGGACACTTAAAAAAGAAGCGAGGACATGGAGAAAATAAAAATGAGAGTAGGCTTGTGGGCTGCCAGTCTCTCGAGCATCCTCTGCGTGAGCACAAGATGTAATAAATATTCATGGTTTTTATTGGTCTGGAAAAAAGGGCAGTATTGGATGTGGCAGAGTTTAAAATTTTGGTTGAATTCCTCTAGTTTTACAGCAGAAGTGCAGCGATTCACAATGTGAGATTAGTGTCAAGGTCCCCAACATTACTCCACCTCCTTTTCTCATCCGCTGGCACTTATTGCCTCAGTAGCTCACTCTGAGAGATTTGTAAGAAGAAAGAACCAAAGGTTTCAATTTTGTACAGTTGAACAGATCGACAGCATACGGAACAAAACATGGGTGATTATTGGTTTTCAGCAAGGAGGCCACAACAGACTCGCTGCTTGGAACAGACTGATGGTCTACTTTGGAGCAAGCTACTGACCGTCAGCAGAGAAAAGCGGGGGACAATACAGTGCAGAGGGGTGGGTCTCTCTTTGAAATCAGAGGCTGGGAAGGAGCAATTGGTTAGTGCTGGACTGATAGACAGTTACCCCAGCCCAGAAAGGACCCTTCCAGCCACACCTACCGAAAAGCAGCATGCAGGGTTGGAAAAACTCCAACACTGAGATGTTGAATCATAGTGTGATGTTTTCCTTCTCCATGTTGACATGCAACAGAGATTGCTTTGGTTTTGCATCATCATCATCATCATCATCATCATCATCATCATCATCATCATCATCATCATCATCATCATCGTCGTCGTCGTCGTCGTCGTCGTCGTCGTCTTCTTCTTCTTCTTCTTCTTTTCCTCCTCCCCCTCCCTCTCCTCCTCATCTTAGAGCTGTGTGTGTGTGTGTGTGTGTGTGTGTGTGTGTGTGTGTGTGAGAGAGAGAGAGAGAGAGAGAGAGAGAGAGAGAGAGAGAGAGAGGGAGAGGGAGGGAGGGAGGGAGGGAGGGAGTTACTTTCAACCTGCTTAAGATGCACCTGTCAGCCCGGCTTCTGCACCATAGACAAGATAAACACCCCCAAGCTTACCTGAAGGGACGTCAACACACCCCATGCGGGAGTAGGGAAAATGGAGCTGTGTTCTTGGAGGGTTAGAGTAATTGGGAGAGCCTTGAGATGGATGCCCTGTCAGACCGGCTTGGGCATTGCAGCTTTCTTTCCTAGCGAGAAGAGATTTCCAATTGCATCAACAGAGTTAGCCCAAGCTTCAGATGGAGTCTGACACAAGCCATTGTAAATGACAGCCGGGGCAAGAATTTTTATTAAAGACGGCTCCTGCTTTAATGTTCTCTCTGGAAACTTGAACTCTTGACTTCTCCCCAGCGGTGACCGCCAGTTACTTGGTGACGCGCTGCAGACGTGAACGGTTGCCTGCACTGGCGTTCAGTTCCTTGCCAGACTCTGGCACAAGCTGGGCAAACGGAAATCATGGTTATTCTTTGGAAATTGGGGGCCTGTGGCCAAGCAACCTGGGAACCAACGGAGACATTTTGCTGCCTGAGGCGCAACACAAGAGCCAATAGTGATCAAACGGCCTTCGTGCCAAGGTGGATAGTACTGAAGTTCAACAAGATGATTGATTTGAGCAGAAAAATCCTCCAAACGACTTAGGCCAATACTGGCCAAACTTTGGCCCTCTAGATGTTTTGGACCACACCTCCCAGAATTCCAAGCCTGTATTGCCAGTGACAAAGTCCTGTGGGAGTTGTGGTCCAAAACTTCTGGAGGGCTGAAGTTTAGCTACCACTGTCTTATGCCATCCTATTCTGTAGGAATAAACAGGATTAAATTAAGGCCGAGTTCTGTGGAAGGAAAAAAAAACCACAATAACACATAATAACGACCATGCATGGAATTGAACTGTTTGCCCAACTGGTAGTTGCTTGATGGATTTCACAAGGTGTGCACAACCAATTGATAACAGAATCTTAGAAGTGAGTTGGAAGGGCCTTCGGAGGCCATCATGTCCAACTCCCAGCAAGGCTCAGCCCCTTTAAAAACCTTCCTCGGGTAACCAGTCAATGAGGGAAACCTTGCCTGAACAGAAAGGCATTTGCCTGCTTGCAGAAGGGCAGCAGAGATGGAGCCAGGCTGGCCTCCAGTGGGAGGGAGTTTCCACAGTCTGGGAGCAGCCACAGAGAAGGCCCTCTCCCTTCCCCCCACCAAATGTACCTGTACAGGTGGTGGGACTGAGGGAAAACTCTCTCCTGAGAATCGTCAACACCCAGGCAGGCTCATAATAGGATCAGCAACTCTATGATAATGCATTGTCTCCCCCTGGGACTTTTGAGACGTAAAAATGGCCGCCACCCACCACCTGAAGAAGTGGCATGAAACGGAGCCGCAAAATGGCTTCTGGTGGTAGAAGATAAGAGGCTGCCTTTTACCCAGGCAGGATATTTATCCAATCTTAATGCATTAATCCTGGCTTTTCGCCATTGTGGAATTTAAGGCTGCATTCGGGAATCAAGGAAAGTATCCGTTGGGTGCTGCAAATGCAGTTGTTTCTGGTTCTCTGTGCGAAAAGAGGTCACAGCACAGCATGGCGTTTGAGAAAATCATTATCAGTGGCCATGAGGTTTTTTTCATTCCTGCCTGACACCAATAAGTCTAGGCCCCGGGGCCTCTCTACAAGGAGGGGAAAAGATGACAAAATGTCAGAATGCAATGAAATAAAATGGTATTTTAGTTAATCAAAGCCTCGTTCTTTGCATGCACAGGTCTCTGCATTCCGTAACAAGGGTTTGGTGCAAAATCATTTTGCTCTTGCCCCCTAGCCCTCTGGGAAAATTTTCTATTAAAAATAAAAAATAAAAATAAAAAGCCCAGAAGTGCCAAAAGAGAAAAAAGTGAAAAGACACAATTGTGTTGATGGGATGGGGGGAAATGTTTTGAATCACATGGGTATGAACAGCATGGTTTTTCTTATACGAGGGATGTAGGCAAAGGTTTGGCTCTGAATCCAGAGTCCAAAACTGAGTCCTGGAACGAAGTTCAAGCCCGAGTCTTTGGTACCCAACTCCCAAGTCTGAGACTTGAGTCCCAAGTCCCAAGTCTAAGACTTTAGTACCAGGTCTCAAGTCTTTGGAACCAAGTCCCAAGTTTTGAGACCAAGTTCCATGTCGGCATCCCTTTTTTTTTTCTATCACCCCCCCCGACCAAAAAAAAAAGGTTCCCCAAAACAAACAAACCTCAAGTTGAGTCCAGGTCAAGTTTGACTTGATAGCAAGTCTTGCAACTTGAGTCTCCATCCCTGGAATTAAATAGAGTTCTCTCTCCCCCCCCCCCCCCCCCCCCCCATAATGAATGAATGAATGTTTAATGGATGTTCAATAAATATAAGTCACCTCAATAAGGCTGGGATGGATTTTGGAACTTCAAATATTTGGCCCCTGCCAAGAATGAAAAATGGAATTGGCCTTAAGGGCACCTGGGTTTTTGTTTTGTTTTGTTTGGCCACTTTTCAGTCCAGAGGATCTCATGTGATGTCTGGTGTTGTATCTGTTTGTGTGTATCTCTGTGTAGCAAGGCCGAAGCCCGTCAAGATGATAAAACCTCTGCATTCATGCCTTCACAGCTCACCAGTGTGACCGAAAGTCCTGCTTGGGGGTGGGGGTGGGGGGTACAGTAGAAATTGGCTTAAGAAATGAAGAGTTACATAAATTTCTGTACTGTTTGAGGACGTGGGGCAATGGTCTCAAACTACAGGAAAAGATATTCATTTTGAACATTAGGGAGAACTTCATGACGGTTAGAGCAGTGGAACCGGCTGCCCCAAAGGAGGGTGGTGGAGTCTCTTTCTTTGGAGGTTTTTAAGCAGAGGCTGGATGGCCCATCTGTCGGAAATATTGTGATGGGGGTTCCTGCATGACAGGGAGTTGGACTGGGTGGCCCTCCTTGAGGTCTCTTCCAACTCTAGGATTCTATGATTTTACTGCAAGTAAAACTGTGCTCACAGGCTGGGGTTCAATCCCAGGTAGCTGGCTCGTGGTTGACTCAGTTTTCCATCCTTCCAAGGTCGGTAAAATGAGTACCCAGCTTGCTGGGGGGGGGGCAGGGCAATGTGTAGCCTTCATACTGTAATTAAACTGTAAACCGCCCAGAGACTACTTGAAGTGGTAGGGGGTGGTATATAAGCAGAACACATTATGATTCTATCATTCTATGACTCTATTTAGTTTGCATACTTTTGTCTTAATGTTTTTATGCTTCTTTTTACCATACAGTTTGAATATGAATGGTTGTAATATTTGTGTTTCTTTTAACAATTTTTGTTTTGCTTTTTTTGTAACCTTGTAATTTTCTTTAGTTAAAAAAAAAAAAAAAAAGAACAAAGAAAAAAAATGAGGGCTTGAAGCATGACGTTGGAACTGATGGGGATGTGGTAGCCCTTGGCTGGATTTTCATCGTTCTGTACCTAACCCTGTTTTCCCTCCCCTGCTCTCCCCCCCCCCCAGGTCAGGCGATCCTGTACGAAGCCATGCTTGGATTTTAATAGCCATGTTTCACCTTGCCATGGATTTCACTTTCTGTGCGTCGTTGGGCCAAGGCCATTGGCACCAGTTGTTGCAAAGACCTCCTCACTGGCACGGATTCCCTCCTCACCCTTTGTGGACTCTTAGGTTTGCACCGCACACGAGGAGACTTGGGGTTTGGGGCAGCCACCTGTTGCACGCTCCGGGACGTTCCAAGGGCCACATGCCCAATCTGTTCCATTCCAAGCGGCTGCACAAAGCGGCGGACCATCTCTGGAAAAGCCGGCGGCCCGAGCACACTGCCCCGGCAAGATCCAACCCTTCCTTAGACCTGGGGAGGATGGATTCGCAGACTTACTTGAGACGGAGGAAACGGTACCTCCGGGCAGTTGCCAAAGCCACGCAGGAGCCCGAGGTGATCGTGTGGGGGTCGTCAAGCCCTCTGGACCCTCTGGAAACAAGCACTTTTCCAGGGAGTAATGAAGGCACCAGCACTTCTGTTTTACCTTCCACGACCACCACCACCACCACTGCCGCCACCACCACCGCTGCCATCACCACCACGGCGGCTGCTTCCACGACCGTACAGCCGAAAGGGCCTGGCCCTGGGATCGGCGCACCCCGAAACAGCCCTGGTGGGGTGAGCACAATGGTACCCCCGGCCACTTCTGACGGCAGCAGGAAAGAAGTTGACGCACCTCCGCCTAAGATCCCGGGAGATAGTTCAGGTAGATTTATTTAGTCCTGTTGCTTGTGGGCTTATTCTCGCAAATGAATCCCCCCCCCATTATGTGGATGCCATGGGAAAACACAAACGGGAGTGACCAGGAGTGGTACGTCACCTACCACAATATCAAAGAACAATGTTAATTGGTGTGCAAGGTGATTTCTTAAGAGGAAAGCTGATTAACCCTCTTCCAGAGCCCTTGACATGCTTGGAACATTGATGCATTTTCTTCTCATGCAATTTCTGGGTAATATTTGAGCGATGTGATAGGTCGTTGTGGCAGATAGAGGCAGCGGTGGGGGAATTCTTAGATTAACATGACCAAGGATGGGAAATCAAAATGTTTTGGGGTGTATGTTTTATGCACAGTGTTGTGCAGTGTATGAAGTGATGAATGCAGGAGAGCAGGGTTCTAGGGGGGCACTGGGGGGGAAAGCATTCCTTAAATAGCTTACCTGAAAAGCCTTGTTGAGGGTCACCGTAAACCAGTCCTGACTTGACAGGATTTAATGATCATCACAGAGAGCCCAACATCTTAAGAGAGGTGGACTGGCAAGGACACCCTTTCCCACACAGACAAAAACGGTGTGGCTTTATCCTTTCTCTTCTTCTCTGCTGTTGCTGGTTGGAGAATCCTATTGATTCCTAGCAGACAACTCGAGTAAAGTTCCTCCGTAAACTACGGATCCCATCCTTGCAGAGGGGAGAGCGGTGGCACTTAAAGTCAGACCAAACAGCAACACAGAGGTGCCTTCTAAGAGGGGTAATCCACAATGGAATGTTGGCATAGGGAGGGAGGGAGCGGCATCATCTCCCACCCGATCCACCCTAAGGCATGGGCACAAACCACCCCATGGGAAAGGGGGTAATGGAATAATCCCCCCCACAAAGAAATAGGAAGTTGATGCTTTTTTTTTAAAAAAAGGACATGAATAAGGCTGGGTGGTGTAGCTGTTGGTTTGATTAACACCCAGCAGTCAGTTCGTGCTTGCCCAGAATGATCTTGAACCTAGCATCTTTAGATATTTGCTCTCTGCTTGGCATGGGGACATCTTTCCACTGATTTCTGTTGAGAAGGATCCTCCATGTTCTTCTCCCATTCCATCTCCATAGCAACCGGTAATATAATTTTTTTTTTAAATTTCCCTTTATGGTACTCATTGTCTCTCAGTCTCAGGCTGATCTTTAGCCTTCAATGGCATTCACCACCTACTTTGGTCTATGTTCCCCAAGCAACCCAACGCCGAGAAGACTCCGTCTGGGTGCCCCAGGGGCCTCTACCAGCCTCACACTGTCCATGGCTGAAGCTGCAACGGCTGGGCCTCTTCACTCTTGAACAACGGCACCTAAGAGGTGACCTGATTGAAGTTTATAAAATCATACACGGTGTGGACAAAGTAGATAAGGAAAACTGATTTCCCTATCACACAACACTAGAACTAGGGGGCATTCAATGAAACTTTTGGGGTGCTAGATCTCAAACAAATAAGAGGAAGCCCTTTTTCACCCAGAGGATCTCTGGTCTGTGGAACTCCCTGCCAGAAGAAGTGGGGACAGTTGTTAGCCTTGACAGCTTTAAGAAAGAATTGGACAAGTTCATGGAGAACAAGGGTATCCATGGCTATCATGATGGATGCCTAAGGACAACCCCAGGTTGGAGAGATGGGCAGGATATCTCTCAATGCAATTTGAGGGGAATCGTAAGCAGGTGAAGACATCTGCTTGGGAAGACCCTGAAGCAAATGGTGAGCTGCTGTGTGAGACAGAATGCTGAACTGGATGGGTTGTGGCCTATTCCAGCAAGGCTGTTCTTATGTTCTTATGGTCTATGATTCACTTGGAAGATCTTGGGAATATCTGGAGTACGCATGTGTTAAATTCTTTGGTCCATGGTTCAAGACAGGTTGAATGGGTGGCTGATGTCACTGCAGACCCTGGTGAACTTTGGGGGGGGGCAATCCCTGCCCTGTGATGCTACATGGCTTGGGCACACTGAGGGCAGTCTGCCCCAGGGGAGAATTGAGCCAGGAAGAGAGGTCTCTGTGTGGACCACTTCCACCAGTTTGAGGGGTGGGAGCCAGCAGGTACACAGTGGTGGTGGTCCTCTTCATCCACCCTGGGATACAGTGAGAGCTACTGCCAGGGGCTGTAACGCCTGCCACTGGACGAATTATTCTTCGAAGAATGATTTCTGAGTGGAAATGGAGTGTGTTTCATTATGTCCTGCGACTGCTGAAGGCAGACATAGTTTTACCCCCATGGACTGGAGAAAAACAACGGTGACGGAGTCCCACTGACTAAAAAGATTTCTAGAAATGTAACAATCACTCCCATTCGGTATTTGTGCGCTTGTTTCAAAGGCATGGCATCTTTTGAAATGCAGGTGAAGGTAGATCACTGGGTTAGCTAGCCATCGGGCTGCCGAACCAGAGGTTGGGGGTTTGATCCCTCACCCCACTTGACAGGGATGGACATGATCATCCAGAATGTCCTTTCCAGCCCTACAGCTCAGGGTTTTAGGTGTCTCTGGCTGCAGCGCCAGAGCTTAGGAGTTCGATTTCTCACTGGTGCCTCCTTGAAAACTCTCCCTTGGGATCCTTCCAGCCTTGCAGTACTAAGAGCTAATCTGGATAAGAAAATTGACCGCATGCAACAACATGGACACATGTTGCGTGTATTCTTGGTTATTTCTGAATACTGTTGCCAGGCTGGATAAGGTTTGGATTTCGAAGATAATTCCCCATATCCTGTTCAGGCTTGCCTCATATAAACCTATTCCCATCTCAGTTTTCCAGGACGTCACAGTCGCTGTGTATGGTCCATAATATGATTGGGGTTATGCCACTGATTGTAGGGTCAACTGTGGGAAAGTTTATGCGACATCCTTATGGAACTGCTTAGCGATGTTAACGTCAGCCCGGCTGCAAATTTAGTTCTTGCTTCTGCATCTTGATTGCTTCTATAGCAGTTAAAGCATTCTCTGGGTAGTTTGCAGGTTAATTCCGCGGGCTATACTTTGCCCTCCTCCCGCCCCTGCCCTGCGAGACGGGTGCTGTGCTCCGTTTACTGACCTCAGAAGGATGGAAGGCTGAGTCAACCTTGATCTGTCACGATTAGAGATGGGCACAAATAAAAAAAAATGGCATTTCGTTTGTCGTTTAGGGGGTCCGTTTCAGTTCGTTTCCGTTTTTCATGAATTTTTGCAAAAAAATCATTTTTGTTTTTCCTTCGTTTCATTACCGTTTTGTTACCATTTATTTCAATGTTTTGTGATTTTTTTTAGCATTTAAAGCAGTTCAATGTATTGCCGTAACGAAAATGAAACGGATGACAAAATTTCTGGTGTTTCTGTTCGTTTCGTTTCATTTTAGAGACAAAATTCGTTTGTCGTTTTGTTACGTAACAAAATGAAAAAAATGAAAACAAAAATGAAAAATTGTTCGTTTCGTGCCCATCTCTAGTCACGATCGAACCCAGTTTGCAAGCAGTTCAACCACTGCTTTATGGCCTCATCCAGAGCTACATAGGAGGGTGTTGACTGAAACATTTTCCCCCTTTGCTTGTTGCCAATAGTATGAAAAGGATATCTATCTATCTATCTATCTATCTATCTATCTATCTATCTATCTATCTATATCTATCTATCTATCTATCTATCTATCTATCTATGGGAAAATGCATCCAGTCCCGCCCTTTACCTTTGCTCCCAAGCTAGGTGTGTCTGAGCTAGTACCCTGTCACTTCCTCACCATTTTCTTCCTTATCGCTCCTCTGCTGTTCTGTAGATGATTAAAGAAAACCCACTCTTCCATTTTCTCAGCTCTGAAGCAATATCCCCAAACAGAGTTGCAGGTTATTAACTTTCAGACCCTCTTGCCCAGGTCTCGGACAGTCTGCGTTCCAGAAGGAACTCCGCAGGGAGTGGGGTTTTAAAACACCACCACCACCACCACCATCACAACAACAACAACAACAACAACAACAACAACAACAACAACAACAACAACAATAATAATAATAATAATAATAATAATAATAATAATAATAATAATAATAATAATAATAATAATAATAATAATAATAATAATAATAATAATAAATAAATAAATAAATAACCCATATAGGTGGTCCCAGTGGTAATCGGCACACTGGGTGCAGTGCCTAAAGAGCTAAGTAAGCCTTTAAAAGAAATTGGCATTGACAATGCCACCATCCATCAGCTGCAGAAGGCCACCTTACTGGGATCTGCTCGCATCATTTGCCGATGCATCCTATAATCCTTGGGAAGCATTCGACTAGTGATTTGTAATATGAAATCCAGCGTTATCTTGTTTGCAGTGTGATGATGATGATGATGATGATGATGATAACAACAACAACAAGAAAATCCAGCATTGTTAGCTATGTAATTAATTAATTAATTAATTAATTAATTAATTAATTAATTAATTAATAATAATAATAATAATAATAATAATAATAATAATAATAATAATAATAATAATAATAATAATAATAATAATAATAATAATAATAATAAAGGATTCTATCATTACCCCTAAATACTTTACCTTCTTATTTGCTATAGGAATACCCAATGATTTAGAGGCTTCTAACTGAGTTTTAGGTTTCACATTTAAGCACATCATTGATGATTTAAAAAAAGTTACTTTTAACCCTGATACTTTTTCAAATCCTTGCAAAATTTATTTTAACAGCACAATTGCAGTCCCCAGGTCCCTAACTGTCACCATCATGTCATCTGCATACATTGTAAGAAGCTCCCCTTCTGTTTTTCCTTTCCTAATGTTTCAAATCCTTTAATCTCACTATTCTTTTTAAGTTTAATTACTAATGGTTCTAATGGAGAAAATAAAAAGCTCGTTTCAGTGGACAACCTTGCTTTGTCCTTAACACTTGGGCACACCCCCTTTCTGACCCACCAATTCTATCATTGGGTTGGACTCTGTATATATTGTCTCAATTATATTTTGAAATTTTTCTCCAAATTTATATTTTTAAATATATATTTCAAATAATTCCAATCCACCGAATCAAATGCTTTATAAATATCCAATGACAGGAGAGTAAGAGGCAAATCCTTATTTTTTTGCTAAGTAATTAATTAATTAATAATAAAGTAATTAATATTTAATAATAATAATAATAATAATAATAATAATAATAATAATAATAATAATAATATTTTAGGATTGCCAATGACAATGGAATTAAATAGAAGTTGCATGAAAATATTTTGGCTGCCGAACAGACGAGGATTCTGATCCATCCTTTTTCATGCGAGACGCCCACCAGGGACTTAAATGGGGTTTGTCCATAAGCTCCACAAATCTGTTCGGCATGAGTGTAATGAAACCTAAGCGCCCAGGGTTTTTTCCTTTCCTAATGTTCACCTTCTCGATTTCCTGTGCTCAGCAGTCAAGGATGGTGGAGAGGGTGCTCGTTTCACGGAGAACGGTGTTTGTCCTTAGGAAATTTAACCCGGGAAGCTCATGGGTGTGCTCGGAGTGAATTAAATTGGGGACTGTTGGCTAGCACTCGTAGAGACCCCAAAGGCATTAGTCTTGAAAGGGAGAGGAAAGCAAAGAGAGAATGGGAGGGAGCGATTGAAGTGGTTGGATTTCTCTGAATCCTCCATAGCCAGATTCATTTCCCTAATGGGCCCATTTTGAGAAAGAATAGGTATTAACGTATTCCCATCTTTGAAGACGGAAGTAGTTATTGTGGACACCACACAGCTGTGGCTGGAATCACAGCCATCTGTCTCTTGATGTCTTGAAAAACGAGGAGAGAGACTGGGCGGAACTGAAGGCACAGGAGACCAATGCAACTCCTACTAGGATACCCTGACAACCAGGGATGGGCACTCGAATCGCAGGACTCGCTACTGAGTTGGACTTCAATTTCAGTGGTGACTCAGCTCAGCCACCACCCCCACCCCAGGGATCCAGACTTGACTTGCGACTCAAACACTCCCCCCCCCAATTGTATTTTATTATGATATTTATACCCTGCCCATCTGGCCTAAAACGCCAAGTTGCATTTTAGAGCCCTTATTCTTTTAACGGAAGAAACGGGCTAAGCCATAAGCCCAGTAGCAACTGGTTACTTCTGAGGCTGAGATGGACATGGTAGACCTTCATTTCTGTCGGCAAAACATGGGGTACAAATTGATGGTCAACCCCTTTCAAGGATGCCCTAACCCATCCCAGTCCACATCCATCTCGGCATTTATGCTGTTCTGGGTCTCCAGGGATTTTTAATCTTTTGCCCCCACTGGCTCCCACCCCAGCCTGGAGTAAAGAGGCCAAGATACAGAGTTTGGGCAAAATCAGGCCACACCTGATTAACATTGCAACCAACCAGCTCAGAAAAATAGGGGCCACCCATAGGGCAGAAGGCTGATCCGTCTGAGGCCGGCCAGCCCCATACGGACCCAGGTAGGAGACATAATAAAACTCTGGGCAACCCTGCAGATCCCGGCTACCTGTGGGACCCTGCCTTTTCTCCCCCACCCCCGCCCCCAGTGTTGAGTCCTTAGGGCCTTCAGCGCTGAGAGGAGGCCCCGTTGAATATCTTTTATAAACAAATGCATGTACCTCTCTGATTTACAGGAACCAACCCGCTTTATGGCTTGTGTGCTCCCAGAGGCATTTGATGGGGCCACTGTGACATACAGGAAGCTGGACTAGATGGCGCCTCAGCCTGATCCGGCATGGCTCTTTGTATGTTCTCATGGTCTTATGATCCTCCTGTCTTTGACTCTCGCCCTGCTGATTTCTTTCTTATTTTGGTGCTATATCTTGGCTTTAAAAAAACCCATGGTTAATTATGGTGGGACCCCATGGCCTCCGGAAGTGGTGAGCATCCCCATACTAAACGCATTGAAGAGACAATGGGATTTTTTTTTTCTGTGAGCAGGGGATTGGACTTCATGGCCACATAGTCCCCTTCCAAATCCATTATCTTATGATTCCATGATTCTTCATACCTATCCCTAAATACGGTTGCAAACAGATCTGAAGAGCGCCCAGCCTAATGGTGTGTAAATCTGTGAAACCTGCAAATCTCTCCCTCCTTATTTATTTATTTGTAGAGTTCCACCTCTTTCTGGTCGATTCCACATTAGATTCTTTCCCCTGCACTAAGCTTTGTTCCTGTTTGCTTGTGTCTTCTTTATAATGGCTGTCTTAAGGTGTGCGTCAGCATTTTTGAAATGCATGCATTTCCATATGTTTTTATCCTTCTCCTAAAGCAGGCATGTCCAAACTTCAGCCCTCCTGATGCTTTGGACCACAACTCCCAGAATTACAAGCCTGTATTTCCAATGGCAAAGGACTGTGGGAGTTGTGGTCCAAAACATCTGAAGGGCTGAAGTTTGGGCATGCCTGTCCTAAAGAGTGTTTGTGCGCATTCCTTCACCACTCCAGGCATTTTTTTTTCAGTTGGGTGCATTTGGGGAAACACATTTCATTTTCTGAACCGGATAGCAAGATTAGAAATTTATGGATTTCCCAACGTGGGTAGATCTGAGACATAAGGAACCAGCTGCTGTGGTTCATAGAATCATAGAGTTGATTAGACTAGACTCAAGGACCATCTAGTCCAACCTGCCATGCAGGAACCCCCACCTACATACCTCTGACAGATGGCCATCCAGCCTCTGCTTAAAAACCTCCAATGAAGGATACTCCACCACCCTCCATGGCAGCATACTGAGTGAAATGGTATCTGCTTTGCTTGTAGAAACTTGAGGCTCAATTCCTAGCTTTTCCATGTGGGCTCACTGTTTGTAAATAGCTAGTTAAAACTAATATAGTTGCCTATAACTTGTTACATTTTGGGAAATGAGTCAATGAGTAATTATGAGCTGAAATGTTATTTTAGGCACAATGAGCATCAAATTCCTTTCAAATGTTACTTTCAAAGAATATTTAAGACATTTTTGATATATATTTTTAACCGCTGAATGCCAACTGGCAAGGAAAATGTTTGTTTTTTAATCTATTGCATTTATAGAAGCATTTCCAAGATGCATTATCAAAACTGGCCAGTAGATGGAACCATAGAGTTTCTCCCCTGTATTTTTCTGCCATAATGGGTTTTCTGCCATAATGGTAACCTTCTGGCCCGGCTCGCTGAGGCGGGAATTGGTGGTCAGGCCTTGGCCTGGCTCCGTTCCTTCCTTGGCGGCCGGACCCAGAGGGTACAGCTGGGGGATGTCTTGTCGGCTCCTTGGGCTCTCCCTTGTGGGGTGCCCCAGGGTTCGGCAATCTCCCCCGTGCTGTTCAATGTTTATATGAGGCCGCTGGGGGAGGTCATCAGGAGATATGGAGTTCGCTGTCATCAGTACGCTGATGACACGCAGCTCTATATCTCCTTTTCTACGTCTGCAGAGGAGGCGGTTCGCTCCCTCGATCTGTGCCTGGAGGCCGTTCTGGAATGGACCAGAGATAACCGGCTCAAGCTTAATCCGGAGAAGACGGAGGTTCTGTTCTTTGGGGCGCCTTCACCTCGGTACTATGGCCCCCTCCCTAGACTGGGGTACTTCCCTCCAGCCTACAGACAGGGCCAGGAATCTGGGCGTGGTCCTGGATTCGGCCCTCTCCCTGGAAGCCCAGGTGATGGCCGTCTCCAGGGCCGCTTTTTTCCATCTCCGCAGGATCGCCCAGATCCGTCAGTACCTTGACGAGTCCTCCCTGAGGACAGTCGTGCAGGCCCTGGTGATCTCGAGGATCGACTATTGCAATGCCCTCTACGTGGGGTTGCCCTTGACCCTGGTCCGGAGGTTACAGCGGGTGCAAAATGCGGCGGCCAGGCTGGTGGTGGGTGCTCGTAGATTCGAGCACATCACCCCAGTCCTGGTCCGCCTGCATTGGCTTCCTGTTGTCTTCCGGATCAGGTTCAAGGTTCTGGTCTTGGTTTTCAAGGCCCTCCACGGCTTGGGACCAGGATACCTGGCGGAGCACATCTCCCTGAGGGCATCCGGATCCAGACCCACGAGATCATCGCAGGCGCGCTCCTTGAGAGTGGCCACACCCAGAGAAGCGCGGAAAACGCGTACGCGGAACCGCGCCTTCTCTGTGGTGGGGCCCTCGCTCTGGAACCATCTCCCTCCTGAGCTGCGCCTGCTGGAGTCCCTGCCCGCCTTTAAGAGGGCTTTGAAGACCTTCCTCTTCAAGGAAGCATATGGTGTCCTTATTAGTTAGTGCTTTTTTTTTTCTTTGCCTCACCGTTTGCCGCCATCTTGTCCTCTGCTGCCCTTGCTTGGTGGCCTGGTTATTTTCAGCTTTTTAGCCTTTTTAGCTTTTAGCTTTTTGCGTTGTTAGCCGCCCAGAGTTCCCGTTGGGAAGATGGAGCGGGATATAAGTATTTAAATAAATAAATAAATAAATTAAAGGTAACACAGCATAGCAAAGCACAGTAGAAGGAGTTATGGCTTAATAGACATTTTCTGCTGGGTTCTTAAGAAGTGAGTCGCTTTTTTAAAAATAAAAGTTACATTCTGAGCTTTGGCTTGAGGTAGGAAGAAGTTTTGGCTTACACCCAGGAGGATCTGGGGGGGCGTCATTGTTGACAAGATGGATCAAGGACCACATGTTGTGGGCACACCTCTTGGGTGGCCCCTCTACCTGGTGTGGGCTTTGAGGATGGATGACGGCGCAAATGCCTGTTTCCTACATGCCAACTTATAGTTTTGAACCATTTCTGCTGCCAAAGCGCCTTTTGGGGAGGGGCGTCTGCTCCCAACAATGCAAAGCAGGCTTTCCAAAGCTCTGTTGCTAATAGCAACGTATTTCCATGTGTGTTTGAAGTCAAGGCACAAGTTCCACCCACACACATTAATACTGAGAAAACACTGGTATATCATCGGGGATAAACTAGAAAGGGTCTTTCTCATGCCAGGGTCTTTCTCGGCAGCTTAGAGGTAAACAATAGAATGGCTCGACATTATTTTTTTAAACCCAGAATGACAAAGGTTTGGAAGCATGCTGTACGCTTTTATGAAATGTTATGAGATTTCACCTTAATTAATAATACAGATGCATCACCACGGCCTCAACACATGGCATTACACGTTGTTTAGAACCTAAGAACCTAAGAAGAGCCCTGCTGAATCAGGCAAAAGGCCCATCTAGTCCAGCTTCCTGTATCTCACAGTGACCCCACCAGATGCGTTTGGGAGTGCATGAGACTAGATATCTGTCTCCTGCAACCACTCCCCTGCATCTGGCACTTGAAGTACCCTGGTTTTAAGCCTAGAGATGACACATCCCCATCATGGTTTGTCACCTGTGATGGACTTTTCCTCCAGGAATCTGTCCAATCCCCTTTTGAAGGCATCCAGGCCAGGTGCCATCACCACCTCCTGTGGCAGGGAGTTCCACAGATTAACAACGCGCTGGGTGAAAAAATACTAGTCTATGCCTGTGTGGCATGGAGGAACAAAGATGTTGTGTGATGGCTTGAAAAACCACATCCTAATTCACAGAGGAGGCTGCCTACGGTGTCTCTGTATGAGTCCAACGTTCTGGACCTGCCTGCTGCCACACACACTCTTCGACGAGCACTTTTTCTCCAGTCTTTTTTTGGCTGCTGCAGTTCAGTCCCTCCACTGTCCTGGAAATGCTGAGATAGCAGCTGTAAAGAATACCCACTCGGGAGGGTCCCTGTGTGAAACTACCAGGTTATAACAGCTGTTCTCTGCATTTTTAATAGTTGTCTTTTCATACACACACCCCGTGTGAAGTGAGGGACTTCTGGTGTCACAGAATAGCTAGCATTTGCTCCTTTCCTTTCTTTTGAAAAACTTTTTCAGTTACTACCACTAGGACTGCCTGTTTGTCAGATGAAAGGCTGCACGTTGAGGTTCTCGCTTTACAATGCTAGAATCTAATTTTCTCTTTCTCTCTTTGCTTTTTAAAGTGACCACTGCCCTCAAATATTCATAACATCTTCCCCTCCTCTTCTTGTTTTCTTGTATGATCTGGGCTAGATTGGCAGAAGCAATTCTCATCATTGGACGAGACTCCTTGAAGTCCTATTCATTTCTTTTCCCCATCCCCATTGGAAAATAGAATAGAAATACTCTCTGGTCCCTCCTACTGGCCAGTTTTGATACTGTATTTTGGAACTATTTCTACTAAAGACTATAAGCCCCTGGAAACTTGGAGGAGAACAAATGCTGAGTGGACTGGGTTGGGTTAGGACGTCGATGGAACGGTTGACCACAAAATTGTACCCCATGCTTTGACAACGGAACTGAAGGCCTACCGTGTCCACCCAGCTTGCTTGTTGGAAATACTGTGATGGGGTTCTTGCATGGCAGGGGTTTGGACTGGATGGCCCTTGAGGTCTCTTCCAACTCTGTGATTCTATGATTCTTATCAGTAACTACTTGCTACTGGACTTACAGTTTGCCCTGTTTATCTTGAGGAGATTGGCAGTCCAGAAATGTTCTCAAAACGTAGACTGTTGTGGATGGCACATGGGCAACAGAGGAAGTGATGCCAGCTCTTTTCCTGGCATTCCTTCAGGTATCGTGCTTTCTTCTGGAAGCACAGAAAACACGATGATTGCTTCCATGAGTGTCCTTATGCTCACATAAAGTGTTGGCTGGATTGTGGCCATAAACCTTAGCCAAAAGCTGTTTGTCTGACACTTTGTAGTCATTATTTTCTAGTCCAGAGCTCTGGAACAACACCAAATGCAAAGTCTCATTTTCTCTCACCTTGAATACCATGATCTTCCCATTTTGTTTATGCACTGACATACATAAGACTCTCTCCCTTTCTGCATACATGTCTCTCTGGAATTTGGTGCTTATTCTCCCTCTCCCCCCTTCCACAGTGTATTCCTTTTACCTACATGCCAACATCTCTTTTTGCCCTTGACCGAATCCTGTTTGCTCACATCGCAAACAAAGAACGACTGACTAGTTGTGGTGGGTGGTGGTGTTGGAAAGATGCGAGAAACCCATCCGCGGCTTCAGATTCTTCAGCAATGCTGAAACAAACCAGATGCTGCCTCTGTCCTATCCAGAGGGCACTGTTCATGGCCATTGCACACTACTGTGCAAATGTGGACGTTTTGCACAAAACATTATTCACACCATGACAAGGAGGGCATCAAAAGGTGCCTTCAAATTCCTCACCATTCTCTTTCACACCAGGAGTTAGGGTCCACTGAGTTGAATGAAAGACATAGTACAACCCGCTCTCTCCTTCGCGCGCTTGCGATCTTCCTTTTTGCTTTTTCAAAAGACAGACACACAAAAAACTCCCCCAAAGTGTGACCTAATTTCCACGTTCAGCGATAGGTTGGGTGTTACCTTCTGTTCCAGGCTCAGCAATAAGCAAATGCTCATTTGGAACGGTTGACATGTTGTGGAACAGGTTTGTTTCCCTAAGCATCTCTTTCGATGAAGGCAGAGACCCCTCTTTGCATGTAATGGGGTGCAGATCCGGTTATTTCGAGATGAATGAAGGCATAGAATCAGAATGACAGAGGGGGGGGAAAGGCTCCCAAGTCCAAACCCCTGTTCTATGCAGACGTCATAAGTAAAGCCGACGAAAGATAGTTGCCCAGTAGAGATGGGCACGACTTAGCGGTATTCCCGTTTCCGTTTCCGTTTCCGTTTCCGTTACTCGTATCCGTTACTCTACGGAAACGGTAACGGGAATTACTCCGCCAGAATTCGAGCTCGAACCGACAAACGAACAATTTGGTCTGATTTGTCGTGCTCGTTACTTGCATCGCGCAATGCCAAGCGGCACAGAAAAAAAGTTTTTAAAAGTAAAAAAAAAAAACCCGATTCCCGGCCCTAAAAGTAGGCGAAAACTGTCTGAGGGCACCTACCAGGCCAGAAGGGTGTTTTATTTGGGGGGGGGGGTTTCCCCGCCCCCCTCTCGTTGGCTATTGCTACTGCTGCGCTGCTGGTACCAGGCTGGGAGGGCGCATCCATTTGCCATGCAGTGCGGGGGATCCAAAATGGCGACCACAATATTTTTTTTGAAATCGTTGCCCAAAACCCCACCAAAGCACCACAGAAACATGCGAAAATTAGCTATTTTAAATTCTTGAATTTTTACAGTAGCAGCAGTGGGTTTTTCTTGCAAAAAAAAAAAGTCTCTGTTGATTTTATTTTATTTTATTTTATTTTATTTTATTTTATTACACCTGCACATTCGCAATGATGGGCTCGCCCATGGGAGTGGACCATGCAAATTTTCCACCAATCGCATGGCCACTTGGCCAGGTTGACCACAGAGACTTCTGGGATGTGCCAATTGGGCATAAACAACCCACTAATCGTAGCCCAAACCCGAACCCTAAGCCTAAGCCTAACCCATACGCCAGTACACTGTCCTTCTAAGTGGGTCAGAGAGGCACCCAGAGGTGCACCCCAATACTCACCCTAACCTCACCCGTAACTAGCCTAACCCTAGCCCTTGTGCTAACCCGTCTTAACCCTAAGCCAGATCTACTTGCATTGCACTACATGCAAGTACGTGAGACACAGCGGGTGCAAAGAGTCTGCCAGTCCGTCACTTGTGGCTCTGGCTGACTCGTGCAGCTCCCTCCAGGAGCCTGCTACCCCCCCAAACCAGTACTAACGACAACGAAAAAATGAAAAAACGAACCGACTAGTTTTTGTGAAATTTCGCGAAAAACGGAAACGAGCCGAAACGGACTGCCTCCAACACACGACAACTCGAAAACGTCATTTTCCCTAGTCGTGCCCATCTCTATTGCCCAGTATTCTTTTAAAGGCCTCCAGGGTTGAAGTGGTCAGCCTCCACTCCCCCGAGGTCATGGATTCCATTGTTGTACTACTCTAACAGTAAAGTGGATAGAGGGACACTCTTCTCCCTCTCACAAAATACCAGAATTAGGGGACATGCATTTAAATAGAGGGCTGGGAGAGCGAGAAGAGACAAAAGAAAATTTTTCTTTTACACAGCACGTTGTTAGTCTGTGGAACTCCTTGCCACAGGAGGTGATCGTGGCATCTGGCCTGGATGCCTTCAAAAGGGGATTGGACAGATTCCTGGAGGAAAAGTCCATCCCAGGTGACAAACCATGATGGAGATGTGTCATCTCCAGGCTTAAAACTGGGGTACTTCAAGGGCCAGATGCAGGGGAGTGGTATCAGGAGACAGAGATCTAGTCTCATGCTCTCCCAAACGCATCTGGTGGGGCCACTGTGAGATACAGGAAGCTGGACTAGATGGGCCTTTTGCCTGATCCAGCAGGGCTCTTCTTATGTTCTTATGTTCATATGTATGGAAATAAGCATGATGGGACATGGTGTGAGTTGTTAAGATGAATATTAAGTGCACATTTTGGCCTTGTAATAGATCTTATCTAAGGTCTTATCTAAGGTATGTAGAAAATAGTCACAACAAGCTAGCAGCGTGGGGCATGGTTAGCTACCAGTGGTCAGTTATGTCACGTGATAGGACAGAGAGAAGCCATGATTATGCTTAGGATCGCTTGGAGCAACGGAGCTCACCTCAGTTAGGTAGAGTAGGAAAAGTTAACTTAGGAGAAACTTTAAGAAGAGATTTGACAGCCCTCTGTCTGGGGTGGTATGAAGTCTCCTGCCTTGAGCAGTGGGTTGGATTAGAAGTCCTCCAGGTCTCTTCCTACCGTATGACGATTCTATGAGGTTTAGGACATTGATTTGCTTATACTTCTGACATCTCAAAAGTAGATTGTTCGTGGTGAGGTTATACTTTCTGGAAGAAAAACAATGTTCGGCAGTGTTTGTTTTGTGGCGGCACTCCTGCGCTCGGAAATCCCCGAGTACTGACCGGGTACCTGCTCTTTGAGTAACAATTCACAGACATGAGCAAGAAAAGTGAGGACAGAGTTCTGAAGGAATGGCATCCATTTAACATGCAAATGTGAAAACCGTCACTTTTGCACAAGACAGGGAAACAAGGCTGCGGAAGTAAGATGTGAACATTGAAATCCTTGCTGTTAGAAAGTTGCTTCTGAGCTGCCTTGCTCGCTCCCTTCCCCCACGTTTAGCATGCAAAGCCATAATTTGAGTGTCGGCAAATTGATTTCGTCTGTCCCTCTTGAGCTCCTGTTAAGAAATCAATGGCGAAATCCGTGGGACTCCTGTTTTTTGTAGTGAGAAACTGAGAAGGAAGGAGCTCAGTGGACATGACCCGAAGTACCTCAAGTATCAAAAAGAATGTAGGTTGTGGGGGAAAACATACACCCACAATGTAACAAGTTGAAAGCACTTCATCAATTGTGGGCCTTCTTGAAGAATAAAATTCCCCTTCCTTGAGAAGGAAGGCAGAAATGCATACCGCTTAAACGGAAGCACTACGAGAGGTGCACCCTTCTAGGAAGATGGGCAGAGATGAAGAAATATCTGGGGCTGTCAAGTTACCATGGTGACGCTGGGAGTGAGGGGCCTCCAAAATGTCCGTCATTGACAGTTCTGCTCATCCGTGGCAAATTCAAGGTGCTTTCTTTGGATGGGGCATAAAGGAAAGGTAATGGATGAATGCACAATAAAGTCCTCTAAGTAGCTTCCCAAATACAATGGCCATCAACATGGAATAGAAAGCACTGAGGGAATGCTGTTTAAACTGTGACACAATGAAAGCCTGTGCATTCCGGTTTCCTCCAGCACAAATCTGCCCACATTTCTTTATTATTTGACCACCCTGCTGCTACCATCATCCACATGCCGGGGTGTGCAAGGGTCAGCTTCCCAACAGGATGGCCTGACATTGTTAAGAACATAAGAAGGTCCCTACTGGATCAGGCCAAATGCCAATTTAGTCCAGTTTCCGGTATCTCCCAGTGGCCCCGCAGATGCCTCTGGAAGCTCATGAGACAATTGGATCCCGGTCTCCTGCATCTGGCATTTTGAGGTACCCTCCATTTAAGCCTGGAGAAAACACAGATCCCCATGATGGCTTATCATTTGGGATAGACATTTCTTCCAGAAATAGCTCCAATCCCCCTTTTAAAGGCAACTAGGCCAGGTGCCAACAGCTCATCCTGTGGCAAGGAGTTCCATAAGCAAGTTAAATGCTTTTGAATACTGACCAGTTGCTTCCAACCAGGCGTCTCTCAACTCCAGCTCTAGCAGACCCAAACCTATGCCTTCCTGTGGAGGTGCGACCTTGTTTTCCATGGCTTCAGAGATTAGGACTCGGGGCAATGGTTTCAAACTACAGGAAAAGAGATTCCATTTGAACATTAGGAAGAACTTCATGACAGAGCTGTTCGGCAGTGGAATATGCTGCCACAAAGGAGGGTGGAGTCTCCTTCCTTGGAGGTTTTTAAGAAGAGGCTGGATGGCCATCTGTCAGAAATATTATGATGGGGTTCCTGCATGGCAGGGGGTTGGACTGGATGGCCCTTGAGATCTCTTCCAACTCTGTGATTCTATGATTCTATGATTCACATTGAGTCTTCATCATTTCCTGCAGCTTTCAACTTTTCCTTGCATTATTGTCCTTTCTAGTAAGCCTGGTCTTCTCGTGCCTAAAGATGGACAAATAACTGGAGAAAGGTAGGAACACGGTCTTGAACAAGACTGAAAGTCTCTGTTTTGTTTTCCTAAAAAATGGCCAGCTATTTCTGCTCCGTCTCTTATTAAGTTATCCAAATTGGAGATCATCATTAAAACAAACAAGAAAGAACTTGTCATGTTTAACCTTGGGGAGAGAAGGTGGAGGAGAGATTGGAGAGCAGTTATCAGAAATTGGAAAGGTTGTTCTATAGCATAGAATCATAGAAACACTGAATCATAGAATCATAGAATCATAGAGTTGGAAGAGACTGTTGTGGCGTGGGGTTTAGTGATTTCAGCAGTGATTTCAGCTCTTAGATATAGCAGGCTGGAGACAGCTTCTAGTGTAACAACTCTTTATTCAGGGAGAGAACAAGACTGGGGACCGGGGAGAGGGAGCTACATTTATAGGAGCCAGGACTGGCTAGGAAAAGATACATTTTGGAGGGAAAAATTACAACCAATCACAAAGCTGCCTTTTGGCAGAGACCAATAGGATTGAGGATCCAAATGCAGCAACTTGAATAAACCAATAGGCCTGTTCCCTTTGGAACAGGAAGGCAGTTACTTCAACAAAAGCAAGTACAGATAATAGGAATACAGATCAATACACAACAGAGACCTCAACGGTCATCCAGTTCAACCCCCTGCCATGCAGGAACCCCATTACAATATTTCCAAAAGATGGCCATCCACCCTCTGCTTAAAAACCTCCAAAGATGGAGACTCCACCCCCGTTCTTTGTGGCAGCTTATTCCACTGCCAAACAGCTCTAACCATCATGAAGTTCTCCCTAATGTTCAAATGGAATCTCTTTTTCTGTAGTTTGAGATCATTGCCCTGAGTGCTAGTCCCTGAAGCCACGGAAAACAAACCTGTTCCCTCTTCAATATGACATTGTTTCAAATATTTAAACATAGCTATCATATTCACCCCTCAGCCTTCTTTTTGAAAGGCTAAACATTCCCAGCTCCCTAAGCCATTCCTCATAAGACATTTCCTCCAGACCTTCAACCATCCTGGTCACCTTCCTCTGGACCCTCTCGAGGTTGTCAACATCCTTTTTAAATTGAGGCACGCAGAACTGGACACAGGACTCCAGGTAGGAATGCTGTGTCGAACAAGACTGAAGATCTCTGTTTTGTTTGTTTTGGGCACCTATTTCTGCTCCCTCATTAAGTTATCCAAATTGGAGATCATCATTAAAACAAACAAGAAAGAACTTGTCATGTTTAACCTTTGGGAGAGAAGGTGGATGAGAGATTGGAGAACAATTATCAGAAATTGGAAAGGTTGTTCTATAGGATAGAATCATAGAATCATAGAATCATAGAATCCTAGAGCTGGAAGAGCCCTCAAGGGCCACCCAGTCCAACCCCCTGCCATGCAGGAAATGGGATCTCTTTTTGGTCATCCCAGAACATGTAATAATGGATTTGAGTGGCCAGAAGCCAGATTTAGGCTGAATATCTGGGAACAACATCCTAACTGTTTGAGCAATATGGCAGTGGGACCCATGACCTCAAAAGGTGGTGAGTAGACATGGGCACGACTCAGCGAAATTGTCATTTCCGTTTTCAGTTATTGTTTCTGTTATGTAACGGAAACAGTAACAATAATTAAGCCATCAGAACTCGAACTCGAACCGAAAAAAGAAAAATTTGGTCGGGTTTTTCGTTTCCGTTTGTGGCATCGCGGCGATCGCGCAATGCGAAGCACAAAAAAAGTTTTAAAAAGTTTTTTTTACAAAAAACCGACTCCCGGCCAAAAAAGCAGGCGAAAATATGCATGCCTGAGGCTTTGCCACCTACCAGAGAGGTGGTTTCTGGGGGGTCCCCGGCCTTTCCCCCCCCTCTTCTCCTGTCCTGGGCTGCTTGCACCAGGCTGGGGGGGGGTCATCCTCGTCGTCTGTCTCGCTGCATGCCATGCGGTGGGGTGGGATCCAAAATGGCGACTGCAATTTTTCTTTTGAAATCATGGTCAAAAAACACACCAAATCACCACAGAAACATGTGAAATTTATTTATTTTAAATGCCTGAATTTTTATAGTAGCAGCAGTGGGTTTTTATAGCAATAAAAAGTTGTATTGATTTTATTTTATTTTATTTTATTTTTTATTTTTTTAGACCTGCCCATTTGGGCTGGGCATGGGATGGGACCATGCAATTTTTTTGAACCATTCCACCAATGGCATTGCCAGGTTTTTGACTGACACTTCTGGATGTCTCGGAGGGCATAAAAAGCCGAGGCACCTTCCAGAAATCGCAGTCGGGTGTATGGATGTTGTTGAGGGAAGAGGGCTGGCTGCTGGTGCTGGTGTGAACCGATTGAGATTGAGGAGGGAGGCTGGAGGCTTTAGGATTTAAGTTAGGCAGGGAGGGAGGGAATTGAATTTAGAAAATAATTTCTTTGATTCCCTGCAGCTTTGTCTGCTGAAGGGAATAGCAGTTTGTTCTTTATTTCTTCTCTGGCAGTTTTAGGTTTTTTTTCTGATATTGGATAAAGGGGGAGGTTCGACTGGGAGTGGGAGGTGTGGATTTATTTTAAATATATATGATATACTACCATTTATTTTCTATTTTCCCAACTTCAATTTGCTTGCACACACACACATTTGGGGTGCAAGCCAAGAACAGAACCTCTATCCTAAGTGATATCCTAACTGCCCACTCGCCCGTCCGCCTGCGCCGCCACCCGCCTGCGGCCCGCGCCGCCACCCGCCCACTCGCCCACCCGCGCCCGCCGCCCACCGCCCCCCCCGCCACTGCCGCCCGCCCCCCTCCCCCCCGCCGCCCGCCGCCTGCCCCACCCGCCGCCTAGGGCGCAAAAACACCTAGCGCCAGCCCTGATTGCGGGATGCCCCTATGCTCTGGGAAGTCAAATCGCGCTAAATCGAGGTGGAAACAACAAACGACAAATGGAAACGACAAATTTTTGAAAATTTTTGCGACAAACGGAAACGACCCGAAACGGACCCGTTCCGACAAACGAAAACTCGAAACATCATTTTTTCCGGTCGTGCCCATGTCTAGTGGTGAGGGCTCCTTGCCACTTCCACTTTCACTATCAATGAACTTATTCTAAACTTGAAAGCAGCTAAGTGAGGTTAGCCCCATCCATCCAAGGACCTCCCTGCCATCCCAAGTGTAGATGTTCACACCCATGGTCATTATTGGGGGTGGTGGAGTCCATCTCAGTCTGTTGCAGCTTCATCCTTGTCTTGAGGTGAAGGCAAGATCCGGGTTAGGGTTAATGTTAGGTTCACAGCCTCCCTACGAACTGTTTCCTGATCTAAGTAGCGTTCCTTTTTTTAAATAGGAACACATCAACCATCTGAATATGTGGTGTGTTCATTGTATTGGGTAAATGAACTTCCGCTCTCTTCTACATCAAAGCACGCACCACCTTTGTCCCTGTGTCCATTTTCCTCCAAGTATGGGCTTAATAAGAATAGGAAGTGAGTGACCCTCATGGGCAGATCAGACAGAGAGAGAAAAGGCCAATTGAATGGGCAGAAGGGAGCGTCAAGGCTCACGGCTGACCCAAGTTTCTGAGTCTTGTATGCTACCTGTGATGCCACATCAGCCCCACGTCAAGCTGTGCCAGCGATGCTGTGATTTGCCGGATTAACGTAAGAGTGTTCCCATGGTTTAATAAAGGATGACGGGCTTTTTGATCTTCATAGCTCTTCCTAATTTGCTTTCCAACAGAAACAAATCAAAGACTCCAGAGGAGACCGAGATGAAGGCTAGCTTTGTACACCAGTGTTTTACATATGTGCTCCGAAGGACGCTTACCTTCCTTTGTCCTTGTCAGCACAGAGCCTTTCGGTATGTTGACATTCCTGAAATCCCACCGAGAGCCGGCTGATGAGACCAAAGCTCTAGTGGCGGAAAGATCAGGGCACATCCAATTAAAATCAAAGTTGATGAAAACCTGTTAAAGGGGTGAACGCAGGTGACTGTAGAGGACAGAGCAGCTTGTTCATGACCTTTGCTTTCAGCCTTTTGTTTGAGCTCATTCATTTCGTTTGAAAAATAAGGATTTTGTTTGTGCAAACTTTATACAGCCATTAAAACCTTGCATGTTAGGAACCTCCCATCCAGGACTCAACACACAGTCATAGGGAGTCACGAGGGGAGATATGATAGCACTGTTGAAATAGTTGAAAGATTGTCCTACAGAGGAGGGGCAGGGTCCATTCACAATTTTTCCCAGAGTGCCAAACAACAGGAAGATAGATTTTAGCTGAATATCAGAAAAAAACTTCTTAACTGTTAAAGCAGCACAACTATGGAACCCATGACCTTGGGAGGTGGTGAGCGCTTCAGCGTTGGAAGCCTTCAAGAGAAGATGGGACCATCATCTGTCAGATCTGCTCCGATTTGGCTCCCTTAATTAATTAATTAATTAAAGTTCTCTTAATTGAACCTGATGGCATCATAGGATCCTTCAACTTAATTATTCCATGATACTATGATTCCATGGATGTATGTGGTCAACCACTCTGCGTTAGACTCCATCAACCAAGATGGTCAGTGGTGGAGATGTCCCTCCCTGGCTATGCTCCATTTGTCCCTTCCATGATATTTTAATAACTAGGCATGGCTGGGAGTTACTTAGATCCTCTCTGTCTCACAAGCAAATGTGAATTGAGTCATATGGGAGCCTTGTAGATTAGTTGAAGAGTAGTCCACCCTGATGGGCAAAAGACATACACACACAAATTCTTCCACAGTACAGAAGCAAAACAAAAGGAAAGGAACCATGAGTTATATTGCCACAGAGATGGAGGAAATACTGCAGCAAAGGAGGGAATAAGGGAGGCATGGATGTCAGATCGGTGGCCGTCTCTCTCATCTGGATATTTGAGGACTTATTTAATACTCTGCTGAACAGTGGGACAAATTGCCTTGGAGGATGGATGGATGGTTGAAGCCTGTGATGTCGGGTGTGTCTGAGATCTCCCACCGTCAGGAAGATTCAGGGGGATTTTTCTGGTGCCTGAACAGTAAGCAATGGTGTCCCATGCTCCACAGTTTTATATGAAGGCCCTCCAGTCAATGGCTCAAAGTCTATAGTCCCAGAAATGGTTTGTACTCTAGGCACAATGGATGTAGGTTTTGCTGACAGACCAGAACTTTGTTTAGGCTGTAGTGGAGTCATAGATGGTTTAGGGAGTGTTTTTTGGGCCTTAACACATTGAGTTGAATGGTGACCAGCCTGGCCACAGGCAAAACAGATGATCTCTTGAGGCCCTCTCTGTCCAGATGTACTGGATCTGTCCCTTTCTGCTTTTTGTGGAGCTGGATTTCCCATATTTTTATCTCCCTTTGGTACAGTCTCTTTCACTTGTGAAAACCTTAATTGGGCAGACTTACTCTCTTGGTAAGCATGGGTGTCCTGCATTGGTTGGGTTGGACTAGATGACCCTTGGGTGCCCTTCAAACTGCCCAATTCTATATTTCTTTGACTGTAAGGAGTCTGGAGCATCATGCCATAAAGTGAGCCCACCCCCCTGCTTTGCACAGCAAATGCCTTCAGAGCTTCGTAATCCTTCTTCTCGTTCATCTATTACCCAGATTTGTCTTTTTTTAAAAATGGAATCTGATGGGAAAGTAGTTGATTTTTATCTGACCAAGTGGAAAAGAAGACACAGGAAGGAAGAAGCGGGCTCACTCAGCATAAGAAGCCAATTTCTCCTTTGTTTACGGCCGCACTGAATTCGGCCAGATGAATTTCGCAAACCGTAATATTCAATCAACCAGATTAAGAGGTCCCGACGAGTTGCCTCATCTTCATTCATTTCTGAACATATGGTTCCTTTAAGTGGAACACAAACCCTGCTGCACCAGATAAGAATATCTTGTGCAACTGATGCATTCTGACACACAGTTATCAACGGCTAGAAATCACACGTTCGAGATCCACTTTTGAATTCGTAGAAAATGTAAGGAGCAAAAACCCTTCCAAATGGTAAGCCAGTGTGGAAACTGGATGGTCCAGGAGTGGTTGACCAGTAGTCCTAAGCTCCTTCACTGCCTAGAGTCATATAGTTTCCAGTCAAAGTTCTCTGCTTTTTACCATGCGCAGAAATGTCTGTGAAGATTCTCAGTCATCCAGGTGAGGTTATCAGGAGGTTGGGTCGTGGCAACTGGACTTCTCTGCTTGTGAGATCGAAATGTTTCACTACTCATCCAAGCAGCTTTGGCAGTCCATTATCTTTGAGAGAACAAATGGACTGATGAAGCTGCTTAGATGAGTCACAAAACATTTTGATCACACAAGAAAAGAAGTCCAGTTGCCATGGTTCAACTTCCAAATATGCAGAAATGTTTTCTTGCTCACCTACATGGGTTGCTTTAATCTGCAATATATGTTCGCCCTGATTCACATCATTACTCGATGCGGTATGATTGCCTGCATAGCAGAGTAAGAGGATCCCTGAGTGGTGACAATCCAGCTGTGTGACTGGACTGGGAAAGTTGAGCCCTCGTCACACATGAAGTCCTTTGACTCCAGAGATGTAAGCTTTAGGGCTGCCCATTGAATGGAGACCAATCTTGAATTTCTAATTGCTTGGGCCTTGCTCAAACTGTTTTGCGTGAAGCTGGTGACGAAGCAAAATGGACAGGTGTGGTTTTGGATCTCTGCACAGCAGATTTTGAAATCAGTCTGTCTCCAACCTCGAGCGGGTGCAGAGGAGGGCGACCAGGATGGTTGAAGGTCTGGAGGAAATGTCTTATGAGGAACGGCTTAGGGAACTGGGAATGTTTAGCCTTTCAAAAAGAAGGCTGAGGGGGGATATGATAGCTATGTTTAAATATTTGAAAGGATGTCATATTGAAGAGGAAACAGGTTTGTTTTCCATGGCTTCAGAGACTAGGACTCGGGGCAATGGTCTCAAACTACAGGAAAAGAGATTCCATTTGAACATTAGGAATAATTTCATGACAGTTAGAGCTGTTCGGCAGTGGAAGATGCTGCCACAAGGGAGGGTGGTGGAGTCTCCTTCTTTGGAGGTTTTTAAGCAGAGGCTGGATGGCCATCTGTCGGGAACACTGTGACGGGGGTTCCTGCATGGCAGGGGGTTGGACTAGATGGCCCTTGAGGTCTTTTCCAATTGTATGATTCTATAACACAAGTTAAATCAGATGGATTTAAAAATAACTTTTGATCCCTCTCGTTCTCTCTACCCTGAAAAGGGCAAATTCTAAACACACCCTCTGCCTATGCATAACTCCCTGAATCTGATGGTGGGGGCCATAGCTTGTGCGCACATTCAGTTTTAAGGCATGCCCTGACTCCTTGTTGTTTTCATTCCAATGCTCAAGTCACGCGCAACAAAGGGAAGTGTCTGTTTCAGAACGAGAAGGGGTGGCTGAAGATGATGCATCAGTGTCCGGGTATGATATTATTGTTATTAATAGGCGCTGTGGGACTCATCTGTCACACATCTCCCCCTCCCTTCCCCGGTTGGGTGGAAGAAGAAAATAACTGCCCACATACCAAGGGCTGCCTGGCTGGAAGGATGATTAAGAGCTGGCAGGAGCTGGCACAGGTGTTTTGCCTAATTGACATAATTAGTCTTTAAATATGTCAAGATCAGCGGTTTGGCAAAGGAGCTCCATGGAGAAATGAACGTGGGGCAGAAAAAAAATCTTCACATTTTGTTGATGAAGAGACAGGGGCATAAAAGAATGGATTAGCATCACACAGCGTTGGAAGGTGCCTCTAAAGGCACTCAGGTTCAACCCCTGCTCAAATCTAAGCAGATCTGACAGATAGCAGTGCCATTTTTCTGTCAAAGGCCTCCAGGGTCAGAACACTCCCCACCTCCCAAGGTCATTGGTCCCATTGTTGTACTTCTCATAGAGTTAAGACCTTCCCCCCCCTGACATTCAGCCAAAAACTGACTTCCATTGAGCCCATTGTGATGTGTCCTGCTCTCTGCGATGATGGAGAACAGATCCTGCCCCTCTTATGTGGGGCTACCTTTCAATTAGTTGGAAAGTGCTCTGCTCTCTCTCTCTCCTCGTTCTTCTGTTCTCAAGACAAAATATGTCCTTTCAGTCTTTCCTCCTTTGCCTTAGTTTCCACTCTCCTGATCATATGCCGTGCCTTCCTCTGAACTTGCTCCATTTTGTTAGCATAAGAACATAAGAACATAAGAACAGCCTTGCTGGAACAGGCCAGAGCCCATCCAGTCCAGCATTCTGTCTCACACAGCAGCTCACCATTTCCTTCAGGCTCTTCCCAAGTAGATGTCTTACCTGCTTACGATTCCCCGCAAATTTCATTGAGAGATATCTTGCCCATCTCTCCAACCTGGAGGCTGTCCATAGGC